>JARHVA010000030.1:7732500-8383750 GCA_037957365.1 Torreya grandis
TGCAATCTATATTTAGAATCTAAATTTTCTCCCCCCTTTACTCTAGTAGTGTATAAGGATGAAATTACTAGGTTAAAGGAAATAAATGTGTACTATGGATTGTACACCACACCTTGCTTTGACTTGAACCCCATTTGAATTTTTTGTTTGTGTATTACCATGTTTTAATGCAATCCATGTTTCCCATTGGTAGTTTATTTTGATAATGATGCCTACTTGTTGAAGCATTGGAAAGAGGTTCACAACTCAACCTTGGTGATGCGAAGAGGAGAATTTAAGGGTGATCATGCCCCTAATCTTATCCCAAATGTATATCTGATTCATGTAAATTGTATCCCAATTTGCCAATTCTATCAACTGTGTGCATATATTGACTCATGTCTCTATTACATGCCCCCATAGACATGTCCCCCTTTTGAGGTGAGGGAAATGTTATATTTTATTCACCTTGTCTCAAATGGGTAACAAAAACATGATATGTAGTAATGAAGCACATAATGGAATCATGTCTAAGTAAATGTAACAATGAAGCTCACAGTATCCAAACATAACAAGCCTTGAGATGCATGGTATTTATCATGGTAATGTTTAGAAGTAACAATCACAAGCTCAACAAATAACCAAGCACATAGACAAGAGCACTCAATGTCATGTAAAAGGGTCTAAGGAGACCATGAACAAGGGGCATGTTCAAATGTCTGCATACCTAAGAAACAACACTCAATAGCATTATAGCCAAAAAATAAGGAACATGTTCAAATGTTCCACAATTCAAACAAGGTATAAAATAAGAAGTGCAATCAAGTAAGCCATGTAATAAGATGAAAAAGTGAAATATAAGCAACTAACATTAGTATATCATACTAGTCTTTGCATACATGTGTTAGCAAAATGTCTTGTAGCATAATATATCTAACACATTGTGTAAAATATAAGCACGAATACAAACATTGTGTAAGCGTTAGTATATAAAATCAGCATGATAATGTAAAGTGATCATGAATAATAGAACCTATATCAATTGCGATCAATTGAAGTAAATTCTCTGAACGTAGTGTGTCATGTGGGTATAAGAAAAGTTTAACATATGTGCATGCATGTATCATGGATATAGTGTATGCTTGTATCACACTTAAGTACTTGTGAAACATATGTGTATAGAAAGGAAATAATATGCTATCTATTATGATAAAGTAAACAATATATGCAAAAGCTAGAAAACATGTGAATGCTAAATATTTTTGTATTTTTTATTTATTTGAATGTCTTTTGTGTTTTATTGATTCTTTGATTCTTTTGCATATTAGTATGATTAGCAAAGGTGCTAAAGACAAGGGAAAAGTGTTACTAGAATTTAATGAGCTCATCAAGGGGATGCCTTTGTGAATGCATTGTATCATGTGTGTCATAACCCTTAATTATATGGCCATATTCATCATGCATATTAGATGTGTCATTCTAATCATCTTATGCATAACCATAGTTAGCATAGGAAAGGACTAACTTCTTAGGTTGTTCTTGAAATTGTGATACACCATTTTGAGGATTTGTGTATGGAAAATCAATTGCACCATAGATTGGAGTTTCCTTCTTAAAAGTTTTTTTTCTTGAGTATGATCATCATTGTCAAAATTTTGCATCATTGCTTATGTTTGGCACCCCTTTTCTTTTTTAAAAATTTAAGTGTACTAAGTCATTTTGCCATACTGACGACTAATGTTGTAACATATAAAACTCTTTATGGGGGTCCTAGTTCATCACTTCATTTCAGATATTCATTATTATGATGAATGATTATTATGACTGCTACATTTAATGAACTTTTTACTTTAATATTATGCTACGCCCCTAACCTATCACATGTATGAGGATAGGTTTATCCGACTTATGGTTTACTTATCCCTCTTTGATGTTATATCACATTTATCTATGCTTTCTTTTGGTTAGTAGGTCAGCCTATGGAGTAACCATGGCCTAGATAGACTATATATAGGAGGTAGTGGGTAATTGTTTATCATCATATATTGTGAAGTCTGTTGTTATTGAAGCTTGTGGAGGTTGCCCCCTCGAAGTGGCTTGTCTATTATCATATATTTTGATATATTTTAGTAATATTTGGATATATTTCTGCTATTCTACTTTATTGTTGAAGTAATTTCATTACAAGTGGTATCAAAGCTACGATTTGGGTAATCTTGTGGGCGAAACACCAATTTTTTAAATTTTGAGATATCTAAAAAATGATTGTGAATTTCTATACAATTTTTTTACTAGAGGTGAGAAATAATAAAATTAAGCTTCCATTAAAATTTTATATCATTTGGATCTTTTTTTCAGAAGTTATCTCCATTTTAGGTTTTTTCATAAAATTGCTCTATAGTGCGCAATTCAAAGAATTTTTCTGAGTTATTTACATTTTTTGAAAGATTAGAAAAATTTGGCTAGGGTATGTTCTTTGTATGTTTTTATTTGAGGCTGACATAAGTTGAAAATTGCTTGGTCAAAGTTGGGTTAAAAGTGCTAATCAGGGTCAACATCGTAAAGCCCTTTTATGGCAGGTTCACAAACTCGGGACCGAGGAAAAGGTGTTGAAACTCTAGGTAAAACTCCTAACAAGGAAGAGATGGAGTTAGAAGGGGGATGTACTAGATCCTTTGTACTAGGGTTTTCTGACATAGATCACAAAATGAGTTAGCTTGACTATTGTGTGCAAGGCATTCAAAGTGAGGTACAAGGCATAAAATCTAATATGAAATCCATACAAGATAGTTTGTTAGCTATAATAATGACTTTAAAAAATAATCAGTCAAATCATCCACCTATCTCTATTACATAACCCCACTAGGGTGGTTCTCCTAACCAGTCTACTTCAAATCCAACTACATGGCCATAGAGGAACATGCTACCAAAGGTGGATATGCACAAATTTGATGGAAAAAATCCACTCAATCGGATCAACCAAATGGAGATTTTTTTTGATCTGCATCAGATCCCAAGTGGACAGAAGGTTACTATGGCATCCTTATATCTTGAACTGGATCAATTCATTTGGTATCGATGGTTATGTGCTCAAAATAAAAAGATGAGTCTCAATGTCACCTGGTCAGTTTTTATAGAGGAGCTACAATTACACTATGAAAATAGTGTGATAGAGAATTACTTTAGCCAACTGGAAAAATTACAACAAACTGGTTCTATCAAGGATTATATTCATCATTTTTAGAACCTATCCTTACGTGTGGAGACAATTTCTAAGGAGAACTTAAATGACCTGTTTTTGGGTGGACTCAAGGACCACATTCAACATGAGGTACGCATGTTTAATCCACTTAAGATTTTTGATTCTATTATCATGGCATGCATAGCTGAGGAAAAATTCCTAGCCAATGAGAAGCAACCATTCACTCACTTCAAAGATCATAGCATATCGACACCAACATTTCCTCCACCTACTAGATTGACCCCTCAACAAATTGAAGAGAAGTGTGCAAAAGGATTATGTTTCGGTTGTGACAGCAAGTGGAGTAAAGGACATAGATGTGTTGGAAGAATTTATTCTACATTGAGGGATCCAATGAAGATAAAGAAGATGATGCCTCCAATGATGCTAAAGAAGAGATAGAGGAGGTACTTGAAGATTCCCAGCCTATAATCTCTTGTCATGCACTTGTAAGTATTAACACTCCACAAACTCTTAAGGTGGTGGGTTTTCTCAAGAAACAGAAGGTGACAGTGTTGATTGATTCGGGGAGCACACATAACTCCATCAACCATAAGTTGGCCACTCGATTGAATTATTTCATCTACCCAGCACCAAAATTGTAGGTCATGATTGTAGATGGTGGCATAATTTATTGTTCAGTTAAATTCCATAGTATTAATCTTGTTATGGGTGAGTACAATCTTGATTCTCTTATGTTTTCTATTCCCATGGGTAGCACAGACCTTGTTTTGGGAGTCCAATGGCTCACAACCTTGGGTACCATTGAGATGAACTATTCATGCACTTTCATTTTGAAGGTAGGAAAATTGAACTGCGTGGATTACAGGCAAAATATCCACAATTGATTAGTTCACATCAGATGACCAAGATCCTAAAAAGGGGGCAGAGGGAAATATTGCACGATTATGTTCCATAGAAGCTCAACCCACACAAGCATCTACACATCCTGATCTACAGATGATTCTTGATGTGGAGGAGCACATTCAACATCAACAAGAGGTTTTGGCTAGTTTAAGAGAGAATTTGGCCTTGGCACAAAATAAGATGAAGTAAAAAGTAGATCAACACCGTAGTGAGCAAAATTTTGAGGTGGGTGACTGGGTATTTGTTCGTTTGTAGCCTTACAAGCAGATGTCCTTGAAGCAACCTAAAAAGGATAACAAACTTGCTCCTAAGTATTATGGCCCTTATCAGGTTCTAAAAAAATTAGAAGTGTGGCTTACAATCTCAAGTTACCTCATTCATCTCACATACACCCAATATTTCATGTGTCCTGTTTGAAGAAGGTCATTGGACAAAAAGTTTTAGCCTAGAAAGAGCTCCCAGAACTAGATGAAGAAGGATGAGTCATTTTGGAACCAAAGAAGATCCTCTAAACATGTACTAAGAGGTTGAGAACTAGAGAGATTAGGGAAAATCTGATCAAGTGGAAGAACCAGAGCAGTGAAGATGCAACTTGGGAAGGTGAAGATTTTCTGCAACAACATCCAGAGTTGTTCAACATTGAGGATAATGCTAGTTTGAAGGGGAAGGGCATGTTATGCCCCTAACCTATCACATGTATGAGGATAGGTTTAGCTGACTTATGGCTTACTTATCCCTCTTTGATGTTATATCACATTTCTATATGCTTTCTTTTGGTTAGTAGATCGGCCTATGGAGTAACCATGGCCTAGATAGACTATATATAAGAGGTAGTGGGTAATTGTTTATCATCATATATTGTGAAGTCTATTGTTATTGAAGCTTGTGGAGGTTGACCCCTCGAAGTGGCTTGTCTATTATCATATATTCTGATATATTTCAGTAATATTTGGATATATTTCTGCTATTTTACTTTATTGTTGAAGTAATTTCATTACATATTAAAAAGTGGTTTCAAAAGCATAAGTTGATATAATGAAACATATACAATTTATATGTACAAATGTACATGTGGTTTATTGATAAGCATTTGACTTTGTCATGTGAGCATAGTACTTCTGGTTGGATCTGTATATTTCATTAGGGAATGACTCAAAATTTTTGTAAGTTTTGATTTGAGAAAGATTGGTATGGTCTACTTTA
Organism: Torreya grandis; assembly: GCA_037957365.1. NCBI lineage: Eukaryota > Viridiplantae > Streptophyta > Pinopsida > Cupressales > Taxaceae > Torreya > Torreya grandis. The sequence goes on from JARHVA010000030.1 coordinate 7,737,791, forward strand.
TTTCATAAATTTGTTTGATCAAAAGATATTTGTGATCATGAGGTTTTAATACAATTTTAAAAGGATATATGTTTTGATATCATCCATGGTTCATATTGATATTTCTTCCTATGGGTGGAATTGTGAATGCTTCCAAGATATTATTATTTATATCTTTGATTTACTTTAAATCTAACATATAAATTAATTATTTGACTAAGGTTTGATCTCATATCTATCTCTAAATGCTAAGATATAAATATCTGAACCTATGTGTTGGACCTATGTACAAGGTTTCTAAGTTGATGGTAATGTTGAAAATTTTCATAGGGTGGTGAATCACATGAATTATAATGTGCAAATCTAAGGATTACATTTTGAACTTGGGCTTGAATTCCAATTATGATTTTACCATGATAGTTAGTAATGACACTGTGGGTGTTAATTGGCATGAGGTTTACTTTGATACGGTTAGAAATTATTGGGATTTATTTATATTTATAGATTTCATTGCATTTATTTTTGATGTACATGCATCGATCAAAGGTTATTAGCAGGTATTTAGTGGCAAGTTTAGTTTTTGTTAAATTTGGAAGAATGGTGTAAGTGTTGTCAAACCACAAACTAAGTACTAGCAGACTTGACATCGAATGAAATATTGACACGTAAGCTTAAGTGGTTAATGCTCACTTCGAAGCATACAAAAGTTGGTTTTGTATTGTAGTTGGTCATTCTTTTGCAAGCTCTTGGTGAAAGTGGCACTCTGTGAGTAAGAATAAGCACTTGGAATAAATTATAGGAAATTTTAGTGCATTTGCAAACAAGGTAATATTTTATTGACCCATTTTCATTCAAAGTTCAAATTTGAAGGTTTAAACTTGCAGTGTTTGTATGAAAATGAAGATTCATTTTGGGAAGCTATTTGAGTTATTTTTGATGAAAGATTACAAGGTTTGAAATAAATGCAAAAGCTTTGAGTTTGCAATTGGGTTATATTTAAAGCCTTTAAGTTTGTTTTTGGCTTTACATAATTTTTTTTTAAAGAACTCAGATTTAATTTGTCTACATGATTCCATTTTTTTGAAAGGTTTTTGTGTAATTTCCAGGGCTTCATAATGGCAGATTAGTTGGGTTTTTATCAGAATATGAAGACATTTTTTGAGTCTTTGACTGGAGATATCAAGATAGAAATCTTGTTTTCAGTATTTATTGGCTTTCGATTTAGCAATTGGTAATAAAAGGCATATAATAAGGTTGCATGATTTGATGGGCATTGGGTTTTGAAATAAAGCTTTGATATTTCTACCCATAGATTGAAGGTTGGTTCAATAGGTGTTATAATCATGATGTTGTATTTAGTATCTAGGTGACTTTTTCGTATTTTTTTGCATGCAATTTGTGATAAGGAAAACATGAGTTTGTTAAAAAATATAATGTGAGTTGCAGTATTGAATCTTTGTTCGTTACAAAATTTTGCTCTTATTTTTTACATTGTTGTATTTGATATTGTCAAACTTGGAGATGATTTTCATTTGAGGACTGTTTATTTGTTTCGAGTATTTGAAGTTGTTCAAATTTCAAAAGAAAGTGCTAATAGATTCGAAGCATGCCTGTATAAGTTTGTATTTTTTTATCAATACTCTATTTTTTTATTATTAACGAAGGTTATATATATATGAGTATATATATGTATTGTGATTTAGTTAGAAAAATATAAAGACTTGGCATAATTGTTATTTGCAGTGATGATGTTTGACTTTTTCAAAGATATTGGTTGATGGTTATTAGTTTTTTTGGTTGGCAAAGACATTTAGTTTTAGGTAGAATATATATTTTTTATATTAAACATGGCATGTGTCAATTTTTTGATAGATGGAATGGTATTTGACATCTTAATACAGTCAAGATTTTATGATGGCATAAGAAAGGCATTTTGATTTTGATGACAATTTAGGATATAAGTTTGTTTTGACCAACATTGAAGGTTTTTAAATAAGATATATGATATAAATTTCAATCCCATTTATTGAAATTTATGCATAATATACAATAAATTCTTCTTCAGAATTAGGTAAGACATAATTTATTAAACTTGATATATTATAGTATGTTGATAGTTTTCAGTTTAGAGAATAATCAAGGTTTGATTTGGTTTAAATATTAGTATAATGTCAAGTTGGAATCCATCCAGTTATTATAATTCACCTGATAATAATTGATAACATAATCAAGAATGGCATAAAGAGGATACACCTCCATAGAGATATGTTCCTAGAGGTCAGAATTTTTGAGGTAGAAGGACTAGTAGGGCCTTTCCTAGACCTTATAATCATGAAACATGCATGTCAATACATTTTTATGCTTTTGACCCTACCTTATGGAATGTTTTAAATGCTTTTCCTTTTAATCTTGCTAATAACTGAGGTAATAGAGGTTGGATAGGTCCTCTTTGGAGAGGTCATTCTCATGGATGAAGAACTCCAAGTAGTTCCCTTCAACGTATGCATATTACCTTATAGTCTAATCAAAATCCTACTCCTCATCATTCTCCTCAATATCAAGAACCCACCCCCTGAAATGAATTATAGTTAACTATTAAATTACATTCATGTGCTCTTGTGCCACTCAATACTAAGCTTCCATCATCTAAACCTGATAATACAATTGTAGGTTGTTCTAAGTTAAGCCTTGATAATTTCCTTCCCACATACTTGAGCAAGAAAGGATAATTTTTTCAAAGGGTAAAAAGCGAGAAATCAGTCATTCAACATCCCCTATGATCACCAAGATGGTTGATAAAGTAAAGTTGGAAGTTGATGCTGAAGACAACAAGGGTGGCACCAAATTAATAAAGTTTCCAGCTACAATAATGAATTACACTGAATATGTGATAGATGGGGGTCATCCATTGATTAAAATGTTGTCTAATATGGAAGATGAATGGATGACTTGTTAAGTTTGTTGATTTTGATGTTTTCAGATACTTTGATCATACTATAATATTTTGATGATGGATATTTGTGTTTGAAACTTGACAATAATTGAACTTACGTAGTAATTGGTATTTTGATTTTGAACATATATTACTGAATTTGATGGTTTAATCCATATGGATTTAACCTTTGATGTATTTAATTTTTTTTTAAATTGCTTAGTTCATGATAATGTTTAGTATAGTTGTTTACTTAAGTGATAGTGATGACTAGGGGCCTCCACCCATTTAAAATTTGTTTTTGATCTATTAATATTTAATTTTGATCTTATAGACTTATTTAAATCTTAAATATAAGTTAAGTTATAACATAAACTAATTGACTTTCTTAAAAGTCAATTAGACTTAACAAATAACTAAGTTAGTTATCACTTATTCCTCAATTGTCTCCTAAGGAGATTGTTATAAAGGAAGATAAACGTGACATATCAAAGAGAGAAACATTACATGTGTATTCTTAAAGACTATGAATTGTTTCAAAGTTAATTTATCATTCTCTTTTTTGTACAATATCTTTGAGATAATAATTTTTTTGCAGATAGACCAATAACACATTCTCTGACAATTAAGTAATACACTTAATCAACATAGGTATATCCAGATTTCTTGTTTAGTTTAATATCTTATGGTGATTGTAGATATGCAATGATATGAACAAAATCTGAAGTACTTGACCCGAATAATAATGATTACATCGATGTATGTGACATGTTATTGATCCATTCAATTTGTACTAGTTGTTATTTTCAAAGACTTTGTACTCAAATTTTGTTTCTTAATAAAATCTCTTTTACTTATAATAAGATGACTCTTTCAAAGACTCGTAAATTTGTTTAATTTCTCTTTGTTATTTAAATAGTTTATGTTTTCTTTCTAGTTTAGATTTATTATTATTTAGGTCTAGATTAGATTAGTTATTTAATTACTTTAAATTTATTTTAAGTTGATTTGTTATTTGTCTTGTCTTTGTATTACTCTCATTTAATTTATTAATATTTCATTTATTCCCCTTTTTGTAGTTGATTCAAATTTGATTTTTATTTATTTGGTTTGAAATTGTTTATCTAGGATTGTTGTCTTACTTTCGTTTCTTGTATTACTTGTTTTACGTCTAGATTAAGTATTTTTAGTTCCATTCTATTTCTTTAGAGTTATAATTATTAATTTGTTTTTCTTAGACTTAGTCTTAATTTTTAGATCACGTTAGTATTAGTTTATTAATTCTATTTAGTTAAGCATTTATTCTTTCTTTTCTTATTTTTAAACCAACCTTCTGCTTAGTATACTTTTCTTTCTTATTTAATAGGTGTTTGATTTATTATGCTAGTTATTATTTTTATTCCATTATTTAATTTTCATTGTTAGTTGTTTTTCTTATCTTTTGGTTCTTTTTGGTTTTTTTGTTTGGATATATTTTGAGCAGAACATAAATATCAGAAGATTGTTAACAATTTGATAAAACAAATATATTCTAAGGAACATAGATATTTTCTTAAAGATATTATCTTATCTATAGGTTTACTCTGTTGGATAGGTTAGACTAAATAATCATAAGCTATTTCCTTCATATGATTTAAAGTGATATTTGATTTCTAAAATTATAATGGAGTGTTGTTCGATATTTGACTCACTTGTTATTTTTCACACATTTAAAAAACCCTTGCACATCTATAATATCATTCATGACCTATCATATGTTAATTATTAGACTGGTATGATTCCATCTTAATCTTTATGATAGGCAAAAAGGTTGATTCATTGATGTGAAATTTTTTATAATCACCACCTACCTCATTTATGCCTAAGGTAGGATCATCATTGAGAAGGTTGGACTACTGATAGTATCATGTGCTCATTTTTAAATTCAAAATTTCTAATATCACTTCACTACTAGAAGCCATGCCTTTTTGTATTTTTAATTCATAAAATTGATGGACAAAAATGTCTATTTTTTTCTTCCTCGCTTGCCATAAAATGTTAGAAAAAAGAGAATGGAATCAAAAAATCAAAATGGTGGTGTAACTATGTATCTTGCATGCCAAAATAATATCTCTTGTAGTTCATGTGCATTGTCAGTGGATAAATTGAATAAGGCCTTCAATCTCCTCCTCCCCAAGTGTGAGATGCAACTACGTCCACATTCACCCAAGACAATTTTGGTACAAGATGTGATGCAAGTCCTTATTAAGTGATAAATATTTGTAGAGTTTCCATAAACTCAAAAAATGAACAACTACAAATAAATTATAAACTTGTATGGAGTCATATATGGGAATGTAATAACCATAATTTTGTTATATGGGAATGTAATAACCATATTTTTTTTTTATAACATTGAGATAACCAACTACAATACAAGGTTTTAAAATGGAGTTAACATGAAAAATGTAATGAAATTCATAAATGTGTTATTTCCAACATAGGAACTAAATCAAGTGAATAAATCATCAATGAGTTCGTTAGGAAGAAATTACCCACTTAACACTTGGATAGAGGCAAGTCAGTGAATGGATAATACACTCATGCACTTCTATCCACATATTTCCTATATGGTCTTCCTAACCAAGCTGTTACCAACTTATAAACTCAACTGAGTACTTGTATAGACCATAAGAGTCTACACCTCATTGGTTAGGCCAGGAAGGATTTCAACAATCCATTGTGAGTAGAGAAAAAAAATCTAATAGAATAATCATCATACTAAGCTTACATAAGCAATATCTACCAAACATTCAAATAACAATCAATGATCATTGGAAAGACTATTTCCAAAAGTAATACAATATTAAGTAGTTTTTATCAAAATATTTCACTTAGATTTAGTACCAATAAAATAGTATGAAAGTGTTATCCATGTGATCATTGTGCCATGATCATCGTAAGGATCCTTGCACTTATGCTTTCGTATAAATGATCTGATACTAATTCTAGAATTAGCTTAGATTCACATATTCATTCTTAAGGTTTAGACAAGTCTCATTAGGTTCATCATGATGGATTTATCTACACAAATAGCCATCACATCACTTAACATTTTTAAATTAAGTTCATGCATGTTGCCCATTAACCATCCTTCAAACCTTGGAATAGAGATTAAACCCTTTCTTCCAGCCCATATACGTCACTTGGTCAATATGTGGGCAATGTAAATGCATCATATTATAGTAACATAAAAAGTATTTTTATCTTTATATTTCAACAACCATGCTTAAGTTTTGCATGTGAACATTCATAAAATTCACCATCAACCCATAGTACAAATTGAGACCAGTTCTATTTACCTTCATTTAATTTACTCATAGTTTATTTAACAAGTTAGATGATTTACACCAAGTCCTTAGGACTCTTAATATACTTATTTCAACATATTTATTTGAAAAAGACACACTATTATCATTAATCCTTGTAATTATTTCATTTACTCATGATAATGTGAGTCATTTGTACTTGATTGTTTGTGATCATAAATCTTATGCAACATTCCCAATTAAATGCATGATTTAACAACATTGTTTCCTTTTTAACAATGCATATAAAAATGTTTAACCTGATTACTGGTTATTGTTCTTAGATCTCATAATTATTTTACAAGTGGAGACTCAAGAATAAAACATTCAAAAGAAATGAGTCCAATTTGTCTTTGTCATCTCCAAGTATCACTTAAGGTATAACCTTATATAACAAATAACAAAACATGTTTTCATTTTAATATCATTGACTAATGCCAATTTTTTCCATTTATCTTTAAGATTCAAATAAAGCAAGGTAGGTAATTGAATTAAATCAACAAATATAATAATATTCATATTTTGGATTATCCTGCTTAGTATTTCAACCAGTATTAGATACTTCACCACTTCTAAATCACTTTTTCATATATAAAGAATTAATTGTATAGAACAACCTTCAACTCAATATAAGAATTAGATATACGTGAGTATTTTGCTAAAGGTATCGTCACAATAATTCTAATATTTAAACTTAGCAACAATAACCAGTTACTTCTTAAGAGAACACACTCTTATATTTATAAATGTGCCAAGAATTAACTCCATAACTGAAGGACAAGCAACTTTTATAATTACCACTACTAAGTACTCTTACTTATTTCATTAATGAAGAAATGCACTAAAAGAAAACCTAGTTTCATTCAGTAACATATAACAAAAACCTTATTTCACAATTTATAACTTAATACTTTCAGCTCCAAAATCATTAATTCATGAAGACAACTTTCCATATACATAAAATTACACTGAGGTAATATTTCAACAATACCTAATTGAAACAACAAGTTCCTTAAAGAGTTTTATATTATAATATACTGAGTCAAATAATATGATAAAGAACAACAAAAATCTTATAGATTATAAATCAACTTAAATATCAAATAAACCTATTTATGAAGTATAACAATATCATTGAATATAATAACTCAAAGAGTCAATTTTAATCAATAAAGATCATACACCATAATATCCAAACTCATTTGATTCACTTTACAAAACAAACTTCAAGAACTTTAGTTTCACTACTCATAAAGAATGCACATCCTGAAGAAGTCTAAGCAAATCAATCTTCTGCATGTAGGTTCCACAAACAAAACCTGCCTCTCTAGTTTCAATGATCCCAATCATAAGTGACCCTAGACCACCCAAACCATCAGATGGATGCAGATCTAGAAAACCAAGTAAAGATGGAAAAAGGACACAATAAAACATTTTGAGATTTGACATCACAATAACCAATTTAACAAAAAAATTCTTAAGAACACCATCTACGTTATTGATTACTAAAAATAGTATCCTTGTATTTATTTCAAAGGCAACAACTCATCATTTGAGATTTCATAGATTGGGACTTACATTTGTAACCAATTGGTTACACTCGTAAATATAAAGCTTTTATCTTATTCATCATTTAAAGTAAATGTAACTATATTATTGATAGAAACCAATAATACATATAACATTCTTTCAAAAAGTAACTTAAATAATAAGTAAGTACAATCAAGATAGTCACCGCTAATGTCATTAAGTATAAAAACTTCAAATGCCCAAATAATCTTATTCAAAATAATAAAACACTGCCATCAAGTACCACAATATACTTATAACTTCAAATATAATACTCCTTAAATCAAATGTGCATAATTCCATGCAACCAAGTAATCCCTCAAAAGAGTCATACACATGTTTCCAACAATTATGATTACAACTTGAAGTCACAAACAACTTGACATATAAATATATTGTCAATAAAACCAAGTCAAGAAATTGACAGTCCACATTGACCCAAAATCAAAAATATAACCAAATGATAAAAGAAAATCAATATTTTACGTCAAACCCTAATGACCCTTAATATTTTTCATGAAATGATTACACCATTACATAAAATGTATAGCCATAAACTAACAGATAAGAATTATTTCATCACTAATCAAAATGAAATGATTTGTAAGAAAATTGTGCAATAAATAATCTGGTAAAATAATGGCATTTGAATGGTAATAATAACCAAACAAAAGTCATTTCTAGGTCCACCCGATAGTCATATAACCATTGAATTCAAAACACTAGAGGTAAATAAAAATGTAGTCCATGAAATAACCATGGTTGAATAATAGTGCATCAAACCCAAAACTGATGACATATTATGCACAACAAAACCTATTGTATAAAATGTAGGGTAAATAAATAAATAATCTATCTCATATATATTTTACATGCCAAGAATCATAATTTGAACCAAATAGAAGCAAGATGAAAACTAGAATCTCAAGAGTAAGCTGAACACCTACAGGTGTTTGAGAAATTGAATAACAAAACTTACTTGGATGTCTGCAATGAAATACAAGAGATTTCCAGTCACCTTTTTATTTTCTATTTTCTTTTTCTTTTTTCTTCTAACTTTCTAGCTCATTGTATGAAGGAGAAAAACCCAATGAAATTTGATAAAATATTTTCCCCATGGCCAACAAGTAGAGCCTTAACTTAATTTGAAGTTCTCATGAAAACCTCTATCCATAATAACCATCAATTTCCATAAACTTATCCATGGCAGCCACATGCCAAATTTTTTGATAGAGTTTCCCCAAGTTAAGGCTCTTCCAAATGAGTCAATTTATTTTCCAAATGACTAAATAAATATCTAAGGAACCATCTAAACCTAATTTGCATAGAGGTTTTAAATCAAAGCCATTTTCCTAAGTCTATGCTAATCACAAAACAAATTGACTAATGCTAAGTGCATGTGACTCGTGGTCCCTCTCCTTAGATTAGAAGGTGATCAAGACCAAGTCAATAATTTAATGCCACCAAGAGTCCAAAAAAAACATACCACAAGACCTTAACTAGGCATTTAAAGCCAATTAAAACACATTGACCACACCAAATCCCAACATGATTAATTCAAATACAATAGAACGACAGGCATGACATAAAGACTTTCAAGCTACACAACATTAAAATACGTTCAAGGAGGATAAATATACAAGTTCAAATTTGAATAAAATAGGTTGACATAGACACACACTCAAAATGTAGTCAAGATAAGTAATCATGCACAACCATGTCCAATCAAGTAGTAAGATGACAATGATAACTAACCATAAGAAAATTAAGAAAAACACAACACAACTTAGAACATTTTTAAAGCTTGTAGTTTTATTTTTTTTATCATTTTTCCATTTCACTTGATTGATTAGTTTTGAATGCAACCAAGTTCATGTACCTATCCATGCAATCACAAAACAAACCATTAGTAGTATTTGGACATATAAAGAGTAATAAATACATTAGATAATCATAATATAATTAAATAGTAATCCAATAGAATTGAAATAATAAATCAATAACTTCAGCCATATTTAACATTTGCAAATAATATAAATGTCTAAAACATCAAGATGTCCCATCAAGAACATAAAAAATGAATAATATAATAGATTATATAACTGAATAAAATAAATAGCAATAGTTTTTAACATGTTTTTAAATATTTCAATAAAATAACTACTAATCATCCACCTCAAGCAAGTAAAGTAAAACAAGGTCATGACATCTTCCCCCACTTGAAGAAGAGCCATCCTGATGATTAAAATAACCAAGGATAGTGTTGCTTAAAAAGACTCTCATCTTCTCAAGTAACACTTCTATTAGACAAAGGATCTTATTAGACCAAAATTTGAGAAATTTCATAATTTCATAGTCTAATGCTACGATGGCCAAGATCCTCATGGGTTCCAACTACATCTTTTCCTTTTTGAAACTTGAAGTTGAGTCCAATTCAAAACATGAGAAGGATCAGGGATGTATTTTCTTAATAATGCAACATGAAAAATATCATGAATTTGGGACAAAGAAGGAAGAAGGGTTAGTCGATAGGCAATAATACTAATTTTCTCCAAAATTTCAAAGTGTCCAACAAACTAAGGAGCTAATTTGGAAGATTTTTCAAACTTTATTGAAATTTTTTATGGTCTAACGTGTAGAAAAAATTTATCACCAACATTAAATTCTTGTGGCGACCTTTTTAAGTCTACATAGCTCTTTTGTCTATTAGAGACAACCTTTAGATTTTGCCTTGTGATTTCCATTTTTCTATCATATTCCTTCAAAACATTAAGACTAGATATAGTTCTATTAGCTAAACTTTCCCAACCAAGTGGAGTTCTACATGTATGTTCATACAGAACTTTAAAAGGAGCTATTTTAATCACATAATGATACATGTTATTGTAATCAAATTTAACTAAGTGTAAATAATCTTCCAATTTACCTTGTCAATCCATCACATACATTATTAACGTGTCTTCCTCAATATGATTAAGCCTTTCCATCTTACCATCTATTTCTGGGTGATAAGACGAACTAAAGTTCAATCTTGTACCAAAATTAGTAGTCAATGTTTTCCAAAAACTCAAAGTAAAAAGTTTATATCTATCAAAATTAATAACTTCAGGCATGCATGCAACCATACTATTTCTTTCATAAACCATTCAACAAACACAAATAAATCATCGGTTAAATTCCCAATAATGAAATGGTGAACTTTGGTAAATTTATCAATCGCAACCAAAATAGTATCATGTTTGCTTCGAGATTTTGGCAAACCAACTATGAAATTAAGAGAAATAACAACCCACTTACCTCATGGAACAAAATGAGGATATAATTGTCCACATGGATGGTAATGTTTAACTTTCACATGCTGACATTCTAGGCATTTTGACATAAAGTCAACAACTTCATGTTTCAAACCACATTAATAATACAACCTTTTTAGCTCAAGTGCCATTTTTGTGACACTAAGATGAGCAACATGAGGTGTTGTATGTACCTCTTTCAATAAAATTTTCCTTAAGTCACTAGACTTAGGCATATAAATTTTATTTTTGTGTCTGATTAAACCATTATAATCAACAAAAAAGTTAGAAAAAATATTTTTTACATGCTCATTAGCCAATCTTACACTTACCTCTTGACAAAATTCATCAAAACACTATTGTTTTAGAATGTTAGTTCTAAAATTATTATGCATAAACAAGGCAATGAGATACGTGCATCGATTGAGTGCATCAACTACATGATTCTCCTTATATTTCACATAAGAAATATTTATATCAAAATTACTCAAAAATTCTAGCCATATATGCTAGTGTGCATTCAGATCATCCTTGGAAAGCAAGTATTCTAGACTGTGATGATTAGATTTTACTTCAAAATGCTTACCTAACAAAAAATGTTTCCATTGCTTCAAATCATGTATAATGGTAACAAGTTAAAGGTCATGAGTGGTGTAATTTTTATAGTTTTTATGACTCATAATCCATAACTTATGCATCCTGGGTTAACACACCACCCAAGCCTTCTTTGGATTCACCAGCTTAGATTTCAAAATTACCTTTAGGATCTGGTACAATAAATACAATTACTATTGTTAATAGATATTTAAGTTTTTTAAAAGCTTTTTCATATTAAAAAATCCAAATGAAATTCTTATCATTGCACTGTAAGGAAGTTATTGGGTTAACCAACTTGGATTTTTTTTAACAAACCTTTTATAATAACTAGCCAACTCTATAAAGTTGTGTACTTTATGTACATTTTTAGGATCAAACCATTCTTGAATAGCCTAGGTCTTAGCTGGATCAACAACAATATCAACCTTAGATATATGTGACCTAAATAATGGATCTCAGCTTGGAAGAAAGCATACCATATAATTTATGTTGCCTTAGCCTTTGCAACACTAAATGCAAATGTTATTCATGTTCAATTACATTCTTAGAATAAACTAATTTGTCATCAAGAAAAATTAGAACAAAGTTGTCCATAAAATTGATGAATACACTATTTATTAGGTTCATAAATGCAATAGGTTCATTAGTTAGATCAAAGGGCATTATCATAAACTTGTATTGTTCATACCGAGTTCATAAAGCGTTCTTACGAATGTCCTCTTCCTTGATTCTTAGTGAATGATATCTTGATCTCAAATCTATCTTAGAAAAGATAGTTGCATCTTTCATTTGATCAAACATATCATCTATTCTCGACAAAGGATAATGATTCCTGATTATAACCTTATTAAACATGCAGTAGTCAACACATAACAACAAGATTCCATCCTTATTTTTCACAAAGACCTCATGTGTACCCCAAGGTGACACACTTGGCCTAATGCTAACATTTTCTAGCAACTCTTGCAGTTGAGATTTAAGCTCTTATAAATCTACCACATTCATGTGGTAAGGTGATATAGACACAGTGTCTACTCTATGCATTATATCAATAGAAAAGTTAAATTCCCTCCTAGAAGGCAACCCAATCAATTTTTATATAAAAAACATTAAATAATTCATATAAAAATGGATATCCTTGGAATGTTATTTTAGTTATAGGTGTTATTTTTTACATCTATATAGCAGACATTTTGCAACCCTTACATACTACCTTCTTCAATTGTAAGGCTGATAGTAGTTTGCATACTTTAATCTTTAATAACCCTTGTATCAACACTAATTTTCTCATGTCATCACAACATTTTACCACTTTATTATAATAGTCTAGATTGGATTTATACTAATATAACCAATCTATACCTAGAATGGTATCATAAGATCTAAGGGGAGCTATGAAAATGTTAACTTTGATTTAAGAATTATTTAAGTCTAAGCTTGTTTAAGACATCTAGAAACTGACACCCTCTTGTCTAAACTAAACTCTACATCCCAACCTTCTCTCAATGTCACTAGATTCAATTTACAATTATTTACTATTTTAGGATTAACAAAGCTATCGGTTACTCCCAAATCAAACAAAATGGAAATAAAAATATTATTTAGTTTACCTCTGATTTCAATAGGGGTGGCTTAAAAATCTATAGTTATATTATCCATCACTACACACATCTTGTGGTTAGCTGATTGACTCAACTTTAGCCTGGGATAGTCTTTGTGATAATGATTATTGCCACATTTATAGCACACTACAATCCTTTGGGGTGATACAATAATGGTATTTACCCTAGTGATAGGTATATTTTGACCACCTTGGTTCTAATTTATCTTAAAAGTTATAACCTTATAATTTTTTTGATTTTTGAAGTTTTAATTCTACCCTTGAAATTTATTAAAACTAGTGGTACACCTGGTAAATCTATATTTTTGATAAAATTTCTTAAATTTCTTCTGTGAAGGGGACAAATTCTTAATTTTAGTCTATTGTCTATTTTGCTTAAGAACTTGCCTTGCCTTTTGACAAGCTTGATCTTTCTCTTCTACCCAATGAACATGTTTAATGGCAACAATTAGAGTCTTAGGGTTGATCATATTGACACCATGCATCAATATTTATTTCAATCCCAACTTGAGTTTAGTCACTTTAGTTTTTTTTCCACGCATGTAGTTAACATGATGCAGTTTGTTCAAAAACTTATTTTCATATTCAATTACTATCATATTTTCTTGCTTTAATAGTTAAAAATCAATTATTTTCTATTCTTTAAAGTTTGAGATGAGATATCTCTTCTTGAACTATCTTTCAAAAATAGACCAGGTAAGAGTAATTGGTTGATATCCCTCTAAAGCACAGAGATGATTGCATAAAAGAGTTGCATCTCCAATTAACTGATAAGTAACCACTCCTTCCTTCACATTAGAGGACATATTGTGCAGATTAAATTACTTTTACAGGTTAACCAACCGTGCATCACTTGTGTCACCAGATTATTCACCTAAAAAGGTTGGTGGAGGTAACTTTTTCAAAATTTTAATAATGGGATCAACCATATTTATAGGGTTGTCTTGGAGATCTTGTTCACCATCTTACCTTTCTTCTCTAAGAGGTACCTCATCAAGTTAAACACCCTATAAATTATTCAATCTATGTTCTTGGGTTTCTAACTTGCTTTGAAGGGCATTTAAAGCAGTCAATATCCCATTCAGAAGTACTTTTTTATTAGCATTAAGTTTTTTCATTATGGTTAGGGGATCCAACATTACTACCATCATTGTTGAGAGGAGGTTTTTCTCTTTCAGGAATATTGGCCATATGACCTCTACCTCTACCTCTACCACGGTTAACATCCCTCAAATTGTTATCTATTATTTTAGATCTTGTTCTCACCATCATGAGTTGAAACAAACAATAATTTAACAAGAAAGACAACAAGACACATTCCCTAAAGTTTCCTAGAGTAGTGAAAATTGCTCTTATAACAATATGTAATAATCATAATTTTTTAATAACATTGAGATAAGTAGCTATGGTACAAGATTTTCAAACAATGTTAATATGATAAATGTAATGAGATCCATAACTGTGTTATAACTAAGAGAGGAACTAAATCAAGTCAATATATCATTAATGATTTTGTTAGGAAGCAGTTACCCATTTGACACTTGGATATAGGTGAGTCAGTGTATGGATAATACATTCGCACACTCCTATCTATGTACTTCTTCTATGGCCTTCCTAACCAAGCTGTTACCAACTTATAAACTCAACTGAGTACCTGTATAGACCATAATATAGTCTGTACCTCATTAATTAGGTTAGGAATGAGTTTAACAATCCATTATGAATGGAGAAAACAAATTTAATAGAAGAATCATCATACTACTACTACATAGGCAATATCTACCAAACATTTAGATAGTAGGTGGTGATCATTGGAAGGACTATTTCTAAAATCAATATGATATTAAGTAGTTTTTATCAAAATATTTCACTTAGCTTTAGTACCAATGAAATGGTACAAAAGTGCTATCCATGTGATCATTGTATCATGATCATCATAAGGATCCCTGTACTTATGCCTTCATATAAATGGTCCTACACTAATTCTAGATTTAACATAAATTTGTATTTTCATTCTTAATGTTTAGACAAGTCTCATTAGGTTCATTATGATGGATGTATCTATAAAAGTAGCCATCACATCAGTTAATTTTTTTAAATTAAGTTCATGCATGTTGCCCATTAACCATCCTTCAAACCTTGTAATAGAGATTAAACCCTTGATTCTAATCCATATGCATCACTTGGTTAATATGCAAGCAATGCAAATGCATCAGATTATAGTAACCTAACAAATATTTTTATCTTTATGTTTCAACAAACATGTTTAAGTTTTGCATGTGAACATTCATAAAATTCACCATCAACCCATAGTTCAAATTGAGACTAGTTCCGTATGCCTTCATGAGAAGGTACCAATAATTTAGTTTGCTCATAGTTCATTTAACAAGTTAGATGATTTACACCAAGTCCTTAAGACTCTTAAATATACTTATTTTAGCTTAGTTATTTGAAAAAGACATACTATTGTCATTAATCATTGTAATTATTTCATTTACACATGACAATGTGAGTCATTTATACTTGGTTATTTGTGATCATAAAGCTTATGAAACATTCCAAATTAAATGCATGATTTAACAACATTGCTTCCTTTTTAACAATGTACATAAAAATGCTTAACTTGATTGCAAGTTATTATTCTTAGACCTTTTAATTATTTTACAAATCGAGACTCAAGAATAAAACATTCAAAAGAAATGAGTCCAATTTGTCTTTGTCATTTCTAAGTATCACTTAAGGTATAACCTTATATAACAAATTTTGAAACATGCTTTCATTTTAAAATCATTGACTAATGTCAATTCTTTTCATTTATCTTTAAGATGCAAATAAATCAAGGTAGGTTATTGAATTAAATCAACAAATATAATCATATTCAAATTTTGGATTATCCTACTTAGTATTTGAACCAATATTAGATATATCACCACTTCTAAATCACTTTATCATATATAAATAATTAATTTTATATAACAACCTTCAACTCAATATAATAATTAGATATAAGTTTGAGTATTTTTCTAAAGGTATTGTGGTCACAACAATTTTAATATTTAAACTTACCAACAATAACCAATTACTTCTTAAGAGAACACACTCTTATATTTATAAATCCATCAAGAGTTAACTCCATAACCAAATGATAATTTTTTTTTATAATTACCACTAATAAATACTCTTACTTATTTCATTGTCAAAGAAAGACACTAAAAGAAAATGCCTAGTTCTATTCAGTAACATATAAGAAAAACCTTATTTCATAGTTTATAGCTTAATACTTTCAGCTCCAAAATTTTTAACTCATGAAGACAGCTTTCCATATATATAAAATTACACTAAGGTAATATTTCAACAATATCTAATTGAAACAACAAGTTCTTTAAAGAGTTATATACAACAATATATTGAGTCAAATAATATGATAGAGAATAACATAAATCTTATAGATTATAAATCAACTTAAATACTAAATAAATATATTTATGAAGTATAACAATATCACTAAATATAATAACTCAAATAATAAATTTTAATCAATAAAGATCATACAACATAATATCTAAACTCATTTAATTTGCTTTACAAAATAAACTTCATCAACTTCACTTTCACTACTCATAAGGAATGCACATCCTGAAGAAGTCCAAGCAAATCAATATTCTGTATGAAGTTTTTACAAACAAAACCCACCTCTCTAGTCCCAATGCTCTCAACCATAAGTGGACCTATACCACCCCAACCATCAGTTGGATGCGTATCCAAACAACTGAGTAAAGATGGAGAAATGACACAACAAAACATTCAAATCTTTGACATCACAATAACTAATTTAATGAAAAACATCTTAAGAATACCATCCATATTATTGATTATTAAAAATAGTATCATTGCATTTATTTCAAATGCAACAACCCATCATTTTAGCTTTCATAGATTGGGACTTATGTTTGTAACCGATTCATTACACTCATAAATATAAAGATTTTATCTTATTCAACATTTCAAGTAAATGCAACTATACTATTTTTAGAAACCAAGAATAAGTATAGTATTATTTTAAAAAGTAACTTAAATAATAGGGAAGTATACTCAAGACAATAACTAATAATGTCATTAAGTATAAAAACTTCGAAGATCCAAATAGTTTTTTTCAAAATAATAAAACACTGCCATCAAGTCATATAACCAAAAGTAATTTTAGGTCCACTTTAAAGTCATATAACCATTGAATTCAAAACCCTATAGGTAAATAAAAACCTCACTCCATGAAATAACCATGGCTGTGTAGCCAATAATAGTGCATCAAACCTAAAACCGAAGGCATATTATGCACAACAAACCCTATTGTATAAAATGCATGGTAAATAAATAAATAATATATCTCCTATATATTTTCATGCCAAGAATCATAATTCAAATCCAGTAGAAGAAAGAAGAAAATTGGAATCTCAAGAGTAAGCCGAACACCTACAGGTGTTTGAGAAATTGAATACCAAAACTTGCTTGGACACTTGCAATGAAATGCAAGAGATTTCTAGTCACCTTTTTCTTTATCTTCCAATTTTCCTACTCATTGTATGAAGGAAAAAAACCCAATGAACTCTAAGAAAATATTTTTCATATGGTCAACAAGTAGAGTCATAACTTTAGTTGAAGTCCTTGTGAAAACCTCCAGCGATAATAGACATCAATTCCCACTAACTTCTCCATGGTGTCTAGTCCAAATTTTTTGACTGAGTTTCCCCAAGATAGGGCTCTTCCAAATGAGTCTAGGTATTTTCTAAATGACCAAATAAGCCTCGAAGGAATCATCTCAACCTAATTTGTATAGAGGGTCAAGCCAAAACCATTTCCCTAAGTTGATGCCAATCACAAAACAAACCAACTAATGCCAAATCCATGAGATTCATGGTCCCTCTCCTTAACTTATAAGGTGATCAAGACCCAAGTAAACAATTTAATTCCACCAAGAGTCTAAAAAAACCATCCACATGACCTTAATAACGCATTCAAAGCCAAATAAAACACATTAACCACACTAAGTCCCAACATGAATAAGTCAAATGCAATAAAATGACATGCATGGCATAATAAATTTCAATCTACACAATATTAATAGATATTCAAGGAGGATAAACATATAAGTTCAAATTTGAATAAAATATGTTAACATAGACAAACACTAAAAATGCGGTCAAGATGATTAATCATGCACAACCATATCCAATCATGCAATAAGATGAGAATGACAACTTGCCATAAGGAAAAGAAAAAACTCATAATGTTTTTAAAGATCACAATTTTATTTTCTTTCTCATTTTTCCATCTCACTCAGTTGTTAGGGTCCGAATGCAACCTAGATCATGTACATTTCCATGTAGTCATAAAAAAAACCCATCAATAATATCTGGACATATAAAAGGCAATAAATGCACTAGATAATCATAACAAAATTAAATAGTAATCCAAATGAACTGAAATAATAAATTAGTAACTTCAACAATATTTAATATCCACATGTAATATAAATGTTTATGACATCAAAATATCCCATCAAGAACACAAAAATTTAATAATTTAATAGATTATACAACTAAATTAAATAAATAATAGCAGTTTTAACATCATGTTTTAAAATATTCTCACTGAGGAACTACTAATAATCTAGCTTAAGCAAGTAAAGAAAATGGGTTCATGATAGGAAAACTAAGGATAATTATTTAAAAACTTAGTGATACATCTATATTAAAATGTTCATTGATGGTTTATATTTATAAATTTCTCGTGTTTTGAATTAAATACCTATTGGCATGCAGAATTTGACAAAGAGAAAGACAAACAATCAAAAAATAGATGCAAGCATATGAAGGACATGAGCATGAACACAAGGGCCCTAATAATCAAAGGGGACAAGAGCATTGGCCCTGTGTATCCCAACTAGATTAGGATCAATAGACCATCATTACCATCCCAAAAGAACACACACACACACACACACACACACACACACACACACACCCACCCACCCACCCAAGGGACAAATAAAACTAGATCACAATCAAAATACAAACATGACATAATGACAAACCGAAAAAAAAATTACCATGAGATCACATAGAGAAGAATGAGAGTGACAAAAACACATAAACAAGTGCTAAGCATATATGCATGAAATAATACTAAAAACATTGCAATAATAAGTGTTGTACCCAAATTAGGTGTCTACATAATGTGCCTACTTTGATGTGTATATGTGAGAAATGCATATGTACATCAAAGGAAAAAGGTACACAATTAAAATTTTTACCTTGACATATCATAGTAAAAGGAGGAGGAAACATTTTTATACATCCATCCACACCTTTTTTGCTTCATAAATTTAGTATAACTATCAACAATGGCCATTTTACAACAATTATTCAATGTTATATATGTTTATTATGCTTATTTGAAAATTTAACTTGAAAATTTAAAATTTAAACATAAATTGAAATTGAAATGAGCATATGAATGAATACCTATACTCTCTATGTGATCCATATGTCGTCATGACTTGAAAAATAATGCCCCTATTTTGCTTATTCTGATTGAAAACTTATTGACAAATGCTAGATATATCCAACAATTTATTGGATTTTGTTGAACCCTCTTCATACTTTTTGATCAAGAAAGCATATAATGTTGCTTCAAGTAAAACTATCCAAATTTGATTATACTCCTAGTAGAGCTTCCAAAATTTTGCTTAGCATCCTTCACTTAGTACTAGTTGAAAAATGCTCTACTCAAAAATTTTCTATGATATATGCCCTCTTTTGAGGTGAGGGATTGAATAACATGTTCCTTCAATCACTTATCTCATAAGACTAGAGTTACAAGCACCAAATGTAATAAGATTTTACATATCTAATACCATTTTGAAAATCACATAAAACACATGTAGATATCATAAAATATTATATATAAATCCCCATAGTAGGTTAAATATATGCAATTAGTCATGCATTAGGTGTTGTGTCACATATGATATATAAAATCATGTAAGGTTAAATGCAAAATATACAATTTTATATAGTATCAATGTTGTATCACATATGAAATATAACATAATGTAAATCTCAATGAAAAGTATATCACTCTGGGGAGTATCAATGTTGTATCCCATAATAAAGATAACATCATATAAATATCAATGCATAATATACTACTCTACTGTCATATCACATAAAAAAGATAACATCATGTAAAGCTCAATAGATAATATAATACTCTAGTGAGTATCAATGTATAGAAAGGTATTCCCATGTAAGGTTCAATAGGTGTGATCCATCCTTCAATGAGGATGAGGTGATAATTGTGGTGCAATAACATTCCTCATACTAGTCATAGTATGAGAGATGGACCAATGTCCATGTGGGAATCATAAAATATATATAATTACATGGGATAATTGTGGTGCAATAACATTCCTCATACTAGTCATAGTATGAGAGATGGACCAATGTCCATGTGGGAATCATATAATATATATAATTACATGGTAAGATCCAAAGGTGGATGGATCCTCCAATGAGTATAATAGGGTATGAGACAAAAATATGCCATAATTTAGTAAAATGGGTGGGAAATTTTTTATTTTCAAAATATGTAGATAAATGCTCAAGGTAGCAAGATTTATTATTTGTAAATACCTATTATATGTACATGTATATGTAAGATAACACCATACTTGTATGACGAAACAATGTAAGAAAACTAAACACAAGAGTGTGATAGGATCCATATATAAAATATATGTCAAGATAAGGCTCATGTAAAATATATGTGGATATCATGGTCCCCATTGGTAAATATAGGTATAAGTGTTATCAATGAAGCTTGTAGGTGAGTATAATTATGGTACAGATGTCCTTTTCTATACTTTATATATCAAGTTAATAACTCATAAGGACCATGCATGTATAATTATCCTATCATCATTGTATAAATCATGTAAACCAATGTGTAATATATAGTTATGTGTGTAACAATTATGAAAATGTGTGCCAAGATGTAAAAGGTGCAGAGGGCATAGGTGTCCAATAGTTTATTAATGCAAGGTACATAGGTAATGTGACTCCATGAAGTGATATAATATTGAAGTAACTCAAGTACAGATAATGTGTAGCATGCCTTTATGGGCATGAATGTATGTGTATTGATGTATCAATCTCAATGTAGTGTCATATGGAAAGTTTTCATGTTTCTCGTGGTTGACAAGATATAGATGTTAGAATTAATGGTGAGGGGTGCAAATAATGTGTCTTAATAGATGTGCCTATGCACAAGATGTCTATAACAATCTCAAGGAGACATAGGGGTATGTTTCCCCAAATAGCAAAGAAAAATATGTCTCATTTAGGTGATGTGCCTCTAAGAATGCTAAGTATAGCATTGAATCATAGTCATAGTAGTAGAAGCATGGATGGTATGGTACCAAGGTGTGATATATATGCAAATATTAACCATAAGGTACAAGATGCAATAACCCATGTAATAATAACATGTATATATCCATGTAAACATTCCAAATGTAAATGATAACAAGATATATTTGATATATGTAAAGTAGATCTATATAGTAAATGGTAAGCTAGAAAGATGTCACTCTACAAATCTACTTGTGTCAAATGCACTTTATGAGAGATATCCTACTTTGTTAGAGATGTTGTAGGTGAAACTCATGATGTAGAGAAGACAACCTAAGTATCCTTAGTTGGGAACTCCAAATACTAGGTGTACCTTATTGGTTGAACTTCTCTACTTAAGATCTTCAAAGACCTTATGCAAACTAGCCTTCCATAAGTGTAGTATCATATCTTTGATTCCTCTCCTTCTTACTAAGCTACATTATGTGCACAGGAAATGTAAATTGGATGTATTAATTTTGAAAAAGATAATTAGGAAGCCTATATATATGGATCAAATCTCTAATGATCACCTATAAAATTTTACTAATGGCTTCGGCCCAACTGAAGTAATAATATAAATATATGCAAAATAAGTATTGCTTCATCTTAAATGAAGTAGTTAGAATGATAAAATATTTTGTACATAGTTTATCCAAAATACCTCTTTACCATTAAGAAGGATGTCAAAGGAAAAAATTATTCTTCAGCCATTCTAAAATAATAGGGAGAATGTTAAAAGATATCATACTACATAAATGGCCAATGTAGTAATATCTAAATGGTAGTGCAATATAAAAACATCAAATGGCCAAGGTAATAATGTGTACATGGTTAATGTAGTAGGATGTACACATAAAAATGGATAAGATGGTCTTACAAGATTAAATCACACACACACACACACACACACACACACATTTTTAATATGTTTGAAAAGATTTTTTGACATTTGGGAGTTATATTGCAGATTTTAAGTTTTGGAGGATCCCATTAGATTTTAGGGGTTCAATATTTTATTATTTCATTAAAACATAATAGAAATTATGAGGGTAATATATATCATTGGAGAATATTTCACAAAGCACCATGAAACCCTTCTACCTTGATCCTTGTACACTACTTAGGATGTTCACATAGGGAGATTGGTATGCCAATGAATCTTGCAAGAAAAATCATCAATAAGTGAAATATGAGGTGTCTATAAGCTAAAATGGGATTGGGGTGGGTCATTTAGTGGTACTTTATTAGAGATTCCTTGATGACCATATTTTATATCTTCAATCATCTATTCTACTATCATTTACTCCTTTAGGGCTTCTCTCATTCTATTTCTCCCTTTCCTCCCATCGTATTCTTATTTTTTTTGTTTCCAACCAATGTCTTTGGCCTGATTGAAGATGTCTTAAAGTACCTCCTCCTTGTTTTACATTATTGTCTAAGCCAAATAATTACTCTATTTGTGAAGATACACTTTATACACCTTTGATCATGTTGATTACCTTTGTGAGAGAGTCCCTAATGATCATCTTTTATATCTTCCTTCATCCATTATATTATCATCTACTCCTTTAGGCCTTCTCTTATTCTATTTTTCCCTTTCCTCCCATCCGATTCCTTTGTTTTTATTTCTAACAGACGTATTTGGCCTAATTGAATATGTTTTGAAGTACCTCCTTATTATACATCATTGGCTAAGCCTAATAATTACTTTGTTTGTGAAGATGCACTTTGTACACCTTCAACTGTGATGATGACATAGGCTATGTTTAAGTAGTAACATTTTGGGTTTTGATCTTTACTTATACATATACATTTTATTTTTCTAAAGAGAAAGACATTCAATGAACTCTGCTCATGCATACAAATACATCTTAGTAATAAGAAGATGGATTAAGGCTCATGATTTTAATCTTAAGGAAGGGTAGTTTGCACAAGGTCTTTCAACATTAATGAAGAGAAGTTGAATCAAGTTACACCTAGTATTTGGAGTACCAAACTAAAGATCCGTATGTCTTCATCTTTCCATCTTGATATTCACCTAAAACATCTATCACAAAGTGTCACTTTATTCAAGGGAGAGATTAATGAGTCAAAAAGTCAACCCAAGGTAATTATTCCTATTTATCTACTCTTTATTCATTTAATTTATTAGATACATTTATGTACATGTGTTATATTGGTACATTATTATCTTCTATACTTAGATTAACTTATTCTTGTTAATATATGTTATCTTTGTATGATTATTTCACTTTATTTACACCTCTTGGTTACAACCCCAAAATTAAATACTTCTTGGTTATTTCCTAATGGAATAACTCTATTTAATTTATTTTATCTTTCTTACATATTATATATAGGTAGGCATTTATGATCTATAAACTCTCAAGTTACCAACTAACTAGAATTCATAGAATCAAAAATTTGGTGTTCTACTTTGAATTGACTTTAAAATGACAACTTCTATACGTACACTAATTTATTACTAGTATATGTTTGTTATGATGGAGGATAGTATTCTTAAGAATTGAAATGTGATTATTAAAAGACATAAAAAAAAACTTAGTTTAATGGAGATAAATGACACAATTTTTTTTTGAAACTGGAAAACCCCATAAGGTATATGGAAAAACTAGTTAGAAGAGGAAATATATATTTTTTCCTTTCTTGTATTTCTAAAATTTGGATTACTATGAGATATATAAAAATTGCAACATAAAATTTTTTTTGCTCATGAAAATTTCCTCAATGTTTCCTTTACTCCAATCCTTCCTACAAACATCTAGACACTTACTCTATTCACTGATGCTTCCTACATTTGTGTCATCCTTATTATAACCATTGGAGATGTCCTTTTATGCACTAAAGGCTCTCCAACCATTTAAAAAATTTAAGAGACAAATTTTGTCTTTTGTAAAGGACCTATCTAGTTTTCATGGGTAAAATCACTAGTTAATGTAGGTTGCAGTTTTAAAATAACTACTTATAGGAACTAGCATTTGTGTAACCACCCTAACAATTACGTAATTGTAAATTCATGAAAAAATTGTTGAAACCATTACTAGTGCTTCATTAAAATTCTATTTATGAATGAAACCAGGTCTACTTTCTATTACTTAATGAATGGATTGTTTTATATATCCTTATGGATCATACCTCCCTTACTAAGAGGCTTGTGGTTAGAAAATAAATTTATTAGTGGGGGAGGAAATGTGGAAACAAATCTTCCACTTTCTCATTAAAGTATGGATTAAATTACCTAAATGTCTTCCATTTGAGTCCAATCTACCAAGATTCTTATGATGCCTTCCATGTCTCTTTGACTTTATAATATAATACTACATCCTCCTCCAACTCCCCTTTTATGTCCACAACCAAGTCTTTTTGGAAGATATAAACTATTATTCTTATTCTTCATCTAGCATATATGGTTCATACAAATAAAAGTTCTCACAATTGACAACTGAGTACATCTATATGAATAAGGGTAAAAAAATCTTGAAAATATTTTCACCAGTGTGATAAAAATTTGGAAAATGGGCCATACCTTAGCTTCTTAAGCTTCCTAGTTTATTCTTGAAGTATTTCCTTGGTTTAATTCAACCATACCTTGTCACTGACCTTGTGTGTGTGTGTGTTTTTTATGGTGTTGGTCATGCCTAGATTTGTATTTTTATTGAAACTCTTTAACTAATATTTTATCTTAAGATAAATTTTCCTTATCCTCTCAATGAGGTTTTAAAATATTATCACCTTTGAATATTTATTCTTTATCCATGCCTTTTATTCTAATATAACATCAACTGGATTAATACCCCAACATGATTCAAATGTTGTATTATTAGTGAATGTGTGTACTTCCTTATTATATGAGTGTTGAATGTATGCCAAATACTCATCCCAAGTCCTTGAATACTTGTTATGAACTCTTATCAACTGAACCAAGTCTTGTTGACACCTTTATCTGTACATTGGTTTGAGGATGAAAAGTGGTATTTTGTTATAGCTTGGTATCCATATTTCCCCATAGTGTGGTCCAAAATTTTCCTAAGAACCTTGAGTCTATCTATGATGCAATAGACTAAGGTAATCCAAAATACACCCAAACATCAAGAAAGAAGAGTTCAACTTATTTGTGCCCTTTTAATTTTTTCTTGCATGAAATTATATATATTTTTTGAATCTATCTACAACAATATATAGATAGTCCTGGCCATGCTTGGACAATGGTAATCCACCCAAAAAAAATGTTCAAAAATTTCATGAAATTTTACTATTTTATTGCATGTAATAAGAATATACATTTATATGAATCCATCTAAAACAACATATATATAGTCATGGCCATGCCTAGACATAGGTAATCCATCAATAAAATCCATGGAAATACTTTCCCATGGTCTAGTAGGTACATGTAGTGGCATGTATAATACATCATTCTTAACATTATGCTTTCTTTTACAACATAATTTACATCCTCTAATGAATTTATAAACTTCTTGCATATTGGGATACTACACATACCTTTGAAAATGCACCAAGGCTTACCAATGCCAAAATGTTTTGAAACCATGTAAGTATGCACTTCCCTCATCAATATTAGTCTTTCCTCATTTGGAACACATAACTTATATCACTTGTAGAGTGGCTCATATTTTCCATAAAATCCATGCTTTCTTTCAATTTCCATCTTTTTGGACTGCAATAGTTGGAATGTCTTCCCAAAATCTATGTCTTATGCATTTATTTCCACATAATCCTTTATGTGAAAGGATCAATTTTTAATATAATAACCAAAGATTAAAAGCATATTATTGGTGGATTATAAAACATTTATACTATAATACATATGTTTACCTTCTTGTACTTGATCACCAAATGGAATTATTGAAAGAATCCCATCCATTTGTAGTGTTTTAATTGCTACATTTTTTTTTGTGATTTTAAATATTGAAGAGCATTGTGGTTAGTGTGCACAATAATTTATTTACATAATAAATAATTATTCCATTTATTTATTTCCTAATCTAGTTCATAATTTCTTATAAAAAAATAAGCTTACCTCCTTGCAACAAAACTACCCCCCTAGTGCACTTGTTTGTATCCACTTCAACTTCAAAAGATGATTGAAAATTAGGAAGAGCAAGGACTAGTGCATGATTGATTTTATATTTCAAATAATAGAAGGAATTATAATGTTTTTAATCCCATTGGAAATTATTACCCATTGTTGGAACTAAATGTAAAAGTGTCGATGTTATAGAGAAAGCTGGAAAAAAAATTCCCATACATTTTAATGCTTCAATAAAACTTCTTGTTTTGGTAGACTTCCTTGGTGTGGGCCAATTCCTAATGGTATATACATTTTTTTGGTACACTCTAATTTTTCCTCAAATGAAAAGTTCCAAATAAATGAGTGACTATTTGACAAACTCTTATTTCTTCATATTACATACTAACTAGTTTTCTTTCAGTTTTTGTAAGGCTTGTCTCAAATGTATTAAATTTTCCTCCCATGTAGAAATATAGATTATAATATCATATAGATACACTATTAAACATTTATCTATGACATATTGAAATACATCACTCATCAATCTCATAAATGTTGTGAGTGCATTACATAAACCAAATTGAAATACCAAACATTCATACAAACCTTGTTTTGTATTGAAGGCTGACTTCCATACATCTCCCTCATTCATTTGAACTTGATGATAACATAATTTGAGATCAAAATTTTTGAAACACTTGGAAAGATAAATTTGGTATATAAAATCATAAATTAGTGGAAACAAAATATTAATTCCTTATGGTGATCTTATTCAAGATGTTATAGTTAATGCCATCTTCCAAGAGCCATCTTTCTTTTGCACTATCATAATGTGTAATTTGCATCGTGAAGTTCATGGGCATATGATTTCCTTCTTTAGTAGTTATTGAAGTTGATTTTTGACCTCATTACTCTGTAAAAGTGATTTCCTATACACATAAATGTTAGATAGAGGATATAAAAAAAATAATTGACTATTATGTTCTATTTCCCTTTTTGGAGGAAAATTATCTAGAATTTACAACACATTTTGAAAATATGATATGAATCCCTTCAATATTTTTAAATAACTATCAACTTTATATATTTCAAGCCCATCCACTTTCTTTTCCTTAAAAAAAAAAAAAAAAAAACTTATTATTTGCATGAATGAGTCTCTTTGCTTGGTTAATGCTTAACATTGTAAGTTTGGGATTGATTTTATGTGCATAAATGTTATAGTTGACTCCATCCTTAAACCATAAGTACTTATTATCCCTCTTCATAAATATTGAAAATTTGAGATACAAATAAGGAATTATAGACATCACATCAAATTCATCAAGAGTAATTACATTTCCTTCTATCTCATCAACAAATTGAGATTTAATTCCCAAATTTAAAATTACATTTTTATAACCTAAATTTCAACACCCCTCTTTACCCATCCTAAAGGATATAGATCTGAATGATCATATACATGTAAACCAATATTATTTACTACTTTTCTTGAAATCAAATTAGTTTGAGATTTAGTATCAATAAGAGCATTTACAAAGGTCTTCTTGATATGAATTTTTATTTGAAATATTTTTTCCATATCTTCTTGTTCCGCACTAGTCATGTTGGTGAAAATTGGCCAATCTTCTCATCTATATCATAATTATTGTCTATATCTACCTCTAATTTTCCCAAAGATGACATGGAATTATTAGATTCCTCCTTTCCCTGATTATTAGGATGAAAATCTAGATTTAACCTCCAATATTCTATAGTGTTTATTAGGATCCCTACACTTATGCAAAACTATGACATTCCTCTTACCTTTCCATTTACATTTTTTAAAGGTCTTGTAGGGTTGATTTCTCTTGTTCTGATTTGTGGACTATTTTTGTATGACTCCCCATCCCCTTGCTTTCTTTCTTTCTTTCTTAGTGTAGTAATATTTCAAGTTTGATTCATTCATATATTGAGGTTTACTTGAGATGATCCACCTCCTTAATCAGGTATGGAGACCACCTAAATATTTCCTCAAGTTGTCTTCTACCTCGAAGTTAAATCTCATGAGCATGGCTTGTCAATAAGAATCCATGGTATAATCATACACACTCTAACCATGTCCTTACCTATAATTTTTTCACATAATTTTTTTATTAGTTTTACTCTCAACTGGGTAACAAAAATTATGCAATAAATATTTAAAATCATTCTTCTTATCTACTACCAACTTCTTCTTTTTAGAATCTATTAGATATGTTCACAACCAACTATAGCATGAACTTAATTTTTAAGACATGCAAAGCCTATCCTTTATGCATCAATTACTTTAGGTACACTAAAGTATACCTCCATTTGCCTCAAAAAATTATCTATATTTTCAACATCTAATTGTATTTTAAAGGATTTAATCTCACCTTTAATTTATACCTTGAAATAAGTATGTTAAAATTTTAACTTGATTTTACCTTTTTCTTTTGGAGGTTATTATTCATGCTCATTCATGAGGAAGATGCTCATTCATAGACTCGTTCCCACTTTCATATTTATCTCCTTCATGGGACTCTTTTATTCCAAGCTTCTTGACTATAAAGCAAACTATAATGGCTATGAAATTTTGAATCCTAATTGGGAGCCTTTACTATTTAGTGATAGTGTCTTAGGACTTCATCACATTATTTATGTATGATTCCAATGTAGTTATTATACCAAAACTACTTTCTTATCCTTCATGAGTAATTACTTTTGCTTGTATATTATAATTCCTTTTTAGATATATATAAATCACAAGGTAATAATTATCTTCTCAAGATCTTGTCATTGTCATACAAACCAATCAAAGTTTCCATAATAACCCAAAGATTAATCTTATTTGATATCTAAATGATGTATATACTCTCAATTTACCAAATTATTAGAATTCATGGATTCAAAAACTTGTTGTTGTACTCTAAATTGAATTTAAATGACAAAGTTTATGCATACAATGATCTAAAACTAGTATTTGTTTGTTATGTTGGAAGACATAATTCTTAAGAACTGAATTGTGAATTATAAAACACATAATAAAACTTGGTAAAATAGAGACAAATGACTCAAGTAATTTTGACCTGAAAAACGCCAAAAAGTGTAGGTAAAAACAAATTATAAGAGTCAATAACTCTGCTTCTTTTTGTATTAGCCAACTATGAATTATAATGAGATACAAAATAAGTACACTATAAAATTATCCTACTCATGAAGTTTTCCTTAGTTTTTTCTTCACTCTAATCCTTCCTAAAAATATATAGACACTCATTTTGATAACTGATGCTTCCTACATATATGTCATCCATATTATAACCCTTATAGATGTCCTTTCCTACACTAAATGTTCTCCAACCATCTTATAATTTGAAGAGACACTATTAAAATTTTGTATAGGACCACCTCATTTATGCTTTGGCAAAAGGGAGGGCATTACCAAGGTTAAACACAATGCTAGATCATGTTAACAGAGTTAATAATTACTATCATGATCTCATTTTGATGGAAGTAAATAATAATTTAGGATAGTTAATTATTACTTTATCTACTACATCATAACTATCCTCAAACAAGAGCTAGGGAAGACAAGGTTTTATGATTTTGCGATGATAGATATTAGAAATTAGGGATCATACTTCATCTAGTTCCCCACATTTTCCTATATCAGAGTTTGTGGTTTTAGTGGATGTCTTTATGCCCTTCCTAGATATGTCAATTTTAAGTAGGCCCTAATGGAACTTGTAAGATAACTAGTGGATACCTACAAGTTCATGTCAAGCAGGCACAAATTAGGCATACACTTTTCTATTAGTATAAGGAGATACACATGACCTTCCTTATCAAAGGCCAAATGTACAAAGGTAAAAATAACTTAGATGAATTTGATAACCCTCGAGGCTAGGCCCCTTTATGATTTTATAATTTTTGTTGTTAGTTTATTATGTTCCTCATTTATTGACATTCCTTTTTATGAATATTATTGGGAGGACATGCAAAATGAGGAAGAGGTTAGGTTGAGGGATTATTCTAGGATGACCCTAGAAAAAATTAGGAAATATGACATAACACCCTTTCTAGATGAGTTAAAATATGAGGAACAGTCAGTGGATAGAGTTTATTATGATAATCATATCTACCTTCAACCCTTCCTCAATTTAGGTGGTCTACACCCAAATCCTTTTCTTTACTAGACATGTCTACCCTAGTTATCAACAAGAATTTAAAATGGTTAACAAGTAAGGGGGTAAATATAAAAGAGAGAGTTTGAAAATCATGGACATGTTCAATAAGGTAAAAGATAAAGGGGTAGATGCAAAAGCAACATAGGGTTCTAGCAATGGCACCCAAGTAGATCAAGTAGTGGGACCAGTCATCCCACACAAAGGAAAGCAAAAATAGAAGATAAAAAGGGATGTTTATGACACCCAAGTGCTATTAAATTAACCACTTAACCAATCACTACCAATTTCTATGGGGGACTCAACTATTATAACCCCTCTTCCTATTTATACCATCCAACATGTGTAAGTAATCAATTCCCTATTTAGCTCACTAGTACAAGTGATCCCCTTAGAAGTAAGCCAATAAATGTAGTTGGTTATCCCAACTCCATCATCACCTCCCTCTTTCATAATCACTTCCACCTCATCCCTTGTATCTACTACCACCCCATTGATCACCAACACTACCTAGTAATACATGGTTATTGACTTAGTCATTATGACTGCAGTCCCACTATCTACTACAACCACTAGGTCAATAACAATTCCATATTCATCTTCCATCACACTACCCACTACTTATACTTTGGCCCTTCTAACCATACTACTAGATTATTTTGTTGCCTTGGGAACCATCCTTACACAAGTTCCCTTGTTACCCATCCATGTATCCTCACCTTCTCCCACTCTAAATTTGACCCAAACTCCCACCAAGGAGGTGGAGATAGAGAAGCTCACTAACACAAATATAGTTATTGAACCCACCAATAGGGTAGAGATAACCAAATCATCAACTAAAGACTCAATAATAATGTCAGTGGTAGATATGGCACTTGTTATAGTAACTACTAATGTGATAGCTTTAGTCACAGATTCATAGGTAATCGTGACTGTTCGGATAGGACATGATTTATTAGTAGTCACTCCTAGTTGGCTTACACAATTAGTGTCTAATTTTAGGAATTAAATTATATCTACTAACATCCTATAGTTTGGTATATTAAAAGCATCTAAATGACCAAAGAGAGGTCCTAAGACTATTTCCAGAGTCTCTTATGATGTAACATGGGAGAAGTATGGATAGATAATAGTTTCCCCACATGATAAATAGAAATAATATTTAGTTCTAGGGGATTATCAAGTATACATAGTACACCTTAGTCATCTAATGAGAGAGGGATTGAAACATGATGTCCAAACAAGCATATGTTCTCTCTTCGAGAAAATGGACAATGACAAGGTCTCCAAGGATGAGTTGAAGAATAAGGTAGAATAATTGATGACTACCTTGAGGAAGGTCATATACTGAGAACATCAATTCAAACTAACCTATCCAAATCAATATTCCCCTTATTTCTCTAATAAAGATACATTTGATTCAATGATAAAGATTGACACAATGGGTAGAGCTATAAAGAACTCGGCCAAAAAACTAGTCACCAAAGGGACCAAGGTGATTGGTTTAGAAATGGATTATTACAAAACATTTAAGGATGACCTTGAAACTCTGAATTTATAAATAAATAAATATGAGGAAGAAGTTGAAAGGCTAAATCTCTACTCTCCCAAGTTGTAGGCCATTGACCAAATAAAGAGTGACATCCTCATATCTGAAAAGATACTCAAAAATCCTTTGGAGCATGAGCTAGAGAGGGAAACTAATTTCAAAGTCATAATACTTAATGAAAGTATTGATAATGCCAAAATCACAAGTGACAAGGACACCAATGTAATGTATGACATCAAAGATTTAATTTTTAAATTGTCATATGAGGCAGTAAATTACCGATTTGAACCTCTTCTTATTCAAGTTGTCCAAGATAAATTCAAGAGGTGATTAAGAGGGAGTTCACACATGACACAATTTTCAATTTGGATTCTATCCACTAATTTATCAAGTACCACAATACACTTGATCAAATGGGCAAATATATCCAAATCTACATAGATTCTTCTATAAAATTAACTAAGGTAATGGAAAAATGTGACATCAGTAATGTTTACACAATTAGTCCCAATGAAGAACACCTACAAGAAATATTTGATATTTTTGATGCTTAAATTGAGAAGATACAATCAAAAAAAGGACAAGGCATCCTCTAATGTCACTGTCATTGATTAATTATTTAAATATTTAAGAAGAATTCATTTTGTAAATTACAAATTTTTAAAGCTACGTTGAAAAGTTGTAAATTACATCTGTCATTTTTATAGCTCTTAGATTTTAGTTGAAAAAGTGCTACTTGTAATTTTTAATTACCATTTCATCAAGTTTAAGTTGAAAAAGTGTAACTTGTATTTTGCACTTTTATTTTGGACAAGTTGTATAACTTAAAAGTTGTAAAATCTCACATTCTAATTTACACATCCCTTTTTGTCAAGTGACTTATAAGTTGCAAAAGTCTCAAATACAATGTATAATTTAGGTTTTGTAATTTATGTTTTAAAACATTAAAATATTGAAAAAAATATTCAACTTTGTTAAAATATTGACCAAGTCATGAAGTTTCATTTTGGCACGCCATTTCTTGGCG
This sequence comes from Torreya grandis, assembly GCA_037957365.1. NCBI lineage: Eukaryota > Viridiplantae > Streptophyta > Pinopsida > Cupressales > Taxaceae > Torreya > Torreya grandis. Next base: position 7,771,389 of record JARHVA010000030.1, read on the forward strand.
AGAGACTTATTCAACTGAGCTCAAGGAGAGATGGTTTGAATGGAAGACTCCAATGACATTTTTCTCCTTCTTCAACATTTGGAAAAGTGCCTAGATTCTTGCAAAGTCCTCTTCTTCCTTATACTCTACCAAAGATGCCTCTTCAAGGTGAAAAAGAGGACATTTGTATGAACACTCATTGATTTCTTACTCTAAGAGTAAGTGTAAAAGTTTTGGACTTATTCTCTCTCAAGAGAGTAAGTGTTCTTTATAAATATGGGATTCCTACGTAGCCCATAGATATTTTTTCTTAGAGATAAATTTATCTACTTTTGAGAAGTTCATCTACATGTTGTAACTTGAAGAATATCAATATACTAAAGTTTTGCCTTCCTTATTTTTGTATCATCCTTGTGTATGTACAAATTTTGTTGCATTTATGAATGATATAAGTCTTATTTCAGTCATATAGGATCATTTGTGGTATTTATCTTTCCCTTTTGAAATCTTTTTGAGGAAAAATTGAGAACTTTGTTCCTTATTTGATAAAATGTCCAATATTACCTTTGATTTCATACTCATGTAAGATTGTGTTTCAATAGATTTTAGTATATTACTATTCAAACTATGTTTGATCAAAGAAAGAAATAATTTCCACTAAAACCCTTTAGTGCATCACCATTTCTAGTTTTAAAACTCCTTAAAACTTCTTTTCCTTATAAATAAAAACCTAGTTAGGAGCAAAATCATAAAGAAGTTGTAGTTAGAAGTGAACTGGTCATGTATCAGTTGCACTAAGCTTAGTGAAAGGAAGTCAGCCTTCTCTAGAGGTTCACCTTAATTTTCCAAGGTCCCATAACTTGGAGGTGATCCCATTGTGTCATTAGATTCCTATGTACTACAACTCCTACAAAACATAGCATGTGAAAAATCTAATTGATAACACTTTTTGGCATGGCCAGTAAGACCCGAAGATTATAGCTAAGAAATTGGTTCTATTCTCAACAATCATTATGAAGACTTTATATACATCTCAAGACCACCTATAAACTCCATCAACTTACTAATTCAATAAATTCATGTTTACGTATGCCAAAGATATAAACACAATCATCTATTATAGGTAAGAGGGTTGTCTTTCAAGAATGATCTTTTCCATACAAAAAGAAATCAAGATTAGTTTTACTTAACCCTAGAATAAATCCTACAAATCTATCTGCCTCTCCCACAAATACCCTTAGTTTTTCATACCTCCTATGACATAGAGAAATTATAATTTTATACCATTCAATAGAGATATCCCACTTATGTTGGTCCAATATGATGATATACCCACCTCAAATTTGAAAACCCTTCCATATTTAATTGGTGAAACTACCACCACAACCATCAAACATATTTAGGATGTTATTAACATATGTTTAGTTCATAACATTGCACAATAAAATGTTGCTATCGGAATTCTTGCCTCATCATTTAAGGGTAAATCCCTATAATGGTATAAGTGTTTGCTTCCCAATTCCATCCATGTTTGGGATGATCTAGGGTCTGACCTATGCATATAATTTAAGGATAAGAGTGACCACCTCTCTCTAGTTGAGCAACTAACCACCATTAAATGGGCTTTCCATGAGTTCATGAGTGAATTTAGTTTCCACTTCCAAAAGACATGGAATGGGATCCTAGTGTTGGTCAAACCATCCCAAAACAATGCTTTCTTATACTTTTTATAGCTTTAAATGGTGATATAGCTATCATGATCCAATCAATGGGTGGCATCATACTCCCCAATGCTTATGACATTATAGTAAGAGCCAAAAATTGCCTCATTCAATCTAAGAAAATTACTCCTTAGCCTTTAATGTTGTTATTCCTAGAATTGCCTCCCACTCAACCTATTATAACCCTATTCCCATAATAAGATATCATCTAGCTTTACCTCCTATCCCTTATAATGATTTGTACAAAGTTAAGTCATTGCTTAAAAGATTTGGCAATGAGTTGGTAGCTATGAAAAGGCAACAATCCCAAAATTATAGGCCTTATCAAGCACCTAATCAAACATATCAGCCCAATAGGCAACCATACCAAGGCAATTCATAACTCCAAATCTAAATCATGTAAGCAAATCCCCTAAATATCCATACTCTACTTGCCCAAAGTAATTCTGAGGGCATCATTCCCATCTAGAATAACTAGGCCTAGGCATACAAGTGGTTCTATCTTTGTGCCCAACCATATAATCAAAATGCTTGCCCTCATGGTGTCATTAGTCAAGCCTTGATGGTACAAAGCATATTAACCCCCCAAGGATAGCAAGAGGAAATTACTACTCAATAGGAAGAGGTACAGGTGCCTATTTAAAATGAGACCACTCTTTTGAACTAGAAAGAAGAAGATCTTCATGATGTAAACTAGGAGGAAGTAATGGCCAATGGTGGTAGTTTAGTGGAAAAAAATACATGCTCTAAGAAGAGGGAAATAGAAGGTGATTATCCCCCCAAGGTTGAACAAGATACAAATTATAAATTGGTGAAAGAGGTTTCAAAAATCAACACAACTCAAAAGCCACCCAATGTGTCGATGGGTCAGCTGAGTCAAAATTGTTGATTCCAAATCTCTTAAAAGAAGATGTAGATCCCATGAAGGCACAAGTAAAGGTTCATAGCATTCCCTTTAGTGTTTTAGAACAAATGAAAAGGACTAACAAAAATTTTACCATGTGGGAATTACTGCCCATCCCAACAAAGAGGGACTTGCTTTAAGAAGCTCTAAAAAATTTCCAACAAATAGAGAAGGTCTTAATTAAAGGACCCAATGCTATGATTAGTTTGTGTCAACCTTAAATAGACACAAAATAACTAAAAATGGTAATCCCCCTTTCTACCTTTCCCTCATAGTTATAAAAAATCTTGTCCATAACTGTATGATAGACTTTGGGGCTAAAAGCTCTGTTATGGCCAAGAAAATAGTGGATGTAAGGAGTGTTGAATACAAACCTGTCCCAAAAGGTGTGGTTTAATTATATGGAAATACTATCCAAATAATTGGGGTTATTAAATGTCTAAACCTTACCATCCATGCATGCCCAAGCTTATCCACATCCCAATACCTCTCAATTATTGACTTACCCCCTATTTTTCCATCTACCTTTCTTGAGACTTCACTACAAAAATGGGAGGGTACTTATCTATTGATTGGTCACATATGTTGCTTAGGACAAGATATGGGACTAGAGTGACCATAAAGGTTAAACCAATTACCAAAGACCACATTGAAACATATGCTCCTATCCTTGTGGATATGAATTGAAATGTACAATAACAAGAATAGGAACTTGACCATGAAGTTGCAACACCCTTGGAAGAAATCCTAGACACTCACCTTGATGAAAGGGGATCAAATTTCCAGTGAGACCCTTATGACTATATCAAGGAAATACGATTGGGTATGTATTGAATCCATAAAGATGATGCAATCATGCCAAATCTTGTTAAACCAATTGAAGATCACAAGGGAATGTGGTAATTATACTTTGACAATTTAAGGAGTAGTCATGGTGTAGGTACTAATATTGTTTTGGTCTCTCCCCAAAAGGAGAGTTATTTTTATTCTTTGAGACTACAATTCAACTGAACTAACAATGTGGTAGAATATGAAGCATTGGTTCAATGTCTCTAGTTGGAAAAGGAAAGGGGGATTTAGTCACTCAGGTGTTTGATGATAGTGAACTAATTATTCACCAAGTGAGTTCAAGAAACATGACCAAGAACAACTTGGCGAGATCTTACAAACATAGGGTTTGGGACATGCTCTAAGATTTTATTGCTTTAAACATTCAAGTGACACCAAAAACACATAACAAGGATGATGATTGCATGGCCTCAATGGGTTCTCAATATAATCTACCTAAAGAGATCAAAAACGATAACAATCAACATGTAAAGATGATAGCAAGATCATCTGTCCCTGAAAATGCAACCAACTAGCAAGTTTTTGACAAAGATGAACAAATTGTTAACTTTCTATGAGATGAGGCTGAATTTTTCAACAAAAACTAGTCAAGGCTCCAAGAATAGTATGGGGAGCAAATAATTTAGTTGAATACTATCAAGTTGTGCATGGGTCTTGTTACTTTAGAAAGTATTTTCAACGTTGATATTCAATTAAAGGGTGAGAATAAAAATCTCACAATCAAGGAAGAAGACTGTGAACTAGTATCCATCTCAGAAGTCAAGGCTTTGAAGATTGGAAAGGTATGTAACACCTCTAAAAAGCAAGTTTTTATTAAATTATGTCAAGAATTTGATGATAAATTTTCTTGGAGTTATAAATATCTAAGGGGTTTTAACCCTAGCCTAGCCCAACAAACAATAGATCTTGACCCAAGTACTAAACTTGTTAGACAAAAATGGAGACTAATAAACCCAAAAATAAAACCTTTGATGAGAATTGAGCTATGCAAGTTGATAGAAGCCAATATTATTTTCCCCATTAAACACTCATCCTAGGTTTTTAACTTGGTCCCTATTAGTAAAAATAATGGTGAAATCAGGCTTTGTGTAGATTTTTGTGACCTAAACAAAACATCCTTAAAAGACCATTATCCCCTTCCACCCATGGAAAAAATCCTTGAAATAGTAGTCAGAGCTAAGGGGTTCTCCTTTCTAGATGGTTATTTTGGATATAGCCAAATCCTAATTCAAGAATCTAACCAATTTAAGACCACATTCATTACCAATTAGAGTACATACACCTATTATCACTTGGATTTATGGACTTTGAGGAGATGCCTAAGCTCTCCTCATCCAAATGGCACAATGGAAACACCTCTAGGCTTGTGGGTATCCCAAGGATGAGGTGAATATGTAGATAAGAATATCTCCCTTGATGTACCACTTTGGATCACAACTACACCTAAACTTATAGGGAGAAAGGGGGAGAGACAAATGAAAACAAACTATTCTTAGGGAGGTGATACACCAAATAAGATGATGACTTCCAATCATCAGCATGTTACACATGAGAACAAAGGACTAACCAAACATACACTCCTTCAATTTGAATCATCTCACATCAATGTTACATTATGAGGTTATGGATAAATGTGAAAAGCTAAGAGGACTAAACAATAGGCATTGAATAACACTATTGAATAGACTAACTCAGTCAATCCTTGACATTTCCTAGAACACTTCACATGCCCTGAAAGAAGAAGCTTTTCAACTACAAATAGGATGAAAGAATGAGACAACATGCTAAGGAATATATAGTCTTCACTAAGAAAGATCCAACATTCAAGCAGAACACACTATGAATAGTCATAAAGAGGTAAAAAATCAGTAGTCTTATTGATCAAATGGTAGGTAATTAAGCAGGACTTCACCACACTCAGGTGGAGCATAAGTTATAATGGCTAGTTCTTATAGAACTTGAGAGAGGAAGGAGAAGAGATAAGTCCAAGGGTCATAAGAACACTTGTCAAGCTAAGATAATCAATTACTTGTGCATGAGAAGAGGATATATTATGAACCATGCAAGGTTAGGAAGCACAAGTGCCCATCCAAGTCATACAACTCATGAAAAGTGGCATGAAACTCTTCATTTGAGTGGAAAAAACTACCTTCATGATTTAAACCTATTTGAATGTCCCAAAAATGATTAGGGATAGGTTTTATGATTGAAATAAAGGGTAAGGCTTTCAAACATCCATATTCATGCATTGGTTGTAGGCCTAGTCATCTGGAATCATCCCAAAATGAGCTATCATCATTTGTTGTCAAGAAAACTCCTCTTTCATGCAACCTACACACTTGGCCTCTAAAAAGGCATCAATTTCTCATGAAAATCCATGTGAGGAGTGGATGACAAGTTTCAATACCCTCCATGGCCCTAGAAGCATTAGTCACACTTTAAAATCAGCTCACTTAAAGTTTTTCACCCTTCTCACTAGCTTGGTCACTATTCCATTTTTTACTGGCTGAGATGAAGCACCTAGTTGAGGTACTTAGGAGCTATTTCAAGGCATGAAATTGACATGGGGAGTTAGCTTAAGTCTCAATATTCCCTCCCATGTGATTGGCATCTCTTGGAATCTCCTACAACTTGCATAATACATAAAACTATTAAAAAAATCCTATTTTTTACTCCATAAATATAGTTTCATACAACTAATCTTGATGGGGAATAGCCTGGGTGGTTCTTCTACAAGGTCCAATCATCATCCTAGTCAAACTAGTCCATTAGAGTAGCTTTCTAACCTCATTTACTCAAACTAGTTCCTAGTAAGGGTTTAGGCCTGTTTTGACCTCTTAAGGTTCATTCATAAAGATGGGACATTGAAACTACCAAAAAAATCCACAAATGCATAGTTAAAGACCATAATTAACATCCCTAAACTTCTTATATGCCCATGCATAGCATCAAAAGAGGTGTGAGCTTTTGAAACTCTCCTATCAAACTCTTTCCTTCATCCAATAGGCTTGAGTTGTCCTAAAGTCCAAAAATGGATTCCTTTGTGCCTTCTCTAAAATTTTAAAGTTTAAACACATCTATATCCATCCTATAAACATGTTACAATAGGTTGAAATGCATGTCTAAGCTAAAAGTGTGAATGACCTCCCCTTTGGACATTAGAACTAATCCTTGTTTAATGAGCCTGACTGAGACCCTTATGGTCTAGGCCATCTGATTGGATTATTTTCATTCCATAAGATTGAACACATCCATAATGGACCCAAAACAATTCTTCAATAATTTATAATTATCATCTCAATGAGGAAGTAACAATGACTCTCTTTTTGGCTTTTAGGCCTAAACCTACCTAACAAGCCTATCTACAACCCTTGTAGGTTTGGACTACTCTATTTAGTTTAATCTCTCTAATATTGGTTTCCATTCTTGTAATATGTGTCCCTTATCTTTCCACACCTTTTTATAGGGTCTCCTTAGCTTATAGTATACTCCTCTTACCCATTCTTCCAAACCTGCCAGTTTAAGCCTAAGGGAAAGTGCCCTTTGTCTGATACAAAACAAAGGGTATTTACCCTATTTCATCATTCAAACTAAAGATTGAATAAGATTTCTCAAGTTTAAAACTATTTTATACCAAATATTTTCCCTTGGTTAGGTCATTATGTCCCTCAACTCCTTCAAGCTTTAAGGCAGACTGTATGGAAGTTAGACTGCACAGGGTTTCAAGGAATGGGTTGTGCAATGTTTGTTTAAAGCTCCTTTGTTTATTTGGTGGACCAATATGAGAGTATCATGAGATTATTATTACCATAAATAAGGCACTCCAATCTCATTTATTCCTTCAACCCCCACTATACCTTTCTATACATCTTGTTCAATCAAAACTATGTTTCAACTATTGATTGAGTTTTGCTTGTTTAGAGCTCTTATAGGTGTACTTTGCAATAGATAGATCCTAACCTGATGCTCCAAAAAAAAATTTAGGACCTCACATGAACATTTGGCACAAACTTGGATCAATTTTTCTCATGTTCATGCTATCTTCACACCAAGAACATTGCCTTCCCAACTCACCATTTGTCACAGTCATCTACAATGGTTGTAAGTGCTCATAAAGTCATAAGGGGTCTGCATAGGTTTGTTTCATCATGTTAAGGGCTTATAAAGTTTATACTAGTCTTAATATAGGTGGTAACATACTTATTTTATCATTCTAACCTCTTTTTAGCCCTTCACATGTACCCTAAGCTCATAAACTAAGTCCTCCCTGCCTTTTGACTGAGAAACCCTGCCATTCCTATTCCTATAGGTGATTATAGATGTAATTAAGCTTGGTCATGATGTTTGAAAACATTAAATGAAGATTTAAATCCACTTAGTATTTTAGTACACCTATATTTACCTTGGATGTCCCAAGACACCATCTAGACATCAAGTTGAGGTCACTATTTCATACCTTGAAGTAGGTGCCTATTTCTCTATGTGTGGACACCTATAGGTGGCCATAAGGATTTAAAACTATGCATAAACATCCTTAAAAAATGATTTTAATATCAATTTGTATGCCATTAAATCCATGGGACCATTATAACCATAAGGGGAAGCATTGTTTTCAAGTTAGGATATAAATAGTCACTCAAACCTCTAAATCCTGTAGAGATGAATGCAAGAATTTAGTGCTTTAAGAGGCAAGTTTGAGCCCTCAAACCATCACCTTCCACCAATATTATTGACTTCATCTTTGAAATATCTCTTATTCATACTATAGGATTCAATATTTACCTATTTATATGATTTAGAACTCCTTTCAGACATGTTGTGAGATATCCACAAAAACCCTTGAATCTCTATTTTCTCAGTTTAAGGACTAGGTCCCTGAAAACATTCATCTCATCTTTAGAGGTAGTTTACACTTCCTTTTACCAACATTTATCTTAAAGTAGGTCTATAATTATCCCTAAAATCACTAGGAATATAAGGGAGGGTTCATCATGCTTCAATTTATCCATACAACCAGCTCTATATCTCTATGTTATGACCTATAGGTAGACATTTTTACATATATGTAGTAAATTTGAGTGTAGACAATTCGCATGATTTCTAGGTTTAAATGTAGTTTAGGACTCTTAAATTTTTTAAAAAGGATTTTACACACTATAAAAACCTTACTTAGCTTATACACCTCCTTTCAATATGGTTGGTCTCTATGAGGACCCCTATAAGTGAAGATGGAGTTGTATGCAGACAAACAACAAGATTGGTGTGATGGGTAGTGATATCATGAATTTGACCCTATAACCTTTTCCATGATCTTTCAAAGAGATAACATAATAGATCATGATATAAATAGATTGAGGTAAAATTAAATACCACTTTTTAACATTTGAAACCTTTTGTTGGCACCTGTAGGTAGGCATGTTCATGGCTGCCTAACTAAAAATGTTACATATGACTAGAATTCCACTTTTCTTGCACCATATGGAAGCTTGATTACCACTTCATGCTGATAAAAGATAAACCAAGACTTAAAAAACATTAAACACACCTTTTTGGACACATTATATAGGTCCCATGCATGTACTTCACCATAACTACAAGTAGGAGTGAACAAGAAGTTAATTGAGTATGATAGTGGACTGCAAGTTTGTTCCAAGCATGATGTAGTGAGATAAAAAATGAATGGAAGTGATAAATATGGAATTTATACATGGTGATGAACCTATATACATATTCTTAACCATTATCAAAGCATGAGAGCTCTACAAATGGTGAAAAACTGTTTGTCACCCCAAATGAGACTAATATGCCAACCTAAGATGATTTGCTCACGAAAACACCATAAAACATAAAAAAAATCATGAAAATAATATAATAAGTGATCCAAAATCATTTAGAGTCAACATCACCAATTGGGTCCTATAGACTTACTCAAAATGGAGCAAAACCTATAGGGTGCATAGATTAGTAGGCATAAAAACATAGTCAACTTCATGAGAATGGTTAATGAAGCACATACCATAATCCTTAAAAATATTATATTTGAAATGAATTTATTTGAGTTTAATTTCACCTCCCTAAAGTGTTTGTTCTGAAACCTCCCCTATTGTCTATACTAAGTATAAACCTGAAGACTGGTTCTGTGTGCCTAGAAGGGTGAAAAAGGAGCATAATAGTTTTGGTCCAAAAATGGAAATTTAAAAGTATTTAAAATGTGTAAATAATATTTAGGAATCTAAAATGACATTATATGATCTTCTCTCATGTGACACACTTCCCCATGGGTCGTACAAGTGCCAAACTCACCTTTTTTCCTTAAAAAACTACTCTTTCTTCTAAATCATCTACCAATTTCAATTAACGATAGTTGATTAAGACATGTGAGGACACATGGAACATAACATAAGCTCTTATAACCTTTAAACTTACCAAAAAATCCATACAACTCATTAAATGCTCCTTTTTTGACCTTAAAATGATTAAAAGGACTAAAATGACTAAGGACCAAGGATAATATAACATCAAATGACATTAATTAACCTATAAAACACCTTGTGACATATGTATTGGACCCTTAAAACACCTAAAAGTCAAGTTTTTACCTATAGGGGTCCCAATTTGACCTATAGGTCAAAATTGGTCAACAACACCTACAAGAAGATGTTTTTCGGTCTTAATGCTACCTTTTAAAGGGCCATGTATATGGATTTAAAGGGTTTGATAAATGAAATGATCTTGGTGTATTTATATGACATCATGATTTATTCAAAATAGGTCAGTGACCACCTAGATCACCTCAAGAAATTTTTTTAAAGGTGCAGAGAGTTTAGAGTTTCCCTCAATCCACAGAAGTGCATATTTAAAGTTCATGAAGGGAAACTGATGAGAAACATAGTCTCAAAATAAGGACTTTCCATAGATATAGAGAGGTTAAGTGATATCTCTTCACTATCACTTCTAATCCACAAAAAGGGGTTACAAATTTTTTTGGGGAAAATCAACTTCATGAGGAGGTTCGTTCCAAATTTTATTTCCATGGTCAAATCCCTTATTGCTATGCTTAAAAAAGGGGTCAATTTTAGCTGGAAAAGGGAAGGAAAGAATGGATTTGAAGCCATTAAGTAGGCTATTTCTCAATCTCTAACTCTTGTAAATCCAAACTATGAGAATGACTTCATTCTCTATGCTTTTATAGGGGAAGGCAGTGTATCAGCTATTTTGACTCAGCATAACAAAGATCAATTAGAATAGCCCATAGTATTTTTCAATCAATCCTTAAAGTATTATGATGAAAGGTACACTTTTTTTTAGAAGCAAGTGTATGTAGCAATAAAATACCTCAAAAAGTTTAGACACATGCTCTCAAACAACAAGATTCAACTGATGGCTAGTCACCAGAGCCTAAAGGAGTTCCTTCTGAGCTGGAAAATAAATGAGAAAAGAGAAAGTTGGATCATCAAAGTCATGGAATATGGTGTGATAATTAAAATAAATAAGTTATTAAGAGGAAAAAGGCTTATGTGAGAAGCTTAATTTTAATATTAAGGATATTGATGCAATATACATTCTATATGCATGTCAACCAACGAATCCTCAATTTCTCAACTGTTGGATCTATGACATGACTACCTTCCGGCAACTTGGCAAGTACTAGAGCAATCTCTAGCAATCCAAAAAAAGGTACTTCAAGCTCCAATTTATTCCTTATGCTCTCATCAATGGGATATTATTTAAGAAAGATATTAATGGAGTTATGTTGAGGTGCATTGAGCATGATCAAATCTCCAAAGTAATCGAAGAGTTTCATGATGGCTCATCAGGTGGTCATTTTTTTGCAAGGATAATTCCTATAAAAATAATGAGTGCATGATACTATTAGCCTGACCTATTCAAATATGTGCATATATGGGTGAAAAATGTGCCTACTTTGTAGGCAAGTAAAGATTAATAGCTCTTCCTCTCCAACCAATCCAAATTGACCATCTATTTTCTTAGTAGGGGTTGGATTTTATTGGCATGATCAATCCACTATCAAGTGACAACCATAAATGGGTCCTTACAATGACTGCTTATTTTACTAGATGGACTGAAGTGATTGCATTGAAAGATTCCACATAATCATCTATCTTGTAGTTCATGGACAACATCGTCACTAAATTTGGTATCCCTTACATGATTATCTCAAATAATGCCAAAGCTTTAATGGGCACTTAGGTGAGCAAATGGGAAATGAAACATAATTTCTACTTAAATACCTCATCCAATTATTACCCACAATGTAATGGCTTGTAGTAATCCACCAAAACAAAAATCTCATAAGGACTATAAAAAGCATAATGGAAGACAATCTAAGGCCTTGACACACTAAGCTAAAATCAACACTTTGGGTCAACAGGATCACTCCCAAAAGATCCATTGGAAATTATCCATTTATGTTGGTTTATGAAGGGAATCTAGACTTACGATGTCAATAGAGTTACCATCTCTAAAACTTGCTCAACAGTTGGAATTAACTAAAAATGATGCGATGACCATGTGATTAGCAGAACTCATAGAGCGGGAGGAGGTCAGGAACCTATCAATGCAAGTTCTGGAAGTAAGTTAGGATCAAGTAAAGAGAAATTAAAAAAAAATCATCTTACATGATCTTAAATGAAGGAGACATGGTTATGAAATGGGATGCTGAAAGGTCCAAGCCAGACAAGCATACAAAATTTGATGCAATATAGAGTGGTCCATACATCATAACCCATTACAAAGGAACCAATGCATTCTAATAGTCTAAGCTTGATGGATCGGAGCTACCCATCCTAGTTAATGGTATATACCTCAAATCATGCTTATAAGGTTGGATTTCTTTCCAAAACTTTGTACATATTAAGATTAGTTAGTTTCCTACAAATAAGTGTTTTCACACACTCTGCAACTCATTCAGAGTTTTGCTTCCTTAGTTTGTTTCAATTTTTATTTTCCCTATTTTGTTTCTTATTTAGGGAAATTCCCAATTCTATTTATTCTCCAAGCAGAATGTGATAAAATTCAAATGATGCCATGCCCAATGAACTAGAAGGATACTAAGAAAAAATTGATTAGTAGGCAATCACCCCACAAATGTCACCAAAAATATTGTTATTTTTTTGCCAAAAACCTCAAATCACCCTGTGCCTTAGAGGATACCTATAATTTTTTTGACTAAAAGCTTCATAATGGCCTAAGTACCCTTTTTCAAGACCCAAGCAGGAACTAAATATTTAGGTGCACTTTGCAACTTGTAAATTTGTAAAATGCACCTAATCCTCCACTTTCTGCTCATTAAGTAACAAGCAAAAATAGAGATTTATGTGCACTTTGTAACTTTACAAATTTAAAAAGTGAACTTATATCTCAACCTTCCCACCTACTGAGTTGAAAGTGGGGATCAAAATTCGCATTACACTACAACTTTTCAAAGTTTCAAAGTGTGATGCAGACTTTGATTCTCACTTTTCATTGAGACCTAAGCAGGAACCAAAACTCCCATTATAGTTTACAACTTTGCAAAGTTGAAAAGTATAATATGAAGTTCGCTCCTCGCTTCCTAAACATCTCCATATCTAAAATGATTTAGAAGCAAGCATAAAGTATGAAATGAAGGGTATATTATAAATTTACAAGTATGCAGAGGTTTCCCAGATTTTAACCACTAAGACAAGTGGGAAATAAAAAATTACAAACATATTTCAAGTTGAAAACTTACAAGGTGACTCTAAAAATCCACATTTCTATCTATTAACCCATCTACCACCATTATTGGCATGCTTGGCATTAATTAAGGGTTTTGGTATATATTTTAGGTTTTTTATGCCATTTTTAAACATCATGAACTAGAGATCCATTTCCAAGTGATGCCATGACCAGAGCCCATTCCCTCCAAGATGAATGATGCTATGAACTAGAGCTCCATCACCAATGAACAAACACCATATCCATCACTTGCAAAACCTTGTACACACATACTCAATATTATTCTAGGTCATGTACATTTTCCTTTATTCTATTTTGTATCATTGACCACCATTGTTCTTTTTATACAAATGTTAGGTGTTTTCCATTGCTATACTTAGGGTTTTTTCTTTGAAATTTTTAAAAGCATCATCATTTGACCTTATATTGCTTGCAAATTTCCATTTTTTATATTCACATGTTAATATCATAGTAAAATTTGTCTAGATTCTTGTTATAATTACCTTAGGTTTTTTTTGAAAGGTTTTAATCGATTCTGATTCCTTCCCCTTAATTTTGGTTCAAAAACTCAAGAATATTCCCAAAGCTTCACTTATTCCTAAGCTTAAACCTAGATGGAGATCAAGATTGTCTTCTCAACCTGAACCTTTGCCAAAGATTTTGACTGTAGAAACACCTAAAATCCCCACTTTTTTATCACCCTGAGTTCCCATATGAGATATGACTTGAAAATACAAACCACATTCCACTATACCTTTAGTTAGATTTTTCAACTATGAATTACTCCCCAAAACCTCGATGGATATTCAATTGAACTTTGTAAGTGCTTTTACAAGTTAAAAACCTATCATGCACTATGTCAGGTTTTATAGCTATTACATACCATATTCCGATCAAAGTAGAACCCTTGCAAAAGCATAATGAAACTCCACAAATTTAAAAGTGTGAAAATTACGTGCAATTGCAAACCCAAAGCCTAATCAACTCTATAGTTGGTTCCCTCACACATTTTCCTAGTGTATATATCTAGAAAGGAAATGAAATTTAAATTACAAGGACCTGGTGTCATTGCCAACTTGGATTCTAATATTAATGAGATAACTGACACAACCTAAGCCACACATATCTATCCTAAGTCTGGACTTAGATCAATGTAGAATTCAAAAGTGTCTAAATTCATAATATATATGATAGTGGTTTACCTTAGGATGTAGATTTTCCATTCTCAGTACAAAGTATTGAGTTTGTGCTCACTATGGCCAAGAATTATGATAAACATAAAAGAGAGGTAGTGAATGATAAGGGTGGAAATTCTGAAACTAGATCTAGATTTCATTGCCACTATGTTTTAAATCTCAAAGTTTGAAATTTATATAGATATTAATTATGTCTCCTCTAATAAATTCTTTTAGGACAACACCTCACCCTGTGCATGAATTATAAACAAATAGTGGTTGAAGACCCCTAAAGCTTCAACCTCAAAATTTATTAAGACCTTGGCTATGATATAATTCAAAGATAAGTAGGGGACATCATTGTACTCTTACATAGAGTTATAAATATCCAAAATGCAAAGAACTACCAAGATTGGATGTACCAGTATATCTAGGTAATCCAACATAATAAACAATACATTCATTGGGCTCAATTAATCAATGACTCCATTCATAGATAGTTGGTAGAGAAAAACTATTGGAAAATTTTACATGACCTCCTATACCTCATCTATGCTTTGGTAAAAGGGAGGGCATTCCCTAGGTTAAACACAATGCCAAATTAGGTTAATAGAGTTTATAATTACTATCATGATCTCACTTTTGATGGAAATAAATAATAATTTAGGAGAGTTAATGATGCCTTTATCTATTGTATCATAACTATGTTCAAATAAGAACTAGGAAAACAAGGTTTTCTTATGTTATGACAATAAAAATTACAAATTGGGGATCATACTTCATTCAGTTTCCCACATTTTCCTATATCAGAGTTGGTGGTTTTAGTGGGTGTCCTTATTCCCTTCTCAGATATGTCAGTGATAAGTGGATCCTAATGAAACTTGTAAGACAACTAGTGAAAACCCATAAGTTCCTATCAAGCAGGCACAAAAAAAGCATACACTTCTCTATCAGTATAAGGATATACACATGCCCTTCCTTATCCAAGGCCAAATGTGCAGAGGCGTAAATGACTCAGATGACTTTGAGAAACCTTAAGGCTAAGCCCTTTTATGATGTTACAAGTTTTGTTTCTAGTTTATTGGGTTCCTTATTTACTCACATTCCCTTTTATGAATATTATTGAGAGGACATGCAGGATGATGAAGAGGTTAGGTTGATGGATTATTCTAGGATGACCTTAGAATAGATTATGAACTATGACATAGCACTAGTTCTAGATAAGTTGAAAAAGATAAACAACTAGTGGATAGGGTTTATTATAATAATCATATCTACCTTCAACCCATTCCTCAAGTTAGCTGGTTGATGAACATTCTATATAGCTCCTTATATCTAATACAAACTATCCATAAGCATTGCCTTTTGATTATATATTTCATTTCATTTAATAGTTAAGGTTTTATCTAAGTAGGAATGAATGCAATTATCCTTTGCATGTATATGATACATTACTTATTCTTTATATTGTTATTGTGTTTAACTTGGATGAAATGAGCATAGTTTTGTGTATAGAAATACATCCCTATGGTGGGGTAGTTGTGAGAAGACATCAAACAGTTTTGACAACCCTTTTTGGCAATAGTTTTGAAGATTTGATGAAGAGTATATTAAGCTCTGAAGATTTGTAGCTCCGAAGATGCTCCAAATATGCTTCAAAGAAGCTCTAAAGGTGATTTGAAGATGTTCTGAATGCACTTCAAAGACCTTTATAGTGTGTTCTAAAGATGCCCAGGCATGCTCCAAAGATATCCAACTGGATCCTACAAATAAAGATAGCGATTCCAAAGATATATATATATATATATATATATAGACTTTCCACTTTTAGATATCTTCTTTTAGACATTACTATTCATAGTAATGGTATAAAATGATCTGGATATATTTGTATTTCTATTTTGTAAAACTGGATATAATCTCTTCAGATCTATGTTAGTTATTTTCCATCTATTATTAGTGAGTCAATTTCAACACCTTCCTACAAGTGTGGATTTGGATATTTAGATCACCATATTTTGTATTCTATGAATAGATATTGAGATGTGCTTTAAATGCATGTCTCCTTCTCATTCTAGATAGTTAGTTAATCAATGAGTTAGGCAAACAATAGTGATAAAAAATAAAAAAAAGCATTCCAATGTAGTTTTGCATATTTGTATATGTTCCTTTGATAATGAAATAAAGTCTAGAATTTTTTTCATTATTGAGTAAATTTGTTCTTGTTCTAAGGAAGGAGAAAGGGCTACTTCTCTCTGAAGATCAGGATAAATTGGTATTTTTAGTTATAGTTTAGAAATATTTATTTAATCTAGGTATAATTCATTTATTGCAAAGTGTGATTTCATTTCAAAGCAAAGTGTGAATTTCCTTTTCAACACAAGTGTGATTTCCTTTTCAAAAATAAAGTGTGAATTTATTTTTAATGCAACTGTGTTTCTAGTAGATGCAAAAGTTATTTTATTTCAATGTAAGTGAGTTTTATTTATGTAATAATGTGTATTTCAATTTCATAGAAAGTAAAGTTTGTTAACTCATCTCCATACTCGTAACTTGTCAAGAGTAGTTTAAGTGATAATAGACAACATACTCACATTCTAGAATATCACATTATCCTACCTAGTCAAGCAAGTTGAGTGAGGACACCATAATGTCTTATGGCAAATGTTTAAGTTCTGGATGTTGATAGTGTGAATGCCATAGGAAATATTCAGTTAGTAAACCTTTTATATTTACTTTTCTTTAATTTAGAATTAGAATCTTAATTACTTTTATTAAGATTTAGACATCACAATAGAGTAAACCCCCGAAATAATGAATTATAAACTTCAATATCTAATGATCTCATTACATATAGCCTTGGACACTGGCCCTGGTATAAAATGACACCAATCCATTGATTCGTTAAATGAGAGGTATAATGATAGGCTATCATTTTTGGTGTCATTTCCAAGGATCATTTTAATCAATAAGTTTTAGTGAGATATTATATTAGAGTTATACAGGGAAAATTCAAAAACATTCATAAGACTCAAAAATACAAAAACAATCTAGGAGTCCTTAGATTTATGAATCACCCAAGAGATTCTCAAGGATGGTTTATCTCTAAAGGAACCTAAATAAAATAAGAATAAGAGAGGATCCTGTCCTTGCTAAAAATATCAAGAAGTGAAAGAAAGGCAATTGAAATCCATATACAAACTGTTTTTATTCCTCTCCTGAACAAGGTTTATCCTCACAAATAGATCCTACAAGAAGAATCTTATTCAGAACATCTTGTCCTATAGGGAGAATTGATCCTGGAAATACTCTTTATAAAATAGTTGGATTTGATCCACAAGCTTTACAAGAAGAATATATGATCACCAATGAATATTCTCCTCTTTATATAGACCATAGATTGAACATCCAAGATGATAATTTAGATTGGATTGATAACCAAAGTTGGGAAGAAAATATGGGAGACAAACATGCACATATAGAAAACCTTGATCAATAACCTCAATAGGATAAAAAAATTTCTTATCTAATAAGCTTAGGTCTAGATGATAGAATTTCCATGAAAAATATTTCACCATCTATTTTACCTATGTTTAGAGGTAAATCCTTAAAGGATCCAAATCAGTTCCTCTTTGAATTTTAGGTTCTCTACAAAACATATGACTATGTCACAGATAAATCAAAAAATGAAGTTATTCAAATCTACACTTAAGGATGTAGCCATGAAATGGTTCATGGGCCTTGAGGGTAATTCTATAGCCACTTGGGATGAAATGAAAACTACATTTTTGGATAAATATCAGAATTATTGTAGAGTTAAAGAATGGAAGGAAGACTTTTTCAAGATAAAAAAATGAAGATGAAACCTTAGAAGATTACCTTGATAGGTTTATATTCACCCATAAATGGAGTGGTTACCAGCTCATTGAGGAGGTCATCAAGACAATCTTTCTTAAATGTTTAGATGATGATGCACGTGATGCTTCGAACCTAATGAGAAAGGGTAACATTGACAAGTTAACCTTTCATCAAATTCCAACATTATGTACCAACTACTCTAGGACAAGACCTAGCATAAGGAAATCAAGGTTAGGAAAATCACTTGAAGTTGGC
This sequence comes from Torreya grandis, assembly GCA_037957365.1. Lineage (NCBI taxonomy): Eukaryota > Viridiplantae > Streptophyta > Pinopsida > Cupressales > Taxaceae > Torreya > Torreya grandis. The sequence goes on from JARHVA010000030.1 coordinate 7,789,850, forward strand.
CAATTAATGGAATAATTTGATAATTTCAAGACAAACATTCTATTGCAATTGACATTTACATTAGATGGTGTTAAAACAAAATCCAATGCTACCAACACTGAACAATTGTCAATATATTGTCTTCTATGTAGACTCAATCATGCGGTAAAAGATTGTCCTTTAGAAATAATAGAGGTATGTGGTATTCGTGACCTAGAACATAACACTAAGAATTTCAAACATCTTCCTACCATGAAAAAGTAGGTAAAACAAGCAGTACATATAGTTAAGGAAGTGAACTTTATCCAAATACAAAGAAACCAATACTCCTAGCCTCAAAATCAATTTGGTCCAAGATTTCCTCCCAATCCATGGATGACACCATGGGATGGACAAGTCATACCACCAATTTAGGTACCACCATAACCATAACCAGGGGGTACTTAAGAATGGATGCCACATATATGGAGAATGCCTCAAAATCCTTGACAACCCTGGGCTTAGTAGCAAAACCAACAACCATATTGGGTACAAAAATCACCACCTCAATGGAAAAATAAATAATATCAGTCACAAATAAAGTTTCCTCCACAGTAGGCCTTGATGCCTTCACAACCTCAGCCACCACCAATTGAGCAGTAGGTTAATCAACCAAATTTACCTACCCAACTAGTGGTAAATTCTAAGAATAGGAAAAATACACTTGTTTATGGAGCTGATCAAGAAAGTAATGTTGCAAGTGGTTTAGCTAAATGTAATAATGTTTAACTCAAATCAGGGAAGGTAGTTGGAGATTCACCCATTAGCAAAAATAAAATTCTCAATGATGAAAACACTCCTAAGCCAACTATAGTCCAAGAACCAATTGAAGAAAAGGTAAAAGCCACAACCACACCAACCACAATTCAAGATCCCCTTGGTGTTCCATTTCCTAAGAGACTTAAGGAAGAAAAACCTAGGGAAGATTCTAAATTGATGCATGGATTAAAATATATGAAGATAGAAATTCCACTATTAAAATACATTAAGCATATTCATGAGTTGAATCAAATTATTAAAATACTATGCATCAAGGTACCAAGAAGGAAGAAACAATATGCTAAAATAATTTAGGTAACCAATAACATTAGTAATTTACTAGCAGGAAACATACTTGTCCCTAAATATGGAGATCTTGGTAGTCCTGTGATGACTATGACAAATGCGAATAACTCCATTCCAAATGAGTTTGTAGATCTATGTTCTACCATCAACATAATGACTATCAACATTTTAGAATCTTTATCTCGCATAGGGCTTCAACCTACAACTACAATCTTGTAAATGATAAATCAATCCATTGCTATCTCTAAAGGAACCATAGAGAATGTACCATTCATTATAAAATCTTATGAATATGCTGTAGATTTCATGATCCTTCAACCTAAACCAAAGAGGGTAAGATATCTAATCATTCTTGGTAGACCTTGGTTAACTATAGTTGCAACATGAATTGACTGTAGATCTAGAAACATGACCATTTCTAATGGAATTCATGTTAAATAGATATCTCTTTATCCTCCTACTATACCTTCAATAGGTCTTTCTGAACAAATATGGGTGGATTATCCTAGACAATACTAGACTAGTGGTATTTCTTAGCCATGGTTACCATCAAAGAACATGTCTAAGAATTTGAGGAACAAATAATAAAAGATTTAGACTAAGAAAGCTAGTTTTAAAGTTCAAAAATTTTGCTCTAAAGTTTGATAGTTTTGCTTTGAAGTCTGAAAGCCTAGTTTTGAAGACTGATAGTTTAGCTCTAAAGACTAGTAGCTTAGCTCTGAAGATTGATAACTATGCTTCAAAGATGAAAAATCATGAATGGGAAGAATCCACCTCCATTTTTGAGAATAAAAATAATGTCATAAGATCACCAAACATGTTATCTGGTCCATCAGATATGCAACAAGCCATAGTTGACTAGGCTCAAAATGGACATAAATCATTTTTACATGATTTTCATTGTCCACTGACCAATATGCTCTTCATAAGTGAAACATTTTATAAGTATGTGTTGATGTGGTGGATTGCACCCTCTGAAGGGAGGCTCAACTTTCTTCCTCCATGCAACATAATGGAGACACCCCTCTTGCTATGGGTTGTAAATGTGAGGGATGAATCTCTAGATTAGGGGCTAGCTCCCCTTGATGCACCTTGAGGCCCTAGATTTCTTACTAATAAAAATGGGGGGGGGATGAAAAGGGAGATAAATACTGAAATTAAAACCTAAACTAATACGATGATGCACCAAAATGGTTGGTCTACTCATCTTTGACATACACTTTACACCAGAGAGAAGCAAGCATACACTTCATTCAAATGAGAACCTTTCCTACATCAGTGTTTCAATAAGAGACCTTATGGAGATACAAGGAGAAAGAACTACCAGAGGTGTTCTAAGACACACTATGGACAACCTATTCACATGTGCCTATACTTTGAGCTAGACACTTCTTGTTGACCTACAAGAGAAGAACTCACAATACACTAGATATGTTGGCATAAACTTATGAAAGTGTGAAAAGGAAATGACTTAACATAAGATAAAACCATAAACATATGCAAAAGTGCAAGCTCAAATAGAGGTAAAAATGATTCTTTTGATTCAAGGTAAATTCCTTCAAGGCTTCACCATACAATGCTGAGAGATGTTTTCTCAAATGATAAGTTACAAATATATAGATAACTTGGAAACATATAGCTGACAAATCAAGGGATGGAGACCCATGATGAGTTAAACACTTCTCTAGAGACCTTAAGCCCATGATGTTATTGTATTCTTCTAATTGTGTATGGGAGAGCCATGTTGTAGATGTCCAAGTCACTACCCTTGCTATCTTGGGCCTGCAAAAGCATGGGATAGTCCTAAAAACTAACAAATCCATCCCCAAGTTATGTTGATTGGATCATGTTCTCTTCAATGCTAGGTGCAACTGGCTGTGCATTAATGGTGAAGCATGAAAACATGAGTTGCTCTCCTTTATAGTTTAAAAACCAATCTTTTTATTTGTTTTTGGTAGAGACTATTTCACCTAAGTGCATTTAATCTTCTTGCTGATGATACGTGTGCCACTTGCCTTGGTCTAGTTCATCCTTGGGTCTGCGCTTTGACTTGTCATGATATTTGGAACATTTTGAGATTTTAATTTATTATGTTATGTGGCCATGTTCTGGGTTACCCACCTTATTTTCATTTACTTTGGTATTTCCCTTTGCCTTGCCTTTTTCCCTTTTGTCTTTAATGATTTGGGTTCATTTTCCTTCGAGCTTGGCTTTTCTTTTCTCTCAGGTTCCTTTTCTTGCTTACTCATTCATTTGTTCTTTGGGATTTCAGGCTTTTGTTTTTGAATTCCTTCTGACATTTTGTCTGAAGGAATTTACCGTTGATCTGTCTTTTATTTCGGCCATTTTTTCTTGAGCTTTCCTTCAGACAAAATGTTTGAAGGCATTCTTTCTTTTGGTGCTAGCTTTTCCCAAAGGGCAAGTGCCCTTCGGGCTTTTGTCTTCATCCCTTGCTTTCTTAAAGTACCATCTATAAGGGCCATTTGAGCTTAGAAGTACCCTTAGAAAAAAGGAAATGGTCCACTTTCTTGACCAAGTGCCCTCCGGAAGGACACTTACCCTTCAAACTCTATGTGATCGTTAAATTTATTTGAACAAAATGTTTGAAGGAATTCCTTCAGACATTTTGTCTAAAAGAATTTGACCTTGGCTTGCCTTCTTTGATTATCCTTTAGACAAAATGTTTGAAAGAAACCTCCTTTTGACAATCACTTTTCTTGAATGACAAGTTCCTTTTGAGATTCTTATCTTTTCCCCTTTGCTTCAACTGGCTACCCTTTGCAAGGGCATTTCAAGCCAAAAGTGCCCTTCAAAACTTTTGTATTGGTCCTCACACTAATGAAAATCCCTCCACAAGGTCCATTATGCCTTCAAACATACCCTTCATAAGTTTTGTAAAGGTGTGTTTCTTCTTTGAAGTGCCTCTCACAAGGGCACATACCCTTCGGGGAAATTACAAATGACCCTAAAAAATGCCCAAGTGCCCTCCATGGAAAAACACTTGCCTTAAGAAGTGTCTAAGACCAATTTAGGCTGTTCCAAAGGACTTACTCAAAAAATCCTTGAAGTAAAGACGTCTCAAAACTTGATTTCTACTTCTTTACCCTCTCGAGTTTGTGAATTGCTTTTATGAAAATTGGAAAGTAAAGTACTTTACAAAACCTAACCTACACTGGAACTGGCCATAGACCCTTTCAGGTTTGTCAAGTGCTCCTGCTTATTACTAGTAAAGCTTACAAGTAATGTTGTTATGAGAACCCAATTTGCTTTGTGAGTGCTGGAAAAGACCAATGCTTGATGAGACAACACCTACACTTGCATAAAAGCAACTTTTCCTTGATTTTTAAAGGGTTAAGACCTTGTTTCAGGTCAAAAGGTCATGAAGAATAAGGTTTCAAAGGAAAAAAAAGGGGGGGGCATTTTGGCATGCAAGATTCACAAAATGGTCAATAGTATGTAGTTACAATTCACATGTTACTACCACACACATGTTCATTGAATGCCTTGATGAGTGAATACAAATAGTTAAATTCCATTATTCTAGGTACTAAGTAGATTGCAATCCAACCTAATAAATTATTAAATATCAATAGCTGGTTAACTAACCTATAGGAAAGAAAAATGTTTGATGTATTGTTACAAAACATAAAATCTTTTGATTAAGATTACACTGATATGAAAGGACTACATCCTAGTGTCTATAATCATCACATCTACACTAAAGATGTTAGACCAGTCAAACAACCACAATGGAGAATTAACCCAACATTGAAAGAAATTATAAAGAAAGAGATAGAAAAAGTATCAAAAGTTGGGTTCATTTACCCTATATCTAATATTCAATGGGTCTCATCTCTAGTCATTATGCCTAAAAAGAATGGAAAATGGAGAGTTTGTGTTGACTACAGTGAACTAAATAAAGCCACCATGAGAGACTACTTTCCTTCACCTTTTATTGATCAAGTTTTGGATAATTTAGTAGGAAAACAATATTTTTTTTAGATGGGTTCAATGGATAGAATCAAATCAAGATATCCCTCAAAGATCAAAATAAAACTACATTTACCTACCCTTAGGGAACATATACTTATACAGTCTTTCCTTTTGGATTGTGCAATGCACCTGATACTTTTTAGAGAGTAATGTTAGCCATCTTTTCTGATCTTATAAATGATTTTGTGTAAGTGTACATGGATGATTTTAATATCCATGGCACTACATTTGATAAAGATTTAAATAATTTGGATAAAGTGATTACCATATGTGAAGAACACCAAGTATATTTGAGTCATGAGAAGTGTATCATAATGGATGTTGAAGGGATAGTCTTATGACATCACATCTCTTCTGAAAGAATAAAAGTAGATCCCAACAATATTGAGGTAATTTCTAATTTCCCCATCCCTCAAACACAAATAGTTATTAAAATTTTTCTGTCATGCAAGATATTATATAAGACTTATTGAAGACTTCAACAAGATATTGTACCTATGTTTTCTTTGCTAATAAAATATAGTGAATTTGTATGGAATGATAAGTGTCAATTTTTTTTTGACACATTAAATAAAAAACTCATGATTGCTATAGTCTTGAAAGGACCTAATTAGGAAAAGCCTTTTCATATCTACACTGATGCTTCCAATAATGCATTAGGAGCAATTCTAGGACAAAGAGATGAGGATGGAAAATTGTATGCCATTTATTATATCAGTAAGAATCTTACTCCCACAGAGAAAAACTACATTACCATAGAAAAGGAATTTCTTACTGTTGTCTATGCTATAAACAAGTTTAGGCATTACATTACTGGTTATTAGGTGTTTATCTATATAGATCATTCAACTATTAAGTACTTAATGAATACATTAGTAGTAGGTGGGATTATTAGATAGCTACTATTATTTTAATAATTTGACATTACCACCATAGATGAACTGAGAAGCATAATGTTGTTGTTGACTTTTTGTCTAGATTGATCACTACAGATGAAGATGAACATGTGAAGGATTCTTTTCCAGATGAACAACTATTGTCTATATCTAAATACTCCCCATGGTTTGCAGGCATTATTTGGAAATAGGAAAGTTTTCTCATTCCTTTACTTGTAAAGAAAGAAAATGTTTAGTTAGAGCTAGTTTTCATTTCAAATGGTTTAAAGGTATATTGTTTAAAATTGGATCTGATCATGTACTTCGTAGGTGTGTCAGAGAAAATGAAGTAAATGACATCATAAGAACATGCCATAGTGAACCAAGAGGAGGAAATTATTCAATAAAAAGGATAACTCATAAGATCCTTGATGTAGGTTATTATTGACCATCTCTTTACAAGACTATAGAAAGGTTTGTATGGAAATGTGAAACCTTGTCAAAGGATGGGTAAGCCTACTCTATCTGCATCCATCCTTAGATAAGTTTAGAACCATTTGAAAAAAAGGGTTTGGATTTTATTAGACCAATCAAACCACCATCTTAAGGAAAATAATATTTATTAGTATGTATTGATTATGTTACTATGTGGGCTAAAGTGTAGGCACTCACCTTTGCTAGGGAAGAAATGGTTGCTAATTTTCTATATCATAAGATCATGCTGAGATTTGGAGCTCCTAGATCTATTATTTTAGATCAAGGACCCAAATTCATGTCCAACATGATCATAGATTTTACTGAACTATTCTAGATCAATCATAGGAAATCCCCACCATATCATCCCCAAGCAAATGGGTAAGTGGAGGTCACCAACTGAGAACTAGAAAACATTCTGAACAAAATAGTTTGGGTATATAATATAACATAGAAGACAACCATGTGATTCTCTCCATATGAAATTGTGTTTGAAAAGAAACCATTGTTACCAATAGAGTTTTAATTGCAAACATTTAAGATAATAGTTGATATGGCAATTGATCTTAATGAGTCATAAAAAGAAAGAATCATGCAACTAAATGGGCTAGATGAACAAAGAATGGATGCACTCTCTCAAACTAGCATGATCTTGAAATAGAGAAAGCAATGACATGATACTCATATCAAATAAAGATAATTTTAATAAGGTGATTGGGCACTTCTATTTAATTCTAAATTCTATAATTTCAAGGGTAAGCTTAGGACAAGATAATCGGGACCATACATGATCAAAATCATTTATAACAATGGATCTATCCAAATTCAACCAATTGATGGTGACCAAAGGACACTCTTTGTCAATGGTCACAAGCTTAAAGTATATAGAAGACCTCTCAGCAAAAAAGAGTTCATTGAGCAAAATCAAGACCAATTTGACCTTGTGGAAGAACTTAGTTCTTCTACTAAGGCCAAATGATATTTACAATAGACATCCAATAAAGGAGAAGTGGTGAAAAATAAAAAATGACTATTCTCCTCCCTTAAAAATTCAAACATAAAAAATATATAAAAATGAGAAAATAAAATAAAATATAAAAAATATTGGAAGGTGAAAACTAGAAATAGCACTTTTCAGAAGAAATTTTTGTAATAAAATATGAATTGTTGTTAACTAACCTATCTTATCAAACTTTTTAATCCTTAAAAGACACATGACAAGTATAAAAGATAGGCAAGGATCTATAAAACAAAGGTACAATTGTATTTCTTCCCAAAAGGTTAGGCATTTTTTGTTTCATGTCATGTATGTATGATCATTAGACATTCAACACTTTTTCAAATGTATAAGTTTTGATGATGCCATGTGGATGTGTTAAAGCCAACATCATTGTTGCATTAAAATATTTGATATGAAGTTGTTTTAAAAAAAATACCTTTTTAAAAAAGATATGATTGGATGCAAAAATCTTTACAAATATTATTTCAAGTGATACTAATTATGATCCCTTATACCACGTCATTGATAATGATTGAAAAAGTGATTTACCATTAAATCTCACATGCTCCTAAGTGCTTATCCATAATTATTACCATAATTTCATGATGCATATTTATTTATTATTCATTGTTGTTGCTATCCATTGTTGCACCATATCCCAAATTTCTTGCCTTCCTCTGTACCCCATACAATTTTAAGCTCCCTTTTTCATAGCATAATTAGGTTTTTGAGAAAATAGTGATAGCTCCAAAGATGGGAGGCAGGAAGAAGAAAAGAGAACCAAAATCATCAAACATGTTGCTACATGATGAATCAACTAGGGATATTTTTGAGCAGGTAGGATGGTTGAATTTTTTGAAAACTTTTTAGGGTTTTTAGGAAAATATTGTGCAAGAATTATTTGAAATTTTGATGAGGACCATTCTATTATCAGAGGTGAACACATTATGGTAAATTCCTCTATGATTAGTGCACTCTCTATAATTCTTGAGGAGGGTGTAGTTTTCACAGATAAATTAAGTTTTATCATTTTAATTCAAATGTTCATTGATGGAAATGAGATCCATCCTAGATTGGCCAAATCCCCACAAGGTTTGGCCAGAGGAATCATGTGAGATAGTATTATATAGCCATGGTAGAATGTTGTATTATGGATCATGAAGTATCATACATGTGATAGCCAATTCACTGTGGTCGATGGAGATGCCATGCAACTTCTTATTCATTTGAGGAAAGGAGTTGCCAGACCAGAAAACCTGATAAATCTTTCATATTTTTTTCATCATGCCATAATTAATATTGTTCTAAAATTAAAAAGAAGAACTAGGTCAGTCAGACATCATGGTTTGGTTAACCTCATTTGTTGGCATCATTTTTTGTGAAAACCTAAGGGTGAAAAATCCTAGTCCTCATTTTTGTGGAAATCCTCTCAAATTTTTACTAAGAAAACACCACATCTTATTTCTCTTCCTCCCACAATAGTAAAAAGAGAATAAGACCCATATTTTGCACCTTTAACTCTGAAGATGTTGTGCTGAAGATCTAAAAGATGAATGGAGATTTCATCAAAAAATCGTACTACTCCAGTCAAACTCTGATGAAATCATCAATGCATTCTATAGGAGGAAGAAGGAGATGTAAAGGTAGTTAAAATTTTGGGAAGCTTAAGCTCTCCCATAGAAGTTATAGATGTTGAACAAGTAGCTAGAGAAGAAACCCATGCACAAAAAATTGTAGTTAAAGAAGAAACCCTTACAGAAGAAATCATGGCTCAAGAAGTAGAAATACCTTTACCCTCTATAATTGATAAGGGTAAAGATCCACTTATAGAAGAAGGTCCATTTTCTCCCTAGCCTGATCATGAAGATGAGGAGTTGCCGTATGTCATGGATCTGTCTCGACATGAGGAAATCATTTGGTAACAACATGCATAATTGGATTTTCTTCAATCAACATTATAAGGTAAGAACCAAACTATTTCTAGTTTATAAAGAAGATATGAAGAATCTATTGCTCAATTTAGGGAAAAATAAGTAATTATTATAGTAGTTAATGCTAAGTAAACAAGATTACATAATTAGATGTTTTCATAATTCCATGAATTGAGTACTTTAAAAAATTCCCTTATCAATAAGGATGCCCAAATTGTTAATTTAAAAAATTCTATTGTTGGTAAAGATACTCAAATTAATAATCTATAATAGTATATTTATTGTAAAAATACACTGTTTACACAACAAACTACTCTTATACAAGAGCTAACCACTCAGACTGCTGAGTTACAAGCCTTTTTATAAGCTATGTAGAGGGAAACTTAGGAAATAGTAGTACAAACTGAAGGACCTACAAGGGATATTCCTTCCTTCCCTCTTCCACTTCATGAAATGATTTTAATTTGGAATAAATCCTAACATAAGATTCAAAAATTGGAAGAAGAAATTACTAGGATTAAAGCAGATTCTCAGCAGTAGCTACAAAAAGATTAGACTTCCATTTAGAATATTTTTGAAATTTTTTAGCATGCAGATAACCTTCCTTTTTTTATGTTCTTTTTCTTCATGAAAAATTTTACAAATGGCAGATATAGTTGATTTCTCTTGGATTTCCTCATGTTATTGAGGATGAACATATGTTTATGGATGTCTTTCTCAAAAGTACCACAAAAAGATAGGATGAAATTTGTGAATTCTATATTTTTAATATGTTGTTAGGTTATCAGTCTAGATTTATAGTGAACTTATTTATAGGGGAAACACAATTGCATGCTTTCCTATCTACCATGAGAAATCAGACGACATGACAACAAACACACAATAAATTTATTAAATTACAGAACACTATAATTCTGTATATGAGACCTCAATTTCTAGAGGCCCATAAACTCCTTGCTAATTTTCAGCCCATGTGCCATATGTACATGAAAAACAAATACCATAAATTATTGCGAGCAAATGTAGAAAATTTTAGAGCTTTCATGAGCCAACATTCCACCAACTCCATCAATGTAAGCATAGCTAGGTGGGAGACTTTGCCTATTGCTTTAAAATGTAAGGAAGTTATGAGTCCTACCACCATCAAGTGGAGTCTTAGGAGAGCTGAGTGGTTACATAAATTATCACTCAGCTCTTAGATGAAGGAGGATCTAATGTGTGGATTGGAATGAGATTTAGGCCTCCCATTGTTTTTTGTCCTCTATCTCCCTCGCAAAATTGGCCCAATCAAGTAGAGGTATAATTTTAGGCATGCCTTCACAATAGTAAGATATTATGGATTCTTTCCTAGAGGTCATCATGATTAGGGGCACCAATTTCAGATTTATGATCTCATTTAGTAGTTAGAATCTGGACTTTTGGATTGAAGACTAGTTCTTCCATTAAGTTTACAAGAGGACTTGAAAAAGGTAAAATGTTGGAGATAAATGATGAGCATTCCATATAGCTCATTATATCTAATACAAACCATCCATAAGTGTTGCCTTTTGGTTATATATTGCATTGCATTTAATACTTAAGGTCTTATCTAAGCAAGAAATGGATGCAATTGTCCTTTGTTTGTATGTAATACATTGCTGATTTTTTATCTTGTTATTGTGTCTAACTTGGATGCAATGAGCATAGTTTTGTGTACAGAAATACATACTTATTATGGGCTCATTTTGAGAAGACATCAAACAATTTTGGCAACCCTTTTGGTAACATTTTTAAAGATTTGGTAAAGAGTACACCGAGCTCTAAATATATGCAACACTAAAGATGCTTTGAAGAAGCTCTGAAGGTGCTTCAAAGATGCTCTAAAGGAACTCTAAAGACCTATATAGAGTGCTATAAATATACCTAAGCGTGTTTTGAATATGTCTAGTTTTATCCTACAGATCAAGATAATGATTATAAAGATATCTATTATATATATAAACTTTCCATATTTAAATATCTTCTTTTAGACATTACTATTCATAAGAATGGTCTAAAATGATCTAGATATATTTGTATTTCTATTTTATAAAACCAGATATAATCTCTTCGGATCTATGTTAGTTATTTTCCACCTATTTTTAGTTGTATCAGTTCCAACACCTTTTTATAAGCGTGGGATTTGATTCTTAGATATTCTATATTTTAAATAAGTGGATTTGGCCATTTAGGTCACCAAATTTTGTATTATATGAATAGTTGTTGAGATGTGTTTTAAATTCATGTCTCTTTATCATTCCAAATAGTTAGTTAATCAATGAGTTAGTCAATGAATAATGATAAAAAATCAGAAAAAGCATTTTAGTGTAGTTTTGTATATCTATATATGTTCCTTTGATAATGAAATAAAGTTCAACATTCTTTTTAATTATTTAGTAAAACTATTTCTATTCTGAGGAAGGAACAAGGGCCCACTTCTCTCCGAAGATCAGGACAAATTGGTATTTTTTAGTTATAATTTAGAAGTATTTATTTAATCTAGGTATAATTCATTTATTGCAAAGTGTTATTTCATTTCCAAGCAAAGTGTGAATTTCCCTTTCAATGCAAGTGTGATTTCCTTTTCAAAAACAAAGCGTGAATTTCCTTTTAATGCAAGTGTGTTTCTATTAAATGTAAAGGTTGGTTTAAATTTAATGCAAATGAGTTTTCTTTATGAAATAATGTATATTTTAATTTTATAGAAAGTAATGTTTATTTTTGATTAAATAAGGTGGAAAACCAGGGGCCAAACCCAATACGGTCAAAAAAGATAGGAAGGCTGGCAAACAAAATATGCCAACACCGAACCAACGACACAACTGAGAAAAACAGTCAAAAGCAAAACAAAACACTAGAAAGACCAGAGTTAGAAAGGATGAAACTACATAACTATAGAATTAACAAGATCCTTAAGATTCTCATTGTCTACATTGTCAGCATTCTCTGGATTGCCCACCGCTTCCAACATAGTCATATTCAACAGAATGTTATTTCGAAGGCCTTTGGCAAAGACCTTTTCCAGCTTTTGAATGCGGTCCTTTAAGGCTCCAATTTTTGTTTTCCAATCATTTTCATTCTCCAAACCCTCACCAGCTTCTTCAACATGCATCTCCTCCTTATTATCAACCGTTCCCCTAGAATCAACACCCTGCTCTTCAGTAACCTCAAAAACCCGAGAAGCCTGTTTCCCACTAGTGTCCTCTGAAATTTCTTGAATTTTTGGCTCTTCATTCTCTTCATCCTGGGTTTCGTCATCAGAAGCACTTTCAAAATACTCAATCAACCTTATCTTCAGAGCTGGTTTTCCAGCAATCCACCTCGACCTGCGCACTCCCAAAGGGAAACCATCCTTACTGATTTTGGAGGGCCTGTGGGGTTTGCCACCTTGGCCCCCCATGGCCCCATCTAGATTTTTGTGGGTCCCTTCCTTAGTCTCTTCAAAATTTCCCTTTTCTCCATCAACCTCCCTCTTCCTTCCCTTTTTTCTTGCAAGGGAGCTCAGAGTATTGGCAGGGGTCTTAACAGGGGTGGAGAGAGGGGTGTCATTGGTCTTAGTAGGAGCAGGTGAAACCCACGATTCATCAATTACATCGCTAAAAACCAGGTTTGAGGGAATGTCTTCATTGACACCTCTAATATTCATGTTTGGCTCAAGGGAATGGTGGAAATTGTAGAGACAAAAAATAAGCCCCTGGTGTAGGGGAATAGGTTTTAAGTCTGGCTTCTTGGCCATTTTAGCTCTCACCCTCAGGATAGAGTGTTCTAATGAGGACAGTAGGTAGAAAGGAAAAATGATAATAGCATGGCATCTAAAATGATTTAACAAAGGAAGGTGATAGTTATAAAATTTGGTATATCGCCCCTCGAGAGTGAAGTATTTCAAAAGAATGAAACAGACACCATCCCATGGCTCTGGCAATTTGGCACGCTCAAACCCTCCTTGATACGAGACGAGTTCTTCTCCTTCACCCAGAAATAGTTTGTGACTAGCCAAATCCATGATTTTGGTTTTCCTTTGGAGCTTTAAACCCTGCATGGTCATTCCCATGGCCATTGAAATAACCTTTTCAGAGATTTCAAAGCTAATACCCCCCACAGTGACCCACCTATTCAACCAAGATCTTGTGAACTACTCAGACAAATTCTCGTCATAACCATTCAGCCTTTCCAAGTACACGCTGATACCTCCTTCTTTACAGTAATGCCAGACTAATGGGTTGTCCTTAAATTTGTAGCATGAGACCAGTTCAGTACGAATACGATCTCCCCCCATTCTGTAAATGCAGACCCAGCCGATGAAATTCCCAATTACCGCCTTGAGCTTCGAACAAGTAATAAGCCCTCAATTCTGTTTACACTGAATGTGGCTGTGAAGGCTCATTTTACAAAATGGCCCACTGTGGTGATGTTTACTCTCATGCTTGAAAATAATTCCCCCTTGGTTTTCATGATGTGACTCTCGCACCTCCACCTCATGATACAAGGAATTAATCATGACAATCAAGGAAGTACTAAGGTTATCATTATCCAAGATCCGTAATGGCCTTCTCCATGTGGACCACCTTCAAAAGCTATCTTCATCATCAATGTGAATCATTCATGCTCCATCATCTCCTTCTGAATGATCTCTCTAATGTTTAGGGGTATATGAGCCCCTTGACACCATACCCTCCATCCTGAGAATTGCTGACCAAGGTTGGCACAAGCATCAACGACCCTGTTACCTTCTCTGTAGGTGTGGTTAATCTCAACTTTGAATTTTTTTTGTAAAAGAAACTAGATGTCCGTAATGATATCTTTTAGATGGATACCAATGTTAGATGCTTTTTTAATGACATCTATGACCAACTTAGAATCTCCTTGAATATTCAAATTTCTAATTCCTAGGGATATAACTAACTTTAATCCCCAAAGTAAAGCCATAGCTTCAGCATAGTTATTGCTCTGGCAACCAATGCCACCAGCATAGATAGCAGACATCCCTCCTTTTTCATTCCTTATTATTCCTCCTCCACTTGCTTTACCACTCAACTTGGATTCCCCATCAAAATTGAGTTTCATCCAATTGGGTTTAGGTGGTATCCATTTAGTATGAAGTCTCTGAAGAATTTTTGAATTATCATGACCAGGGATAAGGTTTAAAACCTTCCTGTTGGTAGCAATTTGACTTTCAAATTGAGATAGGGGTTTCTCCACAACACTAATATGAGCTATTGTAACACTTTTCAAGATGGTCCTAGCAAAGGAGTTAAACACCTGAGTAGCATTTCTAGCAGTGTCCCTAAAAATTTTGTGATTTCACTCTTTCCATAAAGTCCAGCTCAAGCATGGCAGAGCTTGCTTCCATAATTCCTTAATCCATGGATGTGTGAAGGTTGAGTTCCAGCTGAGAATTACTTCTTTAAGGTTAGAATTGCAAACCCATTCAATGCCAAAGTTGTTAAGTATAGTGCCCCATAAATCTCAGGTAAACTCACAGTGTATGAATAGGTGTGAAACTAATTCCTCTCTAGAACCACACAAAACATCTGTTGACCAAAGTAAACCCCCTCTTTTGAAGGTTGTCCCGAGTAAAGATTTTATTATGGGCAACAACCCACCAAAACAAGTTAATCTTTGGAATGAGTTTATGATTCCAAACCTTTTTCCATACCT
Organism: Torreya grandis; assembly: GCA_037957365.1. Lineage (NCBI taxonomy): Eukaryota > Viridiplantae > Streptophyta > Pinopsida > Cupressales > Taxaceae > Torreya > Torreya grandis. Next base: position 7,804,882 of record JARHVA010000030.1, read on the forward strand.
CCTTATTCTGAGCTTCAGGTGTAAGTAGATGATAGGCAGATTTGACAGAGAATGATCCATTCTTATCCGGCCATCAATATTGCTCTTCCTCTTAAGGGAAGAGCGGAATTCTGATCTCTTGAACACATTGCTGGATCTCCTAAATTCTTGGGATAAGCTCAGGCCTGTGCACACAACAATCCAAAAGGTTTTTCCAGCTCCTTATCCCATTGTTATTTTCCATATAATCACTAACCCTATCTCCAAAGAACTGAGTAGTCAAGTCTATAATTTCTCCATAGTTTCCTTGGGAGATGAGGGGCTTGTCCCTTAACCAATTATCCTCTCAAAATTTAATCTGCCGGCCATTTTCGAGCTTCCACCTAAGTCCCTGTTTGAGAAGGCTTCTACTTTTTAGCATTTTATTCCATATCACTGACCCCTGGGGTAATCCCACCTGTTGAAGAAAGTTGGAATCATCAATGCTATGCATGTATTTGGCATACATTATTTCCCCCCACTCACTATTGTTGTGAATCAGATTCCAACTAAATTTTGAGAGGAGGGCTTTATTCATTTTCCTAATGGATCTTATATTAAGTCCACCATGAGATTTTGGGAGACACACTTTTTCCCATCTAACTAAAGACATTCTCTGTTTGTCTTCCACTCCCATCCATAAAAAATTCCTTTGGATCTGTTCCAGTTTTTTAGCAAAATACGTAGGAATTTTAAAAAGAGACATGAAGTAAGTAGGAATACCTTGCAAGGATGCCCGAAGAAGTTGCAGCTTACCAACACTGCTGAGTAGTTTCCCCTTCCACCCAAGAAGTTTCCTCTATGTACGTTCCATAATACCATTCCAAAAACCTAAAGATACCTCTTTGATCAAGAGTGGGAGACCTAGGTATGTAGCTGGTAGGCCAGCCTCAGCACAATCTAAAATATCAATGATTATATGTCTAAGTTCATTGGGAGTGTTGAAGAAGTGAACATTGCTTTTCTAGAAATTTATTCTTTGTCTCGTGTCTCTAGCATAATCATTAAGTATATTCTTCCATCTTCTAGCTTCAATCACCGATGAGTTGCCAAATAAGATGGTATCATCCACAAACTGCTGTATAACCATAAGATAAAGGGAAGAGGCAGGTTTGATGCCTACTATCTTTTTTAAAACTATATCAGCTTGTATGTATCTTCCCAGTGCCTTAGCCATAATGATGAATAGGTATGGGGAGAGAGGGTCTCCCTGATGAATTCCTCTCGAGGAGGAGAAAAACCCTCTAAGAGTACCATTAACTAGCACTGAGAATTTAGCAGAAGAGACCGCATTCCATAATAAGCAAGACAATTTATCATTAAACCCAAATTTTCTAATCACTTGGAATAGAAAAGTCCATGAGACTCTATCATAAGCTTTGGATATATCAAGCTTGAGGGCCATCCCAGGGATTCTGCTCTTATAAATGGAGTGGATAGTCTCATGTGTGGTGATCACAGCATCAAGAATCTATCTACCTGGGATGAAACCTTTTTGAGCAGGAGAAATAATTTTGTCAAGCAAGGGTTGAATTCTCATAACCAGTAGTTTAGTACATATCTTATACACAGTGTTGCATAAGCTAATGGGTCTGAAATCAGCAAGGTGTAAAGGTTGAGATTTTTTAGGAACAAGTATAATGAAGGTATTATTGACTTGTTTCAAAAGTTTTCCAGATTTGAAAAAATCATGAACTGCAGCCATGAGGTCCACTCCAACAATCTCCCAATATTCCTGAAAGAATATAGGAGGAAAGCCATTAGGACCCGAGGCTTTAAAAGCACCCATGGAAAATAAAATAGCATGTACTTCTTCATCTGATACAGGCTTTAACATTTTCAGATTGCCTTCATTTGTTATTAAATAAGGGATTTTATCAATGAATTGACTCATAAATCTATTTATTCTATCATTATAGTTTTCTTCCGTAAGTAGGTTCTGAAAGAACACCCTGGCTTGCTCCCCTATTTTGTTATCCTCAGTAATAATGTCTCCATTATCTAGGACAAGCTTAGTTATTGAGTTGGATTTTCTATGTTTCATAGCTGAGAGATGAAAAAAAGCAGTGTTCTTATCACCCTCTTTAAGCCATTGAACACGTGATTTTTGTTTCCAGAAAACCTCTTCTCTTTCCATTAGATTCTTCCATTCTAAAGACAGGCTATTCTCTTCTTCTAAGGTGCCCTCAGAGTCATCCCCTTGATCAATTAGTTGCTAAATAGCCTTGAGTTTTCCCATTATATTTTTCTTCTACTGGAAACCCTACCCAAAACTGTATCTATTCCAGCCATACACTTCTTATTTAATGTGCTGGAGTTTCTTGACTATTCTAAACATAGGAGAGACTTGAATGGGAATATTCCACCATTGAGCCACCATTTGTCTAAAACCTTTATGTTTAATCCACATAGCTTCAAAATGGAATGGAGGAGGTCCGTGATGTCCCTGATCTCTCTAATTGAGGATAATCGGGTAGTGGTCCGACATGGTTCTAGGTAAAGCCTGCGCCTGCATATTCTGATAATCATTCCAATTGCTTGATATCAAAAATCTATCTAATTTAACTTGAATCATTTGATCTCCTCTTCTTCTATTGGTCCAAGTAAAATTTTGGTTCTGCAGTTCTATGTCCAATAAACCCCAATCATTGATGAATTCAGCAAAGTCGAACATACTGTCCAAGTAATCCATAATTCCACCCTATTTTTTAGAAGGGTATAAAGGTGTGTTAAAATCTTTGGCTAACATCCATTTAGAGTTCTGAGGATTATTCCTGTAGCTACTCAAATCTATCCATAATTTCTATCTCAAAGCTCTGTTATTCGGTCCATAAACATTTACCAACGTCCAGTTCAAGGAATTCATGGAAAAATTGGTAATCAAAAAGTGCTTATTATGGGCCATAAGAGATCCTTGGATTTTGGCACTATTCCACATAGTGACAATCCCTCTTGAAGCCCCTTCAGTAGGACTAATACAAAAAGCCGCTTTAGGCCATATATAGTCAGCAATTTTTGCAAAATTCTCCTCTTTCATCTTAACTTCTTGGGGTAATAGAATATCTAGTTTATTATCTAAAATGCAATTTTTAACCTCAAACTACTTTAAGGCATTGTTAAATCCCCTCAAGTTCCATGATAATATTCTCATTTAGAGAGTTTAGAGGGTTGGGACTCCAGTGTTTTCTATTTTCCACTGGCAATCTCCCTAGCAATCTCTCTTTGTCTTGTTTCCTTTAGGGTTGGCCTCCCTTGTTTGGGCTCAGTACCAACATATGCATATTTTTTACCTTTTCAGATCTTTTTCTTTGGGGTAACCCATTCTTCCTGTTCATTTCTGCCATCTTTTCCTACTACCCCTATTGCCAAGTAGTTTCCTAACTGGCCTCCATCTTCTAGAGCACGAAAAATGTCTGTATTTAACTGTGGATCTGGTACTCATTGAGTGTGAATTTTAGGTGTTACTGCTTCCTGTCCAATCCTTGAAATTGTGTCATCTTCATTAACTTCCTTTAGCAAAAGGTCCCCTCCTACCCCTTAAACATATTAGTCTATTTTTCTAAAGTGTAGACTGAGTTAAATGTGGCCTTGTGACTATCGTCAGATACTATATTCTCCTTAATGTTTGTTAACTCATCTCCATACTCAAATTTTTTTCAAGAGTAGTTAAGTGATAATCGACAACATACTTGCATTTTGGAATATCACATTATCCTACCTAGTCAGGAAAGTCAAGTGAGGACACCATAATGCGTTATGCTAGATATTTAAGTTTTGAATGTTTATGGTGTGAATGTCATAGGAGATTTTCAGTTAGTAAACATTTCATATTTATTTTTTGCAATTCAGAATTATAATCTTAATTACATTTCTTAGGATTTAGACATCACAACAAAATAAACCCCCCAAATAGCAAACTGTAAACTCCAATATGCAATGGTATAATTGCATATAGCCTTGGACATTGGCCTTTGTAAAAAATGAAACCAATCCATTAATTGGTTAAATGAAAGGTATAATGATATCCTATCAGTGGTCTACTCCCAAATCCTTTTCTTTACTATACATGACTACCCCAATCATCAACAAGACTTTAAATTGGTTAAAAAGTAAGGGGGCAAAGATAACAAAAGAGATCTTAAACATCATAGACAAGTTTAAGGCAAATGATAAAGGGGTATAGGTAGAAGAAATAAAAGGTTCCAGTAGTTGCACACAAGTAGATTAGGTAGTGGACCAACCTCTAACCCAAAGGAAAGCAAAAATAAAAGATCAAAAGGGCCGCTTATAGCACCCAAGAGATAGTAACCCAACCACTTGACTAAACACTACTAGTTTTTATAGGGACTCACCCCTGTTATTTCTACCATCCAACTTGTGCAAGTAATTACTTCCACATCTAGCTCACTAGTATAAATTATCCCCTTGGTAGTAAGATAATTAATGCATTTGGTTATCCCAAATCCATCCTCACCTCCCTCTTTCAAAATAACTTTCACCTCATCCCCTATATCTACTACTACCCCATTAATCACCAACACCACCCATCAATACATGGCTGAAAACTCAATCATTCTGAATATAGTTCCACTATCCACCATAGCCATTGGGTTGATAATTATTCCATATTCATATTCTATCACACTACCCACTACTTCTACTCTGGCCATTCCTACCACACTACTAGATTCTTTGTTGCCTTGGGAATCATTTTTCCACAAGTTCCCTTATTACCCATCCAAGTATCCTCACCTTCTCCCACTCTCACTTTGACCTAAACTCCCACCAAAGAGGTGGAGATAGAGAATCCCACTAACATAATTGTGACCAGTCAACCCACCAATAGGGTAGAGATAGCCAAATCATTAGTCGAATACTCAATAGTAATATCAGTGGCATATATGACACTTGTTATAGTAAATACTAGTTTGGCAACTTCAATCATAGATTCATAGGTAATAATGACCATTAGGATATGATAGGATTCATTGGTAGCCACTCCTAATTGACTTGCACAATTAGTGTCTAAGAAGAGGAAGCTAATTATATCTCCTAACACCCTAGATTTTGGTTTATTAGAAACATCTAAATGACTAAAGAGAGGTCCCATGACTATTTATAGAGTCTCTTATGATACAATAGGGGAAATGTATGTAGAGATAATAATTCCCCCAACTAATAAATAAAAAGAAGATTTAGCGATGGGAGATTATTAGGTATCCATGATACACATTGGTTGTCTAATGAGAGAGGGACTGAAACATGATGTCCAAACAAGCATAAGTTCTCTCTTCGATAAATGGATAGTGATAAGGTCACCAAAAATGAGTTAAAGAACAAGGTAATGTAGTTGATAACTACCTTGAGGAAGGTCATGGACCCAACACATTCAATCAAACCAACCCAACCAACTCAATCTCCCCATCAACTCCTTGATGAAGATACATTTGACATAATGACATAGATTAAAATAATGGGTAGATCTATAAATAACTGGGTTGAAGAACTAGTCTCCAAAGGGAACAAGGTGATAGGGTTAGAAATGGATTATTATAAAACACTGAAGGATGATCTTGCAACTCTGAAGGTAGAAATAAACAAATATGAGGAAGAATTTGAAAGGCTAAAGCTCTACTCTCCCAAATTGAATGCCATTGAACAAATAAAGAGCGACATCCTCATGTTTGAAAAGATACTCAAAAATCCTTTGGAGTATGATGAATTGGAGAGGGTATCCAAGTTTAGAGTCAAGATACTTAATGAAAGTATTGATAAGGCCAAAATAATAAGTGACAAGGCCACTATTTCAATGTACAACATCAAAGATTCAATTTGTAAGTTATCATATGAGGTAGTAGATTACCATTTAAACCTCTTCCTGTTCAGGTTGTCTAGGATAAATTCAAGGAGGTGATTAAGAGGGAGTCACCACATAACATAATTTTCAATTTGGATTTTATCCACCAATTTATCAAGTACCACAATACACTTGATTAGATGGGCAAAGATATCGAAATCTATAGAGCTTCTCTAGATAATTATTTGAGGTAATGGCAAAATGTGACATCAATAATGTTTACACAATTGGTCCTGAAGAAGAGTGCCTACAAGAAATATTTGGCAGCTTCAATGCTTACATTGAGAAGATACAAGGAAAAAAAGATAGGGAATCATTTGATGTCACTGTCATTGATTAATTATTTAATAATAATTCATTTTGTAAATTATAAATTTTGTAAGCTACATTGAAAAGTTGTAAAGTTTCAAGTTGCAAATTACAACTGTCATTTTGATAACTCTTAGCTTTAAGTTAAAAAAGTGCTACTTGTAATTTTCAGTTATAATTTTGTTAAGTTTAAATTGAAAAAGTACAACTTATGTTTTGCACTTTTCTTTTTGACAAGTTGAATGACTTAAAAGTTTTAAAATCTCACATTGTAATTTGCACATCCCTTTTTGTCAAGTGACTTTTAAGTTGCAAAAATCTCAACTACAATTTACAAGTTAGGTTTTTCAAGTTATGTTTTAAAATATTCAAATATTAAAAAAAGCATTCAACTTTGTTAAAATATTGACCAAGTTATGAAGTTTCATTTTGGTGCCCCATTTCTTGGTGAGATACTTCTTCACTGAGCTCAAGGAGAGATGGTTCGAATGGAAGAATCCAACAATATTTTCTCCTTTTTTAACATTTGGTGAAGTGCCTAAATTCTTTTAGAGTCCTCTTCTTCCTTCTACTCCACAAAAGATGTCTCTTCAAGCTGAAAATGAGGATATTTGTATGAGCACTCCCTGATTTCTTTCTCTAGGAGTAGGTGTAAAATTTTTGGACTTCTTATCTCTCAAGAGAGTAAGTGTTTTGTATAGATATGGATATCCTACTCATCTCATATATCTTTTTGTTGAGAGATAATTTTTTTGCTTTTGAGAAGTTTATCTACATGCTGTAACTTGAAGAATATCAATATACCAAAGTTTTACCTTCCTTATTTTCATGTCATCCTTGTGTATGTACATATTTTGTTACATTTGTGAATGATATAAGTCTTGTTTTAGTTATATAAGATAATTTTTGGTATTTATCTTGCCCTTTTGAAATCTTCTTGAGGAAAAATTGAGAAATTTGTTCCTTATTTGATAAAATGTCCAATATTACCTTTGATTTCATACTCATGTAAGATTGTGTTTTAAGATATTTTAGTATATTACTATTAAAATTGTGTTCATTCAAAGCAAGAAATAATTCCACTAAAACCCTTTAATGCATCACCATTTCTAGTTTTAAAATTCCTTCAAAACTCTTTTCCTTATAATAAAACCCTATTTAGGAGCAAAATCACAAAGAAGTTGTAGTTAGAAGTGAACTAGTCATGTATCAGTTGCACTAAGCTTAGTGAAAAGAAGTTGGCCTTATTTGGAGGTTCACTTAAATTCACCAAATCTCACAACTTGGAGGTGATCCCATTGCATCATTAGATTCCTATGTACTACAACTCCTACAAAACATAGTAGGTGAAAAATCTAATTGATAATAGTACAATTGTGTAATTATGCCTTTGTATAGAAATTTTTATGTAATAAAATAGGTGACTTAAGTATACCTTTGTAACAATCCAAAAGGGGAAAACCTCATGCTACCTATCCTAAAAATAAAAATCAATCTATAAATAAGGGTTTATATTTAAAAAGTGATTGTTAGAAGGATTAAGGTTAGGATCAACCCATAGGGGTCAAGATCGATTGTAATTATTGACCCTAATGATCGCTCATTTCCTATAAGGAAACTTATGATTTTTGGGATCTAAAATGTTCATACCGATGCTTATAGGTGTTTTTAATAGTTATAAAATTTATGTATATGTCAAATAGTAATTTATAAATGAAATAGAATCTTATAGGTGTCTAGGATAATGTGAGGTGGTGAAATAGGTCTAAATTAAGTACTCAATTCAATTAAAGTAAAATAGGGCCAAAACTGACACAATCAAGTATTCGTGACCAAATTTATGTTACTACACTAGGATTTAATGATGTTGTTTCAATTTTAATATGCCAATAATTTATTATGCTATTTTAATTCTTTCTTAGTACATGACATTATTTGGATTGACTGTACTAGTGTATGCCTCTTTCTTGACCATTCAACTTCCTTCAGTATTTTGCTTGATTGAATTTTCATTACATGACTCTTTCTTGGTCCCTTGATTTATTTTATAATTATTGCTCTTTGATATTTTAATTTTATGACTTTTATTTATGTGTGGCCTTTGGCTTTGTGTGAAATTAAGTGTTATTTCTTGTGATTTTATTATGTGTGTCATGGCCATGACATTGTGTGCTTATGAGTGGATAAATATGTAATTTTCTACTGAGATTATTGTGTTTACCGAGTTTATTGATTTTTTTAGTGTCATGATACATATCATGTCCCTCCACATTTGTGTGTGATTCCATGATTCATATCATGCACCTTCATGGATAACTCATTATTTCATACTTATATCTGTGATGATTATTACTACATGCCTAATTACTATATCTATCTTGACATGACACTTGTATGCCTTGAACTACATGTTTATTATATCCTTTGATGACCTATTCATTACTATGATGACATATTATCCACATGTTAGCATATGCTTCTACATGATTATATATTTTTACATAACATGATGCAATTAACTCTTTCCTTTTGAGATGAATAATTCACAGACTACATTCCTCACCTCAAAGAGGGGAATAAATATTGGAATTATCATAGATATTCAAGCCTCTATGAATAACAAATTCATATTTTAGGATAAATTACAAGATCCAAAGAATTCAAAGTGGTTCAAATTATCAAATTTGATTCAAATTTTGGCATTGATTACATGATTTTAGGGAGTTTATAGTGGTTCAAATTATCAATTTGATTTAAATATTGGCTTAAATTATAGGATTTTGAGATTTTAGAGTGGTTCAAATTACCATTTTGGTTTAGATGCAATATAGATATTTTAGATTCAAACATATTTTACATGAACAAAAGTTAATATTTTTAGACATTTATAAATTTAGATAGATTTTGGGGGCATAACAAATGCATAAGTACACATTTTATAGGAACATAAGTTGTAGGTTTTAATATTTTTTTATATTTTAGAAAAATGAGATATAGATGTGCAACAATATAAATCATGTTGGTACCTACTAGATAAGATTATGGGGGTATGAACATTATTCATGCACATGCACATTATTCTAATTTTTTACTATTGACATTGATGGTACCTATAAGTGAGCATTTTTAATCTATAAGTGTGTCTAAAACAATTTATTTAGTTAAATGAGACATGTAATTGGGGTTTAGTGTGTATTTTGAATAAATAAATCTATATACAATAATTGATTCAATATGTGGCTCCCACATTTCATCTGAAGGTTTAATATCAGTTACATGAGTACTCTGGTTAAGGTTTAGTGATACTTAACAACCTAAACAATACTCCATTTTCAAATGATGGTTGGGAAATTTATCTTACCAACCCATGGCCATGCCTTAGTATGTGAATTTAGGGTATGATCACCCCTAAATTATCCAAGTCATTAAAAAAGTCAACACAATTCTCTAATGCTTCAACAAATAAATATCATCTTTGATGACATAACATAGGGAAACATGATTTACCCACTTACAAGTATATTCCTTCCTTTCTATTTAAGTTTCAATTTCATATTAGATTTTAAATTTCATACATGAACATTAATTTCTATATATTCATTACAATTTGCATGGAGAAATCTACACATTCAAAGTCTCCTCTTAAAGACAAAGTATATTACACAATCTCACATACATCTCTTCATCTTTTTAATAGAGCATTATATTTCATTTTTCAATACTAGAATAAATTAGGGGCATTTGTAATTACTAAAATATGGTATTATATACTTGGTAATGCTAGTTTCTACCTACCTTCACCTTACATGACTTGTGCATGCACATATATATCTTAGTCTCCCTTCTCTCATATCCACATAGTTTCCATGGGTTCGACCTTATTGATTCTATATTATCAACTTATAGGAATTTCTTAGTCTGTGTCTAACCCATTCAAAATCATTTCCAAATTATCCCAGGATCATCAAATCATTATTTTTACATTTTAAGAAATTTTGTCAAAATTGGTCTATTTAAGAATTACGGAGTCATCCCATGCCAAATAATAGTTAATTTTAAAATTAAAATACTTCATATGGGTCATCCCACACATTTCACATGTTAGTGGTGTGAGAAAGTACCAAAAGAGTCTCATATAAATACATAATAACCTATTCATGTCTAGCATTGGTCAAACAAGACTATTATACACATATGCACATTCAAAGGAATTTTATTTTTATTTTTAATCTAGTGATCAGTCACAAGGAATAGGTCCTATCTAATTTTGAATCACCTCAAATATAAGCCAATTTTTTCATTTTCCAAGTCTCAAAATCTAGATCATAGGTTACATTCATTGAAAGAACATTATTTGATACATACACCTAATATGGATAACTACATGTGGTTTAAATTATCTCTTCAGAGTATTGGATATGTAGGCAATGCTCAAATATAAATTGGGGACTAGTTTGGGTCATCTCAATCTACCTTCTTCCCCATTTTTAGGCTAAATGTAATGTAGAAAATGGACCTAGGGTTTTAAAGAGGAGATAGGTTTATTAAATTATGCGCATAACAAGGCCTTAAGATCACACATATATGTTATAAAAGTAGGTGCATTAGCCTATGTAGAAAGAGAGAAGTACAATCCACTTAGATGGATCCATCTGGATTAAGACACTAACGTTAGTTGGTATCATTTAGAAGCTAACAATTTTTTTAAGATGCATCTAGAAACATAGTTCTTGAACCTAGTGACTCTTGATTCAGTTTCCCACATTTTTGTCACATGCAATCGATTTTTGACCAACACAACTTAGTAAAATTATAATATCTTATCCCTTTAAGTATTTTATATTTATAACAAATGCAACCAATAAAATTAGATTCTATCTTTTCTATTCATATTTGTGTTTATTGTCATATTTCATATAATTTGAATTATTTGAAATTTATATCTTATTAAATCACAATAATAAAAATTAAGGTAAAAGATATGCAGTATTTAAAATAATGGTAAAATCGTAAGCATAAATCTAAATATATATTCCAAATGTGTTCATTGTAATTTTGGGCATATAATGACAAAAATAGAACGTCAATGTGTGAAGGTTTGAAAAAGAAATATTGTGAAAGTAAATCGATTAGAATAATTGCTCTTAGCTTAATCCTAATGACATAGCTAAACCTAGAATAATGAAAAATAAAATTAAAGTAAACTTTATATTATAGACATGCACGGTTAGGGTAAAGGCACAATTAAACCTAAAAGTGAAAAGTTAGACAAAAATGGTTAATACATGGAAAAGTCATTTAGAGATAAAATATTTACTAATCATAAAATTAATGTTTCCACTTGAAAGTTTTAGATTCCATTAAAAAATCATTAGTTGAAAAAATGCACAAAAACATCATCAAAGAATTCAAAGCTCTCTTTATGATTATGCAATGAATTCGAGGTCAAGTGTAGGAAAGTGAGGCATTATGAGCTATTAAATTTATAGTGTGAGACTCAGTATGCAAGTAATAAGACTATATACACTCATTGTTTATTATCCATATTAGTATTTACATCATTTAGTAAATCAATATATGTCAGAATGAGACAATTAGAATAATTTGAAGCTTGTAATGAACTAAAATTTCCTTCATATGACAATGCCATGCTAAGAAAGAACATGCAAATGAGAAAAAATGTGATCCTACCCTTAGATATTTTATTAGGGATTTGTTTTGAACAATGCATGGGGAAAAGCTAAACATGATAGGTTTGTACACAACATTGGAGGTATGATTTTTTTTTTTTTTTTTCAAATTCTAGTTATTCTAAAAATAATAATATAATAACGTGGCTTGTTGAGAATTATGATGAAGACAACAGGGTGGTCAAATTTTTTGAAGGAAATGTTCTACTAGATTTTTATGTTGAGAACATCAAAGAGATATTTAAACTCACCAAAACTAGTAAGATGTCTAAAAAAAATTAACTAAAATTAGATATTATAATAGTAGTTGATGTTATAGGAATGTTTAATTGCATAAACACATTAATGACCCTCTGGTAAGGACTCATAGAGATAGATACATTAATGAATACATAATTAAACCTTTTGATATATCCATATTTGAAAAATATTTACAATAGATCATGTTAATATTGTCCATGCTATAAATGGGTGACTAGAGAGAAGGTAGTTGTGTTATTTTAAATTATTCATTACCACAACCCTATGACTTATGATTATGACATATTAATCTATGATAAAATACATAACCAATGAGTAGAGTATATGAAGTAATTTAGGCAAAAAATCTCTAGGAACCATGCTCACATTTGTCATACATACCTTTCCATTTAACCCAAATCATATCCAAGAAAATTATAAGTTAGGATATGGGCTCAAGTTTACCAAAAAACAATTATCTTGAAACTATTGCAAGTGTGAACTTTGAATTTGGATAAACATTTATAGTGTATGTAATGCAATTATTTTGAAGGCTGATTTGTGAAAACGCTATACAATATTTTTCATGAAATAAAGATATCTAGATTAATTTTCTCTTTAAAGGATTTTTTTAAACCTTTGGAATTTTCCCTTAATATCGATGTCACTCACAAATAGGTTGATTAATGGTTTATCCTATAAGGGACTTACATTAGATTTTAAAGAGCTGATGTGTTTCCTTTCATTCCTCCAAAACATGTACCTCTCATGACTTTATGTTAAGAGTTTATTATAAAAATTTCTTTCGCCAATGAGGATTTATCTGGAGTAGGTAAACAAGGTCTCCTCACATTCTGGGCCAACAATAGTGATTTCATATTTGACTATATTATCCATTGGTAATTTATATAAATTCCATTTCTAAATCATGTTTAAGAATGAGGGAGAAAATAAGGTGTGACCTTGAAATAGTTATCAATGAAAATAAGAATTCCACTAGGAGAAATGGATACCCACATACCTTTAATGAGTGCGAGGATATTTATATAAATTGTATGGATATTGATGAGGTGATGGATTGAAATTTGATATAGAATATATTACTTATAACATAATAGATAAATAAGAAGACAATATTTCATCTTATGTTGGAGCTTGTCCTAAAATTTAAAATCCTATTAGGAGGATGGTAAAAATATTGGCAAATATTGAAAATTTTGTTGATCCAACTAAGGAAGAGAATAAGAAATCCCAAAGTTATGGAGATGATGAAAATATGATGGAAATAACAAAAGGTCAAGCTCAATGTGTCCAAAAAGTAGATCCTATAGAAAGTGTTTTTTGTGAAAGTCCTCACATAGTAACTGAAGAACCAAAGGTAGCTCAAAATAGTTTTGATGAGAAATGTAGGCAGATAATGTGCTAATATAAATTCATGATATACCCTGAGAAAAAGGTGTTGAATTAGTCTAAGGAGATGACATTGAAATATGGGTGAGTATTTCTTATATCGAGGATGGGGTCAAGCCATAATATTGTGTTTTACTAGGTGGCCAAAAAAATAAAAAATGTAATTAAAATATAAATCCTAAAAAATACTTAACATATTTTAACAAATTTGGATAAAAATGGATACACTTCATCTTTATATATATAAGATAATAGTATATTTTTTATTTAATTTAAATTAATCAAACTAATATTTTTTGGGAGGGGTATTAAGAGTTTTTGTGACCTATTTATGTCAAATAGTGGGACAAACTATTATGATTTGAACTAAAAGAAGGGAGAGATAATTCTACAAAGAATCCATAAGGAGCTTACAAATTACAAGATAAAATAAATCAAGGTGTTAAATTTTCCTAAAGTTAAACAATTATATGATTAGATAATTATTGATCATAATATTTTTTGAGGGATGAAGACTTCATCGAAACAAAATGAATTCCTTGTTTCATATACTCACCAATAGGATAAGGCAAAGAACCAATGGTTGAAGGTGAAGAGGAACATGCTAAATACTGGGAATGCATTGCATCATCTCGATTCAATCCATTTAAAAGTTGTCCTAAAGAGGATATATACTATGATAATCTCACTCTTGTAAAGGCTCAAGAAATTATAAACAACTATGGGCTTTTTTTGTTTCCAGGGTGGGACATTTAACAAGAAATTGTATTACATGAAATAATGCATAATTATGACACTAGTAGGATGTTTGGGCAAGATTTCAAATCTGACTAGATTATTAAGTAGTTACATAATAATTAGTTCAATTTTGATATTAGGACATTTACAACATGGACTTTGACCCCACCACATAATAAGATAATGAATCAAATAACTTCTTAAGGCTTAAAAGGATAATTAATCACTCTAAAAACAATGGATGTAGAGGCTAAATACTCTTCCAAAGTGGTGTTAGACTATGAGAACTATAATTATCTATATGTCAAGTAACTAAAGAGCCACTATCTAGACCTCACACAATAAAATATCAACTTGAGAAGAGAAAAAAAGGAGCTAAGAAGGGTTATGCCATAAAAATAAGAGATGCAAACTAGGTTCATGTTTTACTTATTTGTGATTAAAGTGATCCAAAAAAATTAAAACTATGAATATTTAGATTATGCAAAATAGGTAAATAATCATGCAAATCTGAATGTAAAAGGGTAAATAGATATTGTACTTACAATATTTGGAATGGATAAAGCAATGGAGAATGGATAAACTTACCTTAATTCTAAATTTTGTAACTAATTGTATTCATCATATTCTATAAAATAACTCTATATTTGCTTTGTAACTTTTTGGATTATGAAATATGATCTCAAACCCTATGTGGATGTTACCAGTGAATCTCAAACCCTTGTGATGGTTGGTACTATCTAAGATCTATTAGTACTATCCCAGTTGAATATTCAGGTCTATATCACCTTAGACCATTTCAATTATGCTTATAAACATCCCTTTCATGTGCACTTTTCCTAAATCATGTGCATTTATCTCTTTGTTTCTTCTCCTTCCCTTGAAATCTTAATTACACTTTTAATAGAAGATGAAATTTGAAAAAGGGTCAAGATTTTGGGTTGAAAAACCTCAATCATTCCTCTCTAAGTGACTAAGCATTTTATAAATTTTAATGCTTTGTAGAGGGCTTAAACCATGTGTAGTTATCCATCTAGGTGTGTGTATGTGCACCTTCATGATCATTATAGAATGCAATGCAATGTTTGGATTTCAATACTTAGCAACATGAAAATTTGACGTAAATTTATTTTCAGACTTGGATGTAGGGATACTTCTTTAAGTGGTTACCATATGTGTATACCTTTTTTATAATTTCTTAGGAGATTGATAATTGATTTCTCAATGTGATTTTTGAGTAGTTACCAAATAACCTAGTGAGTAGGATTAAACCGAGCCTCAAAAGTGGACCTAGGGTTTCAAAGAGAAAGATATAGAATTTTGGAATTACATGAACAACATTCCATTGGGATCACACATGAAGGATTTAAAATTAGGTGCACCAACATGTGAAGAAAGAGAGAATAAAAATCCACTTAAATGAATCCATCATGTTTAAGATGCTAACATTAGTTGGTATCGTTTAAAAGCTGACAAATATGTTAAGACACATATAGAAACATAATTATTAATCCAACTAACTCTTGATCTAATTTATAACATTTTTTTCCACTTGAAATCAGTTTTAAACCAACATAATATAGTAAAATGATAAGAATATTACCCCTTTATGTATTTTCTATTTATAGCATGTGCAATAGGAAAATCAAATTCTACCTTTTACATTTAAATTTATATTTATTATCATATTTTATATAATCATAATTAGTTCAAATTTATATCTTGTTAAATCAAAATAATTTAAAATAAGGTAAAACAAATTTAGCATTCAAAATAAAGGTAAAACCATAATTACAAATCTAAAGATCTATTCCAAATATGATCATTACATTTTTAGGTTATAATGACATAATTAGAACATCAATGTGAGAAGGCCCAAAAATAAAATCTTGTGAAAGAATATAAATTCAAATAATCACCTTAGATAAATCCCAAAAGAGTGAAGATTAAGATTAATATTTAATCAAACTTAATTTTCCAAACATGCATGGTTAGGGCAATGACACAATTAAACCTAGAAGTAAAAAGCTGAAGAGAAAAAATGTGTAATACATGGAATATTCAAGCTTTGCCATAAAGGTTGGAATATAAACACTCATAAATGAAAAAGGCATTTAGAGATTTTTTTATATTCATTTTCAATTAATGTTTCACTTGCAAGTCTTAGATCCCATAAAAATATTCCTTAGTTGAAAACATTCACAAAAACAACATCAAAGCATTTTAAGCTTTTTGTGTGGTCAAGTGCAGGAAAGTGAGGCATTATAATCAATCAAATTTCTAGTGTGAACTTCAATATTAGAGTAAAAACACTTTATACACTCATTTTTTATTATCCATAATAGTAGTGACATTGTCTAGTATATCTAATCATGGTATAAAAATGAAGTTAGAACAATTTGAAGCTTTTAATGAACCCTAAATGTCATTAATATCACAATGCCATACTAATAAAACACATAAAATTGATAAAAAAATGGTTTTTTTTGGAATTTTTTGATGATTTTATGGAAAAAGTAAGTGATTCTTCCATTAGGTATTTCATTATGCAGTTATTCTTCAATGCATGGAGAAGCGCTAACCATGATAGTCTTGTACACAAAAATTAGAAGTATACTCTTAAATATTTTTTTTGTTTTAATTTTTTTTTAAAACCCTAACATAATTACATGGCATATTGATAATTATGATGAAGACAAAAATTGTGGTCAAATTGTTTTAGGGAAATTTTCTACTAGATTCGAATATTGAGAGCATTAAAGAGATTTTTATGTTGGGGATCAACCAACAATGTTGATTACACTTATGAAAGCAATTAAACGCGGAATTAAATCAGAATGATAAGTAACTAGAATGATAAATAGCAAAGAACAAGAGATACAAGAAACCACCTTGAAAACTTGTATTAAACTCTTTACAGAAGGAATACAATTGAAGAAACTTCTTTTCTTCCACACCTATCTCAGATGTACAGATCTCTCTCTAGATCTCTTTCCCTCAAGAGCTCTCTCTCTCAAGTACAATCAACTCCAACAACCTGGAATGATTCACATATACAATTCTGTACTATTCTTTCAACATACCATACAATAAGCTAAGAAGATCTATCCTATTATATACTAATTAGGAAACATGAGCATGCATTTACAACCAATAGTTATGCCTCTTAAACAAGGGCTCTAAAACAGTCTTACTAAAGATAGAGACATGGACTTAAGACTATGACTTAATCCCATCATGCAAACACTCAGTTCTGTCCACGGAAATAGCTTTCTAGACGCACAAGTAACTGACATCGGTTCCTACCTGCTTGCCTGTGACTGACATCGGCTGATTCCTACCGATGCTGGCATCTCCTGAACTGTTCTTGATCGACGTCGATCGCTCCTGACCGATGCCAGTGACTGTGTAAACCTTCAACTTCAGCAATGCACTCCTTTGGTGAAGCTTTTAGCTCCACACCTTAACAATCTCCCACTTGGAGATAAACAGCTACACCAGTACCTGTACAACAACATCTTCTAGCTCCTCCATCTTCAACTCAATCATGAAGACCAATAGAAGTTGAATGAAGATTCAACTTCTCCTTTATAACTGGCTTGGTTAACATATCCGCAGGATTCTTATCTGTATGGATCTTCTCCAGCTTCAACTCACCATCCTCCAATACCTATCTTATGAAGTGGTACCTAAGCTGTATACACTTTGTTCTTGAATGAAAAGCTGAATTATTAGCTAAATGAATTGCACTTTGACTGTCACTATACAATCTGTAACTCTCTTGCTCCTTTCCTAGCTCTTCCATGAACCGTGTCATCCATATCATCTCTTTGCTAGCCTCTGTGACTGCAATATACTCTGCTTCTGTAGTTGACAAGGCACCAACCTTCTGCAACTTTGATATCCAACTAACTGCCATTCCACCAACAGTGAAAACATATCTTGTGGTGCTCCTCCTACCATCCAAATCACCTACCATATCTGAATCTACATAACCATGTAGAGAAGTATCTGAACCTCCATAACACAAATACCTACTGCTGGTTCCTCTCAGATATCTAAGGATCTACTGAACTGCTTTCCAGTGTTCCTTTCCTGGATTGGCCATATGCTTACTTACAACTCCCACTGCTTGGGCAATATCTGGTCTAGTACAAACCATTGCATACATTAAACTCCCTACTGCAGAAGAATATGGAACTCTACTCATGTACTCTACCTCATCATGTGAATTAAGACATTGTTCTTTACTCAATTAAAAATGTCCAGCAAAAGGTGTGCTTACCAGTTTTGCATCTTGCATATTGAACTGTTTCAACACCTTGTTCACATAATCCTCTTGAGACAAAATCAACCTGTGATTTTTCCTGTCTCTCTTAATGCTCATGCCAAGGATTTTCTTTGCGGCTCCCAAATCCTTCATGGCAAATGTTTGAGCTAATTTCACTTTAAGCTCAGAGATATCCTGCATGTGTGATCCTGTAACCAGCATATCATCTACATACAACAACAGAATAATATATCTACCATTATCCAATCTCTTAAAATACACACAATGGTCAGATTGACACCTACTATAGCCATGCTCAGTCATAAACTTGTCAAATCTCAAATACCACTGTCTAGGAGCTTGCTTGAGGCCATACAAGCTTTTCTTCAATTTGCACACTAACTTTTCCTTACCTTTGACCTCATATCCTTCCAGCTGTTCCATATATATTTCCTCATCCAAATCTCCATGAAGAAACGCTGTCTTAACATCAAGCTGCTCAAGATGCAAATCCTCAATAGCAACTAAAGACAATACAGTCCGTATAGAAGTCATTTTAACAACAGGAGAAAAAATCTCACCAAAATTAATACCTAATTTTTGTGCAAATCCTTTCACTACCAACCTGGCCTTATATCTCATCTATCCGTTCTCACCTTCCTTCAATCTGTAGGTCTATCTGTTCTTCAGTGTCCTCTTACCAGTTGGCAACTCAACCAAATTCCATGTTTGGTTCTCTTTCAAGGACTCTATTTCCTCAACCATGCCACGCTCCCACTGATTCTTGGATTCTACCTATATTGCTTCTTCAAAACTCTCTGGTTTTCCACCATCAGTTAGTAATAAATATAATAATGAAGGAAAATATCAAATTGGAGGTTTACTTACCCTTTTTGACCTCTTGATGGGCGTCTGAGACTCGTTCACAACACACTGTCCACCCAAATTCTCTGACAGTGACTGACCTCAGTGATCTCCAGGCCTATAAATAGCCGACGTCAATTTTGCCTGACCGACATTGGTTCTTTCCTGGCTGACGTCGGTCACTATATGACCGACATCGATTTCTGTTTTGCTGACGTCAGTTCCTGCTTGGCCGACATCGATCTCTGTGTTTTCCTTTTTGTGATTAATTTTTCCTGCAAGCTCATTTTGGACCGTCACCTCATCCAATTTTCCATTGCTCTGACCAGATTGATTCAGCGTCTTCAGCTGATCACTATACATCACTTTTTCATTGAAAACAACATCATGGCTCCTAATTATCTTGTTAGTTCCTAGATTCCAAAATCTGAAACCAAAATCATCAGAGCCATAGCCAATAAATGTGCACCTCATAGACTTAGCATCCAACTTCTTTCTATTTTACTTATCAATGTGAACAAAGGCTTCACAACCAAAAACTTTGAGAAATGAGAGATATACCTTTTTACCTATCCATGCCTCTTCTGGAATTCCACCATCTAGAGCTGTAGAGGGTCCTCTATTAATCAGGTATACTACAATATCAATAGCTTCTACCCAAAACTCTAAGGGCAAACTAGCATGCAATCTCATACACCTTGCACGCTCCATTATTATTCTGTTCATCCTTTTAGCAACTCCATTTTGCTGAGGTGTCCTTGGAACCGTCCTTTGCCTGTGGATTCCATGCATATAACAATACCAGTTAAACTTATAGCTGCAGAACTCACCACCATTGTCAGATCTCAGGCACTTCAATCTTCTACCTGTTTCATTCTCAACCATAGCTTTCCAAATCTTAAAAGTCTCAAATACATTATATTTCTTCTTAATACAATAGACCCATACCTTTCTTGTAGCATCATCTATGAACGAAACATAGTACTGTGATCCTCCAATAGAAGCAACCTGAGCCGGTCCCCACATGTCTGTGTGAACAAGCTACAATTTATGCTTCTTCTTTGTTGACCCAGTTTTGAAAAAACCCACTCTCTTTTGTTTTCCAAAAACACAGTGCTCACAAAAATCTAAATCTATGCTTTTCAAATCTGAAAACTTACCTTTAGACTTAAGAATTGACATTCCCTTCTCACTCATGTGGTCAAGCCTTGAGTGCCACAATTTTGCATCCACATCTGAAGTAGATAATACAAAAAGAGAATTATTAGTAACACAATTACATAAATAGAGAGTACCTACTCTCTTACCTCTGGCCAATACAAGTGCACCCTTGGTCACCTTCCAAGATTCAGCTGTGAGAGTTACTGTACAACCCTCATCCCCTAACTTTCCTGCAGAAATCAAATTCCTCTTCAAGTTGGGAACATGCATAACATCTCTCAACACCCATGTGTTTCCATTCTACATTTTCAACTGCACTTTACCTTTGCCAATAATTTTACAAGGCTCATCATCCCCTAAATACACTATTCCAAAATCTCCATGGACATAGTCACTAAAATATTCTCTATTGGGGGTAGCATGAAAAGATGCACCAGAATCTAAAACCCAAGATTCTATATTATTATGCAAAGAGAATATTAAAGCATCTTGTGCAATACCTACAACCTTTGCTTCTTTTCTTTCGTGCTGATTGTCCTCCTTAGGCTTTGACCAGCAATCTCTGCTTATGTGCCCCATCTTTCCACAATTTCAGCATTGTGGCTTCCTGCCATTTCTAGATTTGGATCTACCTCTCACCTTTGATTTAGACCTTGATCTCCCTTTCTTGCTCTTCTCTTTTTGCCTTCCCTTGCTCTCAAAACTTAAAGCGTTCCCTGATGTTTCCTCTGTGCTTTTCCTGCAAATTTCTTCATTCAAGATAACACTAACAACATCCTCTACTTTTAAAATATTTAAAGCAGATGCAGTATTACTAAATGCCATTACTAAGCTATGCCAACTTTCAGGCAAAGAACATAATATTAAAAGAGCTTTAATTTCATCATCAAACACTATTTTGACTGAACTTAATTGATTTACAATTCCATGGAAATCATTTAGATGATTAGATACAGATCCACCTTCTTGCATACACAAATTAAATAACTGCTTCATAAGATATACCTTATTTGAAGCTGAGGGTTTTTCATACAAATTTGCTAAAGTAGACATTAACTCTACCATAGACTTTGCCTGTGATAAATTAGATATCACAGTAGATGCCAGACTCAGTCTTATAGACCCCAGAGCCTTTCTATCAAGAACTTCCCATTGTTCATCATCCATGTCTGTGGGCTTCTTTGCAATCCTACCTAACGGTAAGTATAGATCTTTCTGATACAGATAATCCTCTATCTGCATTCTCCAATGTTGATAATTTTTGCCATTAAACTTTCTTCTACCATTGCTTCTCCCACTCAAACAGAAATCCCTGTAGAAACCTTGTGAGTACCCTGTAATCAATACACACTAACCAGATCTGAAACACCTGTTAGTCAATCTGAGCTCTGATACCACTTGTTGGGGATCAACCAACAATGTTGATTACACTTATGAAAGCAATTAAATGCAGAATTAAATCAGAATGATAAGTAACTAGAATGATAAATAGCAAAGAACAAGAGATACAAGAAACCACCCTGAAAACTTGTATTAAACTCTTTACAGAAGGAATACAATTGAAGAAACTTCTTTTCTTCCACACCTCTCTCAAATGTATAGATCTCTCTCTAGATCTCTTTCTCTCAAGAGCTCTCTCTCTCAAGTAAAATTAACTCCAACAACCTGGAATGATTCACATATACAATTCTGTACTGTTCTTTCAACATACCATACAATAAGCTAAGAAGATCTATCCTATTATATAATAATTAGGAAACATGAGCATGCATTTACAACCAATAGTTATGCCTCTTAAACAAGGGCTCTAAAACAGTCTTACTAAAGATAGAGACGCGGACTTAAGACTATGACTTAATCCCATCATGCAAACACTCAGTTCTGTCCACAAAAATAGCTTTCTGGACGCACAGGTAACCGACATCGATTCCTGTCTGCTTGCCTGTGACTGACATCGGCTGATTCCTATCGATGTTGGCATCTCCTGAACTGCTCCTGACCGATGTCGGTCACTCCTGACCGACGTCGGTGACTGTGTAAACTTGCAACTTCAGCAATGCGCTCCTTTGGTGAAGCTTTTAGCTCCACACCTTAACAATCTAGACTCTCAAAAACTAGTTTAAGACTTGTGAACACACAAAATTAGTTGAAATAAAGTATAATATATGAATATTATACATGAATTCTAAAATCATAGCACTAATATAAACTATCTTAAATTAAATTTTAGATAATCAAGTGTAAATTTGAAATATAAAGTTAAATAAACTTTAAAAATAAAAAACAAAAAAAAACTGCATGTTTACATAGAATATTACTCAAGTGATAATATTTATTATTAAAACTTCAATAAAAATGGTGAAAAATATATGAAAAAATGGTAAACAAGACAATGTGTTCAGTCAAATAATAGTCAGAAACATGGAGTAGGTTGAAACTAGCTCTTAGAAGTTCCATCTGAGTTATGAATATTTTGATAATCATGTAGGGATATCAAAATTTAAATTGTTAAAATATTTAAAGTACACATAAATAATCAATAAAATTCATTTGTATTGTAGGTATATATCTAAATATATGATATTAAATGAAAATTATAACGTGCAAAAATGATATACTAGTTAGATTGGCAAGGATGTAACCATCTATAATCTCAAATAGGGAAGTACAAAAGAAGAGACAAGCACCTACACAAGTGTCAATATTTATTATTCAAATGTAAATGAAAATGGTGAAAAATATGTTGGAAAATTTTATGGTAAAAAAGATAGTATTGGATTGAATAATAATCATAAACATGAAGAAAGCTGAAACTAGTTCCTAGAAGTTCCATCCTAGTAATGAGTTTTTTGATAGTGGTGCAAGCATATCAGAAATAAAATTGTTAAATTATTTAAAGTACACAAGAAAATAATCAATAAACTTATGTATTTTTAAGTCTCTATATAATGACATGAACCTTGGATTGGATTGAAATAAAATTATTATATGCAAAAATGATCTAATAGTGAGATTGATAAAGATGCAATAGTCTGTAATCTCAACCATGAAAGTAAAAAAGAATATAAAAACACTTATATAATTAATATTATTTATTATTCAAATTTAAATGAAAATGGTTAAAAATATGTTGGAAAAAATGGTAAACAAGATAGTGTGTTGGGTCAAATAATAATCATAAATATGAAGTAGGTTGATACTAGTTCCTGGAAGTTTCATCCCAAAATTGAATATTTTAATAGTGGTGTAGGGATATCAAAAAAATTGAATTGTTAACTTATTAAAAGTACACATAAATAATCAATAAAATTTGTAGGTAATTTTAAGTTTCTATCTAAGTACATGAACATTGGACTAGATTGAATAAAAATTATAATGTGCAAAAAAGGTCTACTAGTGAGATTGGCAAGGATGCACTAGTCTGTAATCAAAACTAGGAAAGTATAAAATAAGAGAAAATGACCTACACAAGTACCTACAAAAATTCCTAGATTATGCTTAGATGCATTTTTCAATGTTATCCTATGATATTTCAAGATCCATTACATGGATTCTGTAAATGACCATACATAAAGAATGCTTGATTTAATACTAAATCATACGTATACTTTTATTCATGTGTGAATGTGTTTAAGTATTTAGTATAGACAACCCTTCCCCCATTCCAACCGCATTATGGACATTAATTAATTTGAATTTTATCATATCAGCTTTGTAATCATTGATGAATTATGATTAAGTAACAATTTGTGAGGTGGATGAGATTGCATTCTTTTATTTTAATTTTTTAAAATTTATCATACAAATTTTAATCATGAACTATTGGTTTTGTTTATATAACATTTTTAGTTTTGGTCTTCTACCATAATATATTGGGTTTCCTATGTAACTATGCACATTTTAAGACTCTACAATATGATTTAGAGGAGAAACTAAAATATAGATTATTTACTTTTTTGGTTTTGTGAATATGTAATATGAATAAAAACCTTTTTCATCCTTTTCCCCTTCAGAAGAGAAGTCAATATTTGATTTGTTTTATGTATGGAGGTCATATTTTTATCTTTATAGTTAATATCAAGTCTATTTGGTAGATGCAAAAGTATTAAGAGTATGGCCATATTTTTCTCTTTATAGTTAAGTTCGAGTCCATTTGGTAGATGCAAATGTATTAAGAGTATAGTTAAAATATTTTATGTCCTTATCTCTTATCTTTATCATCCTTTTTATCACAACTAATGCTTAAATGATGTTTATCATAATTCAACTTGGGGCCCATTCAACTAATGCACTTGGGTTTTAAAATATTCCATGAATTCTCATTTACAACTTCAATTTTTAGTACAGTCAAAACAAAAATAGCAAATGGATTTCCTTAGATAATAACAACAACATTAATATTATGTTTATCTTGAGATAAACTATGAATAACTAATAACCATGAATTTTTGTGCATGAATGCTCTCATATTATATTAGTAGTTTATGTTTCATGTAAATATATAAAAAAGTTTCTCAATAAAATATTTACCCTTCATCATAAAATCAAACCTAAAACTTGATTGAAAATTATTTAGATTAGTGCTCGTCTAGATAAACTTGATTGGTTAAGAGAACTAAACCATAAAAATGTTTCATCCATAGATTGACTTGATGGATTAAGAGAGACTAAGCCATTAGAATATTCCATCCATATATTAAATTGATAGATTAAGAGAACATAAGCCATCAAAATATTCCATCCATAGATTGATTTGATGGGTTAAGAGAAACTAAGCCATTATAACATTCCATCCATTCATTTCCTTGATGGCTTAAGAAAACCTCACTTAGGAATTATAATGTCACTATTAAAACTAACTCCCATATATTTTCATCTCAGTGATGAATATTTTGATAGTGTTGTGGATGCTATCTAAAATTCATTATGCTATATCATTTAGATTAAAAAAATGAATACTCAATCATCCATTATTGGGTTGGATTGAGAGAAAATTCTAGTATGAATGGTAATTAAAAAAAAACATTTATAAATGCTAAGAAATAAATCATGCAAAGAGAAAGAGATAAAAGGATACATAATTCCAAAACTCATACTTTACCTTCTTTATTTGTAATGAGGATCAAATAAATGTATTGATGAAAATGTGTGTGATTTAGATAAGGCCAAGAAGATGTAGAAATAAGAAAAAAAATAGAAACCTAATTGTATAAATATTTACATGAGTTTAGTAAGAATTCAACAATCTTGAATCTCAACTAGCAAAGCCTAAGAGAAGATATACGGACCTAAAACGTACCTCTAAAAATGAGTATTATTGCATGGAAGTCTTTTTAAATATTATTTTATTTAATACATAACCTTATTCAATTATTGATTAACTTGACCATCACCAAGTTGATTTCAATAAGAGGAGAATAAATCAAGAATATCTTACAAAAATGGTGACAAAGTTTATTTTATATTTTTTTTCAATCATTGCCATAAAAGTATAAAAATCCATAAAAATAACACACAATATTTTGATACAATGGAACATGTTCCTAGTTCTTATCTTCACTTCCAAAAAGTATATTCAAATAATTAACTTACTTCATACATTAATTTTTTACCTACATGTAATACATGCATGCATACACTTGATTTAACATGCCCTTTTAAAACCACTGATTGCAATATGTGTTATTCTCTATCATCCAAGTGCTAATTTTGGAAGAATTTTTTGTGTTTTTGATAATATATGGCAGCAAAAACCAGGGGCCGAACCCTTAACAGAAGTAAAAAAAGGAACAGAAAGGCTCACAAATAAACAGAGCCACTAGAGTCAACTACATCATAAACAACTGATAAACAATAGACATTAAAAAGCAAAAAACAACACAATGTATAAAAATTAACTAGACTAAGGAGAAATAACCTCCCAACCTTTAGCTAAAAAATCCACAATTTCATCTAGTCTCTTGACTTTTTCATCATCCTCACCATTCACTAGTGACTCCTATTCCTTCAGTAGATTCAAGTTGAGCAAAGCCAAGCAATAGAGCATACTACTAATAAAGGCTCCCAAGGAATGAACCTTCTACTCCACATACTCCACATGACCCCTAAGATCAGTAATAACATTCTCTTGGCTATCTTCCTTCTCCTTAGTCTCCTCTTCAAATTCCTTCACAATAATCTTCTCCCCTTCACCAATATTGACCGTAGGTTCACCCCCTTCACCGCCAGAATCCTTCACCTGCTGCTCATCTTTCCCACCTTTGTTCCCTTCAGAAATATCTTGAATCTCAATGTCTTCAGCTTTCCACTGAACCTTACCATGATTAGAAGCTTTAGAATCACTTTCAAAATAATCAATTAATTTATCCTTTGGGGTTAGTTTCCCCACAATTCTCCTTAACCTTCTCACCCCAGATGAAAAATTCTCTTTCTTTCCCTTCTCTTCCATTTTATACTTTTTCATCAGGCCCTCATAATCACTTCTTAGATTCTTATGGTAACCCAATTTATCTTCAGTAACCTCCCACTTAGAAGCCACCTCATGGGTATTTTTATTTTTAATTTTCAAACTCCCTTTAGAAATAGGGGTATGTAAATCCTTGACAATCTCCTCCAGAGTAATAAAAAAAGAAACCCCTTTCATTTTTTGGTTATTAGGGGTAGATCATGGTTCCTTAGAAATAGTAGTAATAATGGGGGTTATGGCAGCCTAAAATTCAATCACAAAAGGTTGAATTGGCTTAGGAGGGTCCAAAGCAAGGTGGAAGTTATATAGCTAAAGAATGAGGCCCTGATGCAGAGGAACTAAGTGTTTTGAGGGTTTTTTGTTATATTTAGCTTTAGCTCTGAACACAGAGTGTTCAAGGGAGGATAAAAAATAAAATGGAAAGATTATAAAAGCATTACAACAAAAATGATAAGGGGAGGTGGTAATTATAAAACCTGGTGAATCATCCCTCTAAGGTGAAGTATTTCATTAGGAGAAAGCACATCTCATCCCATGGCTCAGGTAGCTTAACATGCTCAAACCCTCCTTGGAATGGGACTAATTCCTCACCTTCACCCAAAAAAAGCTTTTGGTTCTGAGGGTTAGCGACCTTAGTCTTCCTCTATAACTTAGTCCCTTTTGTTGAAAGACTAGTCACCATAGAAATGACCTCTTTGGAGATTTTGAAACCAATTTTGCCAATGGTAACCCTATGATTCTGCCATGAAAGAGTGCAGTGCATACATAAATTTTCATCAAAACCATTGAGGCATTTCAAAAAGGGATAAGTGATTTTGATAGCAAGCTTCAAAAAATCATTTCTGAGCATGGGAGGAAAGGGCATCGATTGGATATTGTGAAGGCATATTGAGTTGTTGATGGCTCACGCATGTTGGGTTATCTTCGCAATTATTACTGCATTATAATTTTCTACCTTGCTAGAAAAAAATTTCAAACTTACAAGTGGAAATTTGCCTATGTTGTGAGTATATTTGGCTCTATAATCTTGAGGGTAAGGTGATAATGGGAGGAGATAGCATCCACACCGAGCCTATATCTTGCTACGAATTTAAGGATAATGCCTTTGTCTGGCATTACTGTAAGAATTTTTTTGTGTTGATTCTAAGTACTATGAGGGCATAATGTTAGTTCAAGAAATAACATATAGATATAAAATCATAAAAAATACAAAAGATAAAATTTAGAACCAAAATTCCAAATCTTTGTGGTGTCATGTTATTTTGGGTCACCCATAAGAGGGTGATCTAGGTTTAAACCTACCCCCAACCACAACAAGCCAACCCCTATCAGGTGACATGTAGCAAGGTTGTGATGCAATAATTATTGGGTATATTCTAGTGTGAACCATATTTTAAAATATTATGAATGTGGTCCAAGGTTGTGGTATAACAATTATGGCATACATTCAAGAAATTCCCATGTTTTCAAAGCTTATGAATGTAGTCCAAGCATAACCCACACCATGTTAAATGAAATGTATTCATTTTTAACCTAAGGTTATTAAAAGTGTGCCTATAGTTTATTTACAAGCCCAATATATATTTATTTGAAATTAACTTGAACTATAAAAATAATTTAAAACAATTAGTGTAAGTTTGTCATACACATGCTAATTGTCCACACGAACATTTGTGCTATTTCTATGTGCCATGAGTGCATAATGTGAGTTTAATCAATAATATAGACATTTAAAATCATAAAAAACACACAAGATAACATCTAGAACCAAATTTCCAAAGCATTGAGGTGTAATGATAATAGGGGTCATTAATAAGAGGTGATCTAGCTTCAAATCTAGCCCCTAAAACATTATAAGCCAGCTTATAACAACTGACATGTGGCAAGGTTTTAATGTAATAGTTATGTGGCATATTATAACATGAATCATATTTTCAAATATTAGAAATTTAGTCCAAGGTTGTGGTGTAACAAATATACCATACATTCGAGCATGACACATGTTTTTAAATCTTACAAATATGGTCCAAGCATACCCCACATAGTGTTAAAGGTAACCCTTCACCTCACCCAAGATTTTCCAAGCAAAACGTAGTTGAAAATTTAAAAATAAACTATGTTTGTTTATGGTTAGAAAACTAAATTATTAATTAATGAAACTCATCATTAACTACACTACATACCCATGATAAAGAAAAATACAAGGAAAAAAGGTCAAGACTAGAAAGAGTCACAAAAGTTGAGCGTGACCCATGTTGTGGTGTAATAATTATGGCATACATTAAACAAGATATATGTTTGTAAATATTATGAATGTGGTCTAATCATAAACCTACATTATGTTAAAGACAACCCATAACCTCACCCAAGATTTAACAAGGAAATAATAAACACAACAAATTTATAATTAAAGTATGATTTTTATGGTCATTAGAAAAATAAATTATGAAGTAATAAAAAGCTTATCAATAAATATACTCAAAACAAAAAATAAATACCAAGGTTGTTTAGGTGCACACACTCGACCATATATGGGCCACACAGGAGACAAAACACACATCCAAACTAGTGCACCCTAACGTCCTAGATGTGTTTCCCTTAATTTCATATGAACCAAGTGTTACGTATATAGATTATAACCTCACCAAAAATTAACCAATAATAAACATATATACATTAATTTTTAAATTTAACTATGGTTTTAAAGGTTAGAAATTAAATTATAAAATAATAAAAGTTTTATAATTAGCTACACTCAACACACATAATAAATACTATGATTTTTTGGGTGCATACAGTTGACCATATATGGGTTGCATCAGAGATGAAACCACACCCAAATATATACCTAAAATAAAGGACCCTATCATACCCAATGTGTTTCCATAAATTTCATATGAACTAGGTGTTATGTACCCTCGTATCTATGCACCCAAACAATCTTGATAAACACAAAATATAAGGTAAATATTAGAGATAAGTCAACCATTCTTATGTGGTCTATGTTGTGGTGTAATAATTATCGTATACATTTAAGCATGACCCATATTTTTAAATATTACAATTGTGGACCAAACATAGCCCCATACTATGTTAAAGGCAGCCCATAACCTCACCCAAGATTAATCAAGCATAAATAAAACACAATTTAAAAAAAAAGTAAACTATGATTTTAATAGCTACAAAAATAAATTATAAAGAAATGAAACTCTTATCATTAAATACATTAAATACACACAAAAAATATAAATACAAACATAAAAAGGAGGAAATAATATAGATAAATCAAATTCCCAGTGCCACCTTTAAGGAGGGGCAATTTGTGAGGCCCCATTTCTCATAGTGCTAGTTCTATTAGACATTTTTGCTATTATACACATGCTTGTTGTGACACACTCATATTAATTGAGACAGAGACACTTCATTTTATGTTATTATGTATTTATTAAATTAATATTGATATAGTGGATTAGGTACTTGATGTTTTTTAAATTTTGTTTAAAATAGTATGATCCAGATGCTAGAGATAGTTGATTTCACTTTGATTATTGAGAGTCATACTACATTAACGAATTAGTTGAGCTAATATTTATTTTTCATGTGATTTTATATTATTAATATATGGATGTTAGTATATTGAGATAATATTATTTTAATAATGCTTCTATGTATACAATGCATGTTTCTACATCTTACTTGATATTGTTTCAAGTTAGTTGCTTCAGCTATCCTAGGATTTTTCCATTCACTAGATGTGTTGTGTCCCTAGTGAAACCTAGATTTTTCTTCTTGTAAATGTGTTCTAGTCACTTGTTTTACTTTTGGAAATTATAGACTAAATAACACTATGTATGCCCTCATTACCCATATATTATATATTCAAAGCTCATAAGATTGAAAATGGAGGTAACATGATGTCACCACTTGAAAAACTCAAATGGAATTAAAAGCCTAAATTGGAGGGTCACACAAAGTGATTTTGTGTTGAAATTAGAGACATTTGACCAATATGGATGTATGGGAGTTTTTATAGGATCCAAAAAAGACTTTTATTACAACCTATGTGATCATTAATGGCATTAAAATAATGGAATAATCTATTGAGTATGGGTGAGCCATACTTTCCTTCATGTCATGTAAGAAGCATGGGTATTCTACAAAGAATAAAAATCCATATAAGACTTTTGTGAGAGACAAAGGAAAGGGAAGAGACAAGTGTCACCTTTCAAATAGATAAGGAATGAATTATTTATTTATAATTAAGTGGGAAGCCACTCTTGTGGGGAGATTTTGGCTATTTGGAAAATGGATTTGGAGCTTAAGCATGGAGGAACTAAACGGAGACCTTAGGATATGGATTCTAGTTGGGAGATACGTCTAAGAGGAATGGTATGTGATAAACCATGGATAACTTCAGTTAGGAGGTATTTTTACACCTTATTATTTAATGTTATTCTTATATAACAATCCCTTATTACCTTCTTGAAATGTTGAAAACTTGTTATGGATTTGATAAGAACTTTTGGCTTGCAATTCTTCATTTATTTTATGTATGGTTTGGGCCTAAGGCCATGTATTTTATTAAAATTGTGAGGGTTGATTGGGAAGGTTTTTCTCCCATTTTAGCTTGTCATTTTAATGTCAATTTGGAGTTTTAAATATGTGGATTTATGTTGCTCGCATGGGCTTGAGTTGTTATGGTAGAATGGGTAAGGGTGAGTGATTTTCCCCAAGCCATCCTCATTTCATTCCTTAGAAGTTGTTTATGAAAACTTTTCCATGAGGGATATATTTATTCCTTCAAATTTATTTGAGTATGTCCCATTGGGAGTGATTTTCATTTGTATATATGTATGTGTTTTGGACAAATGTAGGAGGTGTTTCCTAGTTCGTAGGATGAGGGAATAAACTATAAGTAATGCCTCATATACCATTTATTTCAAAATGAACCAAACATTATTTTGTAACATATGAAACTTGAATGGTAATTCACATAATTAAATTTAAGAGTCCATGGCTTGGGGTTGTCTAGGGAAATTTCCTAATGATAAAAATAGGATGGGAGGTGAGCCCATCCTTGCCTTGGCCTTGTGGTTACACTTGGAAGATTATTTGGAGTCTAAATTTACTTTATGGATTTACAAATATAAATGATAATAAAATGAGCATCATCTAGATTTAAGCCATTTTTATACAATATTCTATTGTAATGAATGTGAAATAAAAAAATAAAAAAATTGATGTAATGATTATGTGCTTTCACACATTAGTTTTTATTAAAGTAGAGTTGAAATAAGAAAGAGTAAATGTAATGAAATCTTATTTTTATGCTTTGAATCAAGTTTTAAAATTGGTATGAACAATATCATTCATTTTTTTTCATAGTTTATTATAAATAAAGTTAAAACCTTGGTTCATATTCTTGTTTAAACAAATTTTGTTAAGCCAAAGAAGGGCTATGTTCATTTAATTAATTTTATTAAATTTTCAAAGTTACAATTTCTATAAATTTATATTTTAATGCAAAATGTCATTAATCAGGGTTTTTATGCATTTTACAGTTTAATTTTATGATTCATGGTTTAGTTATTGTGAATTTTTAAAGTTTAACTACTAAATTTGCCTAGTTTCCTTTGTAATTCACTTGCATTATGCATAAAAAATGATGTTATATCAAGCCAAAAATAATTTTAAAATAAATACATAATTGTTTTACCAAATATAGCTCATTTTATAAATTTTGGGTTTATGATTTAGTCATGGTGGATTTTTGAATTATGGGTATCTGTAAGGTAGTGTCAAGGTTACACAGGTCCATTAGAAGGGAAATGAACCATTATGTAAAGTATCCAAGATGTTAGGCTAGTGGTCATGCATGTGACAATGTGATGAGTGCTAAGTTTCTAAACGTTGATAAATGGGTTAGGTGGTGACCACCATAGTTTGGTAAGCGATAGTGCCATGTGAGCACTGTCACAAGCTTCTTAGTGGCTAAGGGAAGTCACATGGATTTTAAGCTACGTGGTTAATCATCAACCATGAATTTTTTTAAGCTAAGGAGTGGTCAATAGGAGTTGACCACCACATAATTACCAATGCCAACATTTTGATATATATATATAAATAAATATAAACCTTAACCTTCATAAATTTTTATGAGCACATAATTTTTGAAACCAAAACATTTTTAGACATATACCATTTTTGTTCATTAGATAAATAATAATGGAAGAATCAGAGGAGGTAGGGTGACCTGAAATGGAACCCCCTCTCCCACCCCTCCTCCCAATGTTTTTCCCTCTTCTAGATGGAATAATTTTTAAACCTTGAAATTTTATGGTTTTCAAGATATGACTCTTTTGTCCAAGGGAGGTCCTTTTTTTTTATCTTTTTGACATTTGTGGGTTCCTGGAATCCCTGAGATGGGTTGAACCAAAAGTAAACGCTCCTTAATTTTATCTTCCCTATTGAATTAAATAAATCAAATATTGAAATTGAAATTAAAATTATAAATTGATTTACTCGTTAACCTTGTTGGAAATTATTAATGGTTGTGGTGGAGCTTTCCCAGAGACTTTTTTGAAAATTGTAGGATCCTCAAAACACCTAAAATATTTTTGAGATTATGGGTGCCCTAAAAACTAGCCTAAACATACTTATATAAAAGTTTATTTGATAATGAAATAAAAAGGGAAAAAACTAAAAGCCTGAAGACTCCACTAATGTCAGTCATTCAAGGATGAGGAAAGAGAAGAGGGATGCCTATGGATAAGTCATCCTTTAAAACCTCCTTCCTATTTTTGAGTGATTTGAGAAATTTATTTTCCTCTTTAAGTATTTCTAGGGTTTCCTCATCTTTGATCAAATTTGACAATCAAGATTGAAAGGATCCAATGATTGGGATGGAGTGTTTCATCCTCGAGGAGATAAGCAATGATACTTTAGACCCATTTTGAGGTCATATGAGGAGTGTGCATCTTCATTGCTAAGATTTTTTTTAAGAAGGTAAGTCAAATTGAAAATAGATTCAAATTACAACTTCAAGTGTGAATCAATCCCTATGATGAACTATAATTACTTAGGCTCATCTTTAACCCAATTGAGAGTTTGGA
The DNA here is from genome assembly GCA_037957365.1 of Torreya grandis. Classification (NCBI taxonomy): domain Eukaryota; kingdom Viridiplantae; phylum Streptophyta; class Pinopsida; order Cupressales; family Taxaceae; genus Torreya; species Torreya grandis. The sequence continues at coordinate 7,839,017 of JARHVA010000030.1, forward strand.
TGAATGATTTGAACCAATGGTTGCTCAAACCCACTTCATTTTAGTCTATTATTGATTTTATACCATGTGACTATGCGGTTTATTACATTTTCTTAGAGAGTTATAAACTTGTTGAGAGCCTATAGGCTAGTTAGTGAAAGTGGGGCTAACTTGGTTACACAAAAACCATGCAACCACTTTCACATTTCCATCCATGAATTGCAAGCATGTGAATTCATTTTGACACATTGGGCATCTTGTACCACAAAGATGGATAGCCAATGGGAAATTCATTTTTTAAGAATGTGTAGTGTCATTAAAAAAACTATCATGTTTTTGTGTGGTTTAAGTTATGTAAAATATTATGCATAACAATTTGGTATTAAAGCATGTTTTACATGTCATGATCTCTAGGGATTATTATATGACACCACTTCTTATACAACAAATTGATGCATTTACTTGTTAGGTGTTACACTTTGTTGAGGAGGTAGAGACAATACATATGAAGAGTTATTTAGACAATGGACCCTTTGGCCAAGTATTAGACACTTATATTCTTGAAATAGTCTCCATGTCTGAGAGGCCCTGGCCAATACTAGTTGGACATCCACCCATCTAGTAGAGTGGATGAGGTTTGGTGAAGGCTTGGAAAAAAGGTTCCAACTAGGTGTAAGAAAGTCAGAGGGACAAGTGATGATTATCTTGAAAGTGTGTTAGGTTTATGGGTTTTCCCATCACCTTAGACATATGAATATTACTTTAGTCATCCAATTGCTAACACCGTTGTGTTAAAATTGTAAATCTTACTCAAAATTTGTGAAAATGCATAATTTGGGCCAAATTCACTTAAACGGCTAAATGGTTCGAGCTTTTTATATACAAGTGCTGATTTAGGCTAATGTATCCTTGAATGGGGCAATGCATTTTATGTGATTATTAACTTTTATCAAATCATTTTAAGTCAAAATGGTAAAAACATAATTTGATGTTTTGAACCATTGAATTCTTCTAATTTGGAAGCATATGACACGTGCATGTGTTATTTTGTGTTGACAATGTCCCAAATGGGATATTGGTCTGTATGAAACTAAAATTTTCTTCTAATTATACTCCACTAAAATTATGACCCAATAATATGACATTTTAACTAGTTTGATTAATAGTGTGCAACTAATTTCTAAAGAATGGTATAAAATTTAATTAATCTCACTTAAACAAATTAATCCAAATCAAGAGATTAAGTGGAAAATCCATGGAAGTTATTGAATATCTTTTAATTAGAAATTGATTTCTAATATCTGCATCATCAGGTGACATCAATTTTGGGGTGGCGTTTATAATCCATAAATGTAACAAATATCTAGTTTAAGGCCTCCCATGCCTCTTTAATGCCCCTTCCAAATATTTATGAGGGTATTTATGATTTAAACCTCTAAAATCGAATTAATTCATGGCCACACATCTTGATCTCAAGATGGATGGTCATGGTTGATTCTAATCAATTCTAAAAATCTATAAATAAGAGGCCTCTCACTCATCTTTTTAAGCTTCATTTGTGTAAACTTATTATGCAAAATTATCTCCACAAGTCATTTGTGTGTAGTGTTATTATGATTAATTTGCAATATGATAGCTTCACTATAAGCATACATTTAATTAAATATCATGAGCCTAGTTTCATTGGTTCACTTGAGATGATGGAGGAGAAAGCCACTCATCATTGCTAAAGACTTGAGCATCAAATCAAGGGGAAATCACATTTTGAGCCACATTTGGATGATGCGATGCTCTTGGGCAGGTTTGATGTATATGATTTCTTTCAACAACTCTTAATTATCATTTTAAAACCCTATTAAATGAGTTGGCTTAGTTAGTTATGTTCTTTATGCATTTATTGAGTTTTCTTAACTAATTCTTGATATAACTCACTTTGGATTCCATATCTACATATTGGCACACCCAATGGGACCATGCATCCCATACAAGTAAGGAGAACACTTTGGCATTCTTATCTTTTCTAAAAAGTGCTTAAAAATCTCTAAAAATAATTTGTTATCATTATTTTTTCTATGTTTTTATGCTTTTTTTGACACATAGTTTACATAGTGACTGGTATCGGTTCTTTATAATTGACATCGGTCCTATCTAATTGGAATGGGTTCATGTGTAGGGATAAACATAGAAAAAAAGGTGGTTTTTAAGTTTTCTTGAAAGTTGTAAGTTGTTATTTTGGATTTTACAGACTTGCATGCTCTTTGTCTAATCATCTTGTTGCAAGATCTAGAAGTTTTCTAGAGGTTTTATATTATTTTGGGATAACTAATGTCTTTTGACAAAACATTTTCTCCTAAGGGTTCACAGGTAATAGACATTGGTTTTGTTTCGATTGACATCAATTTTATTCTAACCACCATCAATTTTATTATAACTGACATCGGTCACTGTGGACCAACAACGGTCTCTATGTAACAAAAATAGAGAAACCCAAGAGCAAGTTTTCAAATCTTGATTTTTGCATTGATATTTTTGCTTCAAAGAAAAAGTAAACCCTTTAAAATTTTTAGGTCACACACTGGAGAAAAGCACAAGTTTGAAATTGTTTAAGTCTTGAAAATTCATTTGGTGCTTAAAAAGAATTTAGAGGCTTTTATGCTTGATTATTTTGTGAAAGTTTAACAAGTTTTTAACTAAAGATAAGAGTCCAAAAATTTCACAAACACTTCCATTTAGTGCATTTAAGTAAACAATTATCTATTTTTATGCTAGAGCTTTTATACTTGTGTGTTTTTTGCAAAATGAAAGATGCATGTATGCTCTCCCCTCATCCCCTTTAGGGAAGTTGAGTAACCAAAAGCATTCTTTCTTTTGAAATTATGCATTATCAAAGGCATGAAAAGAACATTGTTGAGGCTCTCTCCAAAACTCATATGGTTTGTGTGATATAGACACAACCTTTAAAGTCTTTTCACGTAGTCATTTATTTTATGCAACTTGGCTTTTGAGTGGGAGTTCATAGCCTCCTCATGAGTTCTTTAGGGGTGCATTGACCTAGGGTTTCATTTCCTAGCATAGTACCAACCATGAGCCATAGTGGGGTATATAAATTAGGGCACATATACTATGATTACGTGGGGGTTAAGTAGCTAGCCTCTCCAATCATAATGAAAACCCAAGTTAGGTCTGTCTAACTAGGGGATTCTACTAATAAGTACATAGATGGAATCACTATGCAAAAGAATAGACCCTTTCATAGTAAGTTATCTAGTATGAACTTAATTGATGTGAGAAATATCTAGTGTTAACCACACTTAGAACCATCTAGATGTTAAAAAATCTAGTTTTAGAACAACCTCTTTTGCCTTGAACATATTGTTGATGTAGGGAGAGTAGCTTGAAGTTCTATGTCATCGTACAATCTCTTGGGAGAAGGGGGTGTAAAAACCATACTACTTCATGCATTTTTATTTTTAGATTAACACTTAAAATCCTTCCAAGAGCACCTATATAGATGAAATTTAGCGATACAAAACAACCTTGTCAGTTTAAGGCTTTAGACATTATACCTAGTTGTATTTTGTCTTTTTCTTTACTTGTTTGGTATTGATTGGAGTCTAAAGACTATTTGTAAACCAAAACATGTCAACCAAACAAATTTGTTATCCACCATTTTATTTGAACAAGGAGGAGATAAGTTGACCAAATCAAAATTAGCTTTTGCCTTGTTCAAAACCTCATTTGAAACATTGTGTTTATCTTTGTCTAAAAAACATTTTTATGCTGCTCATTTGAGTCTAAAAAATTTTGCAAAAATATTTAAGTCCTTCATTGTTAATTCAAATTTGGAATCTCACCTTTTTATGTTCTAGGCTAAGGTGTTAATTGGTTTGCCATTTGTACTTGGTTTGAGTTAACTCAGGTATAATTTCCCATTTGGGTTGAAGGCCATTATATGGACTCATTATCATCCTTTTGATCATTATGAACTTAGGTTATCTTGTGTATCACTCATGCTCTAAGTTCTAGAACCAATTTTACTTCATCTTACCATGTGGTAGTGTTGTGCTGCCCATTTGGTTTTAGTTTTATATTTAGGAGTTCTTGTGTATTTTCACATCTTGTGCTTCTTAATTCGCATTGTTACTTTCCTCATCAGAAAGACTATCTTCTAATTTTATAGTAGCAACTCGTCAAAGTTGTACCTAGATTTTATGGTATTGATGTATCTTTGGCCTAAGTTTGGTGTACTAGTTTACACTTTAGGTTTCAAAGTTATCATACCCTCTTCTAATTTGATGATTTCAACCCACCAAAGTTGAATAAATTCATGACCATTTCTTATAATTTTGTGGTACTACACCACTTATCTTTAATATAGTCTCTTTTTACCTTGTCACTTGTTTAAAAAAATACAAAACACACCTTACTGATGTTTGAAAAACATATTTCAAATTTTGGAAAATGCAAGACAATTTTCTAGACATGATGCAAAGGTATACTTGTAATGGGGTATCTTGTGGTCTTATTTATGAGGAGAAGCATTGCTATGATGGGTATGAGCACTTCATCATGTTTGAGGATGTCACCCTTTTTGGGACTAGTCTTTAAACACCAATCCAATCCATGCCAATTTTTATACGTCATCCTCATCTTTCTCTTTTAACTTGTGTGAATGATCAAGCTCCGCAACACTCTAAGGTTACCATTTTAAGCTATCCTCATTCATATTGTGTGATTAAAAAAGATACGTAACACTTGAAGGTTACCATTATAGGTTATCCTTCTCCTTTAGCTCGTGTGGGAAACTAAACTATGCAATGCTCAAAGGTTACGATTTTAGGCTATCCTTCTCTTTCAGCTTATGCAAGCAACCAAAATATATAACATTCAAAGGTTATTATTTCAGGACCTCCTTTGGCTTGTACTATCAACCAAAATTTGAAATGCCTAATCATTATCATTTTGGCCCATCACCATTATTTATTGAACCTATTATTGAGGAGCACCAATTTGACAAACTAGTCTTTGTTGATCCCTTATTCAATAGTCTAATTTTTGGAGAACACATTAATTAACTACAAACCATTATTCACCTTGAACCAATTGTTTCCCACTTTAAAAATTCCATGCCAGATTTTGAGTCTCAACAGAATCCATCATTACCTCTTCAAGAGCCATCTTGTGAGGATGAAAATGTGTTCCATGTTGATGTTTTGCAAATAATTGTAAACCAAGATCATGATGATATTGTTAATACACCCATTTGTGATGAGTTAACCTATGATGAATCACCCATTGATATGATACCTATTGTCAAGGAGTCTCACTCTAATGAGCTAGTATTTGTTGAGTCACTTATTAATGATTATAACCACCTTTAGGAAAATCATTACCTCGACCATTGTCCTATTTTTAAAGAGCCCCATCCCTATGACAAGTCAGCCTCTATAGAGTTGTCTCTTGATATTTTTCCACTCATTAAGGAGTCTCATTTTGACAGGTCAAATTCTATCGAGTCATCCCTTGAGTGGTTCCCTCTCTTTGAGGGGCTTCACTTAGATGATCCAGTCTATGTTTAACCCTTCCTAGATGAATCTATTTTTATTGAATCCATTATGCCATCACAGACCATTACTTGTATGATACCAAACATTCAACAAAACATAATTATAGAAACATCCATAATTGATGAAGAATCAAAATTGAAGTTAGGTTCCCTTTCTAAACTGACATCAGATTTAACGTCAAAATCAGAATCAGTATTAGTCTCAACATTAGATTTGGAGTTCCTTGACTCGAAATCAGCTTCAGAATCAGAATACAGTCATGGTTATTACAACATTGGTTACACTTGATTTGTAGATCAATTTGAATATATTTTTGACCCATCTATGATTTTTGAGGATGATTACTTCAACATCAACACAAGTTATCCTAGTATCTTCTATTAAGATTGTGTTTCCTTTCATCATTCCATTTCCACCACCCAACATAGCCATTATATTAACATTCCACCTCCCACAAGTGTCAATTGAGACTGACAAAATCACACCTTATTGAACTGCATCCATGATGACATATTAGTTGCAGCATATTAGGGGGGCCAAGATTGCATTCATTTAGAAGAAGAATAATTTCTTAGTAAAACCTTTTCAAAGGCATTAAGGGATGATCAAAGTTCAAACTCAACATATTTTAGTGAAACCTTTTTGAAGGTGCTAGAAGACAATCAAATTTAAATGTTCACATCCCTCAAGGAAACCTTATTGGAGGTGTTATGTGACAATCAAGACAAATTCATTCGTGAAAACCTCTTTGAGGCACCAATAGCTGAACACAATAGTTCTCACTACTTGATGAAGACATTATCAATGATCAAATCCATACAGTTTCTAGTCTACAACATAATCAGATGGTAGATACTCTCAATATCAAACAACAAAAGAATTTGGTGGTCCTATTGAAATCATATTTAGAAGTCTTTGACCTTGCCACAACCAAAATTATGCCGAATCCAGAATCAACAACATTGTGTGTGCCTAAAAATCCCAATCTTTATTTATTTCCCATCCATCATACATTCCATTATCATCCACATTTTCATTACCAACTAATACCATTTAACTTGCACCTAACATTATTTACCACCCTTGGCTGCACTTTCCTTCATAGAAGTTACAAAGACATCTTGTCTTAAGGTTTTAAGGAAATAGAATCAACAACCAATGAGGATCACAACAACATTATTGGAGTCCAGATTTGTATTAAGTTCTTGATAGAGAAACTATTCAAAAAGGGTGTGTGCTAGTAATTTTTATGATTGATTATTCTGGTTGTGCATCTCCATGTCGGCTAGGACGTGCATCTCCATGTCAGTGGGAGAAATAGAACCATTTTTCATTTGTCATTTACCCTTCCATTTCTTTTGCCTTGTCTCTTGGGGGAAACCCTATAGACCATTTCATTTTAGGCATATTATACCATTGTGCCCCATTTCTTATAACCATTTAAACTACATTGACTTGAGGTCTTTTGGGACTATGTAGGTAATGCTCAATTTCTATTTAGGTTAACTCGGTCATCTCATACATGTTTGTGCTATTTTATGAGTAATTTTTAAGTCTAGAAATGTTCTCACCATTTTGTGAGAAATTTTTAAGTTTAGAAACATTCTCTCCATTTTGCGAGCAAGCTAAGCCCATGTTCTTGGCATTTTATGAGCAATCATTACTTGAGGGCAACCCTTTCATCATTGTAGCCAATTGTCATCTTATTTATCACCTTAAACCATTTTATTATACCATGTATTTATTATTGACCAAAACCTATTTTTAGCCATCCTACCCAACCCCTTTTTAATATTGGTTCCTTTGGTTCTTTTTGCACTTTCTATGAGGGGATTCTGATCTAGTTTTAGCAGTTTTTGAATTATATGTTAAATGACAATCTATGGAAGTAGTGTGATAGTTGATCTATAAAGTTATCTTACCTTCAAATTTTATCTGGTACCATTGATTATAACCACCTATGGGCAAATCAATATTTTATTTAGTACTGCTAATTAGAATCACCTTTGGGTAAATCAATATTATGAAATTGTTTCCTAATTATAATTGTGTATGGGAAAATTAGGAACAATGCCTTTTTATCATGCATTTTTGCATCACCTTATCATTACTATTATCATTTTCCAGTCCATTTAGCTCAAAATTGTTGTGACTTGGTTTTTCATCATTTTTATGTGGGTGGAACTATTGTGACTTGAGGTCCTAATGGGACCATGTAGGCCATGCTCAATTCACATTGAGGTTAGCTCAATCCCCCTTTTCCATACACTCTTACCATTTTACAAGTATTAATTTCAATGCTCTCACCATTTTGCAAGGCCATTTCCTTATTTCCTCTACAACATCAATCATGTTTTCTTATCATCACTTTTATTCTATCCCATTTCTTGGGAGAACTACATTTGTCTTGAAGTTCATGTTGAACCTTGCATCCATAGAACTAAGTAGGCAACGTCCACTTGCTTCATACATCTGGAGTTAGCTCAGCCACCCCCTTATTTTTCTTTTTTTCCCCTATTTTGTTGACTTGTTGTTTTCCTATCACTTGGAGGCAACTTTGTGTTCTTTGTTCTTGTTAAGTTATTGTAGAAAGTAATGCCTCTACTACACTTACACAAATAATCATTTTCTATTTGCACTAACATTGTGACTAATTTCATTTTTGTATGTGTTTATTTGTTTTTTCTTGTTGTTTTGTTATGATTTCTTATCTCTTCATTTATTTTGTTTTGTTGTTTGTTCCTTTTTATTCCTTTATTGTTTCTTCTTGTTTGTTCTTGATCTATTGAGTTCCTATTTTATCTTATTATTTTATTTGTTTTTTCAAGTACTTATTAGTACACATGGATCTTGACTATTGATATCTTGCTTCATGTTGTTTATTAAGTTTTTCTTTCTTTGATTTTATACATTCTTGTTCCTACTTAAGTCTTGATTATTCATATCTTGATTTTTAGTTAGGTTATATTTATGTGTGGTTTTTATTTAAATGTAAATAGATGTAACTCTATTATTTGTATATTTTATCATTATCCTTAGTTATTTATATTCACATTTGAACCATCTTAGCATAACTAAAATACAATGTCATTATAGGTCACTCATACTTATGATGCACAATTTCACTTTTGCTATATTAAGCACCAAGTACTTTAGATCCAAGTCTCTAAGTCAATGCAACTCCAAAGATCAACTCTCAGTGCACCAATGAAACTAAACACCAATGGCTTATTTACATGACTCTATGCAAGAAGTGCATCTCTTGGCATACACTATGATTCTAATCAAATGATGGTCTATTTTTATTCAATTCTTCATTTCTCATTCTATTTTATCTCGCTTTTGAGTGAACTACAATGGCTTGAGGTCCATTTAGACTATGTAGTCAATGCTTGGATACATGACGTATCTCCGATCAACTTGGCCATCTTCCTTTATTCTTCTTTTCATCTCTTTCATCCCTTTGTACATCCTCATATGCTAGGTTTGTGGTGGCTTATTCAGTCATTAAACCATCACATCTATGTTTGCACCCGATCATGTTTAATCTATGCCTTACATTATATCCTTGATCTATGCTTGCCATTTTTCCTTATTGGGGCACACCATTCAGATCGATCATTGAATCAAATCAGACCTACTAGGGAAAAATCAATTAATAGTGATCAAAATTAGCCCTACTGGGGTAAAATTGCTTTATTAATTGATAAAATCTCCTTTAATAGGGCACATTATTATTTAATTTCTTTGTAGAAACACTCTCCTTTTATTTTAATTCCAAGATCTATAGACTTTTACCCTCATTATAGAAATTTCAAAGTGTGCAACTTATCTCAGGATTGATCATTCCCTAAGCGTGCAAGTTTCACCCTAGCTTTGGGTGTGTTCAAAGTGTGTTGCTTATATTTTTATATTATATCCTTACCACTTCCATCTATCCTTGGGGCCCATTATATAATACTTATATTTTTATCATTGAGAATCAACACGTGCAAGCGTTAACTTAGTATGGATTTAATCTCATCCATGGGTTAATTTCACTTTTTTCTCTTTTTTTGTGAGTCCATCCTTATCTTTCATCCTTGTATGTCTTCTTGAGGGGTCATCATAGGTCATTTCCTTCCAATTTATTCTTGACAAATTTTTTAATTTGAAAATACATTATTTCATCTAATTGTCTCACCACACCTTCTCAAATAGGGGCAAAATATAGACATCTAATTCCTAACATCATTGTGTTGAAATTGTCAATCTTACTTGAAATCTGTGAAAACATACAATTTGGGCCAAAATCACTTAAATGCACTAAATGGTTCAAGATTCTTATAAACAAGTGCAAATTTAGGCTAATGTATCCCTGAATGGGGAAATGCATTTATGTGATTAGTAAATTTTCTCAAATCATTTCAAATCAAAATGGCAAAAATGCAATTTGACGCTCTGAACCACTGAATTCTTCTAATTTAGAATCACACAATATGTACATGTGTTATTTTATGTGGACAATGTCATAAATGGGATATTAGTCTATACACAACTAATATCTTCTTCTAATTATACTCTAGTCAAATTATGACTAAGTAATATGACATTCTGACAAGTTTGATTAATACTGTGCAACCAATTTCCAAAGAATTGTATAAAATTTGAATAATCTCACTTGGGAAAATTAATCCAAATCAAGAGCTTAAATGGAAAATCCATAGAAGTTATTGAATATATTTTAATTAGAAATTGATCTCTAATATCTTCATCATCAAGTGACATCATTTGTGGGGTGGCATCCATAAGCCATAAATGCAACATACATTTAGTTTAAGGATTCCCATGCCTCTTTAATGCCCCTTCCTTCCAAATATTTATGAGGGTATTTACAACTTAAGCCTCCAAAATTGAATTAATTCATGGCAACACATCTTGATCTCAAGATGGATGGTCATGACTGATTCTTATCAATTCCAAAAATATATAAATAGGAGGCATCTCACTCATATTTTTAAGATTCATTTATGTAAACTTATTATGCAAAATTCCCTCCACAAATAATTTGTGTGTAGCATTATTATGCTTAATTTTCAATAGGATAGTTTAACTGTAGGCATACATTTGATTAAATATCATGAGCCTATTTTCATTGGTTCACTTGAGATGATGGAGGAGCAAGCCACTCATCATTGATAAAGACTTGCACATCAAATCAAGGGGAAAATAATGTTTTGAGCCACATTTGGATGATGGAATGCCCTTGGGAAGGTTTGATGTATATGCTTTCTTTCAATAGCTCTTAATTATCATTTTCAAACCCTGTTGAAGGAGTTGGCTTAGTTAGTTATGTTTTCTATGCATTTATTGATTTTTCTTGACTAATGTTTGATCTAACTCACTTTGGATTCCATATATACAATTACCTTAGATGAATTAATATATAATTTATTTTGATAGATTTATCTTGGTTCTTAAGACCATGAGGTTTAATCATATATAGGCCATAGAGTGTCATGTGGACTTGGCGTCGAGATGGGCATTTATAATTTTGGTGACCACCCATTTCAATCAAACTTTGTGTCACAACTAAAGTGAAATATGAGAGAGGGTTGTTTGATGTTTATCTCATCTTGAGTGAAAAAACTTGGACATGGATTGAGATGCATTGTAGTGAGGCCATCCCATTTTCCATAGTTTCCAATTCTAGCCTTGTGAGTAGTTTAAGGAAGATTTGGGCATAGTCCCTCCTTAGTTTAAAAGGCTCATCTCAGTAAACCATAAAAGGTTATAGATAATTTAGGGACATGTTTGGTCCATGTGAGGGACCAATATCCTCATTGTATTGTGCATGGATGTTCATATTGAAACCTATCTATGTATATACAAGTGTTGTTAGATATTGTATTCACCTCATGTAATAGACTAGTGATACCAAGTAGATGGATTTGTTAGGGAGACTTATGTGGGCCACTTTGTTTTCACCTATCCTTATGGTGATTGATACTTGTATCCTTTTGGTAGTGAGTTATGCCTTTTTTGTATCCATATGATGGAGTGAATTTTCGTTTGAGTTGGACATCGTGATGGTTGGAGAGGAACATGCAAACCTTTTGTGTAATATTTGTACCAACCTCATGTGATCATTGACTTAATCAAGTGATGATTATGTTAGAGTGGTTTTATTTCCTCTTTCTAAATGTTTATTGATACTATGGCATACACATCTTTTTAGATGTTGATATCTGAATGTTGTGGTGAATAATCCCTTTGAGATTATGACCCTCCCTTCTTAGAGTATTTGTTTAGAGAACACCTTTGTGTTGAACCAATGGTGGTTCATAGGTGACCTTATTGATAGGGATCCTTGATAGGATCATGAATATCTCCCATCATTAATAAGGTTTGAGCATACCTTCCTACTTGTGGAACATATTGAATTGATACTTGTATCCATGATGGTTTGAGTCCCTTGATAATAATGAGATATTTTCCTCATAGGTAAGTTTTATTTCCCATGGCTATGACACTCAGTTGAATGTGTTGTCTACGAGTGTTTATAACATTAATAAAAGATAAATTTATTTTTGAGCTAGAAGTAGCATTAACCCTAAGTGGATGTAATTCCTTATCTATTAAAAATGCTCATGATAAGAGTATGCTTTTACTTTTGTAGCTTGTATGCTAGTTACCTAGATCATGTAATTTAGCATGGGTTATGACATACGAGATTTTGTGGGTGTCAACCATTTTGAGGTGACCTTTCTCTCTTTGTATTGACCATTGAATCCTTTTGATAGTGCATATTTTAAAAACACATGAAATTTAATGGCATATGGTACCATATTTGATTCTTGTGTTGGTTATTGGGGCTTGTAGTGCCTCATTTTTAGAACTATGCAACACCCTTGTATGATTGTGAGGTTGGGGCCATCCTTATGTATGTCTTGATGAGGATTTCATGTGTTGCACATCCATTAATATTAAGAATTTATTTTCCTAAGATGATGCATTATTAGTGGTGTTATTTCATAATCATCTAAGAGTGTCACTTGTACCTTGACTCTTTATATGATATATATTTGTTCCCCTCCTTTGTAAGGTTGTCATTGATTATTGTACATTTTCCCTAGAATTCCTATGAGAGTGTGATTTTAGATTAGACATAGATCGGTTGAGTTTCAAATAACCTTAATGCATAGGACACATGAGTCTTGAAAATTGGGATGCTTTTTGAAGACCCTTTTTATAGGAGGTTTGTTATAGTATGAGTGTGTGCCCTTGGGGAGCACATGTACCTTCTTAGATTTATTAAATGATTACTTCAAACAAGATTTATGAGTGCTTATTGTGTACCATGTTGGGTAGGTGAGTACCTAACATAGTTCATGAGTTTCATGAACATGGGTTCCAAAAACCTTCTCAATCACTTTAAAATGAGCATCCTTGGTTATGGTTAGATTATTTTTTTTATTAAAAAAATATCAGGGACCACTTGTGTTATTTGTAGAGGGTGTTGTATGAGCATGATATTATACTCATCTAAGTGTGCCCCTATTTGATGTAATTTTTTTTTCCTTGAGAAAATAAACTCTGTGGGAGGGGATCTTGGAAGAACACTTAGAGATTAATTCCATCCTTGAGTGGTGGGCATCCTCCTCATAGTGGAGGAGTGTAGTATGTTATGTTAGTGGCTTCTCATATGTTATGATTTTCTTTATAAATTATTATTTCATACATTCCCTTGAAATTTCTAAAAAGGATTTGTTTCAATTAACACATAACTAATATCGATATGAGTTGATACTCTCTCCCCATCAAGTTACATCATCATAAGTCCATTTAGTGGATTATATCTTATATAATGTTAAGTAAGTGTTCCTTTTGAATTGAGTCATGTACCTTCATGATAATTCACCTACATTCCTTGACCTTTTAGGATGGTGGCTTATAACTTGTATTAGATACGGAAGTTGTATAGATGGAGTGGCTTGATGCCTCCATGTGGATTAAAATTTTCTTTTGATTGGGGAAACATAATATGAGTTTTACCACTTAGATGCTGGTAAGTGTGTGGTAGTATTTAAAGCTTGGAGTTGCGATGCATACTTCATATTGCATGAGGGTATTAAAGAGTTATGTTTCTAGTTTGTTAATATGCTAACTCCTTACTCACCACTTATGAATTTCTAAATCCATATTGTTTAGTATTATTTTATTTGAAATTTCAAAATTTTACCACTTGATGTGGCATACCTCAAAATTATTTTGATTCTTGATTAGGATTTTTAAATTGATTAAAATCATATTTTTGTGGTTTTTATTCTTTAGTTTTGGATTAAACTAGGTTGTCTAGCCATTTTAACCTTAATTATTTTTTCGATTATATTATGTTGTTTAACCTTTTCATTGTTTATCCTTTGTGTATTGAGTTGGGATACTTAGCCAATTTTATTTTACTCTTTGATTGGATCGGTAAATTTTTAATTTGTTAAAGTGCATTTTTTTGATAAGCCATTTTTAGTACTTTTTACCTTTTGTGCGAATGTGGGCATAGTAGGTGAGCAGTATCTTGTTAGAATCAATGTGTAAGATAAGATTACAATATGTTGTATAACCTGTTGATCAAGTTGGGACAAATTATCTTAATTTTTCCTTATTAAAATAATTTAAGCACGATGTGAGCCTTAGCCTTGTGTTTATATCGATATTTAACATATGTGTCCTTATAAATTTGAGAGTGATGGAGAGAGTTATGTTGTGATATTGAATATAATTTGATGTGTTGTCTGTTTGGGGTTAGGGCATCAAGATGAGTGTCTAAATGCCTCCCAATGGTTTGTTTGATTGGGGTTTGGGAATTAGGGAAAGTGCCCAGAGTCCTCCTAATGGATTGATGTATTAGATTTGGGCATTGGGACTAAAATCCAAAGTACTCCTAATGGGCTCTATGATTAGGGTTGGGCATCAATATTGCATCCAAATTTTTTGAAATAGATTAAGGAAATATTTTTGGGGAAAATGTGATATATTAATCCCAAGTCCTCATATTTTACCTACGTGAAGGTTTGGGCAATGATGATAAAGTAATTTCACAACTTCCTCCTTCTGTGATTACATTGATTGGAAAATAATATTTTTTGGTCTTCTGATGGGTTGAGGATCTATTATAGTGAAATGATCCCATGTGGTTAACCTTGTGGGTTCCCTGTGCTTGAATCATTTACTATTCATATTTGGCATAGTAAGAATGGGATAAGAATTAAATTAAAATTATCTTGGTCCCCTAAGATAACGTAAATTAAAATAAAATAAAATAAATCCCTACCTTTTACTTAAAAAAGACACTTGACACATTATAATAAATGATATAAATATTAAGTAATAATTGATTAAAAGTAAATCATATTTAATTATACATTATCATAACTTAGAAACCAAATATTAATCAACAATACTTCAAGTTATGCTTTCAAGTGTTACTCACCCTATGGTGGAGCTAACTTATATTTGGCCATGAATATTTTAGAGTGATGCATTAGACTCTATGATATGTTAGTAGAGATTTGAGATCATTGAATTAGAAAGACTATTGAGTTGAGTCATCAAGACTCCTCAAGATTGTTATAAGATCATTAAAACTAGACTTTAGACTTTTAGTGACTTCTAAGAGGAAGTTTGCATTAGGGGAAGGGGATTTGAGGAACCATTTCTCATTATGCTAGTTCTACTAGATTTTTTTGTTATTATGCATTTCTTGTTGTGACATGTTCCTTATATTAATTGAGACATGTGACACTTAAATTTATTTTGTTATATTTTTATTATATTACTACTAAGACAATGGCTTAGGTACTCAATGCTTTTAAATTTTGCTTTCAAGAGTATGATTCGAATGATAGTGATAGTTGATTTCACTTTGATTATTGATATGCATATTACATTAATGTATTAATTGAGCTAATACTATTTTTCTAGGTGATTTGAGATTAATAATATATGGATGTTAGTATGTTGAGATCATATTACTCTTGTAATGCTTATATGTTTATAATGTGTATTTTTACATGTTACTTGATATTGTTTCAAGTTCAGTCCCTCAACTATCCTAGGATAAAGCAATTTATATGTTTGCAATGATGAGTAGTGTTATAGGTGGCCAAGCAAGGATATTGAACTATGTTGGTTGTGGTGTTTACCATTCACTAGATGTGTTGTGTCCTTAGTGACACCTAACTTCTTCTTTTTGTAAATGTGTTTTAGTCACTTGTTTTAATTTTAAAAATTATAAACTAAATAATACTATTCATTCCCTCCTTTCCCACGATGTCACCACTTGAAATACTCCAATGGAATTTATAATACAACAATAGAGGGTCACATAAAGTGATTTTATGATATTTTGTGTTAAAATTAAAGCCATTTGACTAATAAGGATGTATGAGAGCTTTTGTAGGAGCCCAAAAATAATTTTTAATACAACCCATGTATCATTAATGGAGTTGGAATAAGGGAATGATTTATTGTGTATGGGTGAGCCATACTTTCCCTTATGTCATGTAATATGGAGCATGGGTATTGTATGAAAAATAAAAATTCATATAAGACTTTTGTGAGAGACAAAGGAAAGGGAAGGGACAAGTGTCACCTTCCTATTAGATAAGGAATGAAATATTTATTTATAATTAAGTGGGAAGCAATTATTGTGGGGAAATTTTGACCGTTTAGAAAATGGATTTGGAGCTTAAACATGGTGGAACTAGGAGGAGATCCTGGGAGATGGAGGCTAGTTTGGAGCTATGTCTTACATGAATGCCATGTGATAACCAAAGAATAAATTGAGATATTAGTTCTTTTTAAAACTTCTTATTTAATATTTTTCTTGTAAAAAATCCCTTGTTACCTCCTTGAAATGTTGAAAACTTTTTATGGATTGACAAGGCCTATTATATATGGTTTGGGCCTAAGGCCATGTATTTTGTTGAGCCTATATGGGTTTCTTGGGAAGGTTTTTATCCCATTTGAGCTTCATATTTTGAATACCAATTTTGAGTTTAAAAAATATGTATTGATTCTTTCTACATGGGCTTGAGTTACTATGGGAGGATGGGCAAGGGTGAGTGATTTTCCCCAAGCCAATATCATTTCATTCGTTGAAAGTTATTTGTGAAAACTTGTCCAAGATGGTTATATGTATACCTTCAAATTTATATAAGTACCTCACATTGGGAGTGTTTTTCCTTTGTAGATATGCATGTGTTTGGACAAACATATGAAGTGTTTCCTAGTTCACAAGATGAGGAACAAAATAGAGGTAATGCCTAGTATACCCTTCCTTTAGAAACAAACCAAATTATTCTACTATAAATTAAAAAATTTGAATGATAATCTACATGATCAAATTTGGGAGTCCTTAGCTCAAGGGTGTCTAGGGTAGTTTCCTAACGATGGCAATATAATAAGAGGCAAGCTACTCCTTACCTTGGCCTCATTGTTGTACTTAGGAGTTTACTTGGATTCTACTTTTCCTTCATGGATTTAATAATGTAAATGATAAAACAATGAGTCCTAGTTGATTTTAAACCATTTTTATATAATATTCTATTGTAATTAATGTGAAGTAGAAGGAAGGAAAAATATAGTATAATGATTATGTGCTTTCATGCATTAGTTTTTATTAAAGGCTAGTTGAAAGAAGAAAGAGTAAATGTAAAAAAAAGATAATTTTTATATTTGAATCAATATTTAAAACTAGATGAAAAATATCACTCAATTTTTTCACAATTTATTCAAAACAAAGTTAAGACCTTGGTTCAAATCCTCATTTGAATGGATTCCATTAAGCCCAAGAAGGGTTAGGTTTATTTAAACATTTTTTATAAAAAATTTAAAGTCACAATTTTTACAAATTTAGATGTTAATGTAAAATATGATTATTCAGGGTTTTGATGCATTTTATGATTTACTTTTATGATTTACAATTTAATTATTATGAATTATTAAAGTTTAACTACTTAATTTGTGTATTTTCCTTTTTAATTTACTTGCACTTCACAAAATTTTTTTGCATGAAAAATGATGGTATATCAAACCTAAACATTTTTAACATAAAAGAAACATTTTTTTACCCAACGTAGCTTGTTTTGTGAATTTTGGGTCTATTGTTTGGTTGTACTTCATTTTTAAATTATGGGACACTATAAGATATTGTCAAGGTTACATAGACCCCTTTTAAGGGCATTGTACCCTTTATGTATGGTATCCAAACTATTAATCCAATAGTTACCCATGTGACCATGTGATGAGTGTTAAGGCCCTAAATGTTGGTAGATGGGTTTAGGTAGCGACTGCTATAGTTTGGTAAGCGATGATGCCATGTGAACACTGTCATGGGATTTTTAACAACTAAGGGAAGCCACAAAAAATTTAAGCCATGCGATTGACCCCAAAATATAATTTTTAAAATAAAATTGGTGGTAAAATAGAGTTGACTACCACCTAAATGGAAGTGCAACATTTTGGTAATCTATGCATATTTATATATGTATGATTTTTTTTAAACTTTAATGTTCCTGAAGTTTTGTGAACACATAATTTTGAAACCATAACTTAATTTTTAGACCTGTGTCATTTTGGTTTAGTCAATAGAGGCTAATGAAAGCCCCAGAGGTGGGGTGACCTAAAATGGGCCCCTAATTAATTTGTTTCCATCTTCCACATGGAATAATTTTTAAGGTTTGAAACTTCATGGTTTTCAATATATGGCTCTTTTATCCAAGGGAAGTCATTTTTTATCTTTTTAACATTTGCAAGCTCGTAGAAGTCCCAAGCTAGGTTGACCCAAAAGGGAACCCTCCTTAATTTTCTCTCTCCTATTATTTGAACTCAAAATTAAAATAAAAAATAAAATAGAAAGTGGTTTCTTCATTAACCTTGTTGGTGGCCATTAATGGTTGTGGTGAAGCTTGAAGTTCCCAGAGTCTTTTTAAAAAATTGTAGAAGCCTAGAACCACCTGGAATATTTCTAAGAAGATGGGTACCTAAAAAACCAACCTAAACATGATTGTATCAAAGTATATTTACTAAATGAAATAAAATTGAAAAATATTAAAATCTTGGATACTCCATTAATGATAGTCATCCAAGGATGAGGAAGGAGAGGAGGAATGACTATGGAAAATTCATCCTTCAAAACCTCCTTCATCTTTTCCCAAATTTGAGATTGCAATATTAAGAATGATTTTAAGCCTTTATTGTCCTCTTTAATGATTTCTAGGGTTTCCTCATCTTTGACTAAATTTAACAATCAAAATTAAAAGGATCCAATGACTAAGATGGAGTTATCCATCCTAAAGGAGTTATACAAGGAGACTGTAGGCCCCCTTTAAGGTCATATGAAGATTATGTTTCTTCCTTACTAAGCACTTTTATAAGAAGGCAATTCAACTTGAAAAAATATTGAAGTTGTGACTTTAGGTACAAACTGAGCCTTGTGATTATCCAGAATCACTTGGGGTCATCCTTGAACCTCACTAAGTTTAGATAAAATTTTCAAGCCAGTGGTTGCTTGAACCCACCCCATTTTAGTCAAACATCCATTTTAGACATTGGGGATATGGTTTCCACTAGGTTCACTTAGAGAGTTGTAGGTGTTTTTGAGACCCTGTAGGCTGATTAGATAAAGTGAGGCTGACTTGGTGACTTTGAAATTGTATGGTCACTTGCGCATTACTATTTATGTACTTTAGGCATGCAGATTTGTTTTGAAACATTGTGTGTCTCATTTCACAAATATGGCTAGCCAATAGGTAGTGTAGTTTTACATAATGAATAACTATTTTAGATAATTTGAACTTATGTCCCCAAATTGGATTGGGGATAATTTTGGAAAAGGAATAGTTTTCATATATTTTAAATAAATTAGACTAGGAGTATGGTAATAATTTGGATGTATTCCCCATTTATTAGATAGGAGAGAATTTAGAATTATAAAATATTGAAAAATGTAACTTATCATTGATATTTGCTTTTGAGTTGGACTAAAGTCCAAATTATATGACATTATCCTTAATCTGTGTTATACATTCAAAATAAATAAATAAAAATTGACATATTTTTGTGTGGTTTTAGTCATGCAAAAATTTAGGCATGACATGATTAACCCCCTTTTTGCCCTCCCAAAAAAGAATTATTATTTTAATAAATAATACGTTTACACTTACAATGATTAAATATAATTGAATTTTTAGGACTTTAATCACCGTTTGCATTTGTACCCTCAAACTAAGCATAACATTTGATATTAATAAATAGATGTAATGATTTTAATAATATCTAAGATAATATTAAATCTTATATACTTTGCAATCAAAGGATAAATTATGACTATGATTAGGAATCATTTGAAATTGTATTTTTTATAGTACAAATATCTTAATTATATTTATCTAAAGAATTCTAAAAGAAATATTTTTGAGGTGGTTTTATTGAATTTATCATAGACCACACTGATTAACAACTCCATTACCTTCTCTACAACTTTTCCACTAACTAGTGATAGATGACCTAAATCTAGCTGCACCATTGTGTCAGGGTTGAAAAACCCATTATGTAAATAACATGTGCACTTCAAACTCCATCATATGGTCAAGATACCATATATATTTTTATCACCTTCACAATGCAAGAATATAAACTCCCATATAACGGTCAAATAAATGTTAAATTTAATATTGAATTTGCCCTATGATGGTCAAATAGACATTAAATTTAAGGTTGACTAATTTTTTGACATCTCGTACTCCACCCACAACTACCATTGTAGGTAGTGCCTATCGATGTAAATAATAGTATAAATAAGTTAGTATAGGTTATAGCTAGTCGAAGATAAAGTTAACAATTCTTACAATATAGATGGAAAAACCCATATGTTATCTTTTCATCAAGAGCTTCAACATATAACCTAATAACCACATGAAAAGTTGATAGGATCTTGATATGCCCTTAACTTATAGTGCATCTAGGGATATGTGTGGCTGACTTATGGCTTACATACCTTCATATTATCTTATTATATTTCTCTATGTTCTTAGTATGGTTGGCCTACGGATTAACCATGGCTAAGTAGAGTATATATAGGAGGTAGTGGTTAGTATTTTATCATCATATTAAAAATTTTGATCTTATTGCGTTATTGTGGAGGTTTTCCTCTTGCATTAGCTCAGTTATATTGATCAAGCATTCTATTATTCTATCAATTATTATGTGGATATATTATCTCTGCTCTCATTTATATGACATACTATTAAATTGTGTGAACATATAAGTGATTTCATTACAAGTGGTATCAGAGATTCAATATGGGTAAGTTTATACAATGACATTTTTTAGGATTTGGTGTTGTGTATCTCCTACGAGTTAAAGGATAAAAAAACATAACATGTGACACAGGAATAATTTATTTTTTTTATCACTGTAGTATTATTCAAAGTATTTTTTAAAAAGAGTTCAAAAATATTTTAACCTTATGCAAATTAGTAATCATTAGATTTATCTCTACGAGATGATTCCAATGGTGTATTCCACTAGTACACTTTTTCAAGCCAAAAAATTTCACCATTGTGTGCATTATCAGTCATTGGATTCATCTTGGTGAGGTGATCACAATAGTCTCATGTGCCTCTACATTTTTTAAGGGTTGAAACCCTTATATGGTTTGTGAATGGATAGTCTTAACACTCATGAATGCGAGGAAGACAAAGAAACTCCTAAAACTCCTCATAAATATGACATGAAATCTGGAAATTTTGATCTATGTATTTTGGAGGAGATTCAACAACTTAAGTCAGAGTTATATGGCATGGTGGAAAAATATGATCTTGATGTTGTTAAAGGGGACATCATGGGGATAAGAGGGGACCTGAATAGTTTGTGGGATCAATTACAAAAAAATATTAGGAAATTATCCAAATTTATATCCCAACCATTGAAAAATTACCCTCTACCACTCTAGTTTAGTTATCCTCCTCCAAACAATCACAATGCCAATCCTAGTCTGAAGCCAATGCTACCAAAAGTGGACCTATGTAAGTTTTATGGTATTGATCCACTCACATGGATCATTCATATTGATAATTTATTTGATCTTCATCAAAATCCATGTTCACAAAAGGTCATGGCCTCTCTATATCTGGAACCTGAGTAGTTCATTTGGCATTGATGGTCATGTGCTAAAAAAAGGGTCTCTTAGTTTCTTGTTCTATATTTTCTAAAGAGTTGTAGCTCTAATATTGCAAAATGTCTCATAAAACTAATTTAGATAACTATCCAAACTATGCCAACAAGGACTATAAAGGATTATACTCATCAATTTTAGAGTATCTCCTTACATGTGGTGGACATCACTGAGGAAAATACAACCGACCTATTTTTAGTTGGCCTCAAGGATAACATCCAATTGGATGTTTGCATGTTTAATCCCAATTCATTATTTAAAGTCATCCCAAGGGAATGCATGGCATAGGAAAAAGAGATTCTCAAACTATGAACTTTCACTAATGTCTATGAATGTACTTTCCTAGCACCATCATTTCTTCTGCCTACCCAATTGAACCATCAACAAATTGAGGTGAAGCATGAAAAAGGTTTGTGTATTGGATGTGATAATAAATAAAACAAAGGACATTGATTTTTTGAAAATAAGTTGTATTACATTGAAGGTGCCAATGAGGATGATGAAGCCTTAGGTGCAAGTTTAGATGAACCCAAAGATGAAATTGAAGATTATCAACCTACTATTTCATATCATATACTTTCTAGTATTATTACTTCTCAAACTCTTAAGGTGGTGGGTTTCCTCAAGAAACATAATGTGATTGTGTTGATTGAGTCTATGAGTACACACAACTTCATCAACAATAAGTTGGCTACTTGTTTAAGCTATTTCATTTACCTAGCTCCAAAATTTAGGTCATGATCATAAATGGTGGTACCATCAACTGTTCTAGAAAATTCCATATTATTAATCTTGATACAAGAGACTACTTATAGATTATATTATGTTTTCTATTCTCATGGCATGGGCTGACATTGTTCTTGGAGTGCAATGGCTCACCACATTGGGCACTATTGAGATGAATTTATAATAGCTATTCATGTGCTTCCATTTAGAAGGCATGACATTCAAATTATGTGGATTATGGGCTAAATCTCCAGAACTAGTCCCATCAAATGATGAAGATTATCATAAAAGGTGCTAAGGTATTTATGGTGTGCTTGTTTTCCATATATTTTCAACAAACTAAGGATTCTATCCATCTTGATTTAAAAAAGGTGCTAGATGACCATTATGTTATTTTTAGTAACATGCCAAAAGGACTTCCACCAAGCTGAATGCATTATCATGCCATCAGACTACTTAATGGAGTAAACCACCTAACATCAGACCCTATATGACCAGAAATTGGGAGTCCGTAGATTTGAAATTGGAAGTCCGTAGATTTGAAATTGGGAGTCTGTAGATTTGGAATCACAAGTCCATAGTTTTGGAATACAAGTCCGTAGAAATCCCACATGAAGAGGGATAATTATTTGGTAATATCATGCCTCAGCCATATGGGAGAAACTAGCCACTTTACCGAGCCACATAGCTCATGATCCATCTGCCACGTCCCAAAATATGATAAACGTGAGAATAGACATGCCAAGTCAAAGCTCAAAATTTGGTTCTAATAAAGATTTTAAGTCAGAGTTTTAGTGGTGGCACACTATAAAGATATTTGAGAGCTTTTCAATGCATTTTTTGGAACGTAAATCCAAGTTTAGGAGCTCCTATTATGGCCATTTGAAGATTGGTCAAAAAATGTCTCTTGTGACATGTGGCATGTGTTTCGAGGTTATTTTGACATTTGAACCTATTAGAGGTTGACACTTGGCAAAATGAAAGGTTTGAAAAAGTGTGGTTTGATGACATGCCATGTCATCAACATGACACGTGGAGTTAAGCGTGAGATAAACTCATTGAGCAAGGTGGCAAGCTCGAGGGAGCAGGATAGAACTATGTTCGAGTCACATGGGAGCCAAGCTTTTTGGCGAATCCATAGGTTTGCTCACATCTAAGGAACTAGGTGGATGAAGCCATGTGATAAGTGGGTGGCCAAAGACTTTTTCAAGCCTTCTCCATCCCCAATGCATTGCATGTGGGATAAACCCACGGAGGTTTAGGTGCTCAAAGGCTATTTTAAGCCTTGTTTAATCCTCTTCACCCATGCATGTGGGACAAATGGATAAGTCAAGTGCTTAAAAGAAGGCTGAAGACTTGAACTAAACTCCCATGTAAAATTGATAAGCTTTGACTACTTATGCCATGGATTTCTAAGTAACTTGAAAGGAGCGAACTTCTATTTAAAGGGAGCTTCTGGTCGACTGTGTATGGGAGAACATAGACCCACTTACAGTATTTGGTCATTTTGGAGCCCTTAGAGGCTGAATCAAAGCTCAAATTAAACTATAAAGTTTTTTATAATTTTGATACACTCTATGCAGTATATTCATTTTCCCATTTTGGAGAATTAGTGATGCCATTTTGAGCTATATAAGTTACCAATTTCGATTTGGAGAAGCCTCTGCGTGTGATTCAGGAAGGTGAAGGACGTGCTGAGTCAGCCAAGGTTTCAAAGGTATAATCACTATTATTTTAGAGAGATATGATATTTTTTTGTTTTTAAGTATTATTTTAGCTTGCAAATTTTAGAAACATTAATGGATCGGTTTGATAAGAACCCGAGGATGTAGGAATTTTGAACCCCGTAAACAATTTCTGTGTTTTGATCTTTGGATTCATTTTTGCATTTTAGTTTCAGTTATTATTTAGATTATAAATTTAGATTTTTAATTAGAATGCAAAATTTAATGAATTGATCATTTACGAGAAATTGGGTAAAATCAAGAATTTGGAAAATCTGACAGTTTCAATGGATATTTGATGTGATCTATCAAATCACTTTATTTCAATTTTGAAACATGATATTTGGATCAGATTTTAATCAGATTTAATCATTCCAACATCTTATAAGTTGAGAAATTTAGGATCCATACTTTTAAAAATTTCACTTAGAGTTTATCAGTGGAGTTTATAGATCAAGTTGGTATCAGAGCATTTAGAATGCAAGGTTCGCTTCTAGTTGTGTATTGACAGTTGCTTCTAGAATAGTTGGATTATTGGTTTGCAGGAAACCATGGGAAAGTTGTCATAGATTGAGGTCATCAAAGATGAAAATGCAATCTTGAGATGCTATAAATTTGCACTTGAATTGCAAGTGGCACAATTAAAATTAGAGCTTGAATCCAAGGATGAGCTCTTGATTAGATTACAATGTGGTGAGTATGAAAAGGTAAATCCTTCAACTTCAGATGTAGAGACTATGATTGAGTGAATTGTAAGTTTTTCACCACAGGAATCTTCATCTTCTTCTACCATTTCAGATTCAGATTCTAGTAATATTGTTTTTGGTGATTTTGAAAGATACACTAAGGGCATAGGATCTAAATTGTTGTTTAAAATGGGTTATAGTGGAGGAGGACTTGGTAGAGATAACCAAGGTATATCTAACCCAATTCAGGTTGAGCATAGACCTCTTCGTTTAGGTTTGGGTTATACGAGTGTGCAGGTGGATGATGGAGGAGTCGCTTCCATGGCTAAAGGAAGACGAGCTTCCAATAGCGAAGGTTCTAGGCCACTAGTTCAAAGGTGTAAAGGTAAAAGAGGTATTGAGATTTCACCTCCTAATTCTTACACTAAATCTTCTGATCCAATTGATACTTTTAAGAAGTTTGAATATAATTTACAGAAGATAATGCAATCATTTCCATGCACTTTTTGTGGGATGAATAACCATAGTGCTAAGATTTGTTGGAAACGAAAAGCTTTGTTTAAACAGATTGCATGTTTGAAAGACCATTCTCATGATAAGATGGAAATTGGCAAAAGGGGACCCTCACCTAAGAAGGATGTTTTTACTCATTATAAAGTGAGTGGACATAGGATTGATAGATGTTTTAAGCTTCATGCATTTTCACATTCAAGTAATGTTATAACTAAGATGATTTACAAACCTCTCACTAAGGTTAATGAAGCTAATTCAATACATAATGTAGTTGACAATACAACCCAGGATAAGGTAAAACCTACAATTGAAAATCCATTTAAGAGGTTAAGTCAATAATATGCAATTGATAATGAATCCACAGAGACAATCAATTTCACTAAGAAGAAAGAAATGGTTAAGTGGATTATCACTACATTCTTTTCGCAAAGCATGGTTAAGAATTCACCTAAGGGAATGAACAAGCTTTGATAGATGTAGATTATAGTTGGTGGGAACACTTCAAGACAAGTTTACCATATGAAGTTTTTCAATTCTCACTTTTTGATAAACTCTAAGTTTTTGATCTCCAGAATATACTGTATGGGTAGTCTAAAAATGGATAAGACATTAACTCATTTGAAACAGTTGGGGATATAGCAGAGTGATGTTGTGAGTTGTTTCCTTACATCATTTGACAGTTAGACTGCTATTTTGAATGTATCTATTTTGGACACATGGATGTATAGATGCATTGTTAAGACCCAATGGGCATGTTTAGATGTTAGGCAGCATACACTTTTGGTTGTTTGCATTTTGCTTAGCATATAAGTCCCATACTAGGGCATTGTATTGCAACATGTCCACAACATTTATTGTATGTTGTCAGCATTATAAACTTGTCTTACAGTTACATTGGGAGTTGTTTCAATTTTTGGCAATTCACCGCTTTACAGGATGTGACATTTGGGCAGGCAGTTTGATATGTTGTAATTAATTTTGCAGTTGCATATTCACTTACTCATGCCTTTGGATTAGGCATTTTTACAGTTTGATTGTGAATCATTTTAATGCAACTGTTTATACCTCTTGCTATGATTGGGTTCTATTTTCATGGATGCATTAGACCAATTTGCAATTTTAGGGGATATTGGACTTTTAGAGACCAAAAGCCCTCCATTGGGGAGGTGTGATTAGAATTGGGAGTCATAAATTTGAAATTGTGAGTTCGTAGATTTGGAATCACAAGTCCGTAGTTTTGGAATTACAAGTCCATAGAAATCCCACATGAAGAGGGATAATTGTTTGGTAATATCATGCCCCGGCCTTATGGGAGAAACCAGCCACTTTATCGAGCCACATAGCTCGTGATCCATCTGCCACGTCCCATAATATGATAAACGTGAGAATAGACATGCCAAGTCAAAGCTCAAAACTTGGTTCTGATAATGGTTTCAAGTTAGAGTTTCAGTGGTGGCACACTGTAGAGATATTTGAGAGATTTTTGATGCATTTTTTGGACATAAATCTAAGTTCGGGAGCTCCTATTATGGCCATTTAAAGATTGGTCAAAAAATGTCTCTTGTGACATGTGGCACATGTTTCAAGATTGTTTTGACATTTGGACCTATCGGAGGTCGACACTTGGCAAAATGAAAGGTTTGCAAAAGTGTGGTTTGATGACATGCCATATGGAGTTAAGCATGAGATAAGCTCATTGAGCAAGGTGGCAAGACCAAGCAAGGTGGTGAGCCCGAGGGAACAGGATAGAACTACGTTCGAGTCACATGGATCCTGAGCTTTTTGGCAAATCCACAGGCCTGCCTGCATCTAAGGAACCGTGTGGCTGAAGCCACGTGATAAGTGGGTGGCCAAAGACTTTTTCAAGCCTTCTCCATCCCCAATGCATTGCATGTGGGATAAACCCATGAAGGTTTGGGCACTCATGTCAGGTAATCCAAGAACAATAAACATGCTCTGATACCTACTTAGTCAGGATCTTGCTCTCCCAATAGAGCACATATGATTACTTCTTGTATTAGCAACTAAACACGGAACTTAACCAGAATCAACAAGTAACTAAAAATATGAAACAACACAGGAATATGAGAGACAATACACTATCTTGTATTAATATCATACAGAAGAATATACAATAAAGAAGATGCCACTTCTTCTTCCACCTCAAAGGTTCGCCACACCTCAAGACCTTCTTCCCTCTCTCTCTCTGCTGCTACCTGCAAATCACTAGACCTTACTCACCATTGTAGATCTCCAAAAGAAGCCATGCTAACCTGATGACTAAGATCATACAAATATGAAGAACCCTGCTGATTCTCCAATCCAGTACCCACCTTGGTACTGTGGCACTAGGAGGAACGCACCATTGCTCTCTTCTCTCTGAAGGAGCTTATTGCTCTCTTACTCTCTAGCTACAACTTTACAATACAACCCATGAGTTCATATATAGATCTCATGCTTACAATAATTAGACTAACCTAATTACAATAATTAGACACGCAACTCAAGACTAAGACTAGCCTTTAACATGTAAACTAACAGTCCAAAAATAGACTCTTTGAGATCAACATGTGAACTGCCTGTTCTCGCACAGGCTGCCAACGTCGGCTCCTCCATGACCGATGTCGGCCGATTGGTAACTGACACCAGTTGCTTCCTCACTGCCATCTGACTGATGTCGGTTGATCAGACCAATGCTGGTTTCCCTGCAACTGATTCTGCAACTCCCCACAACTCTGCATCCTCCGTAACTTCTCTTGTTTGCATCCTGGTGAAGCTTTTAACTCCACAACCTAACAATCTCCCACTTGGAGATAAACAGCTGCACCTATACCTGTACCTGTACATCATCTAAATTATTCTTTGGCTTGTATTCCTCTTCAAAATCAATCCTGAAGACCAACCACCACGCAACCTGTGATGCTATACCTGTCATTCAAGTAACCTGCCATATTCGAACCTACATATCCATGTAGTGAAGACCTTGACCCTGCATAACAAGAATCCCTACTGCTGATCCCTCTCAGATACCTGAGAATCTACTAAACTGCCCTCCAGTAATCCTTCCCCGAATTGGCTCCATACTTTCTGACAACCCCCACTGCTTGGGAAAACTTAGGTCTACACTAGACCTCATGTGATTTCAAACCCTATTTCAAGCTAAGCTTGAACTGTCCAGCCATTGGTGTGCTTTCTGATTTTGCATCCTGCATCATGAACCCCGTCAACACCGTCTTCACATCAGCTCCCACTGGAGATGAAATCTCCATGTCTCTTATGCCAAAGAATTTTGCTGCTCCAAATTCTTCATGACACACCTCTGAACTAACCTTACCCTTAGCTCAGCAAATCCCTGTATGTACAAACCTGCTAGCAAATCACCCACATACAGTAACAAGATAATGTTGCGACCATCATCTACCTGGTAAGATAAACACAATAGTTACACTGACATTGACTGAAGCCATGCTTAGTCATCCCCCTGTCAAACCTGTACCACTGTATTGCAGGTTCCTCAAGACCATATGCCATAGCCTTCTGTCTCTTGTGTCCATCCACTCTCTTCTTTAACTTGGGAATCCATTCCGTCTCTCAGTGCTTACTTCCAGCTGACAACTCTACCAATAAATACCTATTTGGTTCTTCTCCAAGGACTCACACTCCTCATCCATGCCAAGCTACCACTGTATCTGGATTCTACCTGCATTACTTCTTCTCATCTTCCTGGTTCTTGACCATCAGTAATCAATATAAAGAAGGTGAAGAGTGAATATGAGGTTCACTTACCCTTTTTGACCTCGATATGAGCATTTGAGACCTGTTGACAGCTTGCTGTCTGCCCACAATCCGTACCAGTGACCGATCTCAGCCATCTTCCAGTCTGCTCCCGACTGATGTCGGCTCCCTATACTTACCCTGATTGCCGATGTCGTTTCCCTGGCCGACGCTGGTGTCCTTCCTGCCGACTCGGTTCCTTCATGACCGATGTCGGTCTTTATTCTGCTGACGCCGGTTACTGTATGACCGATGCCGGTACCTGTGTTCATCTGTGAGTGATAACTTTTTGCCCGCGAGCTCTCCATGGATCAAAATCCTAATCAAATCAACCCTGATTTGCTCAGAATAAATTAGTCTCCTCACCTGATCTCTGTCCGTCATCTCCTCCATGAACACCAAGGATTTTCAGTTCTTTAGCTTGTCAAAGACATCTGTCTTCCACTTAAGAACCTGCGTTCCCCTCCTACATATGTGACCAAGCCTACGAAGCCACATCTCTGTAACAAAAGATGAATCAGTAATATAAGTAGATAGATAAAGGATACCTACTTTCTTACCACCATATAATTCAAGTGTATTCGCTATGAGAGTTACAGTGCATCTCCCATCACCCAAATTTATTGAAGAAACTAGACTCATCTCCAAGACTAGTACCTGCATGACTTCCTTCAACCACTGTGTGTCATCTGTCTGCAATTTTAGCTTCACTTCCCCTTCGTCAATTATCTGACAAGGCTCTCCAACCCCTAAATAAATCTCTCCAAAGTCTCCAAAGACATACCCATGAAAAGATGCTCTATTTCGGGCTGCATGGAAAGAGGCAAAAGAATCTGTAAACAAAGATTCCACTTTATCCAGAAAATCCTGTGCAACATCACCTGCAACATATGCTTCTACGCGCTAATCTTCTACCGACCAAAAATATCTTTTTACCTGCTCTTTCTTTCCATCAATCAGACCATTCATGCTATTCAATTTCTCCATTCGTAGCTTACTTTCTTTTGCCATTGCTATACTCCCACTCGATCTGAAACCTCTGCGAGTGACTTGTAATCAAAAATACTACCAGATCTGAAACCACCTGTTAGTCAACCCAACCAAAAGCTCTGATACCAATTGTCAGGTAATCCAAGAACAATAAACATGCTCTGATACCTACTTAGTCAGGATCTTGCTCTCCCAATAGAGCACATATGATTACTTCTTGTATTAGCAACTAAACACGAAACTTAACCAGAATCAATAAGTAACTAGAAATATGAAACAACACAGGAATATGAGAGACAATACACTATCTTGTATTAATATCATACAAAAGAATATACAATAAAGAAGATGCCACTTCTTCTTCCACCTCAAAGGTTCGCCACACCTCAAGACCTTCTTCCCTCTCTCTCTCTGCTGCTACCTGCAAATCACTAGACCTTACTCACCATTGTAGATCTCCAAAAGAAGCCATGCTAACTTGATGACTAAGATCATACAAATACGAAGAACCCTACTGATTCTCCAATCCACTACCCACCTTGGTACTGTGGCACTAGGAGGAATGCACCATTGCTCTCTTCTCTCTGAAGGAGCTTATTGCTCTCTTACTCTCTAGCTACAACTTTACAATACAGCCCATGAGTCCATATATAGATCTCATGCTTACAATAATTAGACTAACCTAATTACAATAATTAGACACGCAACTCAAGACTAAGAGTAGCCTTCAACATGCAAACTAATAGTCTAAAAATAGACTCTCCGAGATCAACATGCGAACTACCTGTTCTCGCACAGGCTGCCGACGTCGGCTCCTCCATGACCGATGTCGGCCGACTGGTAACCGACGCCGGTTGCTTCCTCACTGCCATCTAACTGACGTCGGTTGATCAGACCAACGTAGGTGTCCCTGCAACTGATTCTGTAACTTCTCTTTTTTGCATCCTGGTGAAGCTTTTAGCTCCATAACCTAACAACTCAAAGGCTATTTTAAGCCTTGTTTAATCCTCTTCACCCACGCATGTGGGACAAATGGATAAGTCAAGCGCTTAAAAGAAGGCTGAAGACTTGAACCGCTAACCTCCCATGTAAAATTTATAAGCTTTGACCACTTATGCCATGGATTTATATGTAACTTGAAAGGAGCGAACTTCTATTTAAAGGGAAGCTTATGGTTGACTGTGTATGGGAGAACATAGACTTGCTTATAGTATTTGGTCATTTTGGAGCCCTTAGATGCTGAATAAAAGCTCAGAGTAAAATACAAAGTTGTTTAATATTCTAATATGCTCTTTGCAGTATATTCATTTGCCCATTTTGGAGAATTGGTGATGCCATTATGAGCTATATAAGTTACCAATTTTGATTTGGAGAAGCCTCTACGTGTGATTCAGGAAGGTGAAGGACGTGCTGAGTCAGCCAAGGTCTTTCAAAGGTTTGATCACTATTATTACAGAGAGATATGATCTTTTGTTGTTTGTAAGTATTATTTTAGCTTGTAAATTTTAGCAACATTAATGGATCGATTCGATAAGAACCCAGGGACGTAGGAATTCTGAACCCCATAAACAATTTCTGTGTTTTGATCTTTGGATTCATTTTTGCATTTTAGTTTCAATTATTATTTAGATTATAAATTTAGATTTTTAATTAGAATGAAAAATTTAATGAATTGATCATTTACAAGAAATTGGCTAAAATCAAGAATTTGAAAAATCTGACAGTTTCAATGGATATTTGATGTGATCTATCAAATCACTTTATTTCAATTTTGAAACATGATATTTGGATCAGATTTTAATTGGATTTAATCATTCCAACATCTTATAAGTTGAGAAATTTACAATTTATACTTTTAAAAATTTCACTTAGAGTTTATCAGTGGAGTTTACGGATCACTATAGGCATCCCTATGCCCAAAGGAGTGAAATTGAAAAGATGGTGTAGGAGATGTTGGAGGCATGAATCATCTGACACAACCAAAGTAAATATTCATCTATAGTGGTCATGGTGTGGAATAAGGATGACAGTTGGAGTATCTACCCATCCTATAGATAACTCAATAAATACACCATTAAAGATAAGTTTCCTATTGTAATAATTGATGATTTTCTAGATAAATTGCATGGTGTAGTTTATTTTATCAAGTTAGATATTCACTTTGGGTATCATTAGATTTGAATCTGAGGAGAGGACATACCTAAAACATCTTTAAAAACTCATGAAGGCCATTATGATTTTATGGTCATGCCTTTTGGTCTCACAAATTTACCATCTACATTTTAGAGTTTGATGAATACTATTTTCAGGCCATTTTTTACAAATTTTGTGTTGGTGTTTTTTTATGACCTCCTCATTTACAACAAAAATTTGGAAGACCATTTGAAGCATGTGAAATAGGTACTCTCAGTTATAGAACAACAAATAATCTATGAAAAAACTTCCAAATTTTCTTTTAATTGGGTCATATTGTTTGACATGGAGTGAAATTTTATCCTAAAAATATCCAAGCAATGATGGAGTGGCAAGTTTCAAAGACACTCAAGAACCTTTGGGGTTTTCGAGGCTAACTAGTTACTATCATAGGTTTGTCAAAAATGATGGTAGCATTGCATCCCCACTCACATGTTTGCTAAATAAATACTCATAATGGACTAATATAGCTACCAAGGCATTTAAATAGTTGAAAAGGGCTATGTGCACCACTTTAATTTTGGCCACTCTTGATTTTTCTAAACTTTTGTTGTGGAATGTGATACTTCAGGATATGGCAAGGGGTAGTACTCATGCAATAAGGCACACCATTATATTCATGAGTTTACAACTAAAGGGTTAAAATAGGCTCAAGCCAATCTATGAGAAATAAATGATGGCTATTTTACATGCAGTCAAGTAATGAAGACTTATCTGATGGATCATCACTTTCAGGTAAAAAAAGATCATGATAGCCTCAAATATTTTTTGGATCAATGATTGTCTTCTAAAGAATAATAAAAATAGATGACTAAAATGTTATGATATGGTTTTTATATAGTCTACAAGAAAGGAAAATATAATGTGGTGGTAGATGCATTACCCGCAAGGGATGAATCGGTTGAGGCATTGTTATATGCAATGACTATTTGGTATATAAATTGGCTAGAGGAAACAAGATCAAAATGGGAGAATGACAGTGCTACCCATGATTTGATTCAAAATATTCAGCAGGGTTTTGGGGGATATAAAAAATTTACATGAAAGGGAACACATTATGATATAAAGATAGATTATACCTCTATAAGCATTATCTCCTCAAACATAAAATCCTTTAGGAACTTCATGCATCTCTATTGGGAGGTCACTCAAGGTTTTTGAAAACATATCATAGAATCAAGCAAATATTTTGGAAGGACTCAAGGGGGATGCAAATAAATATGTGGCTAAATGCATGTCATGTCAACATAACAAAGGTGAAACCATTAATACCCTAGGTATTTTTCAACCTTTATCCATCCCTAACCAATGTTGGGAGGGGGTTTCCATGGATTTCATTACTGGGCTACCACAGTTTGAGGGTAAAATTTTTATCATGGTAATTGTGGATTGACTCAATAAATATGCTCATTTTTGTTCCTTATCATAACCATTTTTTGTCTTTACAATGGCTTATACTTATCTCAACAGAGTTTATAAATTACATGGTACTCCAAATATCATTGTAAGTGACTGATATCCCATATTTACTAGTAATTTTTAAATTAAATTATTCACATGTTTGGGCACCTAGTTGGCTCATAGTTTATCATATCATCCTCAATCTAATGGACAAATAGAGGTAGTCAACAAATGTATAAAAGGGTATCTTTGTTATTTTGTTTCTAACAAATAAGATAAATGGGTTCATTGGCTACCACTTTCTAAATAGTGGTATAACACTTATTTTAACACCTCTTCCAAAATGTATCCCTTTGTGACATTTTATGGGTATCACCCCCATCCATCACTTCAGGCTTGACAGTGCATCTGAAGGTTTGAGTTGTTGACTAACACATTCACCATCAATAGGATGTACTATTTATTTTGTGAGAGAATTTAACAATGGCACAAAATAAAATGAAGTGGCAAGCAGATAAACACTGTATTGAGCAGTATTTTGACTTAGGTGATTGGGTCTTTATACATTTATATCTATATAAATAGATGCATCTAAAGAAAAAAAAATGATAATAAGTTGTAACCTAAGTATTATGGCCCTTATCATATCTTTATAAAATTAATAGTGTGGCCTACAAGCTGAAATTATCCCTGCCCACTTATATACATTTGGTATTCCATGTATATTGCATGAAAAAGATAATTATACATAAAGTTTCCACTCAGAAAGAGTTACCTAAATTATATTAAGAAGGCCAAGTCATTTTGGAGCCTAAATAGATCCTTCACATGTGCACTAAGCAATTATGGACTGGAGTGATTAAGAATTATTTGATCAAATGGAAGAATCTGCATTCTAAAGATACAACATGGGAGGATGAAGTGTTCTTACAACAATTTCTTGGTTTGATTCAATGTTGAGGAAAATACTATTCTTAAGGGGAGGGGCATGCTATGTCCTTAACCTATAGTGCATCTAGGGATATGTGTGGCCAAATTTTGGCTTACATACCTTCATATTATATTATTGCATTTCTCTATGTTCATAATATGGTCGGCCTATGGAATAAGCATGGATAAGTAGAGTATATATAATAGGTAGTGGTTAGTAATTTATCATCATATTGTGAATTCTTCTTTTATTGCATTATTATGGAGGTTGTCCCCTCGAAGTGGTTCATTTATACTTATCAAGCATTATGTTATTCTACCAATTATTGTGTGTATCTATTATATCTACTCTCATTTCTATGATATATTATTCTATTGTGTGAACATCTAAGCAATTTCATTACAGATCCTTAAGGATACCATAGTTTCAAAGGAGAGTGATTTAAAGGATGAGAAGTTGTTGATAACATAGTAACAACTTCAGTTAGATTTGGGCTGAATTTGGTTTTATGCATTTTTTTTGAGAATTCCATATTAATCCGATCAAATTCAAGTTTTTTTAAAAATAAAAATATAAAAAAACCCTAAAAAAGTGTTTAGAACTAAAGCAAACCATAAAAATATCATATAAATGATATGAAGGGTATAGAATCCAAATGGAGAAAAATAAGAAGAGCTACAAAGAGTAGAGAAGAATTTTTTTGGTGGAAGAGGAGTGTTTATCAGTCTTTTCTGGTGAGAGGATAAATCAAAAGAAATCTAAATTTGTAAGTTTGTAGGGAACTTCATAGGTTGAATCTACATGTCTACACCTCTACACAATTTCAATCCACATTCAAAGGGTACATTTCAACCTTTTTATCTTCGCATTTGCAGGTCTGTAATTGCATCTATGTCCATAGGTTTGCACCTTTTAAAAGAGATTGATCACAACTTTTGTTTGATTGGACTGAGGTAGGTCTCAATTTTTATTTGAGTTTTGTTTAGGCTTTATAATTATATAAAATCATACGTAGTTATAACTTTATAATTTAAATTTATGCTATTTATATTTCCTTTAAGTTATAGTAAATTAATATTTAGTTTATAATATTTATTTTATATTAAATTTATCTAGTCTATAATATATTTTTTAGTTTTTATAATTTAATTAATTTTAAATTTTATTAAATATTAAAAACAAATCAAAATTAAGAAAATTATTATTTTTATTTTATATAGATCATTAATTTAAATTATATTATAATATTATCTTATAATTAATTTATTTAATGTATTAATTTTTAAGGTTTTTTAATTTTAATTTTATTATATATATATATAAATAAATAATTTTGTGTAATATATAATAAAATTAAAATTAATAATATAATAATTCATTTCATGTAAAAAAATTAATCTATTTAAAAAGCGTTATTTCCCAGCTATTATAATAATTTTGAAAATCTTTATGAGATCATGTACAATAATAGTTAAGCCTTTCAACTGCACCATAAGTTTTTAGCAAAAATAATTTTTTTACAAAAGCTAACCCACAAGGGAAAACATAAACAAATGAAAGCATTAGGCAACATCCTCCTCACTAGAATCCAAGAGCATAACAATTGGACAATGTGTTTTCTCCTCTTCCTTCATGATAATCACCACATGTTATTCAACCATCTCGAACCTTGAACCTTAAAGTGTTAATTTCAAGCATTGAACATATCACATATATCTTGTATCCCTTTGAAACTTCCTACACAACTAAGTCCTTTAAAAGTGTCCAAATATGATCTAACTTGTCCCCCACACTGAAACCCATATGCTCAATGTCCTCATGCACTGTATGAGTGTTACTCACACTGAAGAGAACTATTTGTACTCCTATTAGCGATGCAAATTACAAGATGTCAAGTCTCATAGTAGATTAACTAGATCTTTCGTGGCCTACAATACACAATAAATAGAATATCCATCTCTAAATCTGGTTGCTAACTAAGCCCAAAAAATATTTTTTTCCATCCATTTTAGAAGCTTCTCATACTTAACTCCCTCTACTAGTGCACTTTGATAGAAATTCATGGCCTCCTTTGTTTCCTAGAAAAATGCCCACATTGATCAATTGTCTTAGTTTAAGATCATTCACCAAACCCAAAAAAGAATTGTGAATATCCTCAAGATAATATTTGCTTCTCATATCATTATTCATCTCATGAACTATGTTAACCACAAACTCCTTTATATAATTATGGTTGGTTCTTCTTGAGGGCCCAACCTTGTCACCACTTTCATCAATGCTTATAGTACTAAAAATATAATAATTGAATTGAAATCTTAGTAGTATGCCATAAGAAGAGTATTTGGTAGCCATGTGAGAAACCAAACTCTCATTATATTTCCAACCGAAGAGGAAATAAAAACACTCTAAATAATGAATATGAAAAAATTCCCAAACACCCAAAATTAATTTATGGTTGCAAAACTAGATTAGATTTTAATAAGGAGAAATTTATCAAACAAAAAGGGAAAATAATATCTTAAACCAAGCTTCCTAAGAGATCCAAACTTGTACATACAAATAAAGGGATCTTACTCGGACAACAAGACTCCATAAAATAAGAGTCCCAATAAAGGAAAAATGTCTTACACCTTTCAAAATGAAAAATTATACAAAGAAGGGAGAAGATAAAAATTATTACAAATCCTCCAAAAACCCAATATGATAGCTCAAAAAACCCAAATAAATGCTGAAATTAAAATCAAGCCATGTAAACCAGGGAAATTTTCTTTTAGAAATCCAAGAGGAATGAGTTAAGCCTTGCCACCTAAAAGAGGGGTCTAATCAAATTCAAAGTAATGAGTTAAGCCCCAACCCTAAATTGGCCAAGTGATCCACCACTTGGTTACCATTCTATCTGATATGACTGATTGAGCAAACTAAGAGATAGTAGAAATTTTCCAATTTTTGATGTAATATTTACTTAAATCATCCATAATTTCTTTTGAGTCTCCTTCATTATCAATATTAGTTAAATTATTTTTAAGAGCTATCTTGAGATCTCTCCATAAAGCTTTAGACTAGGCAAAGTTGTTTTTGAATTTGTCATATATGTGATAACAAAGTTAAATTTTGGATCCTTTTATGGTGTGGTTTATAGCCCACTCCTTGATAGGGGGTCTGGGGGGAAACACCCCCCACTATTGTTGTAAAACTTCAAGGATTCAAACCCGTGTTTCTAGGAAGATGAATTCTATCGAATTCTATTTTTAGATGGAAAGTTCTAATGGTGTTTTTCCACTTTATTTTTAGGAGGCAAAATTCTAAGTGTGATTTGCCAATTAGGTGTGTTTATCTTTGTGGAGTTCAAATGTAATATACACAACAAGTTTGCATGTGATATGTTCATCTTGGAATTAATAAAGCTTGATATCTTGCACCATGGATGTTTCCTTTACTTTACTAAGTTTTTACCATGTACATCTTATGTTTTATCTCATGCATGTTGGGTATTTTTTTTGTTTAATTATCTTTGTTATTTCATTCTGTACTTTTTTTGTTGCTATAGAGTGTGTGGTTTCCTAATAAAATTTGCCTAAAACTTCACTAAAACCAAGAAGAGGGGGAACCTTTGTGATTTTAAAAAATGCCCCAAGCTCATGCCCATCTAGGATTACCTTTTGCAACACCATTGAAGTTTATCTTAATGATCAAACTTTATGGTGACCACCAATTATTATTCGAGCATATCTTGATATTTTGATCCACCCTTTTATTAGGGACCCCATCTAGAATATTCTTCTAATATGAAAAAGTTTCAAAGTCCTTAAAGATAAATTTACCATATTTTTGTGGTTAGATAAGTATTAGTGCCTTGATTGAGGTTAATATTATAGAGAGGATAGAGTTTACATCCATTGACTTCCCTTTGAAGACATTCTATTTCTTTTTATCCATATATTCCAACAAGTCAATACGGGGAAGCAATTCCAAATTTGTAATAGTGGTGGATATTTAAGAGTTGAAGATCAAGTGATTAATCAACCTTTAAAATATTTTTACATAATTTTATTATTTTTTATAATTTAATAATTTTATTTTATATAGGTTATTTAGTTAAAATAAAAATATATTTTAATAATTTATATGTATTAAAGTTTATATAACTTTTTTAATTTTAATTTTATATTATATAATACAAACAAAAGTATATACATAATAAAATATGTGATTTAGGTTTATTTAATGTGTTTGTATATTTTTTAAATGTTTATTGAAAAATGTATATAAAATTTTGTAGAGTTAAAATGGATAACCTATCATCATGGTAAGCCGTCTACTTGAGATGAAATACATTATTCAATGAGATGTTTATCCCAAGCACATGAAATGCACTACTTGTGACTTGAACATCACAGGGTCTATAACAAAGGTTTGGTAACAATATGTATACACATAACATTTTTAAAGTTTTATCTATTAATGATGTTTTCTCTCTTGTAGGAACTTGTCGAGTCTCAATCTCTCTGAGTACATGCCTTAAGGGGTGGACCAAAAAAGGGTTGGGCATACCATTGGTGCTTTGTAGGATTGTTGTCCCTTTTCTACCACTTTCTATCTACACAACCATCTCCTAAAAACACTCCCCTAAGCCTTTCCTCTTCCTTTGCACCCTCCTCTAGTCATTTTTTGCCTTCATTAGCCCTTCTATATCCTAAAAAGCCTTTCCAATGGTTTACAATACATTTTCAACCCCATCGATCCTATATTCTTATTGATAAAACTCATTTACTGACCTAGACCAAGACCTAATTTATTTTTATTAATAATGATACAAATTCGATTGGGCTGACCTTGTCAGTTAAACTTTTAGAAAGGTATAACATTAGATTCAATTATATATACACATTTATTTCATCATTTATAAGAAAGAAAAGAAGAATAATATTATATTACACATATGCTTATCCACCATTCTACTTGAGGAGCATAGCTTAAGGTTTCAATACTTTTTTTAGAGATACAAATCTTATCTTGTGGAAAATTCTGTTGGATGCATAGATATCTTGTGTAGCCTAGAGCTGACTTATCCTTGTTATCCTTACATACCACAACAACCTATTGTAAATAACCTAGGCCACAAGAGAGATCGATGCTTGACAGGTTCATCTTCAAAGGTAAATATTATTAACTTTTTCTCTTTTATAAGAGTAGATATATTTGCATTTGTACTTCTCTCGCATGCATTAGAATTTCATATACATTGACGTGAGTATATATCTTCTATGCATGTTTAATTTTATGTTTATTACCCCTACTTTGTGCCACAAATTTTGGTGAGCACTAGATTATAATTTTACTTTATTTGTCATTTACATTGTGAATATGAAAACATAGGACCTAGTTAGATTTATTACATAGTTTTGCTTGACTATAAGCTTTAGAACCCTCCCTAGTGATATAGTTGTGGTAAGAGATCCTTTGGCTAGGTCTAACAGATCTATCTTGGTCATGACCTCGAATATCTAATGTATCAACAATTAGAAGTGTAAGTAGGATTTATCTTCTTTGATCTAGGATTGATTTAATAAATCAGTTGCATTTCCCTTTGCATACATTTTGGTGAACCCAATGTGAATCTAACCCTTGTAGGTTTTCTTTCATGCCATCATTTTTATCATCATATTATATTTATATATATTTGTAGTATTATATTGAATCATTCAGTATAGTTATAACTTTTCATGCACATGTTTAACATATAGTCACTTCAAAATGACTTTATTTTATTTGTGAAGGTCTTTGCCAAATATAGGTTACTAGATTGAGAATTTCAGCACAATATTCTTCTTTAGGTCTAGATTGGCATACATAGTTGAACCAATCAACTCTATTTTATATTATCTTATGTCAACATACAAGTCTACAAACATAGTCAAACTAGTCAACTCTATTGACTATTTCTTATTCAACATACAGGGTTTTGAAAACTTGGTCGAACTAATCGATCCAGTTGGTATAATTTTGAAACTACATTTAAACATCATAGATAAAATTTTTTAATCTAAAATGTCTTGAAACCCACAAGGTTACTTCCTTTCTCTCTCTATCATTTTTAGTTCTCCTTTTAGTACTATTTTTCACAAGTTTGTAGTCTATAAAATTGCAACCCTACAACTAATTGGCTTGACTTGGTCAACATAGTTCTACATGTTTTTTTTGTCTAGAAGACATAGTCGACCTATTCGACTGTGTTATTATAGACCTTGATTCCTTAGAAAAAAAAAGATACAATCAATTATATTCTATACTATTTGCATCTAATATTACTTGAACTGACTCTTTATTATTCTCAATCAAGGAATTAACATCATATTTGCTAGTAATTAATTCACCTTTCCTTTTCAGTTATTTGTATGCTTAGAGTAACTCACATAACTTAAATATGTGGTTTTTTAAATTACCATTTTATTTATACTATTTTTCTCTTTTGCACACATTATCAAATCACTTTAGACAAAAAAACATTAAACATTTGTCTTTCAAAGGCCTACCTACTTGGATTTCATCACTAAGGGGGAATCTAACTTGGTTTTATGGCCAAGTATAAACATGTGGTTGATGGTATATATTGGAAAAACACTTGACACCCTTATCACTATAGGGTTATGAAGTGAGGGGGTAGGCCCCAATACCAAGCCAATACCATCACTAATATAGATCCCTTTCAACCCAAATGTCTTAAAACCAACCTTAGATTGCTTTTTATCTCCTTATTTTTAGCCAACTTTCCTATTACATTAAAATTAATTTTCATTATACATTAATAAACCTTATAATGACCAATTAGTTAGCATTTACCTTTCTAATTAATACTTGCTCTTTGCTCATTGAGTGTTGTATCAAAAAACTTTCATAAGCCAATGTTGGTGCAAGGTTTGTGTTGTGTGTTCCAATTGGATCAATCAAATTGATCCAATTGCTTGTGTGCTTAATTTTATTTTGCTTAAAATTATCTTAAATTTTTTTTCCTTATTTAAAAACATATTCATCTTGGTCACTATAGTCTCTTAAAATATGTTTATCCTTCCTACCTTTATTACATAGTCGACCTGCACGACTATGTATCTTTATCTCCATATTCAGTTCTCTATTTAATACTACATAGTCAACCTATATGACTGTATATCCTTATATCCATATTCAGTTCTTTTTTCAATAGTACACAATCGACCTACATGACTATGTATCCTTATCTTCTTATATTGTTCCCTAGGTTACAGAACATAGTCGACTAGTTTGCCTCTGTATCCTATCTTCTAATTTTGTCTTTGCATCATCATTTTTAGCCTCCTTATCTCATCATGAATTTCTTATTTGAGGATACCACATAATTAAACTCAATAGATATGTTGAGATTTACCAATCCCAATAGGTTTCCTCATAAACAGATTGTGGCTTCCACCTTAAGTGACAGTAATGTGCATGTCACCACTTGCACTACTAATTATGGGAATCCTCTTTATTCATCATCCATTTGTAATCCCATTTTCTCCTTAAAATATGATCCAGAATTAGAGTATATGCCTGAAATAATTTTCTTCATTAATGAATTTCTTCAACATAGGAGAAAACACCCTTCAACTATTTATAATCTTATGATAAGTGGTTAAATAGAAGAACCCTATTCCCCCTCCCCTACATTCTCTCATAGATTTGGGGGTGATACCTTATTTTTATTCTTAACCTCTACCTTATTTTTTGATTCCTTATCATACTATGACCTCTTCCTCTTTGATTTATTCCACCTCCATGCCAAGTATCTCTAATAACATGGCAGGTTCAACATCTAGTGGGCATTTTCCAAGACCCATCCTCATTAATCATTCCACTAGTGTGCCATTTTATACAAATGGTAATCATGCCACTAGTGCTTATTTTTCTTCTAATGCCAATCTTTATACTAGTCCATCTTATGCTACACATGATAATCATACTAATAGTGCCTCCTTTTTATACCAATGTCTCTCAAGCCACTAATTTCATGCATGCCACTACTCATAATGCAACCCAGGCCACTAATACCAATGTTAATGCTTTGCATGTCGCATAAACTAGTCATAATACCACCCAAACCCATCAGCTCTTATTGAAAACTCTTAATCAAATGAATGTTTTTCAAGCTAACAATGCCAATTAAATGATGTAAATGTAGAATCATCCTATTCACCTCTAAAATCGACCTAAACAGGTTCTATGGGGAGTGCAAAATCAAAATTCCCCCCACCTCCCTTAGGGATTCCCATGGAAACCTCATTCCTTAACCACCCCTTGTTAACAAAATGATTAAGCATGTTCAAAATGAACATGTTAAACCTCAAATAGCCAATTTAAACATATGAGGTATCACTCCTACCATCAGTTATAATGGGTCAATTGATCCTACCTTAAATTTAAAAATGTTTGGTAATCTCTACAAGATTAGGTCAAATTAAACACTTTTGCTACTACCAAGCTATTAACAAAAATGCTCTCCAGAGATGCTTTAGATTGGTATAATCAACTCAAATCCCATTCTACCACTAGTTTAGAATATCTAGTTAATTCTCTTGTATAAGAGTTTCAAACTAGTGACCTCTTCAAGAATACCTTGGCTCACTTTATCAATTATAAAAAATTGGAAACTGAAATAACACAAGCTTTCATCAAATGATAGAATAAATTGTCTAATAAATGTGAACAAAACATGGTGGATGATAATATTTTTGATCTATTCACTAACACTCTCTATCCCAAGTTACAATATTGGGTTAGGAATTTCTCTTTGAGAACTTTGAAATAAGCCCTTGACCAAGCCAAGCACTATTATTTTATCATGTGTT
This sequence comes from Torreya grandis, assembly GCA_037957365.1. Classification (NCBI taxonomy): domain Eukaryota; kingdom Viridiplantae; phylum Streptophyta; class Pinopsida; order Cupressales; family Taxaceae; genus Torreya; species Torreya grandis. Next base: position 7,882,578 of record JARHVA010000030.1, read on the forward strand.
AGTTTGAGACATCCCAACCTCCCATGGGCACTCACGTGCTTATTAATAATACAAATCATCATGATACCAATGATGGTGTCACCAATTCCTATGATACATTCAAAATATTCAAGCCATTGCTCCCAACCCTATTATGGAGTAAGCCCCCCTCTAAACAACACCCATAATCCTTAATTTTATCAAATAAACAACATTAATGTTCATAAGCCATTATCCTTATTTGAGCTCCAAAAGGGTCTAACATAACCTCTACCATGAGAGATTAACCCCATTCATTGTATGAAATCATGGTATGATCCAAATAAATTTTATCAGTTTCATGCAAGTTGGGTCCACTCTCACAAGAATTATAAGTAATTACATAATTTAGCTCTATATTTCCTCTTTGGTCTAAGCTTTGATCATGACTCACTCATTTGTAAATGCCAACAAGCCTATAATATATCCTTTATTACTCACACAACACAAAACAAAAATCAAGCTTTGAACTAGGATAATGCTCATCTTGCCATCTATAAAAACCCTCTTCCTAATCATCAAGACAATAATGACAAGTCTAGTCCTTCCACCAATAACGTTGAAAGTCATATGAACCAAACTTCCAAATAGAATGTGGTAAATATGACCAATATGCAAAGGGTATTTGATTTCATTGATTCCCATCCTACACACATGCACCAATCATCCTAAAATTTTCATGTTATCCAAGATTCTTCCCTATATCATCTAACAAAGTTGGGGAAAGAGGACCTTATTTCTTTCCACAAACCAATTCCAACACCTCAATTAGATAAAACCTCTCATCCTATTTCTACAACTACCCCAACCTCTCTACCCATCGACAACATCCTTCAACCTCCTAATAACATTTATTCAAATCCATCAATATAAAAACCCAAATCAACTACCCCATCATCTCAAGACAATCAACCGATTTGTCCTCAAACTAAATCAATGATATATTATCAACATAAGTTTGAATGCACTTCTAATCCTCCTTCCCAGGAGCTCTTCCAAGATTACACACCTCTATCTAGCAGTCTTACCCCATGGGTTATGATGAATGGGACCCTATCACAAAACTTATTAATCTCCCATCTCAAATACCCTTTATTGAACTCATGCAAACTTCCTCGCATCATCACAACTAATTCATGAAACTATTCATTGAACCAAACAACCCCCATCCTCCCCTAATAGGACATGAAGCTACCTTATCCAAGGTGTAAGATAGTATCTTAAAACATTGTGAATATATGTCTATACATGTTGATGAAATAATAGACACTTCTCTTTCCCTCAAATTCCCTATTGCTTCTATGATACAAGCTGAGATTCTGCTTTGTGTGGATGATCCTTCACTATTTATTAGTGTCTAAATTGATGATATCCAAGTCAAACATGCTTTAATTGATGAGGGTTCAGGTACTTGTGTTGCCTCCCTCAACTTTATTAAAACTCTTAGATACTTTGAGTGTAATCTTAAGTCCATATACAACACGTGTCAAGGTTATGATCGAAGGAAAATGCCTCCTTTAGGTTGCATGTGGCTCCCTATTACCATCCCTCCTATCACAATTTGAGTGAAGGTTATGATTTTCAACTTTCCACTTTCCTATAACATCTTGCTTGGCAGGGTTTAAACTCATCGCATGTAGGATGTTGCCTCTTCTATCTGCCAATGTGTCAAGTTTCCCCATAATGGTGCTATCTATAGGATTCAAAGAGACACCAACCCTTATAAATTTTAATAATTCTAAGAACATGGTGTATTTAAAATTATAACCCTTGAACCCTTACCAAGTGTTCCATTCCAGGAATCTCAACATTTCGATTTCCCCATCAACTCTACTTGAGGTTATCATGGTCACCCCAAACTCATTGGGAATATACTATCTAACTCTTAGACTCTGATGAAGATGAGCCAGATAAGATCAACCTCAAGATGAAAATTTGGATCTCTATCCTCATCTCATTTCCCAGCTTCGACTATCCTTGAATCTACACTCTCGACAACCACTTTTTGATGATATACCTGTAGTCTCAACCAAGACTGAACATTTTATTCATCATGTAAATTTTGATGAAAAGACCATACCTACCTACACCATCAACCTTCATACACCTGATTATGATGGTAGTTATACTCTAGATGATCCATTTCTAGGAGGTCATGTCTAGGTTAGAGATGTTGAGATCCTTCATTATCATTCTTCTTTGTTTCAGTCTTTTCATTCACCTTATCATATTTTGTCTTATATAGTTCCTAATTATATTATTATTCCTCTTGTCTATAGGGTAGAGATGGATGATTTACATGGCACACCTCTAGTTTCAACAAAGCTTCTTAGGAGCATGCTCATGGATCATGCTATGACCAGTCCCTATCATTTCACTAGATACTAGGATCCCTATAGCTTGCTTCCCATAGAGATGCTTGTTACTTCCATTAAGCCCTCTATGTGTCTTACTTTTCCCTTAGCTAAGCCTATTCTAGATCCTACTCCCACTCTACCTTTGGCTAAGCCTCATCTTGTATCTAATTATGTTTCTCCTTCAAACAAGACTAGCTTGGTCTCTCCACCAGGCTCACCTCCCCTCATTGATGGCCTTCTTCCTTTATCATGACTTAATCCCTGACCTACCCAATGGGATGATCAACCTTACTATGATATTCATAGAGTTTCTAGCCATTAGATTAGATATTTCTAGTTATACCAACCTTATTGGGCTCCTGCTTTTACTCCTATGATATATCTATTGCTTCCACATCACATATAATCACTCCTCTACCCATATTCAAAAGCTTTGACAATATATCAAAACATTTCATCCTACCCTTCCTCAGCCTAAAGACAAGGCTATACATCCTCCCAAGTTGTTATCTGAGTATATTCTAAAATATTGAGAGGTATATTGTCTTTGGCACCAATGTGGTATCCATCACACCGATATTTGTTGCATCCTCAAAAAACATCTTCATGATCACCTTATGACCATTCATGCACCCACTATTCCCCATCCCATAGGTCATCCACATAATAAGGCTCCTCCTTCTTCACCTATGGCTCCCGCTCCACCTGTGGTTCCTTCTTCACTGTGGCTCCTGCACCACCTACATCTTCTCCCCACCTATGGTTATTTTTACATTGGTGGTGACATCTCTTTGTCCCATAGATACCATTCTTATTCCATAATATATTCCCTTTCTTGAGTATTCTATGCATGAGGACCCTCATGAGCATGATCTTTTAGCTATACCTACATTTTTTTAGAGGAGATTCAACAAGAGGTCTTTTCACAGCTTTCCCTAAGGATTGATGAGACTCTTGCTGCAGTTAGGGTACAACTTCATAGAGATATATCTAATGTTATAGATAATATCTATGGATATATTTACCAATATTTATGAACACAAAATGGTGTTCCTTCACTTTTGTATTCATTATGCTTTTGGATTAGATTTGTGATTCAATTTTAAATTTATATCTTATATCATTTGACTATGTGTCAAATTTTGTTTCACTTATCTATATTACATGGATATTCATAGTTTGAATTATGTGTTGTATATGGTTTCATTTCTTTCTTATTCTCTTATGGATTCTTTTCATGCTTTTCACGATTACATGCTTAAATTTTTGATGTTCACTTATTTTCATGGATGTCTTTGTCTTTTCTCATAATTGTCTGGTACCTTATCTCCACAACATGAATAATTATTATTGTGATTTGGTTGTATAACCCTTGCTCCCCTTAGTAATCTTTATTTACCATGTGATTAGTTAAAAAACAATTCATCTCATTGTAATTCTATGTTAGAAATCAACTTTAGATCTCCTTTATTCCCTTATTTCCTTTCACAAACTAAGCATACACATGGTTTAAACTTGAGATAACATACTGGTTCATAGGTAAGCCTAAGTGTTTAGTCAATCATATCTTTGAATACTTAGCTTCTTTTAGCCAAAGTATAAATCTCATTCATGTGTATCACTTTATCCCTCATGTTGGTTATTCCAAATCCATATGAAGGAGAAATCTTAAAAGTCATAAACCTTTAAAATCCAAATCATTTAAACAAAAGACAATGATGCAAAAGGCAACATAAAAATTTCAAAAGTCAAATCACAGTAAAAGACATGATTCATATCACATCTCCTTTTTCTAATCAAAACTCAAAATCCAAATTTGGCCTCATGATGGAGTCAAGGTCCATTGGGGTATGGTAGGTCAATAGATTGGAAAAAGAGAATAAAAAACTCTTTTAATGCTACCTATTGTCTCACATAAGTATCCAATATTCACAGTAGATTGATGGATCTATAATAGGTCCTGAGGAATGGGGAACATGTTGTGGGAAGGTAGGTCAATTTCACTTTTCTTATTCATACAACCAACATGAGTTGACCTTTATATCTCACTTATTTGTATATATAGCTTTGTGCTTATTGTGAACAAGTATCCTTTATATTTTGATGGTCACTAGCCACTTAGTGTCTTTTTTGTGTACTTAATATGCCTCATGTTTCCCAAGGTTTTATCATAGATGCCTAAGTTTTTATTTTTACATTCCCTCATTCATCTACAACAATCCTAATATTTCCCCTTGAGAAATATTGTTTTGTTAACTGCTCATTCCCCTAGGAATCTCATTTATGAGTTGCATTGTAAGACCTTGGGTAGGACCAGGCCTTCCTCACAAATTATCACATTACAAACATCCTTTTAAAATCATTCCCACAATTATTTACACCTTATTGGTGTTCCATTTGTGGGTTGCAATGTAAGACCATAGATAGGATTAGACCTTCCTTACAAAATATTCTAATACTCAAGTTGTAATGAAATTACACGTGTCAAATTTGAGATAAGTAGTGTTCAATTATGAGTTACACGTCATTGACATGCTTCTCATCTTGATATAGTATTTTTTATGATCACTTCATTAATCTTTCACTTTTATCTTTTTATTTTATGGTTGCATGTATGCTTACAACCATTTTCTTAAAAAAATTTCATACTTCCTAACTTGAATTAGTGTGATCAATTTAATTTCATTTTACAATTTTATCTTTATTTTTATACTTTCCAACATGATTTAGTATGATTGATTGAATAAATTGTTTTTTTTCTTATGCCATTTGGTTTTCATGTGCCTTCTATTTTATTAAATTATTTTCATACTTCCCAATGTAATATAGTGTGATTTTACTTGTTTTAACTTGGTGTAAATATTTTACATGATTTAAAAACATTTGTTATTCTTTTTACCATCTTTGGTTTATTATATTTAGTCATCTTTTGTTATTACACATTTTTCATCATGATATAGTGTGAAATACATTTGTTTTTTATTACTTATAATTTTCCAAGTCATTTGCCTTTTTATTTTTAACCATGTATGTGTATCACATAATGCTAGAAAAGAAAACACTCAACATATATTTCCCATCGTATACACAATAAAAGCTAAATACATGTGCTAGAAATAAATATATCTATGCATCAACATCCACAACCAAGTAAAACTTATGATATCAAATACAACTATCAAAATCAATATATATATATATATATATATATATATATATATATATATATATATATATATATATATATATATATATATTACAAAGTATAAAATAAAAAATAGCTCCAGCTCTAAGGTTGGGCTCCATCCTATTTATCCTGTGACCTAGCCATACTGCCCATAGATGCATGGGAATATCCCCTTTGAATGCTAAGATGTAATGAGGCAATCCAAGATCTCAAACCTACTACATATCCCTATAGATTGGCTACCTAGGCCTACACTTGTCCAAGTTGGATAGTGGTAGTTATGTGTGCTGCTCTATCTTGAGCCAAGGGCTACCAGGATTGTGCCTCTCCCTCTCCCACCCCTATCATTGGATATAATCTATCCTTGCATGCTTGTAGCTACCTTTTATCCTCCCCCACTAGTCTAAACTAGCCCACTTGGGCTGGGGAAGACAATACCATAGGATCATCCAGTGTGGTGGGGTCATATTGTGCTAACACTCTATCCAAAATGTCATGATGTGCAACCATTATTAGGGTTCCCCATTTGACCTCCTCCACCATAGTATCTACAAAACTAAAAACTAGATATACATCAAATCACATATATATCTCAAAATCTATCTAATTATTATAATCCAAACACAATTAGTGTCCTATATTAAAATCTTAAATTAAAATTACAACTTTTTTCACTAGTGTTGGTGTCACCAACCACCATCTCTCCATTTTCTCGACCGTCAATCACACTCTCTCCATCAACTCATTCATTGAGTGCCTCCTTTGTATGTCACATCTGCACTAGTACAAAGCTAAGAGTCACCAATTGATCATGCCATGATCCTCTCCTCAAAGGTGCCTCTATGGACCAGCTATGCCCTAGAGTGGCTGCTGGGTCCTCCTATGTTATATCCCTCATCTATAAATGCTATCACTAGAAGTGTCTCCATTTTTAGTGTAGCCATGGTGGTCATTGTTAATGATGCTTTTTTTGTGCCTGATGTGGGCCTGCGTCCACATCCATGGAATCTCCCCTTGTTGGCCCACTATTATCTGTTACCATGCTCAACCAATTTATGGTCTAGCACATTATAGCCTAATCATGGGTATCTCTATTGGTACTCTTCCTCCTCCTCTCCCCCTCAACTCTCTATCATGTCATGCCTAATAATTAGGCACTACTAGAGGGTCTATTGAGTAAGGGATTTTAAACTATCCTAAAAAGTGTGTCACTAGATGTGGATCTACCAATGAGGCATAATGGCTTATGATCTACACCTGTTCCAACCCTATAGCAATGGTTGACAAATTATCCTATATAATAATAATGTGAGTATATGGATACAAAACAATCTCCTTATGTGACAGTCTGTAGATTTGGCATGTGAGGCATGACCTAAGCTACATGTTCTTATCTCCATTTCATGACCTGAGGTAACCTTTCATCAACCACATGGGCCAACCCAACCAGTCAATACATGGAGAACCTCTCATATATCTAGGCACTCAATAAAACAATAAGCCCCATGGTCTTATACCCTCTAGACAACATCCCATACATATCATGCATGAGTTGGACCTAGATGATATCCCCAAAATTATAGAGTGTTCCCTGATCCAATATCGACGTACATAAGGCTATCACATATAGCGATACCTTGTCATTTGAATTGTGACATAACACTCATACTATCACAAGTCCTATCATGACCTTTTAGATGTTTGAAATATTCAAAATATAGACATTAAAAAAACTCACCCTCAATCTAAGGTATATCCTATTTGAACACATCACTCACTAGGCTAGTGATTTTCTCTCCTCCAAATCCTCTAGTATGTCAGTGATCTTTGGTGTCCCTCTTATAAGTAGTCTAAGCAATGCGTGGACATCCTCTAGTGTGATGCCCACCTCAATGGTATCCCCATCCACCACCCATAAAAAAGTATTGGTCAACCGTTCCCATGCTCCAAAGAACATGACAATGAGACCAACACTCAGCAGGATCTGCCTAATCTCCACAATGCCTCTAAATCCCAGTATGACCAGTGGCACTCTGTCCCCATCACTCAATCAACCTAGTAAATCGAGTAGCCACAACACATCTATCAAGTACCAATGTCTCTAACATCTCTACAAAATATAAAACAATAATGGATGTATCAGATCTCCATATCATAAATAATAAAAATACATTCTTAAAAATTTACAAATCAACTACTTAAATTAGTTGGTTTGATTTAGTTCCTTATGTTCTTAATTTTCCTATAGAATTGGCCTATTTAATACTAAATTGACCTTATATCTTATCTTTGATACTAAATCATCCTTTATCATTGTTAACTAGATAATCCCATTTTATATTAAATAAGCCATCCTCTTACTTCAACATACTAAATTGGCCCTATCATACACAATCAAACTCATTTTTTAGACTATATCAGCCTAATTTTTCAAACTAAACTAGCCCTCTGATATGCAGTTAGTCTTATCCTCATTGTAAACTAAGTTAGCCTACTACTATGTAGTTGATCATCCCTTAGAGTACTAAATTAGCTAATTGTCACACATTCGTCCCTATGCTTTTGGCTCAGCTTATAGACTAAGTCGACTAGGTTGACTTTATTTTTCCACAATGATGATTTTTTGACCATTTACCATAAATGCCTTATGCATTTATTGGTTCAAATTCTTCCTACTTAGTACCCCATCCTACCCCTAGTTTACCCAAAAATTCCCTAGGGTTCATTTAGGTGCCTATATTTTGCTTACCAATCAATTTTGTAATCTAGCTCAATTTCAAATAAAAATACTTAAAACTTTGAAATTCCCAATTACTTACCTGTGCTGCACTCATTGTAGCTGCTATGCATCCTCCCCATCTCAGATGTCATCTCCTCACTATGATGGCTCTCTGGTCTTCAATTAGGTCTCTTAGAGATCTATTTTCTCAAAATAATAAAAATAACAAATGAACTATTTTTCACCCTATTTATATTTATTATTCAAAATTATATACCATTCAAATATTTACCACCAGATTCTATCTTTTGATCATATCTTTATTTCTACTCACTCTTTTTTTGAACCGTAAAATGTTATGGAATCTTGACATCATAGAGAATCTTTTCATATGTTATATGTATATTCTAAAAATTTTCTTTACTTTTTGCTCTTTATTGCTAATTTCTATAGGTTCACCTAATGTTCCCTACATTGGACACCTTGACATTTATTGCATCTCATTCTTTATATATGGCTCTAAGGTATATAAAAGTATGTGTTTTTCAATTATATCCTTTAATTTATCTTATTTTCTCCCTACTACAATTTATTTAGCTTCAACATTGTGTGTTGTTATGTTCTTTTCCCAAAGCACCATCCTATGTTGCACCTAAATGACACGTGATGAGCTTCGAGTGGGGAATATGTATACACATAATATTTTATAAAATTTATCATTTATTTATGTTTTCTCTTTTACAAAAATCCATTGAGTATTAATCTCTTTGAGTGCATGCCTTAAGGGGTGCATCGAGAAAGGGGTGGGTAGACCTTTGGTGCTTCACAAGATTTTTGCCATTTTTCTACCACTTGATATCTACACACCATATCTTAAAAATACTCCCCTAAGTCTTGATTCCTATTTTCCACCCTTTTATAATCATTTTCCACCTTTATTATCCATTCCCTAACCTAAAAAGCCTTTCTAATGGTTTATAATATATCATCAACCCCATCAACCCTATACTCTAATTAATAAAACTCATTTAGCGTTTAGGTCGGCCCTTGGCTGACCTATACTAAGACCTAATTTGTTTTTATCAATAATGATACAAAGTTGATTGGTATGACTTTGTTAGATAAAATTTTGAAAATGTCTAGGGTTAGATTCAACTATATATACACATTCATTTCATCATTAATAAGAAAGAGAAGAAGAAAAATATCATATTATGCATTTGCTTATCTACCATTCTATTCAAGGATCATAGCTTAGGGTTTTAATAATTTATATGGAGATACAAATATTGTTTTTTGGAAAAGTCATTTGGGTGCATAGATAGGTTGTGTATCCTAGAGCTTACTTAACTTTGTTATTTTTACATACCATAATAACCTCTTGTAAATCACCTTGGCCAAGGGAGAGATTGAGGATCGACACGTTCATATTCAAAGGTAAGTATTCCTAACTTTTTTTAATCCTTTGTAAGAGTAGATAGATTTACATTTGTACTTATCTCTCATGCATTAGGATTTTATATACTTAACATGAGTATATATCTTCTATGCATGTTTAATTTTATGTTTATTATCCTCAATTTGTGCTGTAAACTTTGGTGAGCACTAGATTAAAATTTACTTTATTTATCATTTACATTGTGAATTTGAAAACATAGGGCCTATTTAAGGTTATTAAATAGTTTTTATTGATTGGAGGATTTGGGATCCTCTCTAGTGATATTATTATGGTAAGAGATCCCTTGGCTAGGTCAAATGGATCCATCTTGGTCATGACCCCAAATATATAATGTATCAACAATCAGAAGTATAAGTATGATTTATCTTCTCTGAGCTAGGAATGATTTAATATATCATTTGCATTTCCCTTTGTATACACATTATATTGGAGGACTATATGTGAAACTTTACCCAATAGTAATATAAAAATGTATATACACCATTTGTCAGTCAAATTCAAAGCAAATATAAAAGAAAAACACTTACATCAACATCTAAATATTCAAAGAAAGCTAAAATTAAATGTAATATGACATTAATTGGCTCTTTTACTAGGTCAACAGTTATCCCAAAATTTACCCAAGCAAGCCAAAGTGGACATCCAATGTCCCAGCCTTTTGAAAAATATGTAGAAGTCATAGGAAAAACACAAAATTGATAAATTGGTGGGTCAAAATTTTAATACAAATGGCATACCTTTCAATGTTGTTTAAAATCCACATACAAATACAACAGTAGATGGGATCATATATTTTGGAAAAGGGTACAAAATTCCACTTTTGAAGTCTTAAGAATTGTTTCGTTAGAAAAGACTATGGCATCCATATCTAGTGAACTAGATAAAATGAAAAATAACTTGAGAAACACAGATTAAATTGTAGTAAGTGATGGGTTGTCTAATAAAAATTGAAAGTATCTCCTCAATATTTTGACTCAATGCCATAAATGTGTTATGTTTATCAAATTCATTGATATAAGAAATGATGTGACGATTACAAATTTTGTGTTTAAATGCATTAAATCTACCATTCTAGATATTGGTGAAGAATATATTGTCTAAGTTATTACAAATAATACAACAAATTATAAAGCAGTAGAAGAACTTCTTATGGAAAAGTTTTTCTTGTTTATTTTAGAATCCATATGCAACTCATGTTTGGATATTTTTTTTGAAGATATAGTAAAGTTGGACTAGGTATATAATGTTGTGAGAGAAGGGAAACCAATTTCCAAGTTTATACTTAATCACCACTTGATCTTGAGCTTGTATCACTCATGTACAAAGTGTAAACATATATCTTTTGATGAAATAATATTTTCATCTAATTTATTAATTTTTAAAATGGAGGTGTAGGAGAGAAAAAGATTGAGAAAAATTATGGTTAGTGAATAATGGACACAATATTACCTTTCTAAAGAAATCCTTGCAAAAGAGATTGAGAGAATTATCTTAGGAAGATAATTTTAGGAGGGTGTTAAGAATACCCTAAAGGTGTTTGAACCAATTGATAAATTTTTTAGATTAGTTGATTACATGAATATTTACATTAAATTTGTGTACAAGGGCATGAAGTAAGTAAAAGAGCAAAAAATAAATAAGTACTAGTAGATGATGTTGATGAATTTCAATGTATATTTGTGAAATTGTAGACATAAGATGGGATACATTACATAAACCTATATATGAAACATGTTTCTATTTAAATCCTAAGATAATTGAGGTGGATCATAATTCAAATGGGGAGCTAAAGAATGGTATATTGGAAACAATAGATAGTTTGGTTCGTGATGACAGTGAAAAGGCTAGGTGAGAAGGCAATTGACTATGTTTAAGAACTAAGAGGGCATGTTTTCATGCAAGGAAACACAAGAAGACATTGGAAAAATGGATCCCAAATCATGGTGATATACTTATGGGTCTTCTACTTCAAGGTTAAAAAATCTTATTGTGCATGTCCATAACCAATGTGCCAATGGTTATGCTTACGAAATAAATTAGAGATATACCTGTCTATTGTTTCCAATATACCATTATTTACCTCCTCATCTGAATTATGATAAACCTATATTAAATTATAATTAAATAGTGACTTGTTACATATATAGGTTGATGTAACATATCCCATCGAATGTCAAAAGTGTTCCAAATACATTGAACTTCATCAACATCATCTACCAATATTTTTTTACTTTGTTTTTTTCTTGGTCCATGCCTTCATAGACAAAGTTAATACAATATTTCATGACGTCATACAATATAAAAAATTAGATAGGTGGATAAAACACCTTTAGGTTATTTTTGATGCCCTCACAAAATTAACTTCTGAAGATAATTATCCCAATCTCTTTTACAATTATGTAAATTATTCACTAACCAAACCTATTATCAACCTTGTTCTTTCCTCCACATCCCTTTGAAAAGTGATAAAATTAGATGTGAATCTTGTTTCAGTAGGAGAGATAATTTCAAACTTTATAAATGATCGATACAAGGTCAAGGTCTAGTAGTGATTAAGTATAAACTAAGAAATTTGTTTATCTTCTCTCACAACACTATTTACTGAGTCTAACTTTTATAGATATTCAAGCAAAAGATCCATAACATGAGTTGCACATGGAGTCCAAAATAAATGAGAAAACCTATCTAAAATAAGTTCCCTTATTGCTTTGAAGTTTGTTGCATTATTAATAATTACTTGTATAACAAAATTTTCTCCCATGTGTTAATGGCAAATTCAATGCATTTGAGCATGAAATATATAGTCTTTGCATCATTGCTTGCATCAATGGATTTGATAAACATAACACCTTTAGGGCATTAAATAAAATTATTGAGGGGGTGATTTGCTTTATATTAGACCACCCATCACTTCTTATAGTGCAACATGATTTTATTCACTTCTTTTTCATTTTATATTGTTAAATAACTATGGATGTCACCTCCTCTTTTAGCAGAATGATTTTTAGGCTTTCAAAAAAGGACATTATGTGCCCTTTCCTAAAATTAGTGATCCCATAAACCATTGATTTTATATCTAGATTTTGAACAATATTGGAAGGGATGACATTTGTATTAAAAAATAGACCCACCAATCTATCTATCTCATGTATTTAATTTTATCTAGATATGGATTTCACCTCATCTTGTAGTAAAATAGTTCTTAGGTTTTTGAAAGATGGCATTATGTGCCCTTTCCCAAAATTGGCAATCCCATCTACTATTATTTTTGTATGTGGATTTCAAACAACATTGGAAGGTATGACATTTGAATAAAAAAATCAACCTATCAATCTATCTATCTCAGCTTTTTCCTATAACTTCCACATAGGTTTCAAAGAAGGTTGGGACATTTAATGTCCACTTTAGCTTTCTTGGGTAAATGTTGGGAAAATTGTTTAGCTAGAAAAAGAGCCAATTTATGTCATATTGCATTTTAATTTTAGCCTTATTTAAAGATTCAAACATTGATGTAACAATTTTCATTTCATATTTACTCTAAATTTGACTTACGAATAGTGCATATAAAAAATTTCATCATTGTTAGGCAAAGCTTCACATATGGTCCTCCAATATCATGGTCAATGAAGAATTTTGTGGTTATTTATAACCAATTGGATATAAGTAGTTTTTTTCAATTTTGAAAATGGCTAATTCTATGAAAATATACATAAGTCAAATCGACAAAATTTTATACAATTTCATATTTTGGGACACATATTCATGTTATAGATTATAATTGATCCTATTTCAAGACACAAATACATCAGAGTTACTATTCATGTATGGGTCTAATTTACAAAGAAATTATACGAGACATATATAGGTTAGTCTAGAATTGCCAGGTGTGTGTGTGTGTGTGTGTGTGTGTGTGTGTGTGTGTGAGGACCACCTAGGACACAATAAGCTTAAGGTAACAATTATATTTATTAAATAAAAATATTTTGAATATTCTTTGGCACCACATGCTCTTCCTTCTATATAGTTTTAATAACTAGAAAATTTAATAATAAATAATTTTCAAACCAAATGTTTATTTTATTTCTAGCATTGAATGTGGTGTAGGTGGAATTAAAGCTATAGGGATAGAGGTTTAGATATTTTTTCTATTTTTTAATGAATTGGAACCAGTATATTGAGAGGCCCCAAGTCAAAATTTAATGTTGGTCTAACGCATCACTCATGGGATTAATAAAACTTTCTTGAATACATATGTGATGGTTTCTTATTTTTTCTTGTCATTTATGCAAGTTATTGGTGAAAGAGAAGCTTTAGTATTCAAGGTTGGAAATGAAGGCACGAATAAATTCTAAGCTAGTTTCTTTGTGATTGAAAGGTACAGACTTGTGTTTTTTTAGTTTTAAAGACTGAAAGAAGTTGTTTGTATGCATATTCATCTATCTTGAAATAAATAAATATAATAATGGGCTCCCTAAAAAATATTTGTTTAACTATATTTCCTAAAAACACTGTGCATGTTTATTTTCATAAAAATTTCATGTATATCTAAAAATATTTTCCTTACACTCAAAATCTATGAAATGGGTATTTTATGGTTAGTTAGAAATATGGTTAAAATGATCATGAGGCTTTGTTGTGTGTGTGTGTGTGTGTGTATATATATATATATATATATATATATATATATATATATATATATATATATATATATATATATATATATATATATATTACATGACATTATTTCTCAGAGTAAATGAGTTTTTTGTTTATTTAAAAAAACTTTGTGGTAAAAACCAACTATATAAAATAATTTATTTTGTTTTGTGCATTGCTTAAAAGAAGTATCTTGCATGCAATTATTTCTTAGAGGAAATGAGTTTCTTATTTGTTTAAAAAAATTATGTGGTAAAGACCAACCACATATTATAATTTAATTTATTCTTTGTGCATTGTTTAAATTAAGTATCTTACATGCCATTATTTCTCAAAAGAAATCGGTTTCTTATTTGTTTAGGATTTAGGGTGGTAAAACTAAAGACCAACCAACTAATATATTAAATCGAGTAAAAAATTATTACAAAAAATAGGGTATATATATATATATATAGTCTTGCCCTATAGTCCCATAGTCAGTTTATTATTTATACTCTATACCCTAATTTTTTATCACAATTTTTGCTATACTCAGTTTAATATATTATTCAGTTGGTCTTTACTACATACTTCTTTTAAACAAACAAACAATTGATTTTCCTAAAAATTATTTGGTTAAAGATATTTTTAAAAATCACTATGCATGTTGGTTTTCTTAGAAATTTTATGTATATCTAATTTTTTTCCCTTAAACTCAAAATTTGTGAAATGGGTATTTTTGGGTTAGTCAAAAATATGGTTGAATGATTATGACGCTCTGTTTCATTTATTCATTTTTTTAAAAAGAATTATCTTGCATGCCATTATTTCTTAAAGAAAATGAGTTTCTTGTTTATTTAAAATAAGTATGTGGTAAAGACCAACCACATAATATAATTCATTTTATTCTGTGTATTGCTTAAAAGAAGTATCTTGCATGCCATTATTTTTTAGAAGAAATAAATTTCTTTTTTATTTAAAAGTATGTGGTAATTCATTTTGTTCTCTGTATATTGCTTAAAAGAAGTATCTTGCATGCCATTATTTCTTAGAGAAAATCAATTTCTTATTTGTTTAGGGTTTAGGGTGGTAAATCTAAATACCAACAAATAATATATTAAACTGAGTAAAAAATTGTGACAAAAAATTAAGGTACACACACACAGTCTTGCCCTATGGCCCCATAGTCAGTTTAATATTTATACTCTATAACCTAATTTTTTATCACAATTTTTACTATACTTAGTTTAATATATTATTTGGTTAGTCTTTACCACATACTTCTTTTAAACAAATAAACAACTAATTTCCTCTAAAAAATAATGGCATGAAAGATTCTTATATGAAAAGCAAAGATGACATAATTGAAAAAATATAATTATTACCTTAAATTTATTGTGTCCTCAATATGCCGACACTAATTAACTAAAAAATAGGGCAAGATATAAACATCAATCTCCGTAGCTTTAATTTCATCTGCACCACATTCATTGCTAAAAATAAAATAAACATTAGGTTTAAAAATTATTTTTTATTAAGCTTTTTAGTTATTAAAACCATAAATAAGGAAGAGCATGTGGCACCAAAGAATATTCAAAACATTTTCACATAATAAATATAATTATTATCTTAAGATTATTGTGTTCTAAGTGGTCTTTATTATTTATATATGCATACATACCTGGCAATTCTAGACTAACCTATACATGTTTCATATAATTTTTAAAAAAATCAGACCTATACAAACTATATAATAAGGTCTGCCAAAATGTTTGAAGTGTGAGTTGTGGTCTATACTCACTTTATACTAAGTACTGCACAAAAATAGTTATGGAGCCTCATGATTATAATGCATTTTATTTTTAAATGTTTGAGGTAATACTTATATTTTGGTTGGCATGGTTTGTTAATTGAAATAAAAAATATTTGAAAGGCCAATATGGATTGTGAAAGAATAATGCATGGCATGAGGATTGTGAAAGAATAATGCATGGTTTTCTTACACTGGTAGTTGTTATTTTAATATGGTTGTAAAGAGGATGGAATGATTAATTTTTATGTACAATGATGGTTATATAAGTATTATTTAAATTTTATTTTAAATTGAACAATTTGATGCATTGTATTTTTAAGATAATAAAAATTAGGAAGTATTTGAGCTTAGTTGTATAAAATATTTATTTTAGCATATTTTATTAGATGTCAAGCTGAAATCTAGGTTCAAATGATTCAGGTAGATATGTTTGGGGTTATGACGATGATCAATGTAGTGAGGCTACTCCTTCATTGGGTAGCTCTTGAGGCAATCAATTCTTTCATAGTTGCAGGGTTCCTAATACATTTGCTAGGCCATTTAACTAGGGAAATTATGTTTTCTTACATTTTGATACCAATGAACTTACCTTTTAAAATGTTCTCAACTCTTTGCCTGCTAACTCTTTGAATTTTTGTGGAAATATAGAATTAAGGGGAGCACATTGAAGGAATCATCCTCATTGATGAAGCATTCCAAATGAGCCCTTAACACATGCATGCTCATGTTGCCATTTAGTCTAATGAGCAAAACGTTTCATTTCCTGAGCCATCTCAACATGAAAATATTATTGAATTAACTAAAAAATTATATCCCAATGAAATTGTTCTACTTAACACTAATATTTCACCCTTTGAGCCTGAAACACCTGCTTCTTCTAGCAGAAAACATGCTAACAGCCCTGTAACACAACCTATGGAGGTCAGAATGTTAAAAAAGGTTAAGTTGGAGGTGGATGATTCTGAAGGGCCCTCAACTTGCTTGATAGAACTTCTCGTTGCTTGCATGTATTACACCAAGTACTTGACTGATAAGGCTACCCCTTTAATAGATTTGGTTTGTGATATTGACTCTAATTAAAACTTAAATTCTTGCATTTAAATTTTTGTTGATACTTGGTATTAAATAATATCTTGATATTTTTAAGTAGATATCATTTTTGACAGTTTTGATATATACATGGCAATATTTTATTTCCTATAGAAAAAATATGTTTGAATGGTTTACTCTTTACTGAATAATTATGAAAACACACATGGATTTTAATGTTTTATTATAATTTTTTAAATTTGTTTCTATATATTAATCTTGTTTTAGCTTTGTCAAAATCAGTAAATAAAAGTATATAACATGATCAAGATTCAATATGAGCTTGAGGGAGAGGTTGAAATCAATACTTTTTTTGTTATCCTTCATGTCCCAAAATTATGGTTCTCGAGGGCTCTTTTTGTGCAGTACATATGGTAAGATCATATGCAATAATTACTATACATTGAGTAAAAACCTCTATAAGTCTTTGAAAAGACTAATCTACGATATAAAAGTGATAAAAAGATTGATATCTAAGAGACTAATATGTAAGTATACATTGAGTATATTGAGTCTTTTTCTCTCTTGGTTGCTTTCATTTTATTTCTTTTTCCCTCTTTTCAGCTATAGAGATATAAAAGGGATATCAAGAGATTGATAAAACACTTTGATATAATCAGAAATCTTTCCTTCAAGAGATTACTTATTATGTAGGCTTTACTATGTTGGATAGGTTAGATTATATTATTTGAAACTTGATCACATATACATATATTTGATAAGTGAGATATAAACTATAAAATAAGGTCTGCCAAAATGTCTTAAGCATATTCATAATCAATAATGGTCTTTCAAATATTTTTTAATTTCAATTAAAAAAACATGCCAACCAAAATATTATTATTACCTTAAACTGGCTATGAGGCCATAGGGCAAGACAAATATAAAAAGTAAGGATGGCAAGCCAATATTTTTATAGAAATGTTTTTTAGGAAACTTATTATTATATTTATTTATTTCAAAATAGATGACTATGCATGCAAATAATTGCTTTCAGTTTTCTGTTTGATTAAGAGAACATGTCTATAACAGTTGTATTTTCTATTATAAAGGTGCAAAAAATTTCTAAGCTAGTTTATTTGTGATTGCAAGGTATGTATTTGTATTTTTTTGTTCTGAAGACTGAGATCAGTTGTGTGCATGCACAATCATTTATTTTAAAATGAATAAATATAATGATATTTTTTTAACCATATCTATAATCAATAATTATAAGGTTTTCTAAAATATCTTAACCATATTGATAATCAATAATGACCTTTCAAATATTTTTTATTTCAATTAACAAACCATGCCAACCAAAATACAATTATTACCTTAAGATTATTATGTCTTAAGTCACAAGTGGTCCTTAACACATTTATAAAACCAAGTAAAATAAACATGTTCTTTATTTTATATTATTTTCATGACTAAAAAACTTAATAATAAATAATTTTTAAATCTAATGATTATTTTATTTCTAGCACTGAATGCGGTGTAGGTGGAATTAATGCTACGGGGATCGAGATTTAGATATTGCCTCATTTTTTAGTGAATTGGTGTTGGCATATTGAGGAGATCCAAAGAAAAATTTAATGTTAGTCTAACACGTCACCTGAGGGATTAATAGAAGTTGATTGTATACATATGTGATGATTTTCTTGATTTTTCTAGTCATTTATACAAGTTATTGTCGAAAGTGAAGATGTTGGTCTAATATAGATACTTACAGTTCATTACACTATAGATACATCAAATAAGTTTGGTATAAAATAACAAGGGAAAGCCACAATATACTTATGCATATCTATAATAGAGTTTACAATTGTTATAGACATGTTCTCTTAATCACACATAACACAAAAATATACCTTCTTGATATAAAATAACAAGGAGACACCACAATATACTTATGCATCTCTATAATAGAGTTTACAATTATTATAAAAATATTCTCTTAATCAAACAAAAACAAAAATATTCAAATTTTCTTCATTTCATTCTTGATAATTGTTATTTCCATTCTCTTCAAAATTTGTTGGACTCAGATCTAGTATTGTAAGATTGTAGTGTGTTTGAAGAATTATTAGTCAATACTCTTCTTTCAGATGTTGACTACCAAATTTATATAGCTCGATCAAATGGAAAATTGAGGACATTATATCTATTTGTATAGATCCTCAAGCAAGTCTCTAATTTTTTCAAGCTTGTTTCTTAACTTTGATTTTAAAAATGACAATACACTAAAAATTCTCTCATCTTCCACCAATCCCAAAATTATTGTTTGGAATAAATTAATAATATTAAAATATTCTAAGATACCATCACATAGTATTTCACTCAAAATTAAAGTAGTCTATATTCTAGTAATCGAGGCATCTTCGAAAACATTATCCAAAACTTGTGGTAAATCGAACATATCACTCCCTTAGCTTTGACAAATCTAAAATGCCTTCAATTTGTTCACCATTCAATTCTACATTCTTGTAGAATTGTTGGGCCAAGGTTTTGATTTTATTCTAAAAATTTGATGAGCTAATATTTTTTTAATATTGAGGGTACATCACAGCCATGGATTCTAGTAATTCATTTCAAAGAAAATGATATATAATCACTAAAGAAAAATATTTTGTAATTTACTTCAAGGTGTAACTTACAGAGGATACAACCTCAAGGAATTGATCCTTTGTAAGAGAAACTTCTTTGAGTTTGTTAGATTGACCAACTATGTCAAAAGTGGGAGTTATGGTTTTTACTTAATTTATATTAAGTACTACACATGATCTTACCATATGTACTGCACAAAAAGAGTCTTGGAGCCTCATGATCATACTGTATTTTATTTTTAAATGTTTAAGGTAATAATTATATTCTAGTTGACATAGTTTGTTAATTGAAATAAAAAATATTTAAAAGGTCAATATGGATGTGGTTAAGACATTTTGACAAACCTTATTATACAAGTTATAATTTTAAAACTATAAAAATGTTTTGAATATTTTTTCAGTTGTCATCCTCACTTTTCATAGTTGTCTTATCTTATGGCCCCATAGTTTATACTCTATACTCTAATTTTTTGTCATTATTTTTGATATAATCATTTTATTATATTATCTAGTTGATCTTTACCACTTACTTATTTTAAACAAACAAGAAATTAATTTCCTCTGAGAAATAATGACATGCATGATACTTATTTTAAACAATGCAATAAAGCCTCATGATCATACTGTATTTTGTTTTTAAATATTTAAGGTATTAATTATATTCTGATTAGCATGGTTTGTTAATTTATATTAAAAAATATATGAAATGCCATTATTGCTTATGGATATGATTAAGACATTTTGATAGACATTATTATTGATTATGAATATGGTTAAGACACTTGAATGATAATTTTTTGAGCAAATATCTTTAAAGAAATACTTTTCAAGGAACTCATCATTATATTTATTCATTAATTCATTATATTTTTTCTATACTTAGTTTATTATATTACCAGTTTGTCTTTACCACATACTTATTTTAAATAAACAAGAAATTGATTTTCTCTCAGAAATAATGATATGCAAGATACTTATTTTAAACCATGCACAAAGAACAAAATAATTAAACATAACAGAGCCTCATGATCATACTGTATTTTTTTAAATAAATATTTAAAGTAATAATTATATTTTGGTTGGCATAGTTTGTTAATTAAAATAAAGAAATATTTGAAAGGGCAATATGGATGTGGTTAAAACATTTTTCAGACCTTATTATATAGTTTATAATTTTAAAACTATGAAAATATTTTGAATATTTTTTTAGTTATGCCATCCTTGCTTTTCATAGTTGTCTTGTCTTGCCCTATGGCCTCATAGTTGGTTTATACTCTATACTTTAATTTTTTGTCACAATTTTTGCTACACTCAATTTATTATATTATTTGTTGGTTTTTTGAGAGACTTAAAGAGGTCTGTACTCAATTTATACTTAGTCATATGGCCATCAAATTTAGCATTTAAAAAGGATAAGTTTAATCTTTTAAAAAATAACAAATTTAATCATTAAAATAAGGACCATAAATAAGATCTTGACTTTAGACTTCTCATCCTTTAACCTCTTTTTCCATTGTTTTTTTCTCATTATTTCTTGATTTGAATATGATGCTTGATTTTTCAGTTATTTATAAGTTTTTTGAAATATCTAATAGAAACCACTAGTCAATTTACACCTACGTAGTAATTTTGCCAAATATTTACCAATGGAATTATACCTAAAATCTAGGATTCACCAAGATTTTATTGTAAAATTTTAAGGGTCCCTTCTTAAAATTATCTCTGATCATAGTATTGAACCCTTGTTATATTCTCTAGAATATTTAAGTACAAAAGAGTGCATTTCATGTGTCTAAGATTAACACTTCATTGGATAATGTATTTCATTTTAAATAAATAATTTACCATGACGTGTCTAAGATTAATACCTCATTGGATAATGTATTTCATTTTAAGCAAACGATTTACCATGATGACATGGTGCCCTTATTAGCCTTACAAAAGTTTTTAACCCATCTTTTAATATACAATTAATTTTTTTATAAACACATTAGATAAATCCAAATCACATATTTTATCATGTATACACTTTTTTTGTAATATATATATATATATATATATATATATATATATATATATATATATATATATATATATATAAACTAAAAAATATAAAATTTAATACATATAAATTTTTAAAATATTAATTAAATAACCTATATAAAATGAAATTATTCAAATATAAAAAATAATAAAACTAAAAAAATTACATAAAAATAAATCATAATATTATTATTTTTAATTTTATCATTTATTACACAATTTTCTTTTTGCAATATATAATAACATTAAAATTTAGTAAAATTACAAAAACTAAAGAAATTATGCACCATTTTTTTTTTTATTAAAATAAATATTATAACCTAAATGTAATTAATAATCTATATAAAATAAAAACAATAAAATTAAAATAACATTTTTTTAATTTTAATTTATTTGTAATATATATTAAAATTTAAGTCTAATTAAATTATTAAAACTAAAAAAATCATTAGAAAAACCCTCCCTCCTTGATGGTTAGTTTTTTGAACTTACTCTTGGGTGGGAAAAACTAAAGTAGAAGATTCATGGCTCTAGGGAAGAAGAATCACACCCCATGAACGGTAATTTTGTGACACATGGAGGGTTTTTTGGTTGTTCGATAATTTTTTGTATCTAAAGTGATGGTTTTGTATAACTTTGATGGAAGATGGGCTAATTCACTTTGGAAATCTATTAGTTTTCATAGTCATAATCATTCCCATATGTGTTAATCCTCTTTAAAGCTCTTAGTTTATCCTTCAAGTCTTTTTTTTGGGGATGTAGCTTCATGTTTGTTTCCAGGTTTTATTTGGATGGCTCTTTTGGAGGGTGGGTTTCTTCCTCCCAAATTTTTTTCCTAGTGGAGTTTATGGCCTTGATGTTGCCCTAATGCCCTATTGAACATCTTTTTGGATTCTGATTTGGTATTGGAATCTTAAGTTTAGATGTGGGTTATTCTTAGGTTGTGGTCCTATTTTTTGAGCTTGTTTCTTATTGGTATCCTTAGGTTTAGTTGTTATAGTTGAGGTTGAGCTATCATTCAGTTGTATGGCTTGATTGCCTTGTTTTAGTGATTGTTGAATATTTTTGGAAAGATGGTTATTATTTCATAGGGAATTGTTGGTTTCACCTTGTGTTGTTGGTGGTTTTATTTTCTGGAGGTTGGGGTGTTGTAGATACATATATTTCAGAGAGCCTGGTCTAAGTTGGTGTTCTTGATTGATTGTTTGTGAGTTAAAGTTATTCCAAAGTATTGAATTTTTGAGATTATTCTCCTATCTCTTTATGTTGACCTTTGGTTTCAAATTAGACCTTTTTGTGGAAAGAATCATTTCAAGTTTGCAGACAAAATATTGAAGTTTCACTGATGATTTATTATACTATAATTTAACCATTGTAGACTGACCCTATTTCATTGGTGTACTACTTGTTGTTGAATTAGTTATGGGGTTACAACTATAATCTTATTTGAGGTTGAAGAATGAGTGAATTAGGTTTGTAACTCTTTATTTTCAATATTGAGTCAGTTTAGTTTCAGCAAGTGTTTAGTTGATGCTTATATGTGCATGATTGTATGCCCTTTTTGAATGATGGTTGAGATTTAATGTAAATCATTTGGTAACCTATTTTAGGTTTGGGGATCCTATTAAAATCTTTTTCTAGGTTTGGGATCTAGTCAAAACCCATGTGTAGCTGGTTAGTGTTACAACCTCGCCTCAAGAAATATTTTATCATTATTGGTATGTTAACCTTGTAGGATTATCTTAGTTCAATTGGCATTATGACTACTCAATATAATTCATTACTTTATTTTGGAAAACTATGATATTGATTATGATGCATTATTTAGTAGAATGTATATGCCTACTTCAATTATGACATATTATTTTATTATGTTCATATTAGATTTTATTTGATGTATATGTCTGGAGCAAAAACTATTGATGTGTTGTTCAGTGTTTACAAGAACAGGTCGAATGAGCTAAGTTTGTTGGTGGACTTTGTTTGTTGAGAAAATAAGGGGAGTTTATGAGTAGTTAGGTTGGTACTGACAGATAAATAACAAGGTGACAGTTACAACAATGGTTCATATTGAGTCTTTGATTTTGATGGCTTCATATTTATTATCTTCTTACCTTTATGAGAGTAATTACCTATATCATTATTTTACATATTGTTAGGATTTAATGAGTTATGGGATCATTGATTTCCCCTATTCAATTCATGTGATCCAGTGTCATTTTTCATGTTTTTGATTGTGTTTTAAGTCTATTTTGTGTTGTTATGTTTTAAACTATATT
The DNA here is from genome assembly GCA_037957365.1 of Torreya grandis. Lineage (NCBI taxonomy): Eukaryota > Viridiplantae > Streptophyta > Pinopsida > Cupressales > Taxaceae > Torreya > Torreya grandis. Next base: position 7,906,765 of record JARHVA010000030.1, read on the forward strand.
TCCTTCTCATTATATTTAATTGTGTAGTCTTGGACGTAAGACATAATGTTTTAACATACAAGTGATTCCACATTTTAATGGTTGAACCAAAACTTAGATGCCCATAATATTATAATAAATATTATTATGTCTTGATCTAGAATGATTTTTTCATTGACTCCCTTTAACCCAAAATGAGTTTGATTCGCTAAATGAAAAAGGGGATTTTTCTAGTGTTTTGTCTTGAGGACTTGGTCATTGACTTCCCTAGGCATAGTATGGATTTATCATTTCATTAAAAAAGCTAAAGTTTGGCCTAATGATAAATGAGATGTAACTTAGCTTGTTTTAAGACTTGGAATTATTATTATTTTGCCTAGGTGACTTAGCGGTATTAGGGAAAAGGTTTGGGTAGAGTCCAAAAGCTTGGAAAAATATTAATGAGGGTTGTTGAAAATTTTAATGTTGGCCCGATGCCTTGAACTCTCCCTCTACACCTTACACTCATTGGAAAAATCATAACATGGAACCCCTTCCAACAACATGGCATATAATTTGGGGTTTGTCAGAAGGAATTTCCATTATTTTAAGGAGCCATGACCTTCTATCTAGGATAACACAAGAGTTGGGGGGAAGAGTCTAAATGTGGGTTGTGGAAGAAAGCCTCAAGTCCTCTTGGGTGTGAAGGGAGATGGAAATGATTAGGGAGTGTAAGGAAATTAATTATATTATTCACAATAATATAATTATATATGGAAGAATTAAGAGGAGAATAAGTAGATCCACAACAACAATTGGTGAAAGAGCAGGATACTTGAATATTATGACTAAGCCACTCTAAGGGGGAAACCTCCATACTAGTGTAATAGGAACAAAATTCATAATATCATGATAAAATACTAACCACTACCTCCTATATATACTCTACTTAGCCAAGGTTATTCCACAGGCTGACCATATTAAGAACATCAAGAAATGCAATAAGTTAATATAAAGATGTGTAAGCCACAAGTCAACCATACATATCCCTAGATGCACTATAGGTTAAGGTCATAACATGCCCCTCCCCTTAAAAATAATGTTATCCTCAATGTTGAATCAAATCAGGATGTTTCTGTAGAAATGCTTCATCCTCCCATGTTGCATCTTCAGAATGTAGGTTCTTCCATTTGACCAAATACTAATTGATGGATCTAGTCCATAGTTACTTAGTTGAAGGATATCCTTAGGCTTTAGAATGAATCTGCCTTCTCCATCTAATTCAGGTAACTCAGTCTGAGTGGAAACCTATGTCCAATTATTTTATTCAGGCAAGATACATGAAATACCATATGTATACAAGTGGTTGGGGGTAATTATAAATTGTAAGCCATACTACCAATTTTCTACAAGATCTGGTAAGGGCCATAATACTTAGGTGATAACTTGTTATCCCTTTTATGTTACTTTAGAGACATTTTGTAATATGGATGCAAACACACAAAGACCCAATCACCTATGTGAAAATTCCACTCACTACGATGTTGATCTAATTGTTAATTCATTCAATTTTATTCCATTGCTAAATTCTCTTACAAAATGACTAACACCTCCTGTTGATGGTGAATGTGTTCCTCAATATCACAAACCTTATAATTCACTATCAAAACTAAAGTGATGGATGAAGGGTGATACCCATACAATGCCATAAATGGAGACATCTTGGAAGAAGTTTGAAAATAAGTGTTATACCACCATTCAACAAGTGGTAGCCAATGAACCCATTTGTCTTATCTATCAAAAATAAAATAATGAAGATACCATTTGAGAGATTTGTTGACTACCTCTATTTATCCATCAAATTGAGGATGATAGGATGTGTTATGATCCAACTGGGCATCCAAACATTCAAATAATTTAGTCCAAAAATTACTAGTAAATATGGGAACTCGATCACTTACAATGATCTTTGGAGTGCCATGTAATTTTTGAACTATATTAAAAAAAGTAAAAGCTACTATACTAGAAAAAAATAGTTATGATAAGGAGAAAAAAATAACATATTTGATGAGATGATCCACAACTACCATGATAACATTTTTACCCTCAAACCTTGATAACCCCATAATAAAATCCATGGAAACATCTTCCCAATGTTGGCTAGGGATAGATATAGGCTACAAAAGACCTAAGGTCTTAATGGTTTCACCTTTATTTTGTTGGCATACCATGCATTGAGCCACATATTTTTGAACATCCCCTTTGAATCCTCAAAAGAATATTGCTTGATTCTATAATATTTTTTTAAAAATACTAAGTTTCCTCCAAGTGGAGAGGCATAAAGTTCCTAAAGAATTTTATGTTTGAGGAGAGAATACTTAAAAAGGTATAATCTATCTTTATACCATAATGTGTTCCCATTCCATGTATTTTTTTTAGTTTCATTAGAACCCTACTGAATATTGCGTATCAAATATTTGGTAGCACTATCATTCTCCCATTATGATCTTTTTTCCTCTAGCCAATCTACTTGCCACATGGTCATGGTGCATAACAATGCCTCAACTAATTCTTCTCATCGTGAGAGATAATCTACCACCACATTACCTTTTCCTTTATTTTACATTTTTTCAAAATCATAGCTTAACATTTTACTCACCCATTTTTGTTGTTCTTTACATGACAAGCATTGTTCCAAAAAATATTTGAGGCTATCATGATTAGTTTTACCTAAAAAGTGACAACCCATCAAATATGGTCTCCATTGCTTCATTGCATGCAAAATAGCCATAAACTCTTTCTCATATACTGGTTTGATCCTATTTTTATCTTAAGTTGGTGACTTTAAAATGCCATTGGTCTAGCTTTTTTCATGAGTATATCCCCCATGCCATATCTTGATGTGTCACACTCCACAATAATTTTTTTTGAAAAATTAGGAGTATCCAAAATTGAATTTGTGCACATAACCATTTTCAACTATTCAAATTCATTTTTAACTAAATCAGTCCACTAGGAGTCTTTTTTTAGTAAAGAGGTGAGTGAGGTTGTAATGCTACATAATTTTTGACAAACCTACGATAGTAACTAGTTATCCCTAGAAATCCACAAAGATTATTGAGGGTCTTGGGAACCTGCCACTCCATTATTGCTTGGATTTTCTTAGGATCAATTTTCACTCCATGTGAAATAATATGACCCAAGTACTCCACCTCTTGGACACTCAAATCATATTTGGAAAGTTTGGCATAAAGTTGATGTTGTTTCAAGAACTGAAAGCACTTGTTTACATGCTTCAAATGGTCTTCCCAGCTTTTTTTGTAAATGAGGATATCATCAAAAAAATTATTATAAACTTTCTCAAAATGGCTTAAAACTAGTAGTCATCAAACTTTGAAATGTAGAGGTGAATTCGTGAGGCCAAAATTTATGACCATAAATTCATAATGGCCTTAATGAGTTCTAAAATCTATTTTAGGTATGTCCTCATTGTGGATGTGAATCTGATGATATCCAAAGTGAAGATTTAACTTGGTAAAATATATATCACCATGTAATTCATCTATCAAATCATCAATCATTAGAATAGGAAATTTAATTTTGATGGTGTATTTTTTGAGTTCTCTATAGTTTGGGCACATCCTCCACTTTCTTCCACAACAAGACCACTGGGGAGGAATATTCACTTTGACTGTGTTAGATGATTCTTACTTCCAACATCTCTTGTACCATATTTTCAATTTCACTCTTTTGGGCATAGGGATACCTGTAGGGTTTGATATTGGGTGGTGTAATACTTGAAATAATTTTGATGGCATGATCACGTACATGACTTGGAGGAAGTCTTTTTGGTATCCCACCTAAAATAACATAATGGCCATCCAAAACCTTTTTAAAATCAAGATGTGTAGAATCCTTGGTTGGTTGAACCTCCATGAAAAATAAACATGCCACAAAATCTTCTACACCTCAAGAATATTCGTCATCTAATGAGAACTAACCAAATATGGAGATTAAGCCCGTAATCCATGTAGTTAAAAAGTCCTTCCTTCTGAATGAAACCTCATAAATATTTCCTATAAATTCATCTCAATAGTGTCCAAAGTGGTGAGCCATTACACTCCTAAAATAATGTCATCTCCTCCCATGGGAATAAAAAACATAGGAGAATCTAAAAAATAGTATTCCATAGTAAGCTTAATACTATGGTATTTTACAGAGTAGTTGAACACACCACCATTTAAAATCATGACCTAAAAGTCTAGAGTTGGGTAAACAAAACAATTCAAATGAGCAACCAACTTACTATTGATGAAGTTATATGTACTCCTAGAGTCATTTAACACAGTCACCTTTTGTTTCTTCAAGAACCCCACCACCTTAAGAGTTTGAGGATTACTAATGATTGAAAGTGCATGATAGGAAATAGTAGGTTGAGAATGTTTAGATTCATCATTAGGTTCTTCTAACCCTTTCCTTGAATCCTCCTCATTTTCATCCTCATCATTAGAACCATCAATGTACAATATTTTTTTTAATCACATGTATGCCCTTTGCTCTATTTGCTATCACAACCAAAACACAAACCTTTTGCACACTTTTCTTCCACTTGTTGAGGTGTCAATATGTTAGGATAATGAAATGATGGTTCTAAAAAGGTGTGTTCATGGACATTGGTGAAAGGTCTTCATATGATTATCTCTTTTTCGTCAACCATGTGTGACTTTGGTATGGTCTTAGATACAGTACTAGAATGAAACATATGAACCTATAATTGGGTGTTATCTTTGAGGCCACCCAAAAATAGGTCAGTTAGATTTTTCTCACTAATGTCTACCACACATAAGGAGAGATTTTGAAATTGATGAATGTAGTCCTTGACAGTACCATTTTAGTGTAACTTAGATAACTGACTAAAGTGAATTTTAGAGACATTTTTGTGATAGTGGAGATGCAAATCTTCAAAAAATATTGACCATGAAACTAGGACACCCTTATTTTTATTTTGAACACACAACCAATGGTACCAAATGAATGGCTCAGGTTCTAGATAAAGAGAGGCCATAACCAATTTTTATGAACATGGAGTTTGATGTAAATGAAATAAATTTTCAATTTGAGTGAGCCAAGTGAGTGGATAATTACCATCAAACTTGTGTAGGTCTAATTTTAGAAACATTGGCTTAGGGCCATAATTGGTATTGGTGTTATTTGAAGTAGGAAAACCAAACTGAAGTGGTAGAGGATTATTTTATAGTGGCTGAGCTAACAAATTGGTCAATTACCCAGATGTTTATTGTAATTGATCCTTCATGCTATCCAGTTCCCCTCTCAAACCTATAATCCCCCCTTGAAGCATATAAAAATTATCTTTTTTCACCATTGCCTACAACTCTGACTTAAGTTACTAAACTACTTCTAAAATAGATGGATCAAAAGTTTCATATTCCATATCATCTTTGTGAGGATTTTTTGGAGTTTCTTGCCCTTTCCTTGTTGGATAATTATTTATGATATCATGGTGATTCATGGAGGTGTCTAGGTGAGTGGATGAAGTGCCTTGATAGTCTAAGTGATAATGACAAAGTGTGCATTGTGCTTATCCTAGTATGCTTGAAGGAGTCTTAGTTAATCTTCAGTTTTGGCATGGTTAGAGATGTTTAGGAATGAGTATGGTGATTTGATAATATGTAAGACATCCTATAAGAGATTTTATATGCTTTAAGTGCTTATGTACAAGAGTATATTTCATTTGGTTGATCATTGTTTTCATCTAGACATTTAGGGTCTAATGGATGAAAATATGAGTAAGTAATTTGTTGTTGTCACCATTTCCACATATGGATGGATCAGGGGGAGTTGGTCATATGGTTGTGATAAAATTTGTGATTAATTACTATGAACTAAATTTTAGGTAATTTAATAAATCATAACATGAGATATGCAAGTGCAAAGTTGGGCTCTTAGGCAGTTTGACAATGTTTTCCCATACTTAGCCAAATTTAAAATGTGGCAAGAAATGTTGAGTAGGCATTTTGATGTAGTCATATTTCACATGTGTGGTAGTTTCAGGAGAATTTAATCATATGTATTTTTTAATTTTTGTTCTTATTTGATATTCACTAAATTTTAGGTCATGCAATGAACCACATCAAAAGATATGCATATGCAAAGTTGTCCTTCTAAGTAGTTCTTGACATAGTTGGATCTATGGCAGGAAATATGAGTAATAAAATTAACGGCATTATATCTCACATGCACAAAGGTTATAGGAGCATATTGATATATGGTTGGATACACCTATGTGATAAGATATATGGTCCAAATTTTAGATCATGCATCTAAGCACAATAAAAGTTATTGAGGTCTAAAGCTGGTCTTCTAGGCAAATTGCAATGGTTCCCATACTTAGTAAATTTTGAAAGACATAAATATTAGGACCAATTGAAGATCCAATGGTTCACAGTTGATCGTATAAATTTATTTAATGGCATGTGTCAATTCAAAGAGGTCAAAGTAATAGTTATTTAATGATAGGCAAAAGTAAAGATCGAGCTTCTTCTAAGATTTGATAATGAGCATATGTTCATACTAGTCAAGATCAACATAGCATATTAAGTGAAATGAGTTCAAATTTTACAATGTTTAAACATAGATAAATATTGAGCTATGTACAAGATATCGATGGAGCATGTTTATTTTAGGATGTCAAGAAGAAATGAGATAATACCAAGTGTTTAAAGTTTAATGTTTGGTCAATGGCACACTATGAGTTAAATTTTGAAGAAGATTGACAATGTGTGTTTAATATGAGATGTAAGGACATGAGACGTGAGAAAAGTGATCGAGGTTTAACTGTGACCATTTAGATGTAAATATTCAAATTTGTGAAGGAAAAACTAGTGCTTACTTTTTGTGCTATATCTTTTGATCTATGCAAAATTTGATCATGGTGTGAAAATTTTTTTATAGAGGAATCCAAGGCACATATATAAATATACATTTTATGATCTAAAAGTGTGTACAATCAAATATATTTAGGTTTAGAGTAGATTGTGTGTTTATGCATGTTCTACAAGTAACTTGAGAAGGGTATTTGAGTTGTGTTTATTGGTAATTCAATGTTTTAAGATGAATTATTGATCATATCATGTTTTAGACTCTATGAGGATGTTCTATGTGCATCGTGAAGGTTTGACCAATCATATATAATATGAAAAAAGGTTTAGAAATTGATTGTGTGTTTACTCATAATGGTTATTGTACAAAATGTTGTTTGAGCAAATTGTGCTTAAGTAAAAAGGTATTATGATGGTTTTTGGTACTTAAGGGGGACCTATAATCATTTGGCATGGGTCCATATGTTAGAAAGTGTTCCTAGGTTTCTATTTTTCTTATATAAGTGTCAAAGAGGTTAATAGGTCATCATCGGACCTAAAAGGTGACTTAGGATTATATTAAAGAGAGTTGTGCTTGAGTGTGACCCATGTAATATGCTTTAAGGGTTAAAACATGCCTAATTATTGACCAAGATGTTGATAATCATAAAGGATCTATAAATAGTGAAACCAAATAAGATGGTTTCTAGACTTGAGTGAGACTTGTATGTGGAATTGGTATTGAGAGGATAGTGTTGTGGAGCAAAGGAAAGGGTGGGTGTCCAGTGGATGAGTTGAGAGAAAAATAGATTAAGGACTATGGGTATGACTTGTAGGTCATAATTATATTGTTATAATAGTTCTCTTTCAAGTTAAGGATGAGTGAAGAGGTCTAGGGTGATCCAAAAAGATGTGTTGGATGCTTTGAGTGTGTAGAGTTGAAGAGAGCTAATATACTTTATATCTCCATCAGATTTGTGGGCAATCAATATTCAAGAGATGTTATGTTCATAGGTGTTTTTGTGGCAGCTCAACATCTAGGGGTTGCAGCTTCTTTACAAGGTGAAACTTGCTAAAGGTCTAGTTATTTTGGAAACTTAGCTAAATAGGTATAGTAGCTCCTTGTGGGATTGTAGTCTCACTAAAATAAGGGATGGTAGTTCTCTGATCAATTAAAGCTGGTCTAAATTGGCTCTTATTATTATAATACAATAGTCTAATTATAGGTTCCAATGGGTGTTCTCTCCCAAAAGGATTTCTCACATATGTCATATGTTATGTGTTTGATCTTGCATTATCTCTTTTGTTCATTGTTATGAATGATGTGTATGCTTCATGAATGCTTGTGGTAATTGATTAAGAGTTTTGAAAGGTTTGAAATTGAATTTGAATTATTTTGTCTCATTGATTCACCCCTTCCCCTCTCAATAATTGTACCTCTAACAATTAGTATCAGAACAATTCCTTTGGCCAAAGCTTGAGAGCTTGAAGGTGATCCAAGGTACAATATGGGTAGTCATCAATGAAGTTTCTCTACTAAGCAAGCACTGATGTTCAATGGATCTAATTATGATTTTTGGAGTGCAAGGATGAAGACATACATTATATCCTTAGGGTTTTATGTATGACAATCTGTTATGGATGGTTATGTTACTCCTACTACTCCTCCATATAATGTTGTAGACAAGAAGTCTAAGTCAATGAATGCCATTACTTATGGTCTTATAGAGAGTGAGTTCATGAGGGTAATCCATTGTAAATTTGATAAAGAGGCATGGGAACAATTATAGATCACTCATGAAGGAGATTCAAAGGTTAAATTGGTAAAGTTTCAAACTCACCGAAGATAATTTGAGAGTCTTAAAATGGAGGAAGATTTTGTGGCATCTTTTCTGTAGAAAGTTGATGAGATTGTGTGTTAAGGTGTGGAGCCTAAAAGCTTCACATATGAGCACATTACCAAAGTTGCAGGTTTACACAGTCACCGGCGTCGGTCAGGAGCGATCGACGTCGGTCTGGTGCAGTTGAAGAGACACCGGCGTCGGTAGAGGATCGGCCAACGTTAGTCATAGGCAAGCAGGCAGGAACCGGCATCGGTTACCTGTGCGTCCAGAATGCTATTTCTGAGGACAGAACTGAGTGTTTGCATGATGAGTTTAAGTCTTAGTCTTAAGTTTGCATCTCTATTATTAGTAAGATTGTTTTTAGAGCCCTTGTTCAAGAGGCTTAACTGTTGGTTGTAAGTGCATGCTCAAGTCTCCTAATTCTATATGTAGAATTAGATCTTCTTAGCTTAGTGTGATTATTGTAGTAGTTCATTGTATGTGAATGTTGAAGAACAGTATAGAGTTGTATCAATCCAGGTTGTTGGAGTTGATTGTACTTGAGAGAGAGAGAGCTCTTGAGGGATAGAGATCTAGAGAGAGATCTTGTGCATCTGAGAGAGGTGTGGAAAAAAGAAGTTTCTTCAATTGTATTCTTTTGTAAAGAGTTTAATACAAGTTTTCAGGGTGGTTTCTTGTATCTCTTGTTCTTTGCTATTATCTGATTCTAGTTACTTATCTATCTGATTTAATTCCGTGGTTTATTGCTTTCATAAGTGTAATCATATTGTTGGTTGATCCCCAACAAGTGGTATCATAGCCTTGGTTGTAGGTTTAGAGTTTGATATCCAATAATTGGTATCAAAGCTCAGGTTCACTAACAGGTGGTTCAGATCTGTGTAGTGTGTATTGATTACAGATTACTCACAGGAGTTTCTACAGGGATTTCTGTTTGAGTGGGAGAAGCAATGGCAGAAGAAAGTAAACTGAGAATGGAGAAGTTCAATGGCAAAAATTATCAACATTAGAGAATGCAGATAGAGGACTATCTGTATCAGAAAGATCTATACTTATCGTTAGGTGGGATTGCAAAGAAGCCCATAGACATGGAGGATGAAGAATGGGAAGTTCTTGACAGAAAGGCTTTGGGGTCTATAAGACTGAGTCTAGCATCTACTGTGATATCTAATTTATCACAGGCAAAAATAACGGTAGAGTTGATGACTACTTTAACAAATTTGTACGAAAAACCCTCAGCTTCTAATAAGATATATCTTATGAAGCAACTATTTAATTTGCATATGCAGGAAGGTGGATCTGTATCTAATCACCTGAATGATTTCCATGGTATTGTAAATCAATTAAGTTCAGTCAAAATTGTATTTGATGATGAAATAAAGGCTCTTTTAATATTATGTTCTTTGCCTGAAAGCTGGCATAGCTTAGTAATGGCAGTTAGCAATACTACATCTGCATCAAATATTTTAAAAGTAGAAGATGTTGTTAGTGTTATCTTGAATGAGGAAATTCGCAAAAAAAGCACAGAAGAGACATCTGGGACCGCTTTAAGTTTTGAGAGCAGGGGAAGGCAAAAAGAGAAGAGCAAGAAAGGGAGATCAAGATCTAAGTCTAAGGGGAGAGGTAGATCCAAATCCAAAAATGGTAGGAAGTCACAATGCTGGAATTGTGGAAAGATGGGGCACATAAGCAGAGATTGCTGGTCAAAGCCTAAGGAGGACAATCAGCACGAAGGAAAAGAAGAAGCAAAGGTTGCAGGTATTACACAAGATGCTTTAATATTCTCTTTGCATAATAATATAGAATCTTGGGTGTTAGATTTTGGTGCATCTTTTCATGCTACCCCTAATAGGGAATATTTCTATGACTATATCCATAGAGATTTTGGAATAGTGTATCTAGGGGATGATGAGCCTTGTAAAATTATTGGCAAAGGTAAAGTGCAGCTGAAAATGTAGAATGACAACACATGGGTGTTGAGAGAAGTTATGCATGTCCCTAGCTTGAAGAGAAATTTGATTTCTGCAAAAAAGTTAGGGGATGAGGGTTGTACAGTAACTCTCACAGCAGAATCTTGGAAGGTGACCAAGGGTGCACTTGTTATGGCTAGAGGTAAGAGAGTAGGTACTCTCTATTTATGTAATTGTGTTACTAACAATTCTCCTTCTGTATTATCTACTTCAGATGTGGATGCAAAATTGTGGCACTCAAGGCTTGGCCACATGAGTGAGAAGGGGATGTCAATTCTTAAGTCTAAAGGTAAGCTTTCAGATTTGAAAAGCATGGATCTAAAATTTTGTGAGCACTGTGTATTTGGAAAACAAAAAAGGGTTAGTTTTCTCAAGACTGAGTCTACAAAGAAGAAGCATAAGTTACAGCTTGTTCACACAGACGTGTGGGGACTGACTCAAGTAGCTTCTATTGGAGGATCACAGTACTATGTTTTGTTCATAGATGATGCTACAAGAAAGGTATGGATCTATTGTATTAAGAAGAAATCTGATGTATTTGAGACTTTTAAGATTTGGAAAGCTATGGTTGAAAATGAAACAGGCAAAAGATAAAAGTGCCTGAGATCTAACAATTGTGGAGAGTTCTGCAGTTATAAGTTCAACTGGGATTGTTGTATGCATGGAATTCGTAGGCAAAAGACGGTTCCAAGGACACCTCAGCAGAATGGAATTGCTAAAAGGATGAACAGAACAATTATGGAGCGTGCAAGATGTATGAGATTGCATGATGGTTTACCCTTAGAGTTTTGGACAGACGCTGTTGACACTGCAGTGTACCTGATTAACAGAGGACCCTCTATAGCTCTAGATGGTGGAATTCTAGAAGAGGCTTGGATAGGTAAAAAGGTAGATCTCTCTTTTTTCAAAGTTTTTGGTTGTGAAGCCTTTGTTCACGTAGATAAGAAAAATAGAAAGAAGCTAGATGCTAAGTCTATGAGGTGCACATTTATTGGCTATGGTTCAGATGATTTTGGTTTCAGATTTTGGAATCTAGGAACTAACAAGATAATTAGGAGCTGTGATGTTGTTTTTAATGAAAAAATGATGTATAGTGATCAGTTGAAGAAGTTGAATCAATCTGGGTAGAGCAATGTTGAATTGGATGAGGTGACGGTCCAAAATGAGCTCGTGGGAAAAAGAAATAATCACTTGTAGGAAAACACATAGACCGACGTCGACAGGATAGGAACCGGCGTCGGTAGAACAAAAATTGATGTCGGTCATACAGAGACCGATGTTGGCAGGACAGGCATCGGCGTCGGTCAGAAAGAATCGGCGTCAGCCAGTAACAGGTCTGGAGATGACCGAGGTCGGTCACTGTCAGAGAATTTGGGTGGACAGCGTGTTGTGAACGAGTCTCAAACACCCATCAGGAGGTCAGAAAGGGTAAGTAAGCCTCCAATTAGATATTCTCCTTCATTATACTATTTATTGCTAACTGATGGTGGAGAACCAGAGAGTTTTGAAGAAGCAATACAGGTGGAGTCCAAGAGTCAGTGGGAGCGTGGCATGGTTGAAGAGATGGAGTCTTTAAGAGAGAACCAAACATGGGATTTGGTTGAGTTGCCAACTGGTAAGAGAACACTGAAGAACAGATGGACCTATAGGTTGAAGGAAGGTGAGAATGGACAAATGAGATATAAGGCTAGATTGGTAGTGAAAGGATTTGCACAAAAGCCAGGTATTGATTTTGGTGAATTTTTTTCTCCTGTTGTTAAGATGACTTCTATACGGATTGTACTGTCTTTGGTTGCTATTGAGGATTTGCATCTTGAGCAGCTAGATGTTAAGACATCATTTCTTCATGGAGATTTAGAAGAAGAAATTTATATGGAACAGTCGGAAGGATTTGAGGTCAAAGGTAAAGAGAAGTTAGTGTGCAGATTGAAGAAAAGCTTGTATGGCCTCAAACAAGCTCCTAGACAGTGGTATTTGAAATTTGATAGGTTTATGACTGAGCATGGCTACAGTAGGTGTCAATCTGACCATTGTGTGTATTTTAAGAGATTAGATAATGGTAGATATATTATTCTATTGTTGTATGTAGATGATATGCTGGTTGCAGGATCACACATGCAGGATATCTCTGAGCTTAAGGTGAAATTAGCTCAAACTTTTGCTATGAAGGATTTGGGAGCAGCAAAGAAAATCCTTGGCATGAGCATTAAGAGAGACAGAAAAAATCACAGGTTGATATTGTCTTAAGAGGATTATGTGGACAAGGTGGTGAAACGGTTCAATGTGCAGGATGCTAAACCGGTAAGCACACCTTTGGCTAGACATTTTAAGTTGAGTAAAGAACAATGTATTAATTCACATGATGAGGTAGAGTACATGAGTAAAGTTCCATATTCTTCCACAGTAGGGAGTTTGATGTATGCAATGGTGTGTACTAGACCGGATATTGCCCAAGTAGTGGGTGTTGTAAGTAAGTATATGGCCAATCTAAGAAAGGAACATTGGAAAGCAGTTCAGTGGATCCTCAGATATCTGAGAGGAACCAGCAGTAGGCACTTGTGCTATGGAGGTTTAGATACTTCTCTACATGGTTATGTAGATTCAGATATGGCAGGTGATTTGGATGGCAGGAGGAGCACCACAGGATATGTTTTCACTGTAGATGGAACGTCGGTTAGCTGGATATCAAAGTTGCAAAAAGTTGTTGCCTTGTCAACTACAAAAGCATAGTATATTGCAGCCACAGAGGCTAGCAAAGAGATGATATGGATGACATGGTTCATGAAAGAGCTTGGAAGGGAGTAAGAGAGTTGTAGATTGTATAGTGACAGTCAGAGTGCAATCCATTTGGCTAAGAATTCAGCTTTTCATTCAAGAACAAAGCACATAAAGCTAAGGTACCACTTCATAAGACAAGTATTGGAGGATGGTGAGTTGAAGCTGGAGAAGATCCATACAGACAAGAATCCTATTGATATGTTAACCAAGCCGGTTACAAAGGAGAAGTTGAATCTTCATTCAACTTTTGTTGGTCTTCATGACTAAGTTGAAGATGGAGGAGCTAGAAGATGTTGCTGTACAGGTACTGGTGCAGCTGTTTATCTCCAAGTGGGAGATTGTTAAGGTGTGGAGCCTAAAAGCTTCACATATGAGTGCATTACCAAAGTTGTAGGTTTACACAGTCACCGACGTCGGTCAGGAGCGATCGACATCGGTCTGGTGTAGTTGAAGAGACGCCGGCGTCGGCAGAGGATCAGCCGACGTCGGTCACAAGCAAGCAGATAGGAACCAGCGTCGGTTACCTGTGCATCCAAAATGCTATTTTCGAGGACAAAACTGAGTGTTTGCATGATGAGTTTAAGTCTTAGTCTTAAGTTCGCGTCTCTATTATTAGTAAGATTGTTTTTAGAGCCCTTGTTCAAGAGGCTTAACTATTGGTTGTAAGTGCATGCTCAAGTCTCCTAATTCTATATGTAGAATTAGATCTTCTTAGCTTAGTGTGATTATTGTAGTAGTTCATTGTATGTGAATGTTGAAGAACAGTACAGAGTTGTATCAATCTAGGTTGTTGGAGTTGATTGTACTTGAGAGAGAGAGCTCTTGAGGGATAGAGATCTAGAGAGAGATCTTATGCATCTGAGAGAGGAGTGGAAGAAAGAAGTTTTTTCAATTGTATTCTTTTGTAAAGAGTTTAATACAAGTTTTTAGGGTGGTTTCTTGTATCTCTTGTTCTTTGCTATTATCTGATTCTAGTTACTTATCTATTTGATTTAATTTTACGGTTTATTGCTTTCATAAGTGTAATCATATTGTTGGTTGATCCCCAACATTGTGAATATCATCAAAGGTCTTGGAGAGAATCTTGAAGAGGCTAATGTAGTTCAAAAGGTATTAAGGTATCTATCTCTCAATTTTGATATAAAAGTATCTGCTATAGAAGAAAGTCATGATCTTACTCAGTTGAAGATGGATCAATTACATGGCACCCTTACTACCTATGAGATGAGAGTAAATGATGATATACCACCAAAGAATGAAGTGACATTCAAGAAAGAAATAAATCCAAAGAATAAGTTCCAAGGTAAGAAACCCAAAGAGGATGAGATATCTAACATTTATGAGGATGAACTAATTGCTTTAATTAATAGGAAATTGAGCATAGGGTCAAGGAATTATAAGGGTAAACTACCCTTAAAATATTTCAAATATGGAGAGATAGGAAATTTTGATCATAAGTGCCCTCATAAGCATATGAATATTGATGATGAAGAGCATGGTGATGACCAAGATGAAGATAAGAAGACATACATGAAGAAAATATTTAAAAAGTATAACAACAAGAAGAAGTCCTTGAAGAACAAGAAGAGTCTCTACACCAAAGAAGATTGTAGCTCATAAGATGAGAGTGAAGACAATGAATTTGAGTATGATCATGAAGATGATAGTCCTTTGAATATGAAGCCCTGTTCATAGTTGAGGAAGGAAGTTGCTCATATCAAAATGAGTCTACTTGGAGTGATTCAAATGATGATAAAGATGAGGTAGACTATGAGAATGAATTGATGAATGATCTTGAAGAACTAAAGATTAAAAAGAATATCAATAAGAAGATGAAATATAAACTCAAGGACTATGAAGAGAAATTTAATGTGTTTAAAGTAAGAATGAATGAAGACACTGATGAACATAAAGATATTTTCAAGCATCTTAGTTGTCAATATGAAATTCTATCTATAATATTGAAAGCTAAAGAAGATGAATGTTTAAGGTATGTAACTGAAAATGAGTCATTAAAAGATACATTAGAGAAGACATCTAGTAAGGTGAAGTCATTTGTGAAATTCTAAAAGAGCTCAAGTGATCTAGATAATATTTTGAGTGGTCAAATTCATGCTAGTGATAGATTTGATCTTGGATATGAAGAAGAACAAAATAATGTAACTCAAGACAAGAGGAAGACTAATATGAACAAGGACAATCATACTTTGAAGATAAAACATCAGACAAGGATACAAGGTGTTGGTAGAATGAAGACAAATTAGATCAGACAACCAAATTCCTTGAGGTATGCAAGTTTCAATGGTTACTATTACACATGTAATCAATTTAGGCATAAAGCTAGAGAATGCAAGAGACCTGTTATTAATGAGTTTGTATGGAAATATGTTAGGGGTCATCCGTCAAAAGGTGTGAACAAAGTTAAGTGCTTCAACTATCTTGATGTGGGACACTTTGAAAACCATTGTCCACATAAGGTTAGACAAGGTGAGTCCTCTCCATAAAGAGGAGGTTATTTCATTTGTCATAACATAGGACACATTACAAGTTTCTATCCAAAAAAGGTAAGACAAACTATGTTTCTATCAAAGAATATTGTTTGCTACAACTATGAGAAGATTGGTCACATTGTTAGATTCTGCAAGTAAAAATTATCAAGTCAAAATAAGTTTAATCAGGCTCCTAGAGTGCAAGAAAGAAGGCAAGTTAACTCATACAAACCAAAAGTAGTATGTATGAGTCATGATGGGTCTGTTGGTCCAAGTAATCTATTTGTTATGGTGGATAATGCTATAAAAGGTGAAGAGTATCAAGGGCTCTCATTGTCTACTCATGTTGTGAATGAAGAGACCAAGCTCAAAGAGAAGACCAAGGTACTGGTTGAGGCTAGTTTTGAGGTAAGTATGGATCCAAGTGAACATCCTACTATTGCTGAGAAAGTTTCATTCAAATAACATCAATTGTTAGTGCCTAGTGATGAGGTTCTAAACTGTAAGGAAGATTCTATAGATGAAAAGGTATGTCATGAATCTATGTTATCTCCATGTATTGTCAATCCAATCATAGAGGATAATATTGTAGTAGATAAGCATGTTGCTTCTCTTAAGCCTAAGAATAAGAAGAAAAACTATAAGCATCAGATGACCAAAGAGGAGAAGAAATATGAGGAATTATGGGAAACTCCTAGTTTCACATTGTTCTAGGATATTGTGAAGTAGGATGTCTTTGTTTATGCTTCTTAAGAGACTCTTTTTAGTGGAGAAGCGAGTGTTGCTATGTATGTAGTATCTACAGGGTTAGAATGGGTGTTTCTAGGTGGCCTAATGATATTGATGCAATGTCAAGAAGAGTTTGATGCTTAGAAAGGTTTGATGACCTTATTATAGCTTTTTGACAAATGGTTTTGTGGTCTGAAGGTATGTTGAAGTCAAAGTGAAGATTTTTGAGTGCTCTTAATTTTCTTAGTTTTGGCTTAAGGGCAAGCAAGCCTAAAATGGGTTATAGGATGTATGGGTTACAAAAGATGTGGAAGCACAAATCTTGGTACATAAGTGTGTGATGGTTGTCTACAAATGTGCAAGAAGTTTTAGAGGTGGATGTTGACCAAAAGGAAATTTGTTAACCTTATTTGTTTTGAGGCTCTAGGATTTTGAGCTATACTAGAAAAGTGGTTTACCTTATGAGTTAAGGTCTAAGGATTCTTAATATATTGAATGGGATAAATGGATTGTCAAATCAAGTTTCACAAAGATTTGAATATTTGTGGTTTTTAAATTGTTCATGTATTTGTCAAGATGGAGGCCTAATTGGCAAGTTGGTTTGTGAAGTAAGTATATTGTAAAGGAATATCTAGTTTTTTAAAATTGGTGTGATTGAGGGGACATATGAGAGTGATCTAGATATGAAGTTTCATGTATTGATGGTGTGTCTACTAAATGTTGTGGGCTCTGCAAGTTTTAGTAGGGCTATAAGGAGACCAGATAAGTCTAGTAAGAAGAAGAGTGCTTTTTTTTAGTTTCTCCAGAAGAGAAAGGCATGATTATTTCAAGGTGAGTTCTTAGGTTGGTTTAGTAGATGTTTCCTATTTTTTGAGTGGCATGAAGTTTTGTTTGTGATCCTGGAGGTGGTTTGAAAATAGAAGGCTAGTAATCTTGTGTGGTGGTTATTCATGGTATGAGGAGATATGAAGATGCTCAAGAGGTGTAATGGCTCAGAGATATTAGGGAGAGTTCCTCTCAAATTTTTCTTGAAGAGTTCCATCACATTGTAGTGCATGGTTGACAAGTACAAGGTGGTATGCATAGAGTTAGGAGAAGTTAACTCAGATATCTTGAATGGTTTGACGAGCTTTACATGATGTGAGGGGAAGCATATGTGAGATGATTTAGTCATATTGAAGATGTGGTGATATCTAATATGGATGAGATTTAAATAAGGTTGGTAGGATGACTTGATCAAACTTAGTCATAATTGTGTGTTCTTTTTCATTGGTTATAGTGTTTGATTAAAGAGAGTATTGGCATGTAGCAAGAGGAAGTTGTCAAGGCAAAGAAGAGGTAGGCTCAAGGTAAGGGGGAGTTTGTATCATATTTCTAAGGTGGTCCTATCCTATTGGTATTTTTTTTAGGTCTTCAAGATCAATTGGTGCTCACTGTCATTGTGTCAAAGGGGGAGATAGTTCCTATTATGGAGTGATTTAAGAGAGAGAAGGAAGGTGAGCTATATATTGCTATATGATGGTTATTGACATCAATGACAAAGGTGGAGATTATTGGAGAATTGTATATGATGTCATGTTGATGTCATGGAGGTGTCCAGGTGAGTGGATGAAGTGCTTTGATAGTCTAAGTGACAATGACAAATTGTATAATGTGCTTATCCTAGTATGCTTGAAGGAGGCTTGGTTGATCTTCAGTTTTAGTATGGTTAGAGATGTTCAGGGATGAGTATGGTGATTTGAGAATGTGAAATAAGTCTTATAAGAGGTTTTATATACTTTGAGTGCTTGTGTTCATGAGTGGATTTCATCTAGTTGATCATTGCTTTCATTTGGATATTTTGAGTCTAATGGTAGAAAATCTAAGTAGGCAGTTTGCTAACATCTCCATTGATACATGTGGATGAGTCTAGGGGACTTGGTCATTTGGTTGTGATCAAAAATTTTCCTAGTTTATATGGGATAAATTTTAGGTTATGTGATGATGTGAAACATAAGAGATGCAAGTGCAAAGTTGGGCTCCCAAGCAGTTTGATAGTGTTTTCCCAAACTTAGCCAAATTTGCATTGTGGGAAGAAAAGATAAGTAGGAAATTTGATGTAGTCATATTTCATAAATATGGTAGTTTCAATAGAATTTAATCACATGAATTTGTCTAATTTTGTGCCTAGTTGGTATGTGCTAAATTTTAGGTCATGCGATGAAGCACGTCAAAAGATATGCATTTGCAAAGTTGGCCTTCCAGGTATTTCTTGACATAGTTAGTTTTGTGCTAGAAAAATTTGAGTAAGCAGATTAATGAAATTATATCTCACATGCATGAGGGTTATAAGATAAAATGGATATATGGTTGGATACTCTTATATGAGGAGATCATATGGTTCAAATTTTAGATCATGCATCTAAGCCCAACAAAATTTATTGAGATCCAAATTTGGCCTTCCAAGAGGATTGAAATGGTTCCCATAGTTAATTTTGCAAGAGATTAAGATCAAGACCAAATGAATATCCAATTTTTCACGAGTGATCATATAGATTTATCTAACAATGCATACTAATTCAAAGAGTTTAAAGTCACAGTTGCTTAATAATAGGTAGATGTAAATAATGAGCTTCTTCTAACATCTGACAGTGAGCAAATGTTCATACTAATCAATATCAATATAGTGTATTAAGAGAAATGAGTTTAAAGTGTCTAATGTTTAAACACAGATCAAGATCAAGCTACGTACATGAGATTGATAGAGCATGTTTGTTCCATGATGTTAGGAATAAGTGAGATGATTCCAAGTGTTTAAAGTTTAACATTTGGTCAGTGGCACACTAGGAGTTAAAGTCTGAAGAAGACTGATAGTGCATGTTTAATCTAATGTGAGGACATGAGATGTAAGCAAAGTGACTCAGGTTTAACTATGACCATTTGGATTTAAATATTCAAATTTGAAAAGGAAAAATCAATGTTTAGTTTTTGTGTTATATATTTTGATCTATGCAGAATTTACTCATAGTGTAAAAAGTGAATTTATAAAAGACTCCAAGGCACATCTATAAATATAGATTTGAAGATCTGAAAGTGTGTACAATCAAATATATTGAGATTCAAAATTGACTATGTTCTGAACATAACCCGAGAATGGTATTTAAGCTATGATTATTAGTGATTCGATGTTTTAAGATGAACTATTGATCAAAGTGTGTTTTAGAATCCATAAATATGTTATATGTGTATTATGAATGTTTGACCAATCATATATAGTATGAACAAAGGTTTAAAAAATGACTATGTATTCACTCATAATGGTTGCTATATAGGATGTTGTTTGATAAAATTGTGCTTAAGTTGAAGGGTATGGCACTTAAGGGGGACCTATAGATCATGTGGCATGGGTCCATATGTTGAAATGTGTTCTTGTGTTTCTAGTTTGATCAAAGAAGTTTCAAAGAGGTGAATATGTCATCATAGGACCTAAAAGGTGACTTAGGCTTATTTGAAAGATAGTTGTGCTTAAGTGTGACCCATGTAATATGCCTTAAGGGTTAAGGCATGCCTAATGGCTAATAAAGATGTTGATAATCATGAAGACTCTATAAATAGTGAAACCAAATGAGATGGTTTCTAGACTTATGTGATACTTGTATGTGAAATTGTATTGAGATGATAGTGTTGTGGAACGAAAGAAAGGGTGGATGCCTAGTGGATGAGTTGAAGAGAAGAATAGATTGAGGACTATGTGTATAACCTATAGGTCATAATTTTATTGGAAAAATAGTGCTCTTGTAGGTTGAGGATAAGTGAAGATGTTTGGGGTTATCCAAAAGGATGTTTTGGATGCTTTGAGTGTGTAGAGTTGAAGAGATATGGTATACTTTGTATCTCCATTAGATTGGTAGGAAATTAGTGTTCAGGAGATGTTGTGTTCATAGGTGTTGTTGTGATAGCTTAACATCTAGGGATTTGCAGCCTCCTTCTAAGGTGAAACTTGATCAAGGTCTAACTGTTGTGGTATCTTATCTAAATAGGTTTAGTAGTTCCTTGCGAGATTGTAGTCTCATTAAAATAAAGGATGTTAGTTCCTTACTATGTTTGAACTTGTCTAAATTGGTTCTTGTTATTATAGGATAGTAGTCCTATTACAGGTTCTAGTGAGTTTTCTCTCCCAAGAGGGTTTCCCATATATGTCATGTGTTATGTGATTGATCTTGCATTATCTCTCTTGTTCATTGCTATGAATGATGTGTATGTTTCATGAATGCTTGTAGTAATTGATTAAGAGTTTGGAAAGGTTTGAAATTGAAGTTGGATTATCTAGGCTCACTGATTCACCCCCTTCTCAGTGATTGGACCTCTAACATTCTTCCATCTATGAGTGTTTGGACCATCCATGCACAAACTCTAAGATGGTTTTAGCCCCAAAAAAATGTACTGATGGAATACATCATTTTGATCATCTCACCAAGATGAATCCAACTAATGCTATTGTACACAATGGTGAAAATTTTTGAATTGAAAAAGTGTACCAATAGAATATACCATTACGATCATCTCATAAAGACAAATCCAATGATTTCTAATTTTCACAAGGTAAAACATTTTCTAGATCAATTCCTCTGAGATCACAAGTTATGTTTTTTTGGCCTTTTGGTGCTCAAGATGCAATATATAAAAAAATGTGTTGCAAAAAATTGCCCAAATTGATGCTTTGATACCACTTATAAGGAAATTACTTAGATGATTCAAAACAATAGAATTATATATGACAGAATGAAGAGCAGAATAAGTAGATCCACAATAATGACAAGAGAGCAGAATACTTGAATATTATGATTGAGCCACTTCGAGTGGACAACCTCCACAAAAATGCAATAAGAATAGAATTCATAATATGATGATAAAATACTAACCACTACCTCTTATATATACTCTACTTAGACATTTTAATTCCATAGGCCAACCATACTAAGAACATCAAGAAATAAAACAAGCTTATATGAAGATGTGTAAGCCACAAGTCAACCACATATATCCCTAGACACAATATATGTTAAGGGAATAGCAGGGATAAACAATACAAACATCATGATCTCTTACTAAGCCTATAATAAAATCTAAAAGTATTTCCCTAAAAATTTTATGGACAATGTTGGAACTACTGGTCTCTGTTGATTTGGGGTTTTATGGAAATAAATAAACCTATATGCTATATACCCATAAAAACTAAGTAAATCGATTATACCTATTTTGGATTGCTAGCATTTTGTTATTTTTGGAGTAGATAAACTCATATGTATATATGCTTAATTCAACTTAGTTTGACTACCTTGTTTTGGTATTTTGGTTTGCACTTATTTTATGTTATATTAAGTCACCTATACGGGTTGATGGCATATTGTTTTGGCTAATAATAAAGTCGTAGGGCTACACTCAACATTGGATAATTTTAGATCCTTGTTTGGGGGCAGGGTATTGTAGAATTCCCAAGATTGTGTATTCTTACAAAAATTCTATTATACACTTACAAATAGAACTATGGTCTTTACTAAAGCACCATAGATTTTATAAAATCATGGTTTTAGAAATAAATTTGGCCCAAAATTAATTTTATATGGGATGGGTAACATGAATGCCTATAAATTTAGTTAAAATAATTTGAGAAGAAAATGCATGTTATGATGGTTTCAAATTCTACTAAATTATAGTAAAATTTTATTGACATAATGTGTTCTGTAGTTGTTTGTATCCATGTTTGGCATAACAACAATTTATCCATTATATCTCCCACTAATGTTTGAACTAACTAGGTCAATCCCCATATTTGATAAGGATTTTAAAGTTTGAGTAGTTTGTTGATTGTATATGGATTAATTATACTTGCTTAAATCATTACCAAACTAATAACCTCCTTTGATATAATGAAACATGGCATGTACTTAAATACCAGATCAATATGTTTTTTCCTTTGGCCTGGAGGTTGGTAATATGTACGTATATACCTCTTTTATTATGGGGAATTTTATTTATAACACCCTTAGACCATATGATAATGGTGTAAATCTGTCAATCATATTATCTTTTTAAAATCAGGTTGAATGTGTATAATTGGGGTTTGTTAATGGCTTAGCTTAACCTCCTTTTCCTTTGGACTGCCCCTTATAAATTATCTCAACCATGATATGTAGTGTGAAACCTATCAACATTTTAATAAGATTTAATTGCTTACAGGGCAGCTATTTAAATGTTGTTATCATTCATAACTATCTACATTAGTAAGTGGTAAACTATACCTTCTTGGCTTGACTACATTTCATGCTGAATTAAATTGATATATTTATTTGATTTTTATATAGATGGATTACTTGTTAAAGTATTGAGTTATTTGGATGGTATGTTAGTTTGAAGAGGCATGCTAATTCTAGGTAGTGAAGCTCAACTTGACATTTCAAGCATTGAGGCTCCGACACCATAAACTCAGATTTACCTCTAAATCTACCTTCTTGAGTTTGAAGCTAATAAGATAAGTAGAACTTTTATGCTCCCTCAGATGAACGTCCTTTTATTGTCTTGTGTATATCTTGAGTGTTGTATAAGATATCATTTATTGTGGTCTTGGTTAGCATGTTAAACGTGGTATTTATTGATGTTAAACTTGGTATTTTATTAAATGTTTGACAGTTGAATTTTGTACCATAGCTTGTGTCACCTATATGCTCATAACATTCTAGTAAAACTCAAATACTTGATTCAACCATCTAGCTTATGGTTGGGGTGGTTAGGGCCACTAATGGTTAGGCTCATGACACTGTACCTTGGGGTTTGTCACCTTGTAGATCATGTACTTATCACCTGTGAATTGGACTTCCATGCTTACAGTTGATGGATCCATCATGTTAGTATGTTGTATTTTTGTTATTGATCACAATGGTTTCATTAATTTAAATGATTATTATGACTATGTTGTGACACTTGTACCATGGATTATGGTGATGTGGTATTATTATGTTAGTGATACACATGCATGGTAATGCATACCATATATGGGGTAGCATCATGATGCATGGGTATCAAGCATCTATTGACTCTATTACATAATTCTAACCTTTCACAATTGTTTAATGATTGTAACATGATACTCTTGTAATTATATGATGAAATTAAATGAATGTTATTTTTGTTGTTACTTAGTGATAGATGAATTTAGATGAATAATAAGTACTCTTGATAATTATGATTCTTCTAACTTTATATTCGGCTATATTGTATCTTACCATTTGGTGCTATGGAAACATGCTATACTATTGGTATTATTCTTGGTTATAAATCTGGACATGAAGTATAATCTTACTTGTGGTGCATTTTTATATTGATTATCTAGATAAAACTTATACGTTTATATGTAAACCATAAAAGATGTTACAATAATATGAACAAGGTTACAAATAGGTCTTGAATGGGAAATTGATATTATTGCTAAGTTATTGATTTCAACTTGAATTTATCTTTGTTTCAAAAAGTATGAAAATTGGCCTTAGTAGATGCAATTTCTTATTAAAACCATAATTTCAGGTTAATGGATCATGAAAGAATATGTAGGTTGTGTTATGGTTTTTAATAGTATGTCACTTAATAATTTATCACTTGAGTTTAATAAAAATAGTATTAAATTCTTATTATGCTTTTGTTACTTTTAAAAAGGAAAGGTGAGACATTATGGACTTAACATGACTATTGGAAATACTTGCAACTAAACATATTAAATTTTTTGTGAAATGCTAGAATAACCTATGTATCAACTAAATTTATGCCTTCATGAATAATGTAGAGAATAAAAAGATTATATACAGCCATAATTATAGCTATGTTAGAAGTAAAATGACTTGGGGGGTTGAATCAGTCTTCAATACTTTAAACAATCTTACTTAATCAATCATATATCATTTAGACAAGCATGTTCATCTTAACAAGCATAAGCATAAATCTATAAGAGCATGAAATATATGAACACAATATGTATGTGAGAAACCCTCAAGGGGAATAAAACCCATAGAAAGACAACTTATACAACTTGTCCTATAAGACCATGAATCAATTTTATTTGAGCACCAACCCAACAAGGAGTACCAACTTATCAAGCACCAACTTGTTAGGAGGATACAACCCCCTTATTGATTAATAACCCACTTAATCAACACTCTGAACCTATCCACCTTTCCCTGGTTTCTCTCTCACAATTGATGATGGTCTTTGATTGCTCAATCACACTCAATTTTTCCTCTCACACAAGCAAGATTATTCTTTACCTTCTTCACTCAATTAGCCCTTCTATGGATTGAGAAGTGTCATGAAAGCATTCATGAAAAAATGTAGATGTTTATGACTGATTCATAAAATTTCTTTGATATGTTTCACCACCTATGTAGGCTCACAAAATCCTCTTCTTCTTCGCTTCACATCTGCACTCTTTTCATTATTTTTTAGGCCTAAAAAATGCCTAGTATATATACAAGACTTTTCTTGTCCATATCCTTCTAGGTCGACCAATAACTCTTATCCTCTTAGGTCGGTCATGTAATGGATCTTAAAAAAATTTATAGACATGGATAAAACATTTTTTGAGTCCATTTAGACTTAACCTTTCTCAAATAGGCCTTATCTCTATTTTAGGTCTCATGGAGACCTAATCTTATTAGGCCTAATTAACACACATTACCTTTTGATCCTTTTAGACAACATTAAAACACTTTACATAGAAGAATCACATAATACTTCATCCCAAAATACCTATTCAAATATCATCTAGACTTTATAACACTTTTCTACTCAAATCACTACTTTGAGCACATCAATAGAATAGTTCATATTAACCTTGTGTATACACAGAAAGTCTATCTCAAATAATTGAAGCACAAACACAAATTTAAAAAACAAACATCGAAACAAAACATGTACATATAATCATTATAATCTTAGAGTCATCATCATGTACATTAGACCTCACAACCCAATGCAAAAATGCTCAAAACCTTTTTTGCAAGAAGCCCACTTAGAATTGCAAGTTGATCTCAAAACACTGTCATGAATATTTGAGATTTAATCTCAAAAATAATACTTCCTATCACTTATTAAACCTTTAAGATATTATTTTAAATATATATATATATATCTCAATTTTAAGTATAAATATCTCAATATATAATTCCAAATATTGGTCTTGTAGACCAATCTCTTATCTTTCGTATACACAATCAATTATAAACCAGTCTACTTACTTTGTATTTACGACTTCAATCACTTTAAATAATTTACAAGATTATGAAAATTATGAATAGGAAATTCATGACATAAGAAACATAATATTCATTGGATGCTTCATTTAAGTGCAGAGAGACTCCAACTCATCACTCCCACTTGTTTACTCAGAACTACCATTCTGACTTGAGGACCAATCATGGTGATTATGAATTTCATCACATGTGTGGGAAATTTTATGGAATATTTTTTCATGTGTATTATCCTATGAGATCATTAGGTAACTATTAGATATAAAATTACTATGATCAAGTGACAACTCTGGTCTTGCAGACCAATTTCACAATCTTACACCTTCATCGTCTCATCTACACAAAATAGATCAAATTGTGAGTAATGTCTTCAACATATCCACTTAATTCCAAATATTATATATAATATGTAAATTTTTTATAGGTATTGAGAAACAAACCCATGCATTTGAGTCCATACCTAATCCTTGGTAATACATCCCTAAACTCATTCTCACTTCTGCTTGGTTTTTCTCACTGGGCCTTTTTAGCGATATGAAAACTTCCATGACCAGTTTAACATATTTTAAGTCTATAACCTAATAAAAAACCACCATGTTCATCTAAAATAATTCATAATATTTAACCTCCATCCATTATGCAACTTTGACTCAGTTAACCCTGACTGCTATAGCAAGTTTTTGAGAAACAAGGCTTTTATTATAGTGTCCACTTACTCAAATGACAAGCCAATGCCACCTAGAGATACATGGGAGAGTCCAATAGTTTCTATAAACATAAAACTATGTCATATAATCCATTATAATCATTTCAATAAATATATTTCATATTGGGTCACTATGAGGGTTTTAGGAGGGTTTAAACCACCTTACGGTCTTAATGATCATTCATAAAGCTTAAGCCCTTGATCTAGAAACCAATACTTGGAAATTTTAACTAGGAAACTTTCACATATACCATGAATGTATTAATTTCTCATTAAAAGTTTACACATGAAAATTAACACATTAAATTCCTTCTCTAGTTGAGAACCCTTCATTCTATGTACATAGGAAACCTCAAAACCACATTTCATGATTTTTCCTATAAACCATGAATTAAAACTTGATAAAAATACCTAAAATAAAAATAAAAATCTCTATAAATTCTAATTTTTTTATTAATTCCTTATAAATTTAACCTCATACCCTATTTGATCACCATCTCTCTCTTAGCTCTTTAGACTCTTGGCCTGCAAGTTACATTAGGCCTTAAAGCAGACCTTCTAGCTATTGTCTAAGAACTCTACACCTCATACACATGTTAATAAAACATCCCACATGATCTACCATTTATTTTTATCCTTCATATGTTTTTATAACACCTCATGATTCCTCATTAGGTTAGGCAGAGTTTATGACTAGTCTAATTGCAGGATAGGTCTATAGGTCTTACCCTTGTAGGCTCATTTTGAAACACAACTGAGTTCCAGTACCTCATATGCTTGTTAAAATGTTCTTATACATCATTTTATGCCTATGTGCATTCATCTCATAGAGCAACCATTCTCCTTCTTGCACCAAACTAGGCATCCTATGCACAAGTCTTCTCAAGAACCTTACACTTAAGAACAAGTACACAAACATGCATACCATGTGTTTAGCCTTGACATCAACCATAGAAGAATCATCAAGTTGCCTTCAAATTCTATCTCAATAGAGAGATAATAGGTTGCCTTCAAATTCTCTCTTGTCACTTTGTCACTTGGCTTCATTATCACATACCACTTCACCATGTCTCTTTACTAAATGTATTGACATCAATGAAATCCATCTAGACCTTGACATCAATGACAATAATTATTAAAAAACTTCCCTTTTGTAATTTATGGCAAAACATTCCTCAAGTTTCCCACTTTTAACTCCCAAAATCTGGTCACTCCTCACTTCTTGTATTTTCTCCCCCTTTGACATTAATGACAAAGGGTACTGCATAACTGTCATATGAAGCCATACTTTCTTACCACAGGAACTTAATACATAGAATTTGAACCAATAAGGCAACATGATCCTTACTACAATAATACCTTCTTTAGATGAATATTGATAAAAAGAACACTTCTCAATGCATAAGAAACTTAATCATAAACTTGAATAGCTCTCCCTCAAACTAAGCATCCATTATGTTTCTGCTACCTGACTAGTGTCTCCATGAAGCCTAATGGAGTCACTAATTTCTTGTATGGCACTAGAACATTAAAATTTTAGGATATTCCAAGATCTCCATGATCTCATCTGACTTGATATCCTTCAATACCCTTTTAGGATTGATTTGCATTATAGGTTTGATATCTTCATCTTCAATTTGATCATCAACGTGGGCTGATAATAGGCATTCTTGACTTATTTTAACATTTGAAGCATGCTCTATCATAACAAGTAGTACAATTGAGTTTTTGGACTAATCATAACTCATATTCATTATCTTTGGTTTACAAACATTCATTGCCTTTTCTCTATCACTCTTGAGGATTCAAACCTCTTGTTTTGACTTGATGACCTTCTGACCTTATTAGGACAGAACCTTGAAATGTGTCCTACATCATGACAACTATAGAAAACCACCTTATACATACCTTTTGACTTATGTGATTTGTGACTCCTTTCATAGTCCCATAACATGTCTCTTGTAGTCTCAATAAGTTATAAAACATATTCACCTCTCCACACATCAACATGACATCAACACATGACCCGATTTGTGATTATTATTTGTGTGTGGACAATGAATGTCTAGAATGGGGAAACAAAGATGAATAAAGGATATCATTGGGAGATAAACTCAATTTTTAACTTCAAATTCATGACTTCCATAAAAAAAATCTTGAAACCAAATACAATGCATCTTCTCCAATGTGAAAACACTTGTAGATATATGGAGCAAAACTGGCAGGGTATCTAAAATGATTGTTTGGTGTGATCAAGACGTGTGTTTGATCAAAGCATGGATCAATGATACTAAAAAATGGAAATATGGGGGGACCTGTGACACTTAAACATGGTAATCATCATTTACAATTGATATGAAACCTTTGTATGTAATTCAAACCTCTGCAAGTGGAGAATTAAATAAAACTACTCATAGTGTTCCCTCTTGCAAAGTGAGATGATAAACACATCAAAACATCATGAAACATGAAATAAAGTGTGTAAATAATTGGAGAAGGAATTAAAAATTCTTTAGAAGTAATATCAACAAGTGAGTTGTATGGAATCTTCTAAACAAGACTAAAACCTGAAGGGTGCATATATGAGCAGACCATTTTGAACAATCAACTTCAAATAGATGATTCATAAAATAAAGTAAACCATTGATATAAATTATTATATATAAATTAAGGTATATAATTTTACAACTTCCCAAAATCATTGTTCCTGAAACTACTTGTGCTGGCCATACCAAGTACAAACCTACAAGTCACTTCAGTTTGCCAAGAAGAGTGAAAATGAAAGTAGAATGTTTTTGAGAAATAAATGTCAGTTTAAGATAAAATTAAACATGAATATGTGTGTGGGGAATCTGAAGAGTCATATTTACACTTTTTTCTAGTGGTACACTTCCCAAGGAGGTTATACAAGTGCCACTTTCTCCTTTTTTGCTAAAAAATACCTTTTCTATAAACAACCTACAATATTTTTAGTAGTGTTAGTTATATAAGGATTATAATGACACATGGATCATGAAATAATGTTTTTAAACTTTTACATTTCTTAAAAAACCCATACAAAGCATTAAATGCACTATTTTGACCTCTTAAATGACCCAAAAATGATATAAGGACATAAAAACTAATTGACCAAAGCCAATATAACATTAAACATAAATTAACCTATAAAAAACCTTATTAAAATATATTATACCCCCTTATATATTTAAAAATACAACTTTTTTAACTAGGGGTGCTCCAATTTAACCTCAGTCAAATTTGGTCAACAAATTGGTGACTCATAGGGGTAGTATGCCTGCTATACTAACTAGAACAATATCCTTATCAGTCCATTAGGATTAGGGGTCATCTAAATACTAAGACAATATAGGAAACCTTTGGCCATTGACCACAAAACTATGATCAAGACAAGACACTAAGACTACCTCAACCACATAAAACAAAGGACACACACTAACAAAGTAAACACACATGTAATCAAAACATTTAGGGGAAGCAAAGAAAAAATACTATGTACAACTAAAAATGAGCATACATCCCTTTATATCAAAGTTAAATATTGAGACTCTTCTTGTTTCATGACATGGAGGATTGAATGAGGTATGTAGCCTTTTGAACTCTAGCATTGATGCCTCCAACTCTTTGATAATGTTTGGCAACTTCATTGGCATAATATTCAATGAGAACCAAGAAGCTCCAAAAAACTTGACTATGGGAAAAGATTCTTCTTGTGTCCAAATATCCCCTACTTTCTCATATGATCCTTCAATTTCAAGTTCAAATGATGATTCAACAAAGCATACCTTCTTGTCTTCCATGGTGTTCTTAACAAGATTGGGATTCCTCTCAGCTACAAGTTCTTCTAGCTCATCAAGGAGTTTTGAAATTTTTTACCAATCTTGGTCATTTTCCTCCAAGTAAGATTCTTTGTTTTCCTTGTCATATACTTGGCCTTCAACTTGTCAAAGCTCTTCAAGCTCTTTAAAGATCTCTATTTGCAACTGCTAATCATCCTTGTCCTCTTTTTTATTTATATCCATTTCCTCTTCAATATTAGAATGGTAATCCAAAACCTCATGATAAAGCATAGATTATTCCTCATGTATTTATTTCTTCAAGTCTTTGCTACCTTCCTCATTGATGCACTCCTCCTCAAGAATGGATGCATTAGAGTTAGCTTCATGAATACACATACCCTCAAGTATGGAGATAAGAGCTTATGGATTGTCTTTTTGTTCATCAAAGGGAGTACCTATGGTAATCTCTTCCTTATAATCAATCATGAGGTCTTATTTATCAAACATGAATTGGGCTTGCTCTTCTTCATTTGCTTCTCTCAAGATAGGATCTTCAACATAAGGAAAATATTCTTCATCATCAACCAAACAAGGAGATTCAACACAAAAACTCACCTCTTATTCATCACTAAGGACCTCTTAAAGGATCTAAATTTGCATCTCATGACTTTGATTCTCAAGGTCTGAAAGCTCTTCCATCTCCTTTCTAGTGATGCCAAGACTAGGCATCTTGAAATCTGGTGACTTAGCCCAATAAGGCTGCCAAGGAGTTACATTTTTTTCAAGCAAGAGTTTTGAATTTTCCTCATCCAGCTACTCTTCTTTAGGTTCGCACACCACTGGTCCATCAAGGCAATGGGTGATGGAATGAGTATAAAAATAACTAATTGGTGGAGGTAGAACATATAGTTTAAAATTAGGCTGAGAATGAAAAGTAAGAGATTCTTTTAGGAGCTCTTGAGGAAGGGAAGGTAGATCTTGAACTGGGACAACTTGAATTTATTCTTTCCTCTTGACATCTACTTCATTCACATTTGACTCAACTTGGGAAATCTCTTGAAGGAGGTGAAATGGGGTGTGTTAGGTATAGAATCTTCTTGTAGGTCTAAACCTTACATCACACCTTGATTTAGCAACTTCATCTTTGACTCTAACTCTTCAATTTTCTTGACTAGATCCTCTTGGAAAAGTCTTTCTTGAAGATCATAGGAATCATCATGAGGCTGAGGTGTACATGAGGGTTGCCATGGAATACAAGAAGATTTTTTAGGAAGGGTAGGAGGGACTTGCAAAGGATCAACTCTACTCTCCACTTCACACTCTTTAACAATGCTTCTATCTTCTTTCTTGCCCCATGACCCTACTATTTTGTTCCAACTTAGGATCTTAGGATTTGAGTTTTCTTCTTGAGGAAGGGTGGGAGGTGTTTGTATAAGATCAAGCTTCTCTTCAATTTCACATTCTTTGTCAATAATTTTCTCCTCTTTCTTTCCCCATGACTCCACTATCTTATTCCAACTTGGGATATTAGGATTTGAGGGCTCTTTTTGAGGTGATGGAGATACAATGTGAGAGGGAAATGATGATTTTAAATCTACTTATTTTGATACCAACATGGAATATTGCATATGCATATTTTCCAACTAAATTTGCCTATCAAGGTTTGATTTAAACATAAGGTTATTCTTCTCAACTCTTTCTTCCACTTGATTTGGAAAAGGATGGCCTTGATAAGGTTGATTGGGTTCATGAGTGGGAACCATGTAGGATTGATAACAACTTTGTAAAAGTGGAAAATAATTTTGATAGGTTTGGTAAGGCTTCCTTTCATGAATTTATAGCCTATCCTCTAAAGAAGAGACTAAACCACTCACATCTAGCATCTCACTTGTGATCCTTTGCCAATTGACTCTCTCAATAGGTGCCCACTCCCTCTTGACTAACTATAATACATTTATCACTTGATGGATGGAATGATTAGGAGTATTTTGGACACATCCCATAAGATTATCAAGCTTTAACATATATCTCTCATAGTCTAAGAGTGTCCTCTTGAAGGTGGAAATGGGTTGGCTTGAGGAGTGGCTAGGTTGACTAGGAGCATGACATGGAGAAGGTTGGCTATATGAGTGGTAATAATCATGTATGGATTGGGTACGATCATATTGAGGTTAAAAATAACCATATTTGGGTTGATATACTTCATGATAGGGTTGGTTAAGAGTTTTCTCATATTTATAGAGAATGCCATAAGCTTGGAAGGTCTCACCAACTTGCATGAAATTATACTCAACACTAAGGTCAGCCATGAAACTTTATTAAAAAACAAGAACACAAAATAACATGTTACCAAAAATCTTCAAAAGATCACCTAGGCTTCTTGACCAGCTGATATAGGTTTAGAGTCGCCATTGATGTTTGAATAAATGCTTCTAAAGGCTGATGTGTTAAAGGACAACACCAAAAATCCTCCAACTCTTAGAATAAGAGTCCCATCGAGCATGCCAAAAATTGTTGTCACTTAGATTTTCAACCTTTGAGGAAATGTAAAGGTCTCCTCATCTAAGTGGCATAATAGAATAACCTCTAGGCTTGTAGGCAGCCTGAGGAATGACGTGAATTTCTAGATAGGGCTAGCTCCCTTGATGTTCCACTTAAGATTGAACCTACTACTAAATTGGGGGTGAAAAGGGAGAGAGAAAATAAAAGCAAAACTAACTTAATGGAGGTGATACACTAGATATATTGATGACATATAACCATATGTATCTTACACTTGAGACAAAGAAACTAACCAAAACATACATATTTCCAATCTAAGTCTTCTTGCATCAATGTTACATTATGAGGTTATGGAAGAATGCCTTGGGCTAGGAGGACTAGACAAGAGGCCTTAAATGGAACTGATGAAAATACAAACTCACTTAAACCATGGACATCTCTTAGAACACTTCATATGCCCTGGAAGAAGAAGCTGTAAATAGGTGAAAGGATGAGAGAGAATGCTAAGGAATCCATAGTCTTCACTAAGCAAATCTAACATTCAAGTAAAGAACACCAAGTATAGTCATATAAGAGGTAATACTTAGTCATTTTATTGATCACAAGGTATACAAATGAGTAGGGACTTGTCATACTCAGGTGGAGCATCCCCTACAATGGTTAAAATGGCTAGTTCTTATAAAACTTGAGAGAGGGAGAGAAAGAGAGAAGTCCAAGGGACACAAGGACACTTTTCAAGCTAATAAGAGTAGTTACTTGTGCATGTGTAGAGAGTATGGGATGAACCATGTAATTTAAAGAGCTACAAGTGTCAATTGAAGTCACAAACTTCATGAAAAGTGGCATAAAACTTTCCATTTTGTACATAAAAACTACTTTCATGATTACCTTTATTTGAACATCCTATAACTAATGATGAATATTCAAAATGATTTGAATGTAAGGTATGGACATCATAAATGTCTATCCATGTATTTTTTGCATGCTTGGTCTTCTAGAATCACCTAGAAGTGAGCCATCATCATCTGCTCTCCAGAAAACTACTCTTCTATGCACCCTTCACACTTGGCCTAAAAATTGGTATCAGTTATCTATGAAAATCCATGGGAGGGAGTGAATTAAAAGTTTCAAGGCCATCTATGGCCCTATAAATTTGTCTCACTTGAAGTTTTCCATCTTCTTCACTAGTTTGTCCAATATGCCAGATTTGATTGGATAAGTTAAAACAAATATTTGGGTCGCTTAGAAGTTGATTACTAGAATTAAATTAATATAGGGAGTTATATTAAGTCTTAATATTTCACCCAAAGTTAGTTTCACCTCTTTAATCCTTTCAAAACTTTCAAAACACAAACAATGGTAAAAAATAGCCTATTTTATACCCCATATGTACAATTACATATAACTCAGCTGGATGTGAAGTAACTTGAGGGTTTCCTCTAGAATCTATAATCATTATTATAGACAAAATAGTTAATTATATTGCATCTCTAACTCCATTTTCAAAAACTAGTTCCTCTAAGGGTTTTGCAAGGGTTTCTAAGTAGTTTTGGGTCTTAAGGTTGGTTCATAAAGTTTGGACGTTCAAATTTCATAATAATTCCACAAATTAGTTTATAGGGACCTAATACAATTCCTCTTAACTTATCTAGTCTCCATTCAAAGTGTCATGAATGATGTGAGCTCTTGAAGTTGCCTATTTGAGCTTGTTTTCCTCTTTCTTGCATGTCTAATGGGTTTCTAAGCCAAAAATGGCTTCTCCAAGGTTTCCTCTACACACAAATATCTTTTAAACTTTAATATCAACCCTAGGAACATGCTCTAATTCATAATAATGTTCATATCATGCTAGGATTGTGAGTGACTCCTCATTTGGTCTTTAGGCCTAAACATGCCTAATGGGGTTGACTGCAACCTTGACCATATAGACAAATTTGATTTGTTCCCTAATCCTATGATGTGTTTTAAATTATGCCTTAGGTATGTTCCATATTTAAAAACCTTTTTTATGTATCTACTTGACTTCTGGTTCACCTTTTTGTCATGTCTCCTAAATCTATAGGGTTTATGTAAGGGGAAAGTGCCACCTATCTGAGACAAAATAGGGGGTACTTCCCTTATTTGTCTATAAAAAAAACACTTGCGTGATATTATTAAATTAATATACATGTTATTTATAAATTTTAAACCCTTGGTAAGTATTTTATACCCTCTAACCTTCATTCATTTCCAAAATAGACTTCTTGGAGTGCAAACTGTCTGCAGGGTTCTCATGTGGACTATGTTTTAGGTTATCTTAGATACCTCCTTGCTCAATATCCATTTTAAATTTCCTATTAACTTTTTTATAATCTTTATATATTTTATTCAATCATCATTCTAACATTTTGATCTCCCAAACACCCATTATGCTCTTGAAATTACAAGAATGTGTTGACTTACTTTAGGGTATCTACCTGTTGTGAGCCCTATTTTCCCCTTTGGAAAGATTTATGGAATAATTAACATACCACTTGAGGTGTTTACTCACTATTTTACCAATTTTTATCTCCATTCACCATGATAATATATCTTTTACCCCCAAGACTGAATCCCTGCCTGACTAGACTGAGACACTTTTTAGGGTCTATTACAGGTGTTTATTTGCTCACTTTAGAATTTGTTTGTATTATAAGAAGACCATTTGAGTTCATTTTGGGTTCACACCATGCCTATCCAACATCACTTATCTTTAGTATACTTTATGACACCATCTTGTATGTATTTTCCAAAACCCTGTCTAGGTTGAAGTGCCTTGCCTACAACCCTACCTGTAGGTGTTATTAACTCTAACTACTTGATCATGGTGCTCCTAAACCTCTTGAAACATATTATAAGTTAATACAATGTGTATTTAATTTTTAAATTACCTATATGTTCACTTTTTACTCATTTGTGTTATCTTAGGGTCTACAAACTGTGCTTTCTTGTTTAAATTGAGATACCCCTGTCTAATAATTATTGTAGGTGATACAAGCTCCTCTATATTTGGTCATATTGATACTTGATAAACTCTCTTTTTATAATTTTAAGTGGAATTTTAATATATGAGCCAATATTCACCTATTTAGACTCCTAAAACACTAATCGGGAATCAAGTTAAGGTCACTAGTGAGATTGAGATGTTACCCTTGCCTGTAGATGCTTAGTTTCACAATGTACGGGCTGAGGGTGAGTGTGAGAGGTAAACACATTGTAAATAATATTCTCTTTTGGTGATCTTGGGTCATAAAACTCCTTTAATCTATTGAAAACATTTGAACATGATGGCAAGGCCATTGTGCAACTTAGATGGAAAAGGCCTCTTTTAACCTTAGACCTATAGATATCGCTATATAAGTTTAGTGTATGAAAACACAAATTTGAGACTTCTAAACACCACCCTACCCTAGCCAATTATCCTAAAAAATTTTCAAGGTTTATCTCCTATATGAGAGATATAAGGTTTAGTATCAGAGACACATCAAACCCTTAGGTAACCCTATTTCATAACCATGAGAAAATGTGTTAGGTCCTCTTTTTAGTACTTTTAGGGGAGACAGTCCTAAACATAATCTTCATCTTATCCACATGGTTTGACATTTAAACATTCAATCTTTACACCTTATATAAATCTTCAAAACTTCCTTATCATATCAAGGTCTCCCAAAGTGTCAAGTTACCACCATTTCTTTATATAGGTTTTTGGATATCCTACTCAGCCACTTATAAGTGGATATTTGACCCACCACAATAAGCTATAAGTGTACACCATGAAACTAAGAATGCATATGAACTTTTTATGTTCTTATCCAACACCATAGTGTGTCTATTTTAGTCTCAAGAAGCTGGAAAACATATTCACCTCTCCACACATCAGCATGATGTCAGCACATGACCATGTTTGTGATTATTATCTGTGTGTGGATAGTGAATGTCTAGAATGGGGCAACAAGGATGAGAAAATGGTCTCATTAGGATCTATAATCAAGGTTGAACTTAAAATTCATTACTCCAATAAAAAAACATCTTGAAACTAGATACAATGCATCTTCTCCAATGTGAAAACACTTGTAGACATATGGAACAACATTGATAGGGTATCTAATATGACTGTTTGGTATGATTAAGACATGTGTGTTTGATCAAAGCATGGATAAATGATACAAAAACATGGAAATATAGGGGGACCTATGATATTGAAACATGGGAAACATCATTTCCCATTCATATAAAACCTATGTATGCAATCCAAACCTCTACAAGTGGAGAATTTACTGGAACTACTGATGGTGTTCCCTCTTGAAAATTGAGGTGATAAGCACATAAAAACCTCATGAAACATGAAATAAAGTGTGGTGATAATTGGATAAGGAATTAAAAATGCTTTGGAAGCAATCTCAACAAGTGAGTTATACGAAATATCTGAAACAAGACCAAAACTTGAAGGGTGCACAAATAAGCAAGAAATTTTGAATAGTCAACTTCAAATATATGATTCATAAAACACAGGCTACCATTAATAAAAATTATTATGTTTAAATTAATGTCTTTGAGTATACAACAACCTCCAAAAATCATTTTTCCTTTAACTTCTTGTGTTAGTCGTACCAAGAAGAGTGAAAATGAAAGAAAAATAGTTTTGAGAAAGAAATGTCCATTTAAGATCAAACCAAACATGAATATTGGTGTGGGGAAGTTTAAGATTCACATTTACACTTTTTCCAAGTGGCACACTTCCCAAGGAGGTTGTATAAGTGCCACTTTCTACTTTTTCTAAGAAAATTTCCTTTTCTCTAAACAACCTACAATATTTTTACTAGTTTTAGTTATCTAAGGCTTCTAATTACACATGGGTCATGACATCACGTTTTGACACTTGCATATTTCCTAAAAAAATTGTACAAAGCATTAAATGCACTTTTTTGACCTCTCAAATGACCTAAAAATGATATAAGGACATAAAAACTAATTGACCAAAGCTAATATAACATTAATTAACATAAATTATCCTATAAAACACCTCATGAAATTATATTATACCCCATTATATACTTAAAAATCCAATTTTTTTAACTAGGGGTTACCTAAGTTGACCTAAAAGTCAAATTTAGTTAACATGAGGGGTAGTATAACCATCCATAATTGACTGCCAAATATCATGTCCTTGTGACATCAAATATATATTCATTCTGATACTCCAAAAGGCATAGTTATATCCACTAAATAATGGAGCCTTACTGGTAGAGAAACCACCTTGAGCTTACTGACTAGCCATCCTTGATTTTAGGATCTCCTTTAGGATTTTAGACTTGATTCAAAGGACCAAACTCCGATACCAAACATTGGAAGAAAAATGATTGAGAAGGTGGGGGGGTGAATCAGTCTTTAATACTGTAAACAATCTTACTTAAGTAATCATAGATCATTTAGACAAGCATGTTCATCTTAGCAAGCATAAGCATCAATCTATAAGAGCATGAAATATATGAAGACAATATGTATGTGGGAAACCCTTAAAGGGAATAAAACCCATTAAAACACAACTTGGACAACTTCTACTATAATACCATGATTTAATTTTAGTTGAGCACCAACCCAACAAGGAATACCAACCATTAAGTTTATCAAGCACCAACTTGACTTTAGCAAGCACCGACTTGATAGGAGGCTACAACCCCCTCGCTGATCAAAAACCCACTTAATCAATACTCTGAACATATCCACCTTTATCTTTTTTCCCTCTCATAACTAATGATGGTTTTCTGCACTCAAATCTACCTCTCACACAAGGAGGATTGTTATTTACCATATTCACTCAATTAGCCCTTCTATGGATTGAGAACTATCATGAAAGCATTCATGAAACCTTGTAGATGTTTATGATTGATTCATAAAAATTATTTAATATGTTTCACCACTTGTGTAGGCTCACACAATAATCTTATTCTTCACATCACATCTGTAGTCTTATCACTACTTTTTAGTCTTAAAAATTCCTAATATATATACAAGACTTTTCTTGTCCATATCCTTCTAGGTTGGCCAATCACTCTTATCCTCTTAGGTCAGCCATGGAATGGATCTTAGAACACTTTATAGACATAGATAAAATGTGTTTTGAGTCCCTTTAGACTTTAAATTTCTAAAATAGGCCTTATCTCTCTTTTAGGTCTCATGGAGACTTAATCTTATTAGGCCTAATTAGGACACGTTACAGTTCGATCCTTTTAGAGAACATTCAAACACTTTACACATAAGAATCACATCATATGTCATCCCAAAAGACCTATAATAATCTCATATAGAATTTATAAACTTGTTAACTCAAATCACTAATTAGAACACATCAATATATAACAACTAAAGACTTCAAGTTTCCATCAAGCTACTGATGCAACTATTTCATTAGGAATTGATGATCTTTTAAGAACACCATCTAAAGCATGGGTTAGCTAATATGCATAGTGATAAGGTTTTAATTTAAAAAAACATCATGATTATGGGAATGTACATGCAGTGGAGAAATTATGTCAATTAATATAAATATGGCATGCTACCAGTGAATATTTGAGACAAGTAATGAATCCAAATTTTAGGATAACCCTGTGTATACATAGAAAGTCTATCTCAATTAATTGAAGCACAAACACAAATTTTTAAAACAACCATGGAAAAAAAACATGTATAGAAAATAATCATGACCTCAGAGTCATCATCACGTGCATTGGACCTCACAACTCAAGGCAAAAATACTCAAACCCTTTTGTGTAAGAAGCCCACTCAAAACTACCAATTGACCTCAAAACACAATCATGAATATTTGAGATTTAATCCTAGAAAAAATACTTCAATCACTTTTGACACCTTCAAGAGATTATTTGACATATCTAAATCACCTTTAAGTACAAATATTACAATAACTAATGCCAAATATTGGTCTTTCAGACCAATGTCTTATCTTTAGTATACATAATCATTTTTGAACCAGTCTACTTACTTTATCTTTACCACTTCAATCACTTTCAAT
Source organism: Torreya grandis (assembly GCA_037957365.1). Classification (NCBI taxonomy): domain Eukaryota; kingdom Viridiplantae; phylum Streptophyta; class Pinopsida; order Cupressales; family Taxaceae; genus Torreya; species Torreya grandis. The sequence continues at coordinate 7,946,736 of JARHVA010000030.1, forward strand.
AATTTATAAGCTTATGAAAAGTATGAATATAAAATTCATTACATAAGTAACAACATCATATTCATTGTATGCTTTAGTTAAGTGTAGAGAGTCTCCAACTTATCACTCTCACTTGCTTACTCAGAACTACCATTCTGCCTTAAGGACCATCATGGTGATTATGACTTTCAGCACCTGTGTGGGCACTTTTAGGGAATCTTGTTTCATGTGGATGATCCTATGAGATCATTAGTTAATTATTAGATAGATAGGTACTATTATCAAGTGATAACATTGGTCTTGTAGAATAATCTCACAATCTTACACCTTTGTTGTCTCATCTGCACAAGACAAATCAACTTGTGAGCAATGTCTTCCACATATCCACTAACTTATAAATAATCTATCAAATATGGAAATGTGTTATAGGTCTTGGCAAACAACCCCATTCATTTGTATCCATCCCTAATCCTTGGCAATATATCCCTAAACTTATTCTCACTTTTGCCTGGTTTTTCTCATTGTCTGCATCACTAGGCCTTTTTAGCGATATGATAACTTCCATAATTAGTTTAGAAAATTTGAGGTCTAGAACCTACTCATAAAACACCATTTTCATCTAAAAAAAGTTACAAGCTTTAATCTCCATCCATTTTGTAACTTTGACTCAGTAACCCTACCTGTTATAGTAAAGTTATGAGAAACAAGGCTTTCCCTGCAGGATCCACTTACTCATATGACAAACCATTGCCACCTGGAGATACCTGAGAGAGTCCACTACTCAATATAAACATCAAAATAGGTCATCTAATCCATTTTGATCCATTTCCATCAATATATTTCATATCAAATCACTATGAGGGTTTTAGGAGAGTTTAAACCACCTTATAGTCTTAACGATCATTCATAATGCTTAGGCCCTTAATCCAAAAACCAATGCTTGGAAATTTGAACTATGACCCTTCCCCATCTACCATGAATGTATTATGTTCTCATTAAAAGGTTACATTTTCAAATGAACACATGAAACTCCTTCTCGAGTTGACAACCCTTCATTTTATGTACACAAGAAACCTCAAAACCACATTTCATGCTTTTTCCTGTAAACCATGACTTGAAACTTGATCAACATAATTGAAATAACATTAAAAATATATGTAAATGATCATTTATCCATTAATTCCTTGTAAATTTAACCTAATACCCTATTTTATCACCATATCTCTCTTAGCTCTTTAGGCTCTTTACCTATAAGCCACCTTAGGCCTTAAAGTAGATATTCTAGCTATTGTCCAAGAAACATCCCACATGATCTAACACTAATTTTCAATCTTTATAGGTTTTGATAACACCTCATGACTCCTCATTAGGTTAGGTAGAGTCTAGGACTAATCTAATTACATGATAGGTATGTAAGTCTTACCCTTGTAGGCTCATTTTAAAACACACTTGAGTGCTCTAATGCTTCATATGCTTGTTCAAATGTTCTTAGACATCTTCTTAGGCCTCTATGAATTCATATAATAGATCCAACATGATCCTTCTTACAACAGAATAGGCATCCTATACATAAGCCTTCTCGAGAACCTTACACTCAAGAACAAGTACACAAACATGCATACCATGTGTTGAGCCTTGACATAAACCATATAAGCATCATCGGGTTGCCTTCAAATTCTATCTCAATAGAGAGACATTAGGTTGCCTTCAAATTATATCTTTTCACTTTGTCACTTGGATTCCTTGTCACATACCACTTCACCATGTCTATTTACCAGATGTATCTTGACATCAATGACATCCATCTAGACCTTGACATCAATGACAACACTTCTCAACATGCTATTCAAATCATATGAAGTGATTTATTTCAGAATGTTTATCCTTAATAGACAAATGAAAATTACTCTCATACCTATGGATATTAAGGTTGCCTTACATAAGTATTAGTATTTCTCATTGACTCTAAAGTCTTAATATGGAACTTGGTGTAGGCCTAGTTACCTATAGTCTTGTCATTGACTACTTAGACACCTCTTTATATGCTACCTTATCAATGGATATCTTGTCTCATTAATGGATGCCCTCTCTATCTATTGTTTTTTTGAATTAAAATGTATTAGAATGACATGTCGTATTGAAATAGATAAATCCTATTTGGATGGAATGTGATGGTTATGATGTCTATTTTTATTTAGTACACCTACCTATATATGGTAAAACTTTGGCCTATGGCATCTATGCATAAGAACTTGGTGTTAATCGCTTAAATCTATTAATCTTGTTTCCATATTCACTTATTGCTAAAGTGATTGTGGAAATTAATTATATTTGAATAATTTCTATCCTATTAGAATGTATTTCAGATTCATTAAAATATATAGTTAGATATGTTGCCTTTCCTTATCAAGTCATGGATGTGTTATCTTGTTTGGGCATTAACATCTATGTTTTGAGGCATATGGAGTTAGCTAATTGTAACAATTTTATGCACTCTTTTTGTTAAAATGATTAAGTATGGGAATATGATTCCATTAAGCATTTACTACACTAATAAGATCTCTGAAATGCTAGAATTATATTTATATCGTAGTTGAATACATTTTTATTAAAATTAAAATTGTCATTGAAGAATTGATTTAATCATACGATTAAAATGAGAATAAAGGCTTGTATGCCATAAGTAACCATTAATGCTTACTAGCTTGTAATATATATGTATTTGAGAACTTATGGGACTAAAAATTTTATTAGACTCCTTTGATAATGGTAAAACCATGTTATTAAAATTATCTTCCTTGTAAGATTATTGATCTGATCATAAGCTAAGATTCATCATACAAATGTATGGTTACTAAATCTGAGATTTTATTTATGAAATCTTGTTGAATAACTCCAAGAAGTTGCCTAGACTTTTATGGGCTACATTGGCAATCAGTTGGATACCTCATGCCAATTGATTGGACTCCCTTATGTACCAATTTGAGTGGCTACAAATGTAGTCCACCTTGGGACATATTTTATCAAATGATTTAATGACTTAAGGGTTTATATATATAGTAAAATTTTGTTGTTACCCTCTTACCATGCTAAGATTTGACATAAATTTAGATGTTGGGGAGTAGTTGTATCTTCAGCTCTCAAACAAGGCTCTATTAGATGCCCAAAATATTGAGTAAGATTAATTGACCCATAAATAGTGATATTGGTGGGAGTTAAGAGTATTATATAGAGTTTAGAGTCTATTAATGTGTGCATTCACACTGATACAATCCAAAATATATAATCCTTAGTGAGGATGCACTCCCATATAGAAATCTTTACTAGTGACTTAATCCTAGTTACATGTCTATTGCCAACTAATAAAGTATTGATTGGGAGCACCCTTGAGTGAAAATCCACTTGATGTTATCTCATATCATCTGATTATGTTTGGGCCTAGTATGCAGTGCCACTACGTACTTTGAATCAAAGTGATTCTCAAAATTTTTGTTTAGGGATTGTTTCATCTGGTATCAGAGTAGTGTTTCTGCTCTAGGAAACTATGTGACTTGAAGAGTTACTACATTGAGACTAATAAATTGTCCTAATAAGGTAGAGTTGTCAAGTGATCCACAAAGGCACTTAACCATTTTGGGCTGAATAATAAGGTGTTATGTTGTAAATGCTAGTATGTTTGAAGTTCTATTCATCTTTTGGAAGAAATGATTCCAAGAAATCTGAATTTATTTAATGTTAGTTGTTATTGCCCCTAGCCTTGATCAGGTTAACCCTTCCTAAATCTTGTTGAATTAGGGCAAGCCTCATCTACCAACCATTGACTTGCATGGGTAAGCTTATGGGAGATAGGTGATAAAGGATTTGCTCATAGAATTAAGGCAATAATTTTTGGTATCTATTGTTGGCTTGTATGGGTGAGCCTTCCCTAGATGCTTGGAACATTACGACCTAAGGAAGACCAAAGGTTCAACCTAAACTTGGAGGGATTAATAAGGTGTGAAAGGGTTGATTTACTTGGGTAAGTTAGTAAATCTTGAGATCTCCACTCGTAAAGGGAGTAACTTGAGCCACTGGTAACCTATAGAACTTGAGTGGATGTGATAACCAATGTTAGTTCTTTAGCTAAAGACTACTAGAAATTCTTACTCAGAGAGATGAATATCCTATTATTATTTATTTAAATGATCTCAAAATACTATTTTTTTAAAATCTAGTATGACACTTCAAGGTGAATGGTTTTACTGGAGTAAAACCATCTCCACGTGATAAGTTGCTCATGATCAATAAGGCTATCCCTTACCTCTTTTTTTGAAAACAACAAAATTGTTATGGTTTAGCATAAATTTCATGCAATGACATTGTTGGAAAACTATGATAAGCAATTGTAAATAATGGTTTGGCCTAGGTGTCACTATACATGACTGAGGGTAGCGTTGTATCAATTATAATGTTATGACAAATGCTTGGGAAACATTGACTCATCCAATCTAATGGGCTTATAATAAAAAACTATAAAGGTTTTGCTGCCTAAGACATTGTTTGGTTGTCTAATTGCAACCATTATGTATCTTGAAAGTGGATAAGCATTATGAGGTGATAGAAACATATGTATTTCAATTAAATTTGGCTTGATCTTGTTTATACATTTGGCCTATTTTAAGTTAAATTTTAGAAGCATGTGGTTTTGTAACTCCAAAAGGGTTGAAGTTAATAAGTGTGTGGAAGTTTATTTCAGTTATAGATATGTATTGCATCTATGAAGTATATTTTAATCATGGATACGTTTTATTCCCTGAGGATCTTTTGATAACCATGGATGTGATTCACATCCATGAGGATGTTTGACTTGATCTTGATTGAGTTATGCATCTATGGGGATGCCTATTCAAAACTTGGCTATGATTTAACACCCATGAGGATGTTTATTGTGATATTGGATATGTCTTACATCCATGAGGATGTTTATTATGAGTTTTTATTAAACTTTTTGATTATGAAAAATTGTAATTCCCACAGTAGTGATAAAGCATTCACCTTGAGTCTTGGCTAATCTCACCATTTCCTAAAGCAATGATGCATTAAATCAAGTATAACCATTTGACCTTTGACTTATTGGATCAAGTCAATTGGTAGAATAGTGATATAAGCTTGTTGTTGGAATCTTGAGATAATTCTTTGGTGACCATTGATAGCTTGCATAAGTAAGCCATTTGATGAGGCTGAGGCATGGTAACTTGGGAGGTCCAAGGGTGTGGCTCAAGCCTAGAGGGCCTGGTGGGGTGAGTGTGACTGACTTGTTTGGGCAAGTTAATAAGTTTTGGGGATCTCTTATATTATCAGGTAGTGTGAGCCATCTATCCATGATACACAAACATTGTTGTTAAAATTATGAAAACTCATGGAGATAGATTTTATAAGCCTTATTGGAACACAACCTTCCTTGAGAGAAGGTGATCTTAATATAATATCCATGGGAATGATCATATTGTACTATATGATGGATATCTAATGTCATCTAGATGGCATCTAGACATTTTGGTAGATCGATGGAAAGCATGGACCCTTGTGCTTCACTAGCTTGTATGTTTAACTATTGTAATGTGAAAAATACCTTGGCATAATGACCTATATCTGAATGTGTGCCTATTTTAATGCAACTCCATATATTCACCTTGTGAGGTGTGAAAGTGATTAACCATGTGAAACATGTGAACATTTTATGTTATCAATTGGTTGTTAGGGTGTTCAATTATATATATGTCATGATATGTATATGATTTTGTGTATTTCAACCATGAACTTATGAACTCTAAACATTTTGTACTATAATTCCTATTTGGGAATCAAATCCTTTGATTGAGCTACCAAGTTATAACGCCATGATGTGTTTTGTAATCCTGCATCATTGTTCTAATTATAAGCATCAATACAAGTATGAGGTTGAGGGTAGAGAAACACTATGTCCATAATGGTTTAGGTCAGGTGCAGGTTAGGGAGTGGAGTCTATCATAAGTTGAAAACCCATTTATCCCATTTGCATGAGGTAGCCACTTGATTCATTTAGAGTGTACACCATGAGCACCACATATTGGTTGTGAGATCTTCATGCATAATGGTCACTTTACAGATTTAATGTTCCTTTACTCACCTTCTAGAGGTTATTGTTAAATAACCCATGTGGAACTTTCTCGATGTATCCTTATAGATCACCAATTGGGCCTATAATTTGGACATTTATATGAAATCAATAAGGTGTTACTTGCTAAAATATATGCATGTGTTGGTTTTTTAGTGAAAACATGCTATGAATGAGGTATTAATTTTTTATACTTCATAGATATATTATGGGATGAATATATTTTTGATTTACTTTAAGCATGACTATAATGTATGTTGGTTTTATGCTCACTAGGAGAAATATAAGTCTTGATCAGGTGGATTTGAAATTTTAGGTAATTTTAAATGTTGCCATGAGGTAAGTGCAGTAAGATGGTCAGATTATGATCCTTGTAACCATCATGTAAGCTCACAAAGATATGAAGAGCATTATATAAGCCTTTGGGTTGCATGTGAATGCCTGGAATGACTTCTTTGATGATTTAGTGTGGTTGGTGTGAGGTGTTGCACTAACCCATGAATGGTAATTGTTGAATTAGAACTAACCATACATAATGAATTACTATCTCATGTTAGCGTTCTGTGATGAATGTTGATTAAGTTATGAGTAAGGTATAACATGTGTTGGTAAAGACAATGTTTAGATTATGAAATATGTAGGAATCTAGTTGGATTTTGCAATTACAACTACTATCATAAAAGTTTTCAGATTTTTATGGTAATGTTTTCCTCATAATAAGAGGAATATTTAGCTAAAAATTGGTTCACTATCAAAAAATTTATTCTAAATACATGGAAATATTAAATGTGCCTATCTTATATAAGCTAAAAGGTATAAAAAGTTTGCTTAAAAGATACTAGAAGCTCTTTGTTGGCATTTATTGAGGTGGAAAATTTGTTTTCTTGGCTGAGAATGACCACTTTTGCCAAAATGGCTTAATATTCATGCTACACAGGTGGCTAAATTCTGATAATCTCAACAGAGTTATATTAAAACCAGTAGCATAACCAATGATTATGATAAAATAAGAACAAATTTGGGCTGATATACCTATTACCAAGGTTGTAAATAACCGTTAGAATGAAAATGAATGGCTTTGTGAGCCATGTATACTAAAATTATGCCCCAAATTGGGATATGTGTGTGGACATCTAATTATATAATGACTTATGTAGTTCTCCATTATTATTCTTAGTGTCATAAAATGACATGTGATCCAATAAAAAAATTCTTATAGATTGGTTTAAAGGAAGACATGGTTGTATTTATGATCATGATGGGAATCAAGCAATTAAGGCTGAATGTGTCTTGCCCGAATGGTGTGTTACATCCTCTCACTTTATTGATAAGTAAGCTAATGATATTCTTAACAAATTTTATGATTGAGTGTGTAAGTACATAATATACATATCATACTTGGTATATTATGATAAAATACTAAGGTAGCCACCCTTATTGAAAACTTAATCGCTAATGGTTGAGTAGTATAACTTTTGGTAAAAATAAGGATTGGTTATTTATGGACATCCTGGTCCCTAGTTGTTAATTTAGTCACCAGGATGGCTCCTCCCTAAGCAGGGAAGGATGCTATAACCCCACCTTGAGAAGCATTTTTAAATTATTGGTATGTTAACCTTACAAGATTGCCTTAGTCTGATTGGCATTATGACTACTTAGTACAATTGAGTACTTTGTTTTGGGACACTATGATATTGATTATGATGCATTGTTTAGTAGAATATATATGCCTACTTTTGTTTTGAAATATTTTGTTATTATGTTCGTATCATATTTTATTTGATGTATATTTTTGGAGTAGGTACTACTTATGTGTTGTTTGGTGTTTGCAAGAACAGGTCGAGTGAGCTAGGCTCATTGGTGGACTTTGGTTGCTAAGAAAATACTGGGAGTTTATGAGTAGTCAGGTTGGTACCGATAGGTAAAATAACAATGTGACAGTTACAACCATGGTTCATATTGAGTCTTTGATTTTGGTGACTTCATCTTTATTGTCTTCTTACCTTTATGTCAGTAATTGCCTATATCATTATTTTACATTTTGTTTGGATTTAATGAGTTATGGGATCATTGATTTCCCCTATTCAAGTCATGTTCTTGAGTGTCATTTTTCATTTTTCATGTTCATCTTATGTTTTTAATCTCTTTTGCATTGTTAGGTTTTAAAATTTATTTCCTCTCCATTATATTTAATTGTGTAGCCTTGGACGCAAGCCATAATGTTTTAACATAGAAGTAATTCCCATTTTTAATGGTTAAACCATAACTTAGACCCCCATAATCTTATAAAAAATATTATTATGTCTTGATCTAGAATGATTTGGTGCATTGACTCCCTTTGACCCACAATGAATTTGATTCACTGAATGAAAAAGGGGATTTTTGTAGTGTTTTATCTTGAGGACTTGGTCATTGACTTCCCTAGGCATAGATAGTATGGATTTATCATTTCATTGAAAAAGCTAAATTTTGGTGTAATGATAAATGGGATGTGACTTGGCTTGTTTTAAGACTTGGCATTATTATTTTTTTGACTGGGTGACTTGGTGGAATTGGGGAAAAGGTTCAAGTGGATTCTAGAAGCTTGGAAAAACATTGATGGGGGTTGTTGAAAATTTTATTGTTGGATTGATGCCCTGAACTCTCCCTCTATGCCTTCTACTCCTTGGAAAACTCATAGCATGGAAACCCTACCAATAGCATGGCACATGAGTTGGGGGTTTGTCAAAAGGAATTTCTATTATTTTAAGGAGTCACAACCTTCTACCTAGGATAGTGCAAGAATTGGGGGGGGAAGCCTAAACATGGGTTGGGGAAGAAATCCCCGAGTCCTCCGAGGTGTGCAGGGAGATGGCAATGTCTAGGGAAAAATAATACAAACATCATGATCTCCTGCTAAGCTTGCAATAAAATATGTAAATAAATATTACCCTTAAAATTTTATGGATAATGTTGGAACTACTGGTCTCTATTGATCTGGGGTTTTATGGAAATAAATAAACCTATATGTTATATACCCATAAAAACCAAGTAAATCGATTATACCTATTTTGGATTGCTAGCATTCTATTATTTTTGAAATAGATAAACTCATATGTATATATGCTTAAATTGACTTAATTTGACTACCTTATTTTGGCATTTTGGTTTGTGTATCTTTTTTACTGTGTTAAGTCACCTATATGGGTTGATGGCATATTATTTTGGCTAATGAGAATAGCCATAGGGTTGCACCCAACATGGGTTAATTTCAAATCCCTGTTGGCGAAGGGTATTGTAGAATTCTTAAGATTGTGTATTATTGTTAAAATTTTGTTATGCACTTACAATTAGAACTGTGGTCTTTACTAAACCGCCATAGATTTTATCAAAGCATGGTTGCAGAAATAAATTTATCCCAAAATTAATTTCAGATGGGCTGGGAAAAATGAATGCCTGTAAATTTAGTTAAACCCTTTAAGGAATAAAATACATATTATGAGGGTTTCAAATTATTCTAAATTACAATGAAATTTTATTGATATAATGTGTCTTTTAGTTGTTTATATCCCTATTTGGCATGGTAAAAAGTTATAAATTATATCTCCCACTGCTATTTGAACCAACTAGGTCGATCCCCATATTTGATAAGGATTTTAAAGTTTGAGTGGTTTGATGATTGTATATGAATTTAATTACACTTGCTTAAATCATTATCAAACTAATAACCTCCTTTGATTTAGTGAAGCATGGTCTGTACTTAAAGGCTGGATCAATATGTTTTTGTCTTTGGCTTGTGGGGTCAGTTATGTGTGCATACATGCCTCCTTTATTATGGGGAATGTTCTTTATAATGCCCTCAAACCATATGATAATGGTGTAAATCTGTCAATCATATTATCTTTTTAAATTTGGGTTAAATGTGTATAATTGGGATTTGTTAATGGTTGAGCTTAGCCTCTTTTTCCTTTGGACTACCCCTTATAAATTATCTCAACCACGAATGGTAGTGTGAAACCCATCAATGTTTTATTAAGCTTTAATTGCTTATGAGTGAGTTGTTTAAGTGTTTTTATCAACTGTAATTATCCACATTAGTAATTAGTAAACTATACCTGCTTGGATTGACTATATTTCATGCTGAACTAAATCTAATATATTTCTTTGATTTTGCTATAGCTAGATTACTTGTTAAAATCTTGAGTTGTTTAATTGCTATGTTAATTCAAAGGAGCATGAGAATTATGGGCAGTGAAGTTTAGTTTGACATTTCAAGCATTGAGGATCTGAGACCATGAACTCAAATTTACCTCTAAATTTGCCTTCTTGAGTTCGAAGCTAAAAAGCTGAGCAGAACTATTATGTTCCCTTAGATGAATGTCCTTTTCTTATATTGTGTATAGCTTGAGTGTTGTAAAATATATCATATCTTTTGGTCTTGGTTAACATGCTAAACCTGGTATTTATTATTTGTTTTTCAGTGTTGTTTGATTAAATGTTTGGTTGTTGAGTTTTATACCATGGCTTGTGTCACCTATATGCTCATAACTTTTTGGTAAAACCCAGATGCTTGATTCCACCTTCTAGCTAATGGTTGGGGTGGTCAAGGCCATTGATGATTAGGCTCATTTCGCTGTACGTTGGGGTTTGTCACCTTGCAGATCATGTACTTATCAACTATGGATTGGACTTCCATACTTATGTCTGATGGATCCATCATGTTAGTATGTTGTATTTTTGTTGTTGATCACAATGGTTTCATTAATGTAAATGATTCTTATGACTATGTTGTGAGGCTTGTACCATGGATTATGGTGATGTGGTATTTTTATGTTAGTTATATGCATGCATGGTGATGCATATCACATATGGGGTAGCATCATGATGCATAGATATTAAGCATCTATTAACTCTATTTCATAATTCTAACCTTTCACAATTGTTGAATGACTATAACTTGATACTCTTGTAATTACATGATGAAATTAAAGGAATGTTATATCTATTGTTACTTAGTGATAGATGAATCCAGATAAATAACAATTAATCTTGATAATTATGATTCTTCCAACTTCATATTTGGGAATATTGTATCTTACCATTTGGTGTAGCAAAAACATGATATACTGTTGTTATTATTATTGGTTATAAATTTGGATATGAAGTACAATCTTACTTATGCATTTTGCTATTGATTATTTGGATAAAACCTATATGTTTATATGTAAACCATAAAATAGGATACAATAATATGAAAAAGGCTATGAATTGGTCTTGGATGGGAAATTGATATTTTTGCTAAGTTATTGATTTCAACTTGAATTTCTCTTTATTTCAAAAAGTATGAAGAGTTGGCCATGGTAGATGAAGTTTCTTATTAAAACCATAATTTTGGGTTAATGGTTCATGGAAGAATATGTAGGTTGTGTTATGGTTTGCAATAGTGTATCACTTAATATGTTATCACTTGAGTTTAATAAAAATAGTATTATCTTCTTTTTATGCTTTTGATACTTTTACAAAGGAAAGCTGAGGCATGGACTTAAAATTATTGCTAGAAATACTTGCAACTAAACATGTTAAACTTCTTGTGAAATGCTAGAATAAATTATGTATCGACTAAATTTATGTCTTCATGAATAATGCAGAGAATAAAAAGATTATATATAGTTGTAACTGTAGCTATCCAAATCCCATGAATTGACTTATTTCAGCATGTTAATCCTTAATAGATAGCTAAAAACTACTCTCATACCTATGGGTATTACGATTGTCTTGCATAATTATTAGTATTTCTCATTGACTCTAAATTCTTAATATGGAACTTGGTGTAGGCCTAGATGGCTATAGTCTTGTCAATGATTACTTATACGCCTCATTATATGTTTCCTTCTTAGTGGCTATCATGTCATGTTAATGTATGACTTCTCTATCTATTGTGGTTTTGAATTAAAATGTATTAGAATGCCATGGCATATTGAAATAGATAAATCTTACTTGGATGGAATCTGATGTTTATGATGTCTATTTCACTTAGTATGCCTAATTATATATGATAAAACTTTGGCCTATGGTGTCTATGCATAAGAACTTGGTGTTAATCACTTCAATCCATTAATCTCATTTTCATATTCACTTATTGCTAAAGTAATTAAGTGTGAAAATTGATTCTATTTGAATAAATTCTATCCTGCTAAAATGTACTTCATATTCATTAAAACATATAGTTGGATATGTTTCCCTTCCTTATCAAGTCATGGATGTATTGGTTAGTTTGGGAAATGGCATATATGTCTTGAAACATATGGAGTTAGCTAATTGTAACCATTTTATGCACTCTTGTTGCTAAAATCATTAAGTGTGGCAAGATGATTCCATTAAGCATTTACTGCACTAATAAGATCTCTCAAATGTTGGAACTATATTTGTATTGTAGTTAATTATGTTTTTATTAAACTTGAAATTGTCATTGAGGCATTGATTTAATCATATGGGTAGAATGAGAATAAGGGCTTGTACGCCATAAGTAACCATTAATTCTTAATGGCTTGTAATATATATGTACCCAAGAACTTATGGGACTCATGAAATTATTAAAGTCCTTTGATAATGGTAAAACCATGTTATTTAAATTCTTTTCCTTCTTTGATTATTGATTTGATCCTAAGATAAGATTCATTGGACAAATGTATGTTACTATGGCTACTAAATATGATATTTGATTTATGAAATCTCATTGAATAGCTCCATGAAGTTGCCCAGACTTTTGTGGGCTACATTGGTAATCAGTTGGGTACCTCATGCTAGTTGATTGGACTCCCTTATATACCAATATGAGTGTATATGAATGTTATCCACCTTGGGACATCTTTTATCAGATGATTTTATGACTCAAGGGTTTATATATATAATAAAAATTTATTGTTACCCTCTTACCATGCTCAGATTTAACAAAGAGTTAGATGCCAGGGAGCAGCTGTATTTTTGGCTCTCAAACGGGGCTCTATTAGATGCCTAAGATATTGAGTAGGATTAAGTGACCACTAAATAGTCCTATTATTGGAATTTACCAATATTGTATAGATTTTGGATTCTATCAATGTGTGCATGCACACAAATACACTCCAAACTATATACTCCTTAGAGAGGATGCACTCCCATATAGAACTCTTTACTGGTGACTTAATCCTAGTTACATGTCTGTTATCAACTGATAGACTGTTGATTGGGAGAACCCTTGAGTGTAAATAAAATTTATGTTGTCTCATCTCATCTAATTATGGTTGGGCCTAGCATGCAGTATCACTTTATACTCTGAATCAAAGTGATTCCCAATTTTTTTATGTTAGGTGGGTGGGGGGGGGGGGGGGGGTTTATTTCAATTAGATTATGGGTTGTGACTCATATCTCTAGTTTTGAGTCATTTTTATGATATTTTGATGATTGCTAATAGTCATTTGGTGTTTGGTTTGGTTAATCCTATTGGTTGTTATTGAGATTTATTATATATATTCTAGATCTTGTTGGGGCTTGCAATCCCTATTGTATTTACAGAGCTTCATTTTACATCTTTAAGAAAACAATTGTTGATAATTCATTGAGAGTTAGTTTTTGTTCCATTGGGCATGCATGCTTGCCCCATTGGTTTTTTTGAGCTTCATTGCATATATTTTGAAATATTGTAATAGGTTAGGGGATATCCATAGTCAAAACCCTCACTTTTGGTTCATAGCTTCAATTTTGATATCATTTACCCTTATCAAATATAATTATAGGTAGATAAGTTTAATATAAATTAAATATTAAAAATTCAATATTAAGATATTATAACCAAAATTAAAATTAAATAGTATAAATTTAAACTATAAAGTTATAACTACATACAATTTGATATAATTATAAAGCTTGAACAAAACTTAAGTAAAAAATTGAAAACCACATTAATATTGCATCCAACTTGCCTTTATCATTTGTCATTTATTGTCGATTTCTAATCAAACACAAGCTACAGTCTATCCCCTCTCCTCTGATGATTACATAAATATCTTTAAAAATGTACAAACCTATAGATGTAGATGCAATTATATACCTACAAATATGAAGATAAAAAGGTTGAATTATACCCTACAAGTGTGGACTTAACCCATGCAGATGTGCAAACATGAAGATTCAACCTGTGAAATGTTATCCACAAACTTGTAAATTTATAATGCCTTTGATATAGCCTCTTACTAAAAATAATAGATAAATGCTCCTCTTTCACTAAAAACTACCTTCTCTAGTCTTTGTAACTCTTCATATTGCTCTTTGTTTGGATTCTTTACCATTCATAACATTTATATAAGATTTTAATGGTTTGTTTTAGTTATATTGGTCAAATTATTTTTAATAGCTATCTTTATATCTTTCCATCAATCTTTAACCTAGGCAAAGTTGTTTTTGAATTTTCAAATCAAGAAGAGGGGGAGCCTTTGTCATTTCTAAAAATGCCCCTAGCTCATGCCCATCTAAGATTACCTTTTACAACACCAATAAAGTTTAACTTAATGATCAAACCTTATGGTTACCATCAATTATTATTCGATCATATCTTGATATTTTGACCCACCCTTTTATCAGGGACCCCTTCTTGAATGTTCTTCCAATGTGAATACGTTTCAAAGTCTTTAGTGACAATTTTACCATCTTTTGGTGGTTAGATAAGTGTTAGTTCCTTGATTGAGCTTAATATTATAGAGATGATAGAGTTTTCATCTATTTCCTTCCATTTGAATAATGTTCTATTTCTTTGTATCCATATATTCCAACAAGTCAATGCAAGGATACACAAGGAAGGAATTCCAAATCTATAATAGCAGTGGATATTTAAGAGTTGAAGATCAAGTGACTAGTCAACCTTTAAAGTAATTTCATGTATTTTTATAATTTAATATTTTTTATATGTTATTTAGTTAAATTAAAAATTAATTTTAATAATTTATATGTATTAAAGTTTATATTTTTTAATTTATATATTTTTTAATTTATATATTTTTTATTTTATATTATATAATACAAACAAAAGTGTATATATATATATATATATATATATATATATATATATATATATATATATATATATATATATATATAAAATATGTGATTTAGGTTTATTTAATGTGTTTATATATATTTTAAATGTTTATTAAAAAGTGTATATAAAATTTTTTAGAGTTGAAATGGACAACATATCATCAAGCTAAGTTGTCTACTTGAGATGAAATACATTATTCAATGAGGAGTTTACCCCAAGCACATGAAATGCACTACATGTGGCTCAAACATTAGAAGGTCTATAATGACGGTTTGGTAGCATTATATTGGAGGAATATATGTGAAGATTTACCTAATAGCAATATAAAAATGTATATGCACCATCTGTAAGTCAAATTCAAAGAAAATATGAAACAAAAATGCTTGCATCAACATTTAAATCTTCAAAGAAAGCTAAAATTCAATGTAATATGACATAAATTAGCTCTTTTACTAGGTCAAAAACTACCCCAACATTTACCCAAGTAATCCAAAGTACATCCAATGTCCCATAATTTTTTAAAATATTTATAAGTCATAGGAAAAACATAAGATCGATAAATCAATGGGCTAATTTTTTAATAAAATGCTATCCCTTTCAATGTTGTTCAAAATCCACCTATAAAGCCAAAAATAGATGGGATCATAATTTTTTGTAAAAGGGTACAAAATTCCACTTTTGAAATCCTAAGAACTATTTTTCTAGAAGAGAATACGGCATCCATATCTAGTGAACAATTATAAAATGAAGATGAAGATGGCTCGGGAATACAATAACCTTAAGGGGTTTGATCCTAAACTATCCCAACATACCATAGAGCTTGATCCAAATTCCAAGCCTATAAGTCAAATACAAAGACCTATAAATCCAAAGGTTAAGCTACTAATGAAGAAAGAGTTAACTAAATTGATAGAGTCAAGCATCATTTTCCCTATTAAGCATTCTTCATGGGTTGATAATCTAATCTATGTGAGGAAAAAGAATGGAGAGATCAAATTATGTGTATATTTTAGAGATCTAAATAGGGTGACATTAAAAGATTGTTATCTCTTACCCTATATGGAGAAAATTCACCAAATGGTTGTAGGTTCTCAATGCTTCTCTCTTATAGATGGCTATTTTGGCTACAATCAAGTCTTGATGGAGGAAGATCAATACAAAACAACCTTTACTACTAAATGGGGCACATATGCCTATAAAAGGATGCTATTTGGGCCATCTAATTCAATGGATACATTCCAAAGATCCATGGATATGGATTTTCAAGGCTTGATTAATGAAATGGTGTTAATGTACCTTAATGAAATAATAATTTTTTCAAAGAATGCTAGTGACCATTTAGCTCATCTTAGACTAGTTTTTGAAAGGTGCAGGTAGTATGGGATCTCTCTAAACCCCAAGAAGTGTGTTTTCATAGTTTAAGGGTAAGCTCTTAGGTCACATTGTCTCTAAATATGGGATTGTAATAGATCCTAAAAGAGTGAGTGTTATCTTATCTTTGTCATTGCTCAAACACAATAAATGTTTGAAAAGTTTTCTTGTAAATATTAGTTTTGTTAAAAGATTCATACCTAGTTTTGCCAATCTTGTGAAGCCTATAATAGCCATGTTGAAAAATAACCAAGCCTTTAATTGGAACAAGGAAGGAAAAAATAGTTTTGAAGCTATTAATCAAGCTATAGCCCAAGTACCTACATTGATCAATCTTGAAGTTTCAAATGATTTCTTCTTGTATGTTTTCTCTAATATTGACACCATCTCAGCCATGTTGATACAATAGAATGGTGAAGGTCTTGAGTAGACCATTTCCTTATTTATCCAAGGGCTAGAATATTATGAAGAGAGACACACCTTTATAGAGAAGAAAGTGTTGGAAATCATAAGGATCCTCAATAAGTTTAGACATATGGTGTCCAAAATAAAATATATGTCATGGTGTCACATCCAAGGATAAGGGACTTCCTTTTGAACAAGGATTTGAATGAAAAAAAGGGTTGGTTGGATAACCAAGGTCATGGAATATTAAGGCTAACCAACGTTATGGGATATTAAGGCTAACAAGTTGGGAAGAGGAAGAAGACTATCTGAACATGTGGCATCAAACCTTCAAGAAGATGGAGTTATTTTAGCATTGTAATATGATCCTTCTACAATTGTACCTTCATCCCCTCCAACTTGGACACAAGATATGTTAATATTTCTTTAAACATGTGAGTGTCCTCAAAGTATGGATAAAGCAAAAATAAGGTACTTTAGATTTCAGTTTATCCCCTATGTTCTTGTGGATGGAGTCCTCTTTAGAAGAGATCTCAATGGTATGCTATTGAGATGTGTTGAAACTAATTAGGTTGAAAGGGTTTTGGAGTAATTTCATGATGGGCATGTAGGAGATCTCTTTTTACCCAAGACCACAACAAAAAAAATAATGAGATTTGGGTATTATTGGCCTAGTTTGTTCAAAGGCTCTTATACATGGGTATGGAGGTGTCAAAAGTGTGTATTTTTCATAGGAAAACAAAAAGTGTGTATTTTTAATAGGAAAAAAAAAGATTGTATTCCTTCCTCTCAATCCTATTCAAGTGGAACAACCATTAATGAAATGGGGTCTTGATTTTATTGGTATGATAAACCCCCCTTCAAGTGCAGGCCATAAGTGGGTGCTTATAGCCACTGACTATTTCACAAATGGTTGGAGGAAATAACCCTCAAGGAAGCTAATGAAAATTCAGTCCTTTACTTCTATGAAGGTTTGGTAACTAGATTTGGAGTCCTTTACACAATATTTTTTGATAATATAATAGCATTTAGTGGTGTAAGGACAAGTGAATGGGATCTTAAACATGGAATCTACCTCAGCACTTATGACAACTACTATCCTTAATGAAATGGATTAGAAGAGTCCACAAAAAAGAATTTTATTAAAATAATTAAGAAGATAGTGGAATAAAATCAAAGACCTTGGCACACTAAGTTGAAGATAGCCTTATGGGCTGATAGGATTACCCCCAAGAGGGTTGTTGATAACTCGCCATACATGCTTATTTATGGGAGAGAGGCCAAGTTACCTATATCTCTTGAATTACTAGCCATAGAGTTAGCACTTCAACTTGAAATGATGAAGAGTGACCCCATGGAAATAAGGTTGACATAGCTAATGACATTAAAGGAGATAAGAGACCATGTCATGTATACCATGAAGTGTAATCAGGCCCAATTCAAGAAGACCTTTGATAGAATATTTATTTCAATATCATATCAAGAAGGATGCCTTGTGTTAAAGTGGGATGAGGATAGGGCCAAACCTAGTAGGCAGAGCAAGTTTGATAAATTATGGAGTGGGTCTTATGTTATTATTGGTTACAAACAACAAAATGTTTTTTAGCTTACAAAGTTGGATGGAGAAGAGATGAATATATCAGTGAATGGGATACATTTGAAACCATGTTAATAAGGTTAGTTTATAGCCTTGTATATATTATAGTAATTTTTGGTTTACCTAAGTGCTTGAATACAAGTTTGCTTGTTTATTTTTATTGTTGTCCTTCCTACAAGTGTCTTATGACATGTGTGTGTGTGTGTGTGTGTGATGTGTTCTGAGACTTTTCCTTAGTTTTTAGTTTGTTTCTAAGGCTATTATTAGGTTCAAAGTTTAGTATGTCTTAATTTTAATCAATATTTATGACCCCATAGCCCAATGGATTGTCAAAGCCACTAGTATAAATGTATAGCAAACATGCAATCCCAAGAGGTCACCAAAGATGTTAGCCAAAATTGACCACCATTGGTTATTAGCATTTCAAAATTTTCCCATCATGCTCTTAAATTTTTTGATAGCCATTTGAAGGATATTGTTTTGGTCATGGTCGGATTCATAGTGGCAAACATTGTGTTTATCCTAGTAGATTTTAGAGTACCTTAGGGTGGTCTAATTAGAGGTGGAGTCAAAACATCTAGTCTTGTCATCAAAATCACTCAATGTGGTCATATCCAAAGTGTTTATCATAGATTAAGGTAACTTTGGAGATGTTAATGTTGTGTTAAATTCAAGGTAAAGTGTACACCATGGAAAAGACAAAGATATGGTGACCCTCCAAGAAGACAATGTATTTTAAGCTGAGCAAGAAGACCAAGGAACAAAGCTAGTGAGTTGACAACATTACACTTTCAGGCATTTTGGAAAAGTTAAGGTATTTTTGGAAAGATTAAGGTGTTTCATTGCTTTAGTCTTATAGTATGCTCCAATGTTATAATGATACTAGGAAATATTAAGTATGAAGGTCTATATCATTGTATATGGGTCTTTTATGGCATTTAACACATGTAGAATGTCATGATAGATGTAATTTACCATACATCTTGTCCATGATGTCTTAAGACTACTTTTACAACATTGGACCTCTTTTGTAACTACATATTCATCATTTATAACATTCAAATAAGGTATAATAAGGAATTTTTAGGGGAATAAAATGTGGGTAATGCTTTGAAACATTGTTCCACCTCTATACAGGTCAAGGAAGGTTCCATAATCACCTGGTTAATCAACTCCAATAGGTTAAGAAGGTAAGACAAGTAGTTTATTGAGGAGAAAAGGCCTATGGAGGCATTTTGTGAAGGTTTTATATTAAGGACCAAATTATAATCCTATCTAAGGATCTTCCCAATCCTATTAGACCCAAGTCCATGTAAATTAAGGATTTGGAGATCAAAAAAGGGCAAAAACCTATGCCATTTCTCCATCATGTTTCATATGTCTATGTGGTAAGCTCATAAGGGTCACCAGTTTGAGGATGGTTCATAGAGGAGATAGAATATTAGGTCCAATTCTCTTATGGGAAGTATGGGACCCATATTCCATTCTAATTCATAATAAGAATTAGGAGATTCAGGCCCTCATATTTATGAATCATCCTTAACAAAATAAGATGTCTTAAACCCTCCCAAAATCTAAGAAACTTAGTTTTGGATGGTTTCAAAGCATTTTGGAGCTTGTTATTGAACATGGAGGTTTGTATAAGATCATTAAATATCTTAGTAGTGCTCTCACTCCATCTCCCATCACTCATTTGGCACGTGCCAATAACAAAGGAGAAAAAACTTTACTTTAAATGAGTTGCAGACATATATGAGAGGCTATAAGCAGGGTTTTGGTTATTTTTTGGATGTTTCCTTACTTCAAGTGGCTCTCAATAAATCCCGAAAAACATCACGCTCCTCTTATAAATATCCTCAAGTGGAAGATAGTATAACATGAAGGTTACTGTTTTGAGGGTTCTCCAACAAATTTTTCAAGTGTAAAAGAGTGAACATAGGTTAGTGGTTGATGAACGAGTTACTAATACATTATTGGATAATTTATATTAATTATCCATACCTAATACATATTAGTGTTTTAATTTTGGTGAGCAACCTCAACTAAATTATCAAGCTTCCTCTAGGCATGTGAAAAATAGAGATGATAAAAGACTAATGTAGTCGATGCATACTAATATCATGTAGGTCTACAAATGAGATATGAGAATGCTTGAAAAAATATGCATGTTTCCTCATTGGAAATATTATAAAATGTTATATTTTTCTTCACCTCACCCTCCATTATATCATACAAACCAAGAAGATCAATCACACACTAAGTAAAGAAGGTGTTAAGCCTAAAATGGCCACCTACATGTCTACCTATAAACTAGGTTAAAAAAGGCAAGTTTTGTGATAGACAAAGAACTTGATAAGTTAAACAAGGTGTATGAGATATAATAATAATATTTTAAAATTTTAAGGTTATGTATGAATAAAATAAATCATCAAAATGGCCAGACTCCTAAGAAAAGGTTTGACAGGA
The DNA here is from genome assembly GCA_037957365.1 of Torreya grandis. Taxonomy (NCBI): domain Eukaryota; kingdom Viridiplantae; phylum Streptophyta; class Pinopsida; order Cupressales; family Taxaceae; genus Torreya; species Torreya grandis. Next base: position 7,967,742 of record JARHVA010000030.1, read on the forward strand.
TTTTAGGACCTAGAAAAAGGTTTTTTGTGCATTTGAAGTTAGAATCTCAAGAAAATAATGAAATATTAGTTTCTAAAGATGGTATATAGTATATAAAATCATATAAAATCTTAGGGAATATTCAAACTAAGATTTTCCAAAACTTTCATATACCTTCTTAATGGAACAACAATGCATTCAACTGTGTATAGGCACCCAATGGAGTCTGTTTGTCATGTTGAAAGCCAAATGAGCTGATTATATAAATTTCATGACTCAAAGCATGTGGAGAGAGTCGTGAAACATTATTTGACGTTATATACAGTGACACCATTGATAAAATAGGTTTAAAGAGGGTCAAACACAAGAAATAGAGGTGTTAAGCCTAAAAGTGCACCTACATGCTTGTCATAGGTAGAATGAGAGAAAAGCATACTTGTGATGTGGAATGAACTGATAAGAGGTTTTTAAGGGTCATATAGATAATTAGAAAATCTTCCATCCTTATTTTAATCACTAGAGAGGCCCAAACTATTTAAGAATGATTTATTTTTAATGTTTAACAGTCAAAGAGCTTGGAAATGCATCTATATGCTTCTACCTAAAACATGAGGAAAAATTGAAAGTTTTGAAGTGAGTTTGGGAATGAAATATATTAATAGGTAAGGATAACCTTGATAAATATTCCTATATGGTTTTAACTCATTGAAATGAAGATAAAGTGTCAAACAATGGTCATTAGGATCATATCCATGGGACTACCCATAAACCCTAACAATGGCCTAATTTAAGTTCTAATGAGTTGAATAGGCCAATTTATTCAATAGGTAACCTAAAAAAATTATAATATATCAAATATAACGAAATTATGTGTCTCCAACCAAGATCAAACACTTTCATACCTCTTTCTTCCAAAGTAAGGCTTCTCGAGTTCATTAATAGGCTTGTTTTGCCTAAGAAGCTCAATTTCATTACGTGGGAACTTGAAGGAGGAGTTACATGTGTCAAAATGGTTGTTGGATATGTTATTAATGTATCCCTACTATAACATTATGGAATTATTTTAGGGATTAAGGATCTGTTCTTTATGAACAATCCTTAACAAATTTGACACCTAAAACCTTGCTAATACCTCTCAAGAAGCTCAATGGAGAAGATTAGTTCTCCAAGTGCCTAAAACTATATATAATGACCCTAAAACTACTTGGATGTTCTCTACACATATCCTATCTACATGGTAGATTAGTACATTGGCACATGTGAGGTGAAAAGTATGGAAAATGTCTTAAGAAGTTGCTCTTTGAGCCTATTTATAAGGTTTTGGGTGAGCAAAAACTTAATAACAATTTGTATAGGCTCATTGAGCCAAGATAGAGGTATTATTTTCCTTTAAAATCCATTTAATAACTCTTCACAATGATATTAAAGGTTTTAAGTCATTAACTAGGCCTAAATGAAGAACATAATCACTCTTGTATTAAGAAGGTAGAGTGCAAACCTGCTTCAAAGCTTCAAGACTCAAAGGACCTTCAAAACATATTGGTGGGAACCTAATACCATATATTAAAGGTTTATATATGATGAAACATAGATAATAATCCCTTATTATCCCTCAAGATCACTTGAAGGTTTCATATTATGAAGTCCTCCTGATATCTTCTTTCAAAACAAGTGTGAAGACTCAGCTGCAACGTGATCTCCAATGCTCATATAGGGAATATATAACCTATTAACTAATTCATGAGGAAACATGCTATAATTATAGTCTTAAAATCACTAGATTAGACCTTTATTGAGAGGTAGGTTAGTCTATGTCATCTTCTTTGGACAAATAGACTTTGGCAATGAATGGCAAGAGTCTAGGGATAAAGACCAGTTAGAGAAAGAGGTTTGAAGTTTAATTTCAATCCTCACATGTTGGAGAAGCATTATAAGAGGGAGGTTGGTGTATAATGTTCCCAAGTAGTCCAACTATTAAAATATCAACTTGTAACTACCCATCAAATAATTGGTGTAACTTCAAAAGAAGGGAGTTAGATTCAAGAAGCATCAGACTTGCCAAGGTGATCTTCCACGCCACTCTTCATGAAAATATACATCAACGCCTAGCCCAAACTGTTGAGTAAATAAGAAAACTCATCCATTGTAGCCTTGGTGGCATAATTCCTCTATTTTTTTAACTATCTTGATGATGAAATATAATTGATGAGCATTATCATTGTCCTATCTCTCTCTCTTCTCTTCTTTCTGCTATAAATGAAGCCTTGAAAGATATCATATGGATCCTCAAAGTGTGTATTGTGAACCCCTACCAAATTTAACACTTGTTATCATATCTGATATAAATTCAAGGTGAGTTATACTTTCTTCATCTTACATCTAGTGATTTTGAGATGGATTATTGATGGATGTTAGTGATAGTTGTCTTACTTCCTTGCATTTGTCATTTTAATTCATGTCGCTATGTGATTTAATCATCTTTACATAGATCATATGATGTGTATAAAATGGTTTTGTTGAGTTCAAATGTAGAAGTGTCATTAGTGTCCTTTCTAAGACCTATTTGTCATTCATCTTGGTTGTTGTATTAGCTATAACCTTCATAGAGAAACACTTGTGTGGGAAGGATTGTATTAGAGTTGTAAAAATCAGATTGTAATCTTGTCATTTCATAGTGAAATCTTAGGCAAGTAGAGTAAAATACATTTAGTGCATGCCATTCATGTTTTCTTTCTGGTTTGAGTCTTATTTTACCCATTTTCTTTGCAATCTAAGTAGGTTTGTGAGTAGATTTGGGTGAATCATCAAGGGAGCTAGCCCACTTCATCAATTAGGCTACCCATAGCCTAGAAGTGATTCCATGCCATCACCTAAATAAGAAGGCTTGAACAACCTTATTAGGGGTGGAATTTACACTGATAATAGTTATCAAAGGAATCTTACATTCTAATTGATAGATTTTTTCTTACCCTACCTACTTAGCTATGCTCTACCTAATAAGATAAGGGAAGCTTCATTTTTGATATATAGATTTTTTCTTGTTATATATACATTCCATTTCTAGACTAAATTCTTAGTTATCAAGGGAAGCTTGCTTTCCTATCTATAAATTAAATATATTATTTTCATACCTACTTAGCTATGCCCTACCTACTTATCTTCTATTTTTGGTAAGGAAAGATTTCTTCCTGATAGATAGAATGAGAAATAAAGTTTTGAATCATGTTGTGTATGCAATATATTTAAATACCATTTAGTATGCACTACCTAATTTACCTACTTGATTATACCCTAAATACTTTACCTACTTGAGTATGACCTACCCAATTGAATATCTAATCTACAACTTGATATTGAGTATGCCCTACTTAAATACTTGAGCCATATATTGATCTTGACTATGCCATAACTACCTTCTTGTACTTGAGTATGCCATACCTACCTACCTGTACTTCAGTGTGACCTACCTACCTATCCTTATATTCATACCTACTTGAGTAATCCCTACCTGATAAAACACCCAAGCCACATAATAATATTGAATACCCGTATCTAATCTTGAATGTATATATCTTACCTGACCATATCTTTAATAATTGATACCTAATTGAATACCAAATGCATTTCTTGAAAGGAGAGGGGGGAATTCTAACTTATTTAGAGAAAGGAGTGATTAGGGATGATCAACCAATCTCATATGTTGTGTTTGAATTGGTAGGCTCCCCATCCCCATCAAAAAGAAATGGGAGGGGGAGGGCCTAATCAAGAATATTGTATTATATAAGTCATAAGAGTGTAGGTGATCCTTATCTATATATGGGTATAATAAAAGGAAAGCTTCTTGACAAAATTTGCCTCCCCTATTAGGGAATTTATGTTTTAGGACTATGTGCCTCATATATCAATCATATGTGCTCTAAGGTTCACTCTGTGAAATGAATAGAGACCACTGGAGAAGAGATCATAGTATTCCTTTATCCCATGATTCCAAGACTTAACCCAAGACCCCAAACTATATTCATTAATCTTAGACCTAAAATGGCATTAGGTTAATATTTGGTTAGGTTCTCAGTCCTAGGAAAAGATCAAAGGAGTACTATTAACCCTAGACTTGAAGGAACTACATGTTAATCAATCATGCACATTAAACCCAAGAAGGAAGGTACTTACCTAAATGGCCCTAGGGGGAAAGGGGGAGGAGGAAGAGCCTACCATAATGATTATATTTCCATGCCACACTCTCCATTTCAAGGAATGAAGGACACATAGAGTCGAGTTTAATTAGGTCTATATTTTGGGATGAAGACCTAATAACCACTACCCCTCCCCTAATATAACACCTAATACCTTAGTCACCTGTTATCTATAGACATGGCCAAACCATCTAGATATAGGTTGTGGAGACACTATCCCATATAAAATATTACAATTGATAGACCAAAGCGCTACCCTACCCATGTAGTTCAAGTTAGCCCAACTATGATTAGTGATGTACATAGGGTCAAATAAATAAGCACGTTCAGATAGATGGGTATGGTTGGGTTAGATAAATAGATACTCTATATGGATTGAATGGGGAGCTAGATAATTAAATTAGAGATATACATATCACGTATATAATAGAATATGAGATTATATTCAAAGGAGTAGGTCATTATGGTTATACTTATATAGATAACCAAGTGGTCAATTTCTTGCCTCAATATTCCATATAGTCTCATCTTCATAGCAGGTCAATTCTACTTTATCTTATCCTACTCTAGAATGCTATCATCTCATCTTGTCTATTGTGTTTCATACTTGACTATATATATCCTCATAGTTGTTCAATCCAAATCGATAATAACTAGTCTATCTATCTTAATCATAATTGAACATATTGATTTATATCTATCCCAATCGATCAATTTGCTCGATCGACTATATATAGCCTCCTATTTAGTCAGGTTGATATTTATAAATATGAATTGCTAATATCCACATCTCCATACCAATCTAGATAAAGGGAAGGAAAGGAAAGGAAATGAAAGGAAAGGGAAGGGAGAGGGCCCAATCAAGAATAAGTGGTCAAATCTGAGGGACTATCTATATTCTCAATCAATCTCAAATGCTCATAGTCAATCCTATCTGCAAAGAGTGCTAAGTATTATAATTGAGAATTTTTAATAAAACTTGATGAAATATCTATGTACTCAATCCAATCTAGATAGAGGTCTCGATATAGTTGGTTGACCCCTCTCTATCAGTAGGTTCCCCATCCAAATAAAAGGAGAGGGCCCAATCGACTGTACAGTGGGATCACCGTCTAGATATAGGTCCCACATGTCGATTCCAATTGAATAATAGGATCCTTATTCCATCTATGTAGAGGGCCTAATTTATAATATTTGAGTTATTTAGTTATTTATATAGTATGGTTCTTTCTATAAATATATTCATTTTCATTGAAACAAAACTAGAGATAGTGAACAACCATGGGAATACCTTTCACCTGATTTGGTTTGTTCCCTCTAAGTCAAAAATATTGATGGTTATGAAATAATGGACATATATACTAGATATGGCCTACTCACAATAATAAAAATCAAACATAACACAACATCCTCAAGTCGATGGATTTATGACAACCCACAGAACGGGTGTATATATGGCTATAGATCTAATATATAGATACCACCCTCAATCCATAAAGTAATAGCCCCAAGATATATATCTACCTACATTTAGACCCCATATCTCTCTTAACACTCATACCTTTCATCTTTGCCTTCCTCCCTTGACTGATAATAGCCAAATGAAAAATAATTACCCATATATCAAAAATCCCACTAATCACTTAGAATGATCACAATATGAGATAGATGGGCATATGCCACACTATATAGCCACTATTATTGCCAAACATGCTTAGAATAATGGAATGGAATTTAGAGCAACCCTATATTTTAGTGTAGTTTTAGTCACTTTAGACACCCCATTTTGGTCACAACTATGTTCCAATCAGACTTCAGATTGATTTTTACCAAATAGTGCAAATTAAGCCTATGGATCACTGAATGTCCCAATTTCATCCACACATATTAGTTATTATAATAGTGTGGAGGCATACCTATATAGTTTATTATATTTTATACAATAATAACCTCTCACAGATTCATCTTGAGTCAACTTGTGACCTAGTAAATTGATAGTTTGGCCTTTGACCCATTAAGTGGGGCACTTAAACAATTGCTAAAGTGCAAAAATGCTAAGTAGAGTGAATTAAATAAGCAAATTAAATTAAATGCTTAAGTGAAATTTCCATGTGAAATTAATGAAAATTATTTTTATAAAAATGAAATTTGAATAAAAATGAGGTCATGATGATTTCATCATCCTCAAAGTTAAGGAATTGAAAATATCTCCCTTAAAGCATTAAATTCAGAAATGAAGAGCCATGCTTAATAAATGGGATCTCTATCCCAGATGTTAATTAATTTTCCCCTCCTTAAATAAACTAGGTTTAATCTAAACCTAACTATGGTTGACTCTAACCCAACTATACTTGGGCTAGAGTTATTTTGAAAGGCTATAAATATAAGGCTTCACCCATTGTTGAAAGGAGATCTTTTGGGTATAATGTTATCATGTAAAAATAATTTCAAGGAGTCTCTTTAGTGTAATGTTTTCAGGGAAGTAAGGAGTTTTGAGTTTGAAACATTATTTGTCAAGCATTTTTATTTCAAAATCCATTTATCTTTGGTGTGATTTGAAGAATTAACGACGATTGTAATCGAATCAACATCGTTCACAAATAATAATAATGATCCTTGCAATAATCATCGATCATTTCTCTATGTTTTTATTTTTTAGAAACTTAGGATTTAAATTTTATGTTTTTATTGGGATAACTTTCAGAAATATCATTTTGGATTAAACACAAATTAATCCACTAATTAAGATAAAAAAATAAAAATTTTGGGTACTTTTTAATCGATTTTTCATTGTGTAAAGTCAAATTTTGCAAAGGTTAAAACTCATTAACATTTGGTTAAAGTGCTTAAAATTCACTTAAAAAATTGTCTTTTATCATTTTAAAAGATTTTACAAGTGAAAACATGGCAAAGGGGCCAAAAATTTCAAACATATTTCAATTTAGTTTTAGTAAAAAGAACCTACATCTTTAGTTAAAGCTCCTAGGGGCTTTTTCAATTTTTATTTTTTATTTAACTAGATTCAATTGCTTAGATTATATTATTTGATTTTGTGAAACATAAAATTTAATGTGTCTTCTCTCCCTCCATACCCTTTAGGGAACTTGGGTGACCAAAAGCGCTTAGTTTATTGTCTTTGTTTGTAAAGTTTTTGTTGACTAATTTTGACCCCAAGGTCAAAATGTCAATGCTATAGGAAAAAACTTTCTTGCCTTATCTTGATAGTCTTGTTCATAGATCATTACATTCCTTAGTGGTCTTAAAATAGTCTTTATAAGGTCTTATTAGTATTATTTAAGGTAAATTTAGAGAAATTAAGGTAATGTTCTTTCTTGGTCTTGTAGTGGTATAGTCATGTCATGGAGTGATGAGACTTAGTCAATAAGTGTCATAGGTAATTAGGTGTCCTTAAAGGTCATTTCATACCTTAATCACCTTATATAAACATTTCATATTGATTTTTAAAGTTTAAATTTATTTTGTGGACTTTAAGGTACACTTTATGAAGGAAAAAAATGTTTTTTTACTAAATTTTAATGTATGCCAAAGATCCCAAGGGAATAATCCATATAAAAACTATTTAAAAGGTCTCTGAAATAGTTACATAACTGCCACACATGTCATCAAGTTAGGAAATGGTCAGAATCTTGTTTTCCAACACCTAAGGAGTTTCACTCACTTGTATGAACTCGAGAAACTCATTTTCAGAATAAAAAATTATAGAGGTGTCTCTTGGGCTTATATATGTCAAAATAAAGCTTTGGATCAATTTTTAGTTCCAATAGATGGAATAGACACTCTCTCTCCTCTATCACTACCTTCATAATCTCAAAAAAGAAAAATTCAAATGCATGGTATGGTTAGGGAAGAGAAAATTGGAAGCTAAAACTTTGGATATTATTAGGGGTCATAATGATATTCAATTTAGTGGCATTAGTTTGGAGATTCATGGCCCTTCCTTTATGAACAATCTCTAAGAGTGATAGTAGGTCATTATGCCTTGTCCATTCAAGTAGGGCCTGGTTTTGATCATGTTTCTTCATGTTACAATTCAATGGATGATAATGGTTTTATGGAGTGTTTTCAAAGGATAAAATTACCCCTTTCATGGATTTTTAATCAAGAAACTCAACCTTCTTAGATGTCTTCAACAAGAGAAAAAGTTTTTCAAGTGTATGGAGTTGCAATCACTCTTGTTGCAAATGTTTTGATTTATTTAAATTGTTGTCACTCTCAGAGTTTTTTAGATGATTAATCATTCATGGAAAATATTATTACTCTCAAAGGATTCATATGTTCTATATTTATAAGTAACTCTTTCAAAATGGCCTTTTAAGAGACATCATGTCTTGTTCTTTGAAAAACATGGTCTGTGCATAAATGGTCTTCTATAGGTTTGAGCATCAATGTTGGTCTAATTAATAATAAGAAACCAATGTATCATGATGAAACACTATTAAAAAGGTTATAAGTTCAAGGTATTGAGAAGTAAGGTCAAATTATGCTCTCAAACAAAGGTTATAAGGGTGTTTTAGTCACTCTCTGGTCTATAGACCTGTCAGTAAGCATTCATAGATATTAGGTCTCATGATAAAGAAGTTTAAACATATGAAAGACCTGGTACATCCTTCTAAGAAACCATGTGACATCGATATACCCCATTGTATCATCAAAAACATGAATTAGTACTATAGACTCCAACTCTCATACACCAAACCTTGTATATGAGTTAACTATATAAACACAGGCCGTACATACAAATTGACAAGTTAAAGGTGCCATAATGTTTAGTCATAGGTTTATAGGATTTTTGATAAGGTGATAGGGATTTATCAAATAATTGACACAATCTCCAAGTTTCAAGACTCAGGAGGTTGTCTCTTAATAGTCCATGCAAGCAAGCAAAGAGACCTATATGTTATAGACTCGTAGGTCCTATTTTTAGACAAAAGATACTTGTTCATACAAAGGTGATTAAAGTGTATAGGAATCATGACTAAACAATAATAATATAGGAAGTGCAAAAAAATGAAAGCACCTAAGTGTTTGAAATCCAATGAGGATTAAAGAGGATTGAATGTACAAGCCTGAATACTCATACATTAGCATGTGTATGAAAGTAAAGGGGAAAGAAGATTGAAGATGCTATAAAAGGTCAATAAAAATTGTAAGAAAGAGAGAAATAAATTTGTGTCTACTATCAATATGTCCATTATATGGTTGAGAATATCAATCTCCAAGTTTATGTCAAACTCTTCTCTAAAGGCCACCTACAACTAGGTCTAAATAGTCAAAGAACAAGTGAGTGTGTAAGGGTTTTAGGAAATTTTAAAGGTGATAGACTCTTAATAATATGAAAAATTTTATTGATATGTCCAAAATATTGAGGTGAAGACTTTGAAAAACTTAAATGCATTCAGAAACCTAAATAACCATCTACAGGTCTACTAGGCAATGCAGGGTAGTTCCATGTTTAGAGACAAAATAGAGTGCATTTGAAGAACATTTGATTTTATCTCAAGAAGATGGATAGTGCATAAGTTAATTTGAGGTTTAATAAACCTAATGAGAATTCAAAGAAAAGATGACCAAAAATAATATGTACTTCAAACCATACACATACAACTAATTGAGCGCCTATAGGCCTGCCTTGTTTAGTGAATGTGTCTTTTGGCTAAGAGAGGTAAAAGTATGAAGATGAATAAAATTGTTTTAATATGGTTTCATAGTGGTACTGACCCTATAAGATCATCACAATTAATAATAGAAGGGATGGCAAGGTTAAGAGATCTATTTAGAACTAATTAAACCCAAACCAAGCATACAACCTTGTGTGTTGATTTTTATGATGGAAGATGGTTTGTATAGTTGAGATGAGAGCCTTGAGTTCCCTAAGGAGGTGATAAATACCTTAAAAAATCATGCTATGGTGTCTTATATCCTGTAACAGAGAAAAAAAGTCTCAAACATAGTCAGCTAGGGTCACTACAATTGACTTGTTCTTAAACCCTAACATGAGTTGATGAAGGATATAACAAGGTTGGAAAATAAATATGACAAGAGAATCATGAAATAAATTCAAGGTGGATGTCATAGACCTGAATAGGTCATTCTCAACTCAAACCAAACATAATCTTATCATCCTGAGATGCACTTTCTCTTACTCATTATTATACATAGGGTTTGAATGGTGACCCAAGATCATTGGGGATGATAGGAGACCTTGTGTAATAAAAATTTGTGGGATTGGTTAGTTGATTGATGTCCCAGGCTTTATGAATCATCCTTAAGAGTGCAATGTACTCATAGGCTACCAAAGAGACTAGTTTTTATTTGATGAGAGAGAAGATGATTTTAATGCCTCCAAATGAATTGAATAAGCCTTAAAACAACATGGATGACCTTAAAAACTCCCGTAATCACCCTCTCATGCCATTGGTTGGCACATGTGCAGGTATAATCTATAGAAAAAGGTTAGAGAAGGTTGTCATAAACATGCTTGGGAGGTCCATACAAGGTGTCAAGAGCCCAAATTTGACATGGATTATATTCATGAGGTATTTAAATTGAAATAAATGTTTACTTAAGGTAACACATGTGTGGGAATCCTGTAGAACCAAAACTTATTTTTTAGGCAAGGAGACCTGATTGAGGCCTAATCAAGGACAGAGAATGGTCTAAAAAGGACACTTCTACTCAAATTCAGGACATATAATTTGGCATGGAGTTATAAATCCATATTGGGTCCTCAAATATGTTCTTATTTTCTCAAGAACCTCCATAAATTACTATACACAAGGAGGTTTACCCATTTTCAGGGTTACAAGGAATAAGGCTAAATGAGAGCTAAAGGTGTAAAATGAGTTCTTAAGGGTAGTTTGAGACCTCAAAATGAATTTTTGAAGGCCTGATATGATGTGAATAGGCTATCCATGAAGAGATAATGGATTAAATAATATGAACTCAAGTTTTGACACTTGTAAGCAAGATTGGCCTAGTGAGATGAAGGGGTTTCATGACACCTAAGGAGATAGAAGATGATTGCCACTAAGATGTTAGTTGGAGAGATTATAAAACTAATGAAAGGTGTCAAGAGAAGAGATGGAATGTAACTTAACATGATCTTATGTTTAAGAATGACATTAGTCCTCTCATAAGCCAAGGCAGAGGGTAGTTTTGAGGAGCAAGGCAAGGTAGCTAGTAAGATTTGAAACTTCCATGCCACTTGGAGCAAAAGAACATCTTTAAGAGACCAAAACTTATCCTTGAAGACCTGATGGGGTAGTTTCATACCTGTCTTCTTGCTTGTAACTCATGAGACACTTGTCATCTCTCTCTCTCCTACACCCTTCTCTTTCTCTCACATTTATCTATATATTCAAACTTGATAGGCTATGTTTGTATCCTCCACCTGGGTATGGAGAAGCCCTACTCAAAGAATCACTTGTATTTTTCCTTTGGACTTGAATAAAACTAAGTTTTGATTTCTCATGGCTTGTGTCTAATTAATGTGTTAGTTGGTTGATGAATGACTAGTAATAGCAAATGCTTCCTTTCATTTATCCTTTCTTAGTTATCTCTATACAAGTAGTAGTCATATTTTTAGGTCACATAGTGTAAATAATAGATTATGTGTTTGACAAGATGAGAAATCATTCTTATTGCCTTTAGAGACCTATGGATCAGCTTCCTAGTCTATGCACCATGTACTAGCCTCTATGTGAAACACTCATGCCTATAAACCTTCTTATTTGAGTAGTGTAATTGAATTCATGTTATAGTTAATGTCTTTAGTGTATGATATATAGGTGTAGGACCACATATTTGGTGCATCACCCCCATTAAAATAGGTTTCTTTCCCTTTTCCTAGCAAGTGGTAGATTAGTGTTTGAGCCTAAGTGATTCATCAAGGGGAGCTAGCCCTTTAACTTAGAGATTCACCTCTCCAATAGGTTACCCATAAACTTAAGGTGTTTCCATGTTACATCAAATTTAGAAGGCTTGAACTACCTTAAAAAGGATGCTAATTTGATTGATAATAGTTGTGTCAAAAATAATGTCATGTATACTCTCCCCAAGGTCTGAGTGACTTGGGTGATTCAGAAGAGACCTCTAAAGTCTTTCCATTTTCATTTATTTATTTTTATGTATTTGGCTTTTGGGAAGGGGTTCATTACCTCCCCATGAGTTATTTAGGGGTGTGTTGACTTGGGGCTTCATCTTCTAGCATCGTACGAACCCCGCTCCATGGTAGGGTATATAAATTTGGCAAATTATTGGATGGGATAAAGATTAGTGGTTAGTTTGACCATCCCAATGGGTACCTAGTATATGTGGTATCTAGACATCAAAATTCACTAAGAAGTACATGGATGAATTCATTATCCAAAGGACTATACCATTGAAAAATAAGCTAGGCACTTTGGATTCAATTGACATGATTGTACCCTTGTGTTAGCCACACTTGGGACCATCTAGTATGTTTGAAACTTATAAATATTTAGTCAAACCCCACTTATCATAGAATTTTATGACAAATCTTGAGTGCTTCTCACTTTAAGTTTGTGTCGTGTACCAATGCTTTAGATATAGAGGGTGAGTAAAAACTCTACTTACACTTGTACTTTAATTTTTAGATTACTACTTAATTCCTCACAAACATTGGTATATAGGTGGAAACTTTAGTAAAAGATATGCACACCCGTGTTAATTATAGGGATAGGATGAGCCATTGGTGCTACTTCTATATTTAATTTATATGAATATTTTGAGACTAGAAATTGTTTATTTGTTCAAAATGAGTCATAACCATCACATGGTTTTATCACACTTTTACCTAAGAGGTGTTATTTTATCCCTTTGGTGTCACAATTTTAACTTAGACTTTTTCCAAAACATTTGGGTGTGTCACTGGTTTAAATGGGGCATTTTTATGCTACCCATTTCATCCCAAACATGTGCCTTAGATTTTTGAATCCAAAACCATTTTTATTTATTTTGATTGATGTAGTGTTTCTACGTTGCTCATGTTATTTCAAACCGTTGCCTTATTTCAAACCAAGTTCAAAGTTACATGTAACTTCAGTCTAAAAATGGTGTCATTATACCATTCATTTGGGTCTAGGGTGTTCTCAATTTAAAAAATCCAAGTCTTTTAAACCAATTTTGGAATTTGTCTTATGAAGTTCATATTCAAAATTTATTCTACACCTATGTCTGTCTTAATTTTGGCTTGGGTGTTTACCTTTTACCTTTGAATTGTGCAAGTTGGAATAATTCCTTGCTTGATTTGAAGACTCATTTTGCCTAGATCTAGGAGGTAGTCTATTTATGTGTGCATCGAGTTCATTTGTTGCCTTGAACTAAAGTTAAAACTCTCTTTTTAAGTACAACCTTAAGCATGGTTAGTTTACATTGGAGCCTTGATTATCACTTGGGATTGAATGCTTTACTCATCACTCTTACTTTGATTACTTGAGATTGATTTTACCAATTATTTTTAGGCATGTGCCTAAAGTAAACATATTATACCAAGGTCAAGTTTGTTTTAAAATTCATGTGCCAAGATTGAGTCAAAGTGTTTTGAATTGTTTTCCTTAGAGTTAGATTAATTTCAAGTTTTTACCTTGACCTAGTGTGTTTTAAAGTCTCGCTTTGTGCCTTCTTACCAAAGATCTAGCATTTGCATTTTAGTTTTTAGACCTAGTTTATTTTAAAGTCTAGCTTTGTGCCTCTTACCAAATACCTAGCATTGCCTTGATGTCTTCAGATATAGTTCATGACTTTTTGAGTCTATATTTATGCCTTATTTCTAAAGACCTGTCACCTTTTTTTTTAAACCTAGATTAGATATGTTTGAAATAATTTTCCTTTCATTTAACCATTTGTGTGCAAGACCTTAGACCTTGGAGATATTTGAGACCAACCTTGTCATCGATGATTTTGGAGAAGAGCTCTATTCTAGGCCAAGTTTAAATCATTTGTAATAATAGACTGAGTTTTCCATCTAGACCAAGTTTCAAGATGTACCAGGCATCAACCAGTCCTTTTAGACCATGTTCCAAAAGTTTTGTGAATTTTGTACCTTTTCTTCATGAGACATTAGTCATGGGTTCAAATATGCCTCACTACACACATAGTGAGACCATGTACAATCCAAATTATGAAAATGTAGTCATGAGTGATGCCTTTATTTAAGACCCATATGGTGATGAGGTAGTTAGTGATATAGATCCATAGCCCCCTTACACTACTTAATATGTAGAACAAGGCCAAGATCTAAAATCACACTACCTGGTTAATACACCTCCTTATCTAAGTCAATAAAAATAATAGACAACTCAATACCTTGCTAGTGTGCCATCTATCATCAAACAAATCCAACAATATCCTTACTATGTTACCATTCCATCAACCTATGACCCATACTTGTTCGATCATCACTTGCTTGAAAATAAGGATGAGGTTTTGGTTAGAGTTGTATACGTAGGGACCAAATTTATGGAAGACTTTTTGATGCAGAGAATATGCATAAATAATGCATTTTCATAACTTATCTCAATATTTATCTTGTCTCATGGTGCACTTCTTTATCAATGGTTCATAGGTTCATTGTCCACCTATTGGTTCTTGGAATCAATGGTTTCTTTTGTGATTTTTGTCACCTTCTACAAATTCATTCCAGTCCTTTAAGTGACCTCAATCAATGTGTTAACCTTATAAAACATATACACTCACTTTCATGTATTTTTCAAACCTCTATATACTCTCTTTTAATATCAATTACCACTACTCGTAACAATAGGGTTACCTACAGACTGGGAAATCTGAGAAGAACAATGTTTAGGTTTTGATTTGTATATGGGAATTCAAGCAACTTAATTGAACTGTGATTTATTCTTAAGACTTGTATAACCATTAACTAACAATTATAATCATTTTTTTCCCAAATTGTGACTTATGTTTATCATTTTCTCAATAATCTTGATTTCATTATATTCACATGACATAGGGTCTACCCATATTCAATTTCAGGGTCTTTGATCTCTATAGGGTTCTCAATGCATTCTAATGATTGAATTAATTCTATATCACCTTCTCCCACATTAACCAATAAATATCCAACCCCTATGGTTCTTATACTATAGACTACTCATAAGTTTTACATTTTTCTCACAAAAAAATCACCTGGCTATGCAGAACAATTATTATTCACAAGACTATGTTCGACTCTACGCCTTATACATATAAACAATGTTTGACAGTGCTTGGGAATCCCAAATGGGTTTATATAAACAAATTAACAAATGAATGGAAGAATACCACCTCTAATGCATGAACCTTCCTTCATAAATAGATAACTTGAACTCTTAGTTGCACAATCAATTCATTACAAACATATAGTGTGGGTCTGTAATGTTATCTTAACAATTTTAAATTCTAAAAGGAATTCACCCACCTCTACACATGACAAAGAGGGGTATAAATTATCTCAATTTGATTTTAGAAGTAATAAACATTGACCATGGTGTCCTCTTATTCTCCTTACCTATCTCAGCTTACTCAAATGCTCAATTTCTTGACTATTCTAGGTTTGTAGTCATTCAAGCTTTCTTGAAAACACCTATTCCTTCTCTCCTCTATCATAGTTAGTCTTTATGTTTTCATATACATAGGGTTAAGTACCATAGTCCTATATACTTCTTAAGAATAATAAAATGCAATATTGTTAAGCATTAAGACTATTCAATAAGATATTCTCTTGGACTTCTTTAGCATACTATTCATTTAGGCCCTTACAACATAGAAATAGGGTTTTGATATTTAATCTGTAATTTGGATCAATCTACTAGATTGTCTCTCCAATCACATAACTAAGATTTAAATAGATTTAGAAAGTACTTTCAAACTTACCAATATAACAATGAGAATCATAAGCACTAAGTTTTTGAATCTTCTTTTCATTCAACAATCAATCATGCAGTCTCTCTATTGGTAGACACAAAAAACACAAGATTACAAAACATTTCTATCAAAGTGTATCGATTACATCAAAAAAAAACTCAAGATTATTCAATATTCATTTCTTGGGACTAGATCCCCTTCTCTTCGAATACAATATTACAACCACTAACTCAAAATCCAAAATAATAAGCTTTTTAACAAAAGAAACTACCCTAACTACTTCTTGAAAATTGCCAATTCATTCTTGAGACCTCCTCATTCTGGCTTACAAAGGCATTATCACTTAATGCGCTTAACCACCTGCTTTATGTTTTCTATCAACCTATTATAGAATCAACATTAACATTAAACAAAAAATCCTAGCTAAGGATTCTAAGATGCCTAAACACCTAAATCAAACCAAAATTGAAACCAACCAAGATACCCATACATCATACTACCAAGGGTAGAATAAATTAAGTTCCAAGTTCAATGTGACTTTCTTTCTTTTCTTTCTCTGCTTCCAATTTCATAAAGGTTCCTTGTTTCCCATTCCTTTAGCTGGTCCTGTAGCTTCCACCACTTTGACTCCAACTATCTCTTGTAACTCACTCTTCATTTGTGATTTATCAATATAAAAATTTGTGGACTACAACTTTACCACTTGAATGTTACTATGGATCTCATATGAATTTTAATATTGCTCCAACTGTACCTTCTTATCTTCCTCTTGACTTTCTTTATTTTCATGTTATTATAACCATTCTTGTATTGGTTCTTTTATCTTTGTCTTGCCCCTATCCTTCACTTGTTCCAAACTTTGATATCTTGCTTTGCTTTGAACTATGAAACTTGATTCATTTTCTTCAATCTTTGTCTCTTGGCAAGGTATTTATTTAATGGGTTGAGTTTGAGCTCCTTGAACCTAAACATCTATCTTCTTTCTCACTTCCCAATCTTGTTTAATGGTTACATGATCCTTACCTGCATTTATAACATAAAACAACTCATTAAAAATAAAATTTGGAGCCTTCATGGCTCTCTCTTGGGATGCTTCCTTGGATACTTCAATTTCCAACTTGTTATCTTGCTTGGTGTCATTTCAAATCCACTTCTTATCCATATCAACTACAATTTATATTAGTGTCCTGTTATCATCCCTCTCATAGACTTGGTTGCCCTGCTTATTTTGATTTTCTTCTTTCTTGAGCACTCTCATAGGTGCTATGTCTTCTTCTTTTTGAAGACCACTCTCTTTCTGCCTCTTGATGACTTTTTCTATCACCTTGCATTCTTGTTCATCCTCTCTTATGTCCATGTTTATGGACTCAAAACTCTTCATACTAACCATCTCAAGACAACTTATCTTTTCTTCTCTCTTTGGTATCTTGACCAATCCCAAAATTTCCTTGGCTTTGTTCTAATACTGCTTTGTTTCCAACATCATTATTCTCTCATCTTTTCTTCCTTATTCACCCTTCAATGGGACAAGAATGTGTATCTCTCCATGTTTCTTGATGACGTATTTATTAACTTAACCATCATGAATAACCTGCCTATGAAACTACTATGGTCTTCCTAATAGTAAATGATAAACATATATGGGAATAATATCGCATAATACTTTATCTTTATATCCTCTTATATGGAATTCAACCTAGCTTTGCTGACTTAACAAGATTTGATGTCCTTTTTGAACCCATGCAACCTTGTATGGTTGTGGATGTGGCATTCTCTTCAAGCCCAATTTTTGCACCATCTCTTAAGACACAATATTATTAGTGCTTACTCCATCAATCACGAAATTACAAACCTTACCTTTTGCTTTGCACCTACTTTTGACTAATATTCTTCTTTGGGATAGCTCTTTGACTTTCCTCTACTATAATAATATTTTCCTCATGAGTAAAGACTCATTTCTTTCTTGTCTTCTTTCCTCATTCACTTCTCTTGTACTATGTTGCTACATACTTTTGCTAATTTTCAATGGACACTCTACTTCTCTATGTCCCTCTCTATTGCATTACCAACATTATCCTTAAAAATGTTATCTTGGTCCATTTATCATATGACATCATATTTTCTTAATCTACTTTATGCAAATGATCTAACTACCCATGCATGGTGTTGTACTCCCATGCCTTCTTAAATTGTTGTTACCTATATTTGTGGTATTTCTTAAACCGCCTCTTCATTTCCTCTCTCATTTGTTCTTGGATGCAAAGGTACTACTTGACCTTGCTAGCTATTATTTCATTCTTCTTTCTCTATCACTTCTCTTTGTACTCTCTCTTTAAGAGCATCCTCAATAGCCTCCATCCTTATGACAAATGGAGTAATAAACTATGTCACTTGGTCTACCATATTCTTGAGCAAATATTCATCTCTGCTAACTCTCTCCATAGAACTCTATTTTTGGTTCCTTGTCTTGTAATTCAACTCAAAACACATGATGTTAATCTTGTTCAAAATCCAATAGGAACTTTTCTAGCTCTGATGCCAAAATGATGTAGATCATATGCATAAACAATGCACTTTCACAACATATCTCACTCTTTGTCTTGTCTTATGGTGCACTTCTTTATCAATGGCTCATAGTTTCATTGTCAACCTATTGGTTTTAGGACTCAATGGTTTCTTTTGTGATTTTTGTCACCTTCTACAAACTCATTCTAGTCCTTTTAGTTCCCTTCAATAAATGTGTTAACCTTATAAAACATCTACACTCACTTTATATCATTTTTTAAACCTTTGTATACTCTCTTTTAATATTAATTACCACTACTCATAATAGCAGGGTTACCTACAGACTGGGAAATTTGAGAGGAACAATGTTTGGGTTTTGATTTGTATACAAGAATTCAAGAAACTTAATTGAAATGCGATTACTTCTTAAGACCTATATAACCATTAACTAACCCTTATAATCATTTATTTCCCAACTTGTGACTTATGTTCAGCATTTTCTCAATAATTTTGATTTCACTGTATTCACATGACACAAGGTTTTCCCATATTCAATTTGAGAGCATTTGATCTCTACAAGGTTCTCAATGCATTCCAATGATTGAATTACTTCTATATCATCTTATCTCACCTTAACCAATCATATCTAACCCCTATGATTATTCTATTATAGACTACTCATAAGTTCTACATTTTTTTGACAAAAAACTCACTTGGTTGTGTAAAAAAGTTTACATTCATAAGACTGTGTTGGAATTTATGCCTTATACAAAAAAATAATGCCTAACAATGCTTGGGAGTCCTGAATGGGTTTATATAAACAACTTACTATATGAATGGTGGAATTCCATCTCTAATGCATGAACCTTCCTTCACAAATATATAACCCAAACTCTTAGTTTCACAATCAATTCATTACAAATGTATAGTGTGGGGTCTATAATGTTGTCTTAACATTTTTAAATCCCAAAAGGAATTCACCCTTATCTGCATGCAATGAAGAGGGGTATAAATTATCCCAGATTGATTTTAGAAGAAATAAACACTAACCACAGTGTTCCCGTATTCTCCTTAACTATCTCAGCTTACTTAAAAGCTCAATTTCTTGACTATTCTAGGTCTGTAATCATTCAAGCTTTCTTGAAAACACTTATTCCTTCTCTCATTTATCATAGTCAGTATTTATGTTTGCATATACGTAGGGTTAAGGATCATAGTCTTATATACTTTTGAAGAATAATGAAATGCAATCTTGTTAAGCATTGAGACTATTCAATAAGAGATTCTTTTAGACTTTAGCACACTGTTCACTCAACCCCTTACAACACAGAAACAAGGTCTTGATATTTAATCTATTGTTTGGATCAATCTACTAATTTATCTCTCCAATCATATAACTAATCTTAAAATAGATTTAGAAAGTACTTTCAAACTTACCAATATAACAATGAACATCATAAGCACTAAGTTTTTGAATCTTATTTTCATTGAACAATCAATCATGCAGTCTCTCTCCATTGGTATACATAAAAAACATAGGATTACAAAACATTTCTATCAAAGTGTATTGATTACATCAAAAAAAACTCAAGATTTCATTTCTTGGGACTAGATCCCCTTCTCTTTGAATACAATATTACAACCACTAACTCAAAATCCAAAATAACAAGCTTTTAAACAAAATAAACTACCCTAACTACTTCTTGAAAACTCTTGATTCATTCTTAAGACTACCTCATTTGGGCTTACAAAGGCATTATCACTTAATTCACTTAACCACCTATTTTATGTTTTCTATAAACCTCATATAGAACTAATATTAACATTAAACAAACATTCCTAGATAATGATTCTAAGATGCCTAGAAACTTAAATCAAACCAAAATTAAAACTAACCAAGATGCCGTTGCATCACTTTCCCCATTAAAACCTACCTAGTCTAGTTAGAGTGCTTAGAAATGTACCTTATACCCAAAATATTAAACAATTCTCTACTAGTTACCCTCAGGTACTCATGCCAATGATAAACCAATATTAAAATATGATTGCAAAAGGAAAAGGCCCCATGGCAGATCTACATCAAACATATCAAACTTATATTAATCTAGCATAGAATTTACCACTATGGCCATATTAAATACCCTGCTTGTAGAGTTAACTCCTTCAACAGGAGTGCAAATTGATTCATTGGGTTTTGCTAATCTGGGTGTGGCCCCATTTTCTTAAATTAGTTCAATAGATGACATGTTTAATGTCCCATTCATTAAGGAAGTGATTGTGGCTTCCTCTTAGGACCATGTGCCAAATACAGTGGATAACATGCAAGTGTCTTCCAATTTAGGCCAAGGTGGGTTAAATACACCACAAAATACTTTGAAACAAGTACCTCTTGCCAATACCATGAGTGGTTTATAATAACAAGGGGAAATAATTCCTAGTTCCCTACTATAATATGTTACTCTCACTCCTCAACCAGATGCTTCTTCAAACATGCAACAATATGGGATAAGTAATCAGGAATTGGCCAATGTTTTACCTTAATAAGTAACGAATGTTATATTGCCTCAAAAAGTGATGAATAATATTTTTTCGCATAAACACAAACCAATTTACCACCTAATAAAAAGCATAACACTATGCCACCTTAATAGATGATAACAAATATTCAACCTCAATAGCTACCAATGAATATTCCACTTCAACAGTCACAAACCAACATACCTCAATAATCATAGATGTTTTTTATTCAACAACAAATTCCTATTGGTCAATGACAAATACCAAACACCCAATAAGCATCTAGTTTAAAATGAGTGTTTGTTTAACAAAGAGGTGCCAACATCCAGTAAATGCCTATCAGGCAACAATTGCCTTTTACCCAACATGTGCCACATATATAAAGAAAAGGCCTTAGTCAACAACATGTACCCTTTATACAGCTAGGTTTGAATAATTTGTAATAAGTTCCTAATCAAACTCAGTAGGCACAATACCTTCCACAAATCCACATACTTCCATCACAACCTCAATTCCCTTAGACCCATGGCTATATTCTAAATCCAAACCTAAATATTTAACAATAATGCATGTAGTATCAACAACCTAATCCCAATATTCAAATGCATATTCTTGGTCGATTAGTCTATCAAACCAACATTCCATAATATACCATTCCCTTATTATACCCTAGTCAAGGTAATCCACCTTTGACCGCCTAGCCACAACCACAACCAACTATGCCATCAAGTTTATTAGCCCAAGAATTACAATAGATAAAATATGTAATTGTAGCTATTCGGATGGGAAATCAGACCAAGAATTTCAAATTGGATTACATGAGTTCATACCCATTTAACATGGAGTATCTTTAGATACCATTTCCTCCAGATTATGAGCCACCAAAATTTGACAAGTACATGGGTAAAGGAGACCCTAGATAATATAAAAGAATTTTTTATTATTTTCTAGCTAGTGGCCTATAGTGACATCTACCTAATTTTAATTTTTCCTTGAAATCTACCTATAAAGGCTTTGGAGTGGCTTATTAATTTTCTAAAGAAATCAGTATCTGACTTTGATGTTCTATTAGATAATTTTGTACAACATTTCTCCTACAATCTCGATCACAAGATTTTTGTAGTGGATTTAAGTCAGACCAAATCAAAAGTTGGTGAGAGCTTTGGGAGTTACTTATAGCGATGAAGAGCACTTGCTAGTCGCTTCACTCATAACCTACTAGATAAATGTTAGGATCCTCCTTAGAGTACAATTGATTACCTTTGTATAAGCAGCTAAACACAAAATTAAACCAGAAGTAATAAGTAACTAGAAATCAGAAACATCAAAGAATAGGAGATACGAGAAACAATACAATCTATATTAACACTCTTCCAGAAGGAAATACAATGAAGAAATCTCACTCTTCCCACACCTCTTGGGTGTACAGTAATTCTCCCTCAAGAGTTCTCTCTCTCTCAATTACAATCAACAATCAACTCAATACTGATTTGTTGTTCCCTCCAGTGACAATCAACCCAACGATTGTTGTTGCCTACCTTCCAAGTGACAATCAACTCAACTGTTGTTGCCTACTCTCAGCAGATCTTCTTGATCTTGCACCTTGCAGATCTAATTGACCTTGCTTACATTACAATACAATCCCATGGGTCTCTTAAATAGATCCCAAACCAAACAATAATTAGAAACACAGACTCAAGACTAAAATTAGTCTTTACATGCAAACTAACTGTTCTCCTAAAATTAGAACAGTTTTAGAAACGCACAGGTGACCGATGTCAGTTCCTGTCTGACTGATGCCAGCTAACAATAACTGATGCTGGTTACTGTGTAGCTGAATATAACTGATGTCGGTTGGCTTGACCGATGTCGGTTACTTTGTAACCTAGTAACCTCCACATTTGCACATTCAATGAAGCTTTTAGCTCCACAACTCAACAATAAACAATTAGTAGTTGTGTTTACTAAAAATATACACAACAGCATATCTTATCACTTGGATTTGTAGTGTGCTCACAAATTCAAAGAGATCATTGAAAAAGGCATACAAATAAAAAAGGCCCTTATTAACAAAGGGATTATCAAATTTTCTTCTTCAAATTAGAGATGAAACCAAAACTTAGGCCTAAGTTAGAGCTCTAAACTATCCAATCATAAGCATCTAAACCTACTCAGTCTAATAACTATGAAAAACATAAGCCATACAACTGTAATAAAAATGTTGTAGGTAATGGAGTCACTGAGTCACATCACGTTTAAATGGTGTAAACGTCATCTGCTCATCCTATGCAAGAAATGTAGCTTATTCCATAAATACAACCTATCCATCAAGTGCAGTCTATGCCTCAACCCATACCAACTCATCAAATGCCACAACCACCACCTTTACAAACCCCTCCAATAAGAAGACCTACTCTTAGAATTTTTAGTGACCTGGGTGAGCCTATTGAAGCAGTGTTTCTCAAACTAACCATGGCTAATATGATTAGTTGGCCAATTCTAAAACACTTTCCTAAAGGAATACCTTATCCAAATTAGTACAAAGATCATGAGTTATGTGAATACCATCATGTTTATGGATATTTTATATGGAATTGTGTGTAATTAAAGCACCTTATTGAGAATATGTTAGAAAATGGAGAGATCTAGTTAGATAATATAACATCTACTTCCAATCAAAACCTGGGTATCTACCAAAATCATTTTCCACAACATAACAATATCAATCAACAACAACAAAAATGAAGGTTGTATCCATAAAAAAAAACAATAGTAACAATAATAATGTCAATCATAAAATAGAAGGAACCAAGGTCAAAATGACCCCAATAATCAATAGACTTATCATGCAGTTGTACACTACTACAATAAAGTTGTAGGTCATATTGTGAGAGGTCATATATATATACCATTACCATCAATCCTAAATTAAGTGACAATAGACTAGGATTGTTATCTAATAATGCCAATCAACCTACTAGTGTTGGTAATCCTTCCTTGACCTGCGATCATATCAAGTGCAATAGTAACCAAGGATTACCATTTTAGGACCTTGTGTTGGTAATTCTTCATTGTCCCATGACCACATCCAAGCACACCAATAATCATGAATTGTCCTCTCTATCCCATATCCATAATTTTATATTTATAATGGTCCCGTACCCAATCCAAATTATGTAATCATAACTTAGTGGTCTAAAATCACCATCCCAGGCCTGTAAGCCCCTATTAATGAGCCAATCCAACCCACCTTACCACATAGGAGTAATCCCATTACCATTGTTAAGGGAAAAACATATGATATTATGAAAAAAATCCAAAATATACCTACAAAAAATTCCATTTTATATTTTTTGCATACATCTACCATCCACAATAATATCCCAACTGAACTCTTAGGCTAATCACAAGTGCCAAATGATGCATGAGCATCATAGCAAGAAGACATCATTTTTGAATAAAGGTCAAATTTGGTAAACATTAGAATTAAAATGTATGTGAAGAGACCTTTTAAGTTCCATTTATGTTTTTGAGGTCATTTGGAGTCA
The DNA here is from genome assembly GCA_037957365.1 of Torreya grandis. NCBI lineage: Eukaryota > Viridiplantae > Streptophyta > Pinopsida > Cupressales > Taxaceae > Torreya > Torreya grandis. Next base: position 7,992,388 of record JARHVA010000030.1, read on the forward strand.
CCAAGAGTCTTAGGAGTGAGTTTAGTGGGAGTTTGGAGTTTTTCCTCCAAAATTGTGAATTTGAAAATTCAAATATTGTAACTAAGGTTAGGAGGACCAAAAGCATGTATGAAGTGATTAGGTGAGTAAAGTGGGTTTAAGGGTCCAATAAATTCATTTAAGGTAGGTTTGAACATATTTCATTTTAAGTCATTAAGGTGCTAGCAATCAATTAGTCATGTAATCAACCTAAAGCATTGAGCTAGTTATTATAAGGAAGTTTTGATGTAATTACCAACCAAACCAATGTTGAAGTTGGTGGAAAATGAAAGTTGTAGTTTTTTTATGGAATAGGGGAGAGAAAATGGAGTGGAGAGATAACTCCAAGAGAGGAGAGGAGAATCTAAGAATGAAAAAATGAACAAAACTCCTTAAGAAAGGTGATAGAGTCATGTTGTGGACTGAATATGTATGTTTGATGAACCAAAATGAATAACGAAGAGATAGTCCTTTATGCCTATGTTGCCTAAATAGTAATGGGATTATTGTTAATTACATATTACCTTGATTTCCTTGAAAGGACCCTGAGGCCATAACCATGTAATATATGTGTGTATGTGCAGTTTTAAGCATGAGACTTTGGGTTACAATCAAGGAGGAGAGTAATTGGTAGAATTAGTGAAGTTTAGTGTAAGAAAGAAATATGCTCAGTCACCTTCAAGCAAGAGAAAAGTTAAGTTAAGTGGTAAGGTTTAGTTAATGAAATATCCAAAAGGGAAAGGAGAACATTCTTTATTGAAAACTCTATTATGATGTTGATAGTCCCAAATTATGACACCTCAATGTATTTGGAACTCTTTGAGAAGAAAGTCATTATGTTTTTGAGAAGGTTCACATGTATGATTATCCATTATCATGATGAAATTTGAATGTATTTGTGGGAATGAAATAATTAAAATATTCAAATGTTCAGACAGTCAAGAAGATACTCTATACATAGTGAGTACCCTATGTATACAATCAAAAATACATCATGTCTATAAATCAATCGTGACTCAGAGAAGATAGAGCATACCTACACTTTTGATTGGGAATACATTTATTAAGTGAGAACATGATCAATATGGAGATATAATATACCCAATCAGGGAATCATTTATCATAATACATCATGCTAAGGAGGTTTCCAAAGCCTCCAATCTAACACAATCATGCAAAAACCCTAAGGGGGTCCTAGTTTTTGATATTTCACTTAAACAAATAACAAGTAAAGTAAATCTAATATAGTGCTCACCAAAGCTCATAGCACAACATGAGGGTTAGTAAATAATCAAAACATGTATAAGAGAATCTCAATTAAGCTAAGTATGAGTAAGATCCTAATACATAGAATATGAAGAGTAGTATTATTCAAAGCTAATACTTATGTTACTTCTATCTACTAAAGAGAGGAGAAAAGTTAGAGAATATTTACCTGAATGTCAACCCATCGAGACTCAATATTTCTTGTAGCCATTGGATTTTTTCAAGAGTTTCTGGTTTGTAAAGATCACTAAAAAAGGCTAAATCATCTAAGACTTATCCACAAGACTAGATTCTCCAAGTAGAAACCCTAAGCTAAGACTCCTCAAGTATAATGGTGGAAGACCAGATTGTAAAGAAGCTTGAGTGAATAATAACTCTTGATTAAATATTGAAATAATGACAAAATTATCTTTTATTTATAGGTGTGTTTGACCCTTGACCCTTCCAAAAATCTTGATCGATAGGGTTGACCTAGTCAACCTAGTACAATTTTAGACAATTATTCACTAGGTCCTAAGCTAGGTCAGCGAAAGGCTAACCTGATTCCTAAGTGAAAATATCCCAAAATTATACAGGGTAAACCTAGTCAACCTAGCATAACTGACTGACAAAAGGGACTTTAGGTGAGGAAAAGAGGGATGGAAAGTGGAAAAGACTAAAGGAGTGTGCAAAAAAGGAGTAATAGCTTAGGGATTTTTTTAAGAGCTGGTTGGATTGGTAATAATGTGGCAATAAGGGACAAAAATACTATGAAGCACCAATGGTTTGCCCACCCCTTTCTCGATGCATCCCTTAAGGTGTGCACTTAGATTTATTGAGTCTCGATGGGTTCCTGCAAGATGTAAAACATTAGTATTTGATAAAAGTTGAAAATATTATGTATATATATATATATGCCCCACTTGAAGCTCATCACGTGTCACTAAGGTGCAATAGGGGATGGTGCTTTGAGAAAGAACATAAGAACACATAACATTGATACTAAAAAAAAGTTGCAGTATTTTAAAGCATAAAATAATTAAAAGTAAATGAAAGAAAGGGAAATAACTAAAAAGTAAAAGACTAAAAATTAAATGACTAAAAAGTAAATGTGATGCATATCTAGACTTACCTTTATCACTGGATGGTTGTCTATTGTATTTTTAGTTTTGATTGTGTAGGGTGTAGAGACTTCTTTAGACAAACCCAATAATACAAAACTAAAAAGAAAAAACAAACAAATGCAAGAAAGCCAAGATAAATGGTGCTATGAGAATGGAACATACTTAAAATTTTGGAAAGTTAGGGTGACAAGTGTTATATTAGACTAAATGACCAAGTCAAAATATGAGTAAATCAAGTAACTGAAAAGCCAAGGCTACTAAAGACCAAAACACACAAACAAGTAACCCTTAAGTAAGAAAGGCAAAATCACCAAGTCAAACCAAAGATACATGTCAAAAAAGATGGTAATAAAACATTGATGTAAAATAAAAAATAAAATGGTTAAATAACATTGATGAGTGAGTAGTAACAATCCTTATCTCACAAAGCAATGGAAAAAGGTACATAAAAAGGAAAAACAACATTGTCGATTGAGAAGTAACAGGCCAACTTCACTCAATAATGGAAAAAGGGTACGAATTCATGTGTTTGTAGTAGTAGGATAGTTCAATAATGAATGACAAATGGTAAAAGGAAACAAAACAAGTCTAGGAATGTAATTCTATGGTGTAAAGAAAGTGATCCATAATTACTCAAACATGTTGTTTTTCTCTAAGGATAGATAAAATTGAAACAAAGTAGTATTATCATGTTTTTAAGAGGTGAAGAAGAAGAAATTAAAGAAGAGGGAAAATAGCTTTGGAATCACAATTTGCTTATCAAGGGGGGAAATAGAATGGGTGGAGGGGAGAATGAAGGAAAAACTAAGGTATAGGAACTCTTTATAAAAGTTAAGACACTAAAATTAGGTTTGTCAAAACAAGAGGACTTTCAACCTTAAGGACTCTGAAGAACTTCTCTTAGCTATACAAGTCTCAGGTCAACAAATGCAGTATATAGATTATCTAATGAAGGCTATATGCATGAAAAATAAAATGGATCTATCTTCCCACAACATGTTCCTCATTCCTTAGGACCCCTTACAGAGTCATTGATCTACTACAAATATTAGGTATTTACATGAGATAGTTGGAAGCACCATAGAGTTTTTTTGAATTCTCCTATTCCAATCTACTGACCTAGTGTACCCTAATGGACCTCTACTCTATGTGAGGCCAACTATGGAGTTTGAACTTTGATTACAGATAGGAATTGTGCTTGGAATCATATCTTTTGGTATGATATTAACTTTTAAGATTTGTATGTTTCCTTTTGTTTCAAATGATTTGGATTTTAAATTTTTTGATGGATTTTTCTACCAAGAAGAGTGAAAATGAACAAAACAAGATTGGATAGGATAACTAAAAATAGGCTTTGGTCTATATAGGAATGGAATGATAGGATGGAATGGTCTTGTTAAGGATAATGATGGTCCAAATATATTGGATAAAATGGTAAGAGGGTTTCCCCCAAGTGGTGGGGTGAATGTTAGGAATATCTGACAATGGAAAATGGATATGTAACAACGGCAATGACAATGGTAGTGTGAAATGGTATGGTACATGTTTTTACCCTGGGTGTGGTTTTTGATTCTATTGTTCCTGTTGATGGGGAGATGCATGTCTTAATCAACAAATGATACAAAAATAATACTTGATCATGTTAATTGATATCCCATGCCTCATCAAAATAATTGCTCTGTCAAAAATGACCTACAGATTTGGTTGATGAGAATGCTTTTGTGATCTTTATTGGCCATTGATTCTGATTCTTTCAAGCATCAAGACAAGGTATCCTTGTAGCTTATGTAAATAAAAGTGTGGTTGTGGATGGTAAATAGGGACAAATAATGGATGGTAGGTTTTATTGTGAAATGGAATGGAAAATGATAATAAAATGTGGAATGGTGGGGGAACAAATGAATATTAGGATGTTCAGTCACATGTAATGTTGTTGATACCAGATTCGACATAATTTTGGTTGTGGTAGGGTTGAAGACTTGTTATTTCAATAGGACTACCATATTTTTTGTTGTTTCATCTAAAGAGTAGTTACCATCTGATTAGGTTGTAGATTGGAAGCTATTCTGATTTGATCTTTGATTTTGTCTTCATCAAGCAGTGAAGAACTTTTGTGCTCAGCTATTGGTACCTCAAAAAGGTTTTGACCAATGAAGTTATCTTGATTGTCCCATAGGACCTTCAAGAAGGTTTCACTAATGAACATTGGATTTTGACTTTGATTTTATTCTAGCACTTTTGAAAAAGTCTCACTAGAAGATGTTGAGTTCTAACTTGGATTGTCCCATAGCACCTTCGAAAAGGTTTCACTAGGAGAGTGTTCTTCTGCTACATGAATGTTGTATTGGCCTCCTTGCTCTTCTTCAAATGATATGTTGCCATGGATTTAGTTCAACAAAGTGTGATTTTTCAATCCCAATCAACACTTATAGGAGATGGAATGTCAATAATATGGCTATCTTGGTTGATGGTAATATCCAATGGAACGGTAATGGAATGGGGAGAGACTGCATAATATTTGTGGATGATACTAGGAAAACTTATGTCAAAGCTAAAGTACTCATCCTCAAAAACTATAGAAGGATCACAAATGTATTCAAATTTATCTATGAGGCATACATAACCAATGTTGTAACATCGACGAACATATTCTTCTTCTAAATTTGATTCCCACTCAAGGGACTAAATTTGATGTCACAATTGATGTTGATTCTAATTTTGATGCTAAATATGATGTTGGTTCAAGAATAGAACCTGACTCTAACTCTGATTCTTCATCTAATGGGTACTTTGTTACAATGATGTCTTGTTGAATATTTAGTTTTGGATAAGTAACAGCCTATGATGGCATAATGGGCTCCACAAAAATTGGTTTGTCAAAGTGAGACTCATCTAAGATGAGAAAAAGGTCAAGAGACAACTCCTTAGAGACTGTCTTGTCAATAGGTGGTTCTTGAAAATTAGGCATATGGTCGAGGTAATGATTTTCCTAAAGGTGGTTATAATCATTAAGAAGTGTCTTAGCAAAGATTAGTTCATCAAAGTGAGACTCCTTGACAACTAGTATAGGATCAATAGGTGATTCATCACAGGTTGACTTATCATATGTGGTTGGTTCAACAAAATATTGGATTGATTGAGGTTTGGTTGGGATTGATACTAGATGAGGAATGACTTATGGTTGGATAATGGTAGGGCCTTGGGGAGCATGATTGCTTCCATGAGCCAAAGGATAAAGTATTGATATGGTAATGATAGGAAATTTTGGAGCATGATTGCTCACACAAGCCAAAGGACTAGGTCCTAAAATGATGAAGGGGCATTGTGGAGCTTGACTACTCGCACAAACTAAAGGATGAGGTCCTAGAATGGTAATGGTATTCCTAGGATATTGTAGAGCTTGATGGCTCATACAATCCAAAGGAGGGTTAGGGCTAGCCGATGATCAGATTAAAAAATGACATTATGGAATTTGAATGTTTGCACAAGCACAAGCATCTAAGTCTTCGTCATAAACCATATCATCTAAGTCATGAGTTGGCTCATAAGCTAGTTCTTGATTGTGTTCTATGTACTAATTATTGTAAAGAGGGAATAGATTCGTATCCAAAAAAACATTATCTATAGTTGGGTCTTCAAATTCCTCTTCATAAGCCTCTTCATACCAATAAAGGTCTCGAGTTGGATCGTAAGTTGCTTCGTGACTTTGTTTCCATGGATGATTAATATGGGGTAGATAAAAATTTGTCTCACAAACTATATTAGCATCTAAAAACAAAAACAAAAAGACTTAGACATATCCATGTAAATAAAGAAAGCTCCCATAAGTGTAATTAGACATATCCACGTAAATAAAGAAAGCTCTAAAAACAAAAAGACTTAGAGTTCTACAAACTCTAAAAAATTATGTCCAAAGGACAAATGGTTCAAACTTGGTCTAACTTGGTCGAAGGGGTGGAGATGTATCTCCAATATGGTCTAAAAGTGGATTTGTATCTCCAAAATGATTTGTGCTAAGACTTGGTATAAAATATCCTAACATCAAATGTCTAATGTCAAATGTCATATGCACAAAAGGTCAAGTGTCTAAATAAAAACTAGCATGTCAAAGGTCTAGGTCAAAGTGTTCCAAACAAGGTCTAAACTAGGAAAGGGAAAAGTTGAGTTTCTAGGTCTTTTATCCCAATGTGGAGTCAAAATCTAGGCTCGAACAAATAGGCATGCCAGGACTTTTGGCCAAAAGGCATTGAAAGCTAGACTTGAAACAAAGGCTGATATGATTTGATTTAATCTAACAAGTTTGGAAACAACTTTGACATAGACTCGGCACACAAAATCAAATATAAACATTATCAATTGGCATAAAGAATAAGATAAAAGGTTCTTTGAGAAAGGTTATGTTCTCCCAAATAAAGGCACAAACAATGATGAGGATAGGCTTTAAACAAACAAACCATCAATAGTTTTCAAATTTGGGTAATCAATTAATCGAAGTCATTCAACCCAAAAGAGAAAGATCTATGTATCAACCCCATGAATTAAGGCCTAAATATAAATCAATCAATTTTTGGATCCAAACTTAACAAGGATAATTGAAAACTCAACATTGAAAACTAGGATTTATCTAAACAAGCTTCACAAGATCGGACAACATGACGGCACAAGACAAATGTCCAAATGGTATACACAAAATGGTTTGAAACAAGTGGTTTTGATACAATGGTAAATAAGTCTTGAAACAAATTGAATAGCCAAGTAGCGTAAGCATGCTCAAATAATGTGGTCTATGTTATGCTTCAAAAGAATCAAAGGCACAAATGGTTTGACATGATTTGGGCAACATAACAGTACCCTTCACAACTCAAATGCATTGTTTTGACATGGCTTATGAACAAACAAACAAGTTTTATATTTAAATCATACCAAGAAAATAATGACCAAAATACACTAAGTATAATTTTACAAATCCTAGCAAGGGTATTGCATGTGGGGCTGACTAAACTATCAAGTTTTTTATAATTCTAGGGGAATCAATTGCACAATGACTTTCATGTCAAACGATGAAAAAGACTAGCATAGAAATTGGGTGACCATGACATTGGCTAGTTATAAAAAGGCCTAGTCCTTTTTACAACCACTACATCATATTGTTCACTTAGTTTAGTGTGATGTCCAATTGTAGATATGTCTCATGTACAACTCTAAAGGAACCAAATGAAGTCAATGTTAGGAGATGAAACCCTAGGTCAAAGCTTCCCTAAAAAACTTGTGGGAGATGATGAAGTCCCCCTCTCAAGTGAAAATGCATAAAAAGAAATAAAGCATGAAAGTAGAAAGAGTTTAGGGTTGTTTTCAAGATCACACAAACTTTGATGAGTTTTTGTGGAGTGCTTTAGATGACTTTCTTTCTAAGCCTTGAACTAGGATATTTACAATAGGAATGGTGATTTTAATTCCAAGGGTTCCCTATAGGAGACAAATGGAAGATCATGCATGCAACATTCTTCTTTTTACCAAACAAAATCTAACTAAACAACTACTGCAAACAAGAATTGACAAGTGTGTTTAATTTTAAACCCAGATAAAAATTTTGGTGGTGTTCATTTGACCTCTTGATCTTAGTTGTAAACTTTGAAAAACATTCACCAAAAACATCTAAAAATTCTTTGTTAAACATCCAAAACAAGGTTCCTAATCAATTTTTAAGCATGCAAAAATGATTTAAACATGTTTTGAGAACATATCCCACTTGGTCTTATAGCAAAATTGTTAGCATGTCCTTTAGCTTTGAAGCCCTTTTGAGTTTGAATAGCAAACTTTGGAAAAGTAGGTCTCAGGTCTATGTTTTTGGAAAAAACTCAGTGACTGACATTGGTTAATACCACCAACATCGATTATTTAGCTAATGAGATCTGGTCGATGTCAGTTTTATTGACTGATGACGGCTGATCAGTGACCAATGTCGATATTTCCTATCGATGTCAGTTACTGTGTAAAAATTGTGGCAACCAAAAATGGCAAAATAAAGTTAGAAAATCAATTTGCAAGAGTTTAAAAATCTCAAATAAATATTTTAAAGTTGCAAAAGGATCTCCTTCAGGTGCAAGATGTATATAATCCCACCATACGTGTCATTATGTGATCTAGGAATTTGACTCAAGAGAGGATTGTTAGTATGGTGTTAGTTCCAAAATGAAAATAAGATAAAATAAACACAATAATAGCATAACATCTCTAGGCCTAGACACTAATGAGAGCTTTGTTAATAAAAGCAAATGACAAACACAACTAAAAAGCAAGGAATCAAATACAACAATTCTTTCACCTTCCTTAGATGCTCCAAATGCCTTTGTAGTGGTGGCTTGCTCAACTTATGCTCATGAAGTCCTTAGCAATGGAAGCTTGTATACCTCCACCTTTCCTTGGCACCTTTGGCTTATGGCTTGGCTTGGCTTGGAATCAATTTGGCATGGTAACACTAGTTTCTTGAATCTTTTGGAACCAATCCTACATTATAACTTTGCACTAATTAAGCTTATAAATGATGTTGTGAGGACTCTTATTTATAGATTTTTGGATTTGGCTAGAATCAATCTGAACCATCCATCTCAAGATTAAGATGTGTGATTGAGGATTAATTACATTTTTATATTTAAGTTTGTAATTATCCTCATCATGGCATTGAAAGAAGGGGAAATTAAGAGGCATGGAGGGCATCATAGAAGGCATTGATGAGGCATGGGAGGCATGAATCTTGATATTTGTGGCATTTATGGCCTAGGGATATCTTCCCAAGAAATGAGGTCACCTGATGATGTAGATATTTCATATTCATTTTCAAAACAAAATTTTCAACAAGTTTCCATAGAATTATTAATTAGGCCTTAATTTGGGTTAATTAGCTCTTAAACATGATTAAGCACTTTGTGCAAAAATTACCCAAATTGATTAGAATGTCTTGTTATTGGTCCTGAATTTGACTGGATTAGAATTGGAAGTCCATGTTAGATGCATTAGATGCGTATACTCATTTATAATATTACCAACAACAAATAACAAAGGCACATGCCTTGTGCAAAAAATTTGATAGGAAAGAACAATCCAAAACACCCAGGTGTAAATTTGGAATTTTAACTCAAAATGAACTGATCAAAGTTAGTTGGCCCATAAATTGCATTGCCTTATTTAGGGATACCCTGGCCAAAATTGGCACTTGAATATGTCAATTTCACATCATTTAACGTGTTTTAGTGTTTTTAGGCTAAATTATACATTTTGGGTTGAAATTGGCCAAAAACATGATTAGAGGTTATCAATGGCTAGATTTAGGTGTCTACATATACAATTATTCCTCACACACAAAATGCAGTCTATCTCATTCAATACAAAGAACAGGGTATATAGGGTCTACAGTATTGAACTTACATAAAAGACATTGAAATTTATTAAAAAAATACTTGAAAACCTTAAGTAAACATGCATAAAATTCACCAAAGACATAATGATCCTCAAATATGTATTTTTTTTAAGTCTTTATTTATTGATCATCCTTACATAGTCATATTCCAATGCCTACATGCAGGAAAGCAAGGGTTGTTCACCAACTTTGACTTTCTAGTCAAATTGGGGTACCTATAGGAAAAAACTTGATTTTTGGGTCTATATAGGGTTTAAATAGATGTTATAAGGTGTCTAAAATGTCAATTAATGTCATTTCATTTTACACTACCTTTGGTTATTAGTCCCCTAAGTCTATTTATCTTTTTTGGGTCATTTAGAGGTCATTTTAGGTGTATTTAATGCTTTGTACCTATTTTTGAGAAGTGTGTAAGTGTCAAATAGTCATATCACGTGCCATATTTCCTAAAGAGTTTATATTACTTGTCCTTAACTGAAATTTTGTAGGTTGATCAAGAAAGAGTAGTTTTCCCTAAAAAAGAGGAGCTATTGGGCACTTGTATGGAATTCCCAAGTCTATCTTCAACTAAAAACATGGAAATAATAACTCTTCACCTTCCCACACTCATTTTCATGTTTTAACTGAAGGATAATGCAAAAAATCTGTTTTGCAACTCATTTTCCCATTTTCTTCTTTGGCATGAAAAGAAGGTGCAACTTGGAATGCTCACCATGGGCCGTATAGGTGGAATCAGGAGGAATGGTCTTGGGGGTGGATATTAATCTTAGTATAATTAACTTTCATGGTAAGAAGTCTCATATTTATACATTTTTATTTATGAACAATCGTTAACACTCTAGGCAACGTTTTGAGGAATTACATCCAAGAGAGGTATAATTATGAATATGTTTCTGAGTTTTAGAGATCCTTGGAGATATGTGATCCTTGTAAGGTGTTTTTAGGCTTAAATTAATCTATCTCCATGATTATTTCATAGATAAAACTTCACCTTTTCATTTCTTGTGAAGGAGTCTCTTATAGTGCTTATTTTCTGAGAATTTACAGAGTTGAGTGCAAGTCTAGTTTTCTCCAACATCTAAGGAACTCCATGGAAGTTTAAAATTATTTTGGATATATGATTGAAATAGGTTTAACTAAATTAAATTTCAAAGGAGTATTCAATTGCCAAGTTTCCAAGTTGCCTTTCCTTATTTCTGCCTTATCATCAAGTGTGTATACAGCCAGCTTCTACAGGGGTTTTATGGAGGAGAATAGAGTTTGGAATGTATGATAGAATCTAGTTTATGCCTTAACACTCCCAAATATCCATAATTCTCATGTTATGGAGGTCTAAATATGTTAAACAAGTAAATATCAATTCAAAGAAACCTTTGCAACTTTTGGGTTCTCAATCCCTAAATACAGAAAATAGAGGCCCAGGAGGCTTTTTGAAAGGTCATAGAACATGATTATTTGATTCCTAAGATGTATACATGAACTATCCTTATATCCCTATCTACCTAGTCCAACTATTTCAAATTTGAGAGTTATAATCTAAGTGGAAGATAGGTTTTGAGCTCCTCCAAAATGATTAAAAAGTACTGAAGACAAGCAATTATATCTATAGGTTTCCAAGAGAACTTGATGTTTACACTATGTGTGGAAGTCATATGCCTTGTTCAATGATGGTAAACATTCCCAAGTGGTAAAAATTACATTACTAAGTAGTTGGTTTCCTTAGGGGTGATACTGGCATAAAATGACTTTTTGGAGGTCATACCTTGTCCGTACACAGGGCAATGAAGGTGAAGTTTCATTGGAAGGTACATATGATGGAATTGGAAGACTCCTAAAGAAACATAATTCTACGTTTCAATGCTACCAATTATAATTAATAACTCAATAGGACTTGTTAAGATCACACATGATTCAAACACCTTCAAGAATACACCTATAGGCTTGGGAATATCCACCTATAACTAGTCTTTTGAGAAATTGGTTTCAGTCTATAGTAATGAGGCCTTTTGAGGTTGAAACATTAGAGTGAATGGGTGACATAAATTATACTATGGATATATAATTAAGGTTTTATATCCTTTTTAAAATCTTGTAAAGCACCCCAAATGCACCTACAGGCTTGTAAAATGAGTGCTTACAGTCAAGATTTGGAGTTACAGGCAGTCAAGTAGAAGGAGGTCTTTTAAGCTAGATTGAGCATATATATGAATTATATGAGGGAGATGAGAAACTATAGAAACTATATAAGATTTGGTACTTACCTTTGTGGCTTGAATATACCCCCAAATGCACCTACAGGATTATAAGGCCATCTTAGTCATAGTAGGCAAGGAGGAGGTGAAAGGTGCCAAAGGATCTAATACTTAGCATGAGAGGTGAGAGTTTAGTGATAAATACATTGGGAATGATTAAATAGAATTTAAAATATTTTACCATGCACAATAAACTATTTTAATTCCTAAACACTTTCCCACATAAACCTAACTGTCTCAATCCATACAATTAGCATGCCTAGGCCTTGTTTCAAAGGGCTAAAGGAGGTGTCCAAGTACAAAAAAGTCTTTTAGAGGTTCCAAAAGCTCAAAAATATTGGTTTGGATATGATAAACACATTTAAAGAGCCCTAAAGCATGGAGAATGCATTAAAATAGGATATGTGGGTCAGTTTGGGTGAAATCATGTAAAAAATAGGGGTTTTATGGCCTTTTTGGGGAAGATTGAGTTAGTTTGGTCACCTAGAATTGGAATATAATAAATCCCTCTGGTAAAAAAGACCATAATGACCTCATATATCTCTTAAAACATTTACCTTTCATGGAAAAATAGGCTTGATACCCACTATTTATCTCAGACCTACCTAAGTCCATGCATGCAAGAAAGGGACCAGTTTTGAGAAACCTTACGAATGAGGGGTTTATACTAAGTTTGGCCACTAAAATAGATGCCTAAATCTGGGATACACCTAGGGGGACCTAAAAAACCAAACTATAATTTGTAGACATTAACGGTTTGGTCCACACAAGGAGCTTTACATGAAGGTCTAGTGGGAAACCATGCTTTCCCAACCCCAAGCAAGGTGTCAACTTAAATTCCACACTTCCCAAGGAATTTTAATTATTTGATTGATTTTTTTAGGGTCAAATAGGATTTTATTGTGCTCTATGAGTCCATTCAAAGAGAATTACATCACCCATTGGTTCACAAAAGGCAGGCAGGTTGCTTGGCAAGGCATGTTTCTTCCTCCAAACCTAGGGTAACTTTAATTTTGGGGTCTTTCTGAGTTCTTCAAAGGGTTTAGACATGTTCATGGATAAATTTAAGAAGTTTTAGTTCTTTTGTTTGGCATGGAAACACTAGAATAAAAAAATTTGAGCCTCATATGTGCTAAAACGCTCATGGAATGCAAGAATCCTATTATAGGGTCATTTTCTTTTGCTTGTATCTTCTCTAAACTTTTGCATGGGACCTGAAGGATTTAGGAAAGTTTAAGGAGGTATTTGAGGTGACATAAGTACAATTATAAGGAGTGTTAAATGTCACAACTTCATGAACAATCCTTAAGACTAAAAAACCTCCTAAACCTTCCTAAAACCCTTAGGCAGACCCGATGGTAGAAATCAAGCAAAAAATTCACTCAAATGAAAAAAATTGACCAAGGTTATAACAATAAATTTTTATAAGGCATTCCTAAGATTCTATAAATGTGAATTTTTTGTACAAAGCCATATATAACAAGGGAGAAAAATTCTTGTTTTCACCATTTTTGATGGTGTGAAAATTGTAGAAAGAATTGAAAGATGAAATAAGTTTTGAGAGGAATATATACACTTTATATAACTCAAAAACTTAACTTAAGACCATGAAATTTATTCTAAGTGTCCCAAACAGGTCTTCACTTTTGGCCACTCTAGTGAGTCGAATAGTGAGCTTTGGGGTAAAGTGGTGAAAAGTGACTAAGGGAGATTTTTAAAGACTTATTCTTGAAAATGATGATATGGAATGCCTTGAAATGTGTCATTCCCCATTTTTTATGAATTGGTTTGCATATTTGGAAGGTTTGGAGTGCCAAGTGGTAAGGGTAAATGGAAAGAGCTCTTTGAAACTACTTGAGATGATTGTGCATGTCCAAAATAATATGAATGATCAGAGACTAGAATAATGCATGGATGATGTTGTTGATAACCCCTCTTATCCTGTACATCCATCAAAATTTAGTTTTTTTAGGTAAAAAATGAGTTTTGGAAGGCAACTCAAGTAGGCAGTTTCTTATGTAAAATTGGCAGTTTTATGCCACTTTTCACCTTCCTTGTGATTTGTTTTTATAAGTGTGCCTCTTGAATTGGCATGGTTCATCTCATTCATATTTCACATGAAAATGTAACTGATTTTAATTTGGTGACACATGTCCAAGTGACCCTTGGACTTCTTTCTCTCTCTCCTTCTCTCAAACTCTATAAGAGTTGGCCATTTTGACATTATTTTCATGCTCCACCAGAGTATGGCAAAGCTATACTCAATTCTACACCTTCATATGAATAAAATTATTAATTGTTTACCTCTTTCATGGATATTCATAGTTTTTTCTTATTTAATTTGGAACTTTCTTAGTGAAGACTATGAATTCCTTAGCATTATTCTTCATTCTCTCACCTATTTGTCGTCTCCTCTTGTAGGGCATGTGAAGTGTTTAAGAGATTTTCATGGTTGAAGTGAGTAATATTTTTATTAGTGTCATTCAAGACCTATTTTATAGTCCTCCTAATCTCACATATCATTTAGAACCCCATAATGTAACATTGATGCAAAAAGACATCGATTTGGGAAAGTGTATATTTTAGTTGGTTATTTGGTCTCAAGTGTGAAATACAAATGGTTGGAGGTCATAAAAATGATTTGGTGCATCACCTTTAGTAGAATAGGTTTATTACTAGTTATCTCAACCCTTTTCACCCCGCTAAGTTGTTAGTATTAGGAGTAAGAGCTTAAATGATGCATCAAGGGGAGCTAGCCCTTAATCTAGAGATCCACTCCATGATAGGGATACCCATAGCCCTAGAATGGTTCCATTGTGCCACTTGAATGAGGATAAGTTTGTCCCATCTCCTCATTTGGTGCATTCAATTTTAAAAAAAAATTGGCATGCCCAGTGGGACTATTGAGTCCATTATTTGAGGAGTTTTGAGGTTCTCCTCAAGACATCAACCTTTGGAGGCAATTCACTAAGCACCAATGGTGACTCCAAATTCATATCTACTGGTTGAGTAGTCTAGGTATACTTATTGAAAGTGTTTTATTATTTTATACTCTTTTTTTGAAGTAACTCATGGATAATTATGAGTTTGATCTTGTTTTGACACAACTTGAAGAGTTGTGTCTAGCTTTGCCTCTTCCTCCTAACTATGAGCAAGTTCTTGGCCAGCTTTATCATGATCCTCATCAAGCATATTTTCTCAATAATCAGCCTCATAAAATTTATGCTCCATATATGTCTCCTTGCTCCTCTTCAAGCCATTCCATTATTAGTTTCAAAATAACTCTCCTTGATTATCAAAACTATATGTTAGACTTTGACACTAGGTGTGGTTGTGGTCAAAATATTCCTAGTGTTTATGTCAAGAGTGTGAGGGAAGCTTTGGAGAAAGTAAAAATGGAGTTTATTCCTATATAGAAATCTAGTTAGCCATGGATTTCTACTAATATGCTTGATGTTTGTGGTTTGATCTTACATCTAGAAGAAAGGTTGAGAACTTATGAACAACCTCCATCTTGGCAGCCTCAAGGTGTTCCAAATTCTTTGTCCTTTCCCAAAAACTTCTCTTGGAAACCCATACAAGAAAGTAGTCAAGGAAAGGAAGATATCATGATGGAGCAGGCTAGTAAACTTGGGAAATATTGTGAAGAAGAAAAATTGAGTTTTGAGGCTCACCTTGAAAGGGAAATTGAGTTGGCAAATCAGATGTGGGTGAAACCTATCATGGCAATTGAAAGTGAGTTATCTATACCTACTCCATCTTGAAATGAAGGTACCAATCCCAAATAAATTCCAATTTTCCTAGATATATCTTTCTCTCCTTCATCATCCCCTCAACTCTATGAAAATACCCTTGATCTCACCTTCCCAAGATGGAAAGATGTAATGGCAGCTCATGAAAAAGGGAGTAAATCATGCCTCAGTGGAGAATTTGTTAGGGGAGAGACATTTGAATCCATTCCTCACCCTCCCACCCCTCTTCAAGATATTATTGAATCCATTCTTCCACCCCCTCTAACCAATCAAATTTGCCTTCCTAATGTGGAGAGTTGTCTTGCTACTTGGGAATCTTCATTGGCCAAGCTCCCCATTTTTGAAGTGCCTAAGGTTAATACCACCAAGAAGGAGGATGAAATCCAAATTTAAAATTGGATAGAAGATGACGAGGTGTTGAGTGATACTATGGAGATACCTACTTGCAATGATGAAGGAAAAGTTGAGGGAGAGTTGGTAGAAGAGCTCCTTATGCATCCCATGGAAGAAGAAGGAGAGGTCTCACTTGTTTTCCCATGTCATGACTCAGACCAATCAACTAAGGAGAACTTATGGAAGAGGTTTGAAGACATATGCAAAGAGGCTTAAATTTTCAAAGAACCTACAAGTCCTATGGAACTTATCCCAAGCCATGACAAGAAAGAGGATGTGAATCAAAAGGAGAACATGTGGAAAATTTACTTGCAAATGTTTCAGGAGTATGAGGAGGGTGAGAGGGCTAGCCTCCAAGTTGAACAAGTTCAAG
The DNA here is from genome assembly GCA_037957365.1 of Torreya grandis. Lineage (NCBI taxonomy): Eukaryota > Viridiplantae > Streptophyta > Pinopsida > Cupressales > Taxaceae > Torreya > Torreya grandis. Next base: position 8,008,962 of record JARHVA010000030.1, read on the forward strand.
GTGAAGGAGAGAAAGCACATATTGAAGAACATCACCTCCAAGAAAGTCTAACTCATGATGGAGCCAACTATGATGACCTTGGACCCTTTGGAGGTGATATTGAGTTTATTTCTGCATCTGTTCATAAAGCTAACTCCACTCACTTCCAAGAAGAAAATGAACAAGAAGCACTTCCACATGGTTATGATATGATCTCCTTTGAAGAATTTGAAGACATTATGACCATTGAGAAGGATGATGGAATCCTTCAAAGAGAAAGTTATCCCATGCCTAAGTATGCCAAATTATCGTGAAAAGCTAGGAGGACAATAGTATGAGACTTTCTTTAAGGTTAAATAGGACCTTATCTATTCTATAAATCTATGGGAGATGACTCCATTAGATGAGGTACAAAGACAAGGAACAAAAAGAAGGCAAGAGTCATCAACTATCCCATCCAAAAAGAAGCAAGCTTGGCATTCTCACTCATCTAGTGAGGAAGGAGATTTAAGCTATTTCCCCTTTGATCCAGGAAGGGAGGTATGATCAAGTAAATGTACATATTTGTTTCCTTTCTGTGGTGTTCATTTCCCTAAGTGCTTAGTAGCACAAGGGTGTCTTTGTCTTGTTGGTTGTTGTGTCTTGTGTGTGTCTTTTCCTTTTGTGTTTGAGGTAAATTTTGGTTTAGTTGGCCTATTGAAAGTCTTATCCTAATGTTTCCCAAGAATATTATGGCTCCATAAGCCAAATGGAATAATAAGGCTACTAGTCTAGTTAGTATAGCAGGGTTACTAACCTGCATGAGTCACCAGATTGTTGACCAAGTTTGACTTTCTAGTCAAACTGGAGCACCTATAGGTAAAAATTTGATTTTTTGGGTCTATAAGGGGTTTAAATAGATGTTATAAGGTGTGTAAAGGGTCAATTAATGTCATTTCATGTTATACTACCTTTGGTTATCGGTCCCCAAAGTCTATTTATCTTTTTTGGACATTTAGAGGTCATTTTAGGTGCATTTAATGCTTTGTACAGATTTTTGGGAAGTTCTAAAGTGTAAAATAGTCATATCACATGCCATGTGTCTTAAGAAGTTTGTATTTCCTGTCCCTAACTGAAAATTTGTAGGTTGATCAAGAAAGAGCAGTTTTCCCTAAAAAAGAGGAGCTATTGGGCACTTGTCCAGACTTCCCAAGTCCATCTTCAGCCAAAAACATGGGAAGAACAAATATTCACCTTCACACACTCATTTTCATGTTTGTACTTGAAGGATAATGCAAAAAATCTCTTATGTAACTCATTTTCCCATTTTCTTCATTGGCATGCAAAGAAGGTTCAACTTGGAATGCTCACCATGGGCCGTACAGGTGGAATCAGGAGGAATGGTCTTGGGGGTGGATATTAATCTTAGTATACTTCAATTTCATGGAAATAAGTCTCATATTGATAAATTTTTCTTTATGAAAAATTGTTAACACTCCTAGCGGCCTTTTGAGGAATTACATCCAAGAGAGGTATAATTATGAATATGTTTCTGAGTTTCAAAGGTCCTTGGTGCTATGTGATCCTTGTAAGGTGTTTTTAGGTTTAAATTAATATCTCTTAATGATGTTTTCATAGCTAAAACTTCACCTTTTCATTTTTTTTTAAGGAGTCTCTTATAGTGCTTGTTTTATGAGAATTTGCAGAGTTGAGTATAAGTCTAGTTTATTCCAACATCTAAGGAACTACATTGAAGTTTCAAATTGTTTTGGATATATTCTTGAAATATGTTTCACTAAATTCCATTGCAAAGGAGTAGTCAATTGCCAAGTTTTCAAGTTACCTTTCCTTATTTTTGCCTTGTCATTAAGTATGTATACAACCAGCTTCTACATGGGTTGTACGGAGGAGAATAGAGTTTGAAATGCACAATATAATCTATTATAAGCCTTAAAACTTCCCAAGATCCATAATTCTCATGTTATGGAGGTCCAAATATGTTACACAAGAAAATATCAATTCAAAGAAACCTTTGTAACTTTTGGGTTCTCAATCCCAAAATGCAGAAAATAGAGGCCCAAGAGGATTTTTGGCAGGTCATAAAACATGCTTATTTTATCCCTAAGATGTATACATTAACTTTACTTGTATCCCTATCTACTTAGTCCAACTATGTCAAATTTGAGAGCTAGAATCCAAGTGGAAGATAGGTTTTGAGCTCCTCCAAAATGGCAAAAAAGTATTGAAGACAAGCAGTCATATCTATAGGTTTCCAAGAGAACTTGATGTTTACACTATATGTGGAATTAATAGGCCTTGTTCAATGATGGGAAACATTCCCAAATGGTATAAATGACATTCTTGAGTAGTTGGTTGCCTTAGGGGTGATAGTGACATAAAATGACTTTTTAGAGGTTATACCCTATCCGTACACAAGGCAGTGAGGGTGAAGTTTCATTTTAAGGTACAAAGGATGGAATTGGAGGACTCCTAAAGAAATCTAAGTCTAATTTTTAATGATACCAAGTCTAATTACAAACTCAATAGGACTTGTTAAGATCACACATGATTCAAACACCTCCAAGAACACACCTAAAGGCTTGTGAATATCCACCTATAGCCAGTCTTTTGAGAAATTGGTTTCAGTCTAAAGTAATGAGGACTTTTGAGGCAAGTTGAAACATTAAAGTGAATGGGTGACATAAATGATACTATGGAGAGATAATAAAGGTTTCATATCCTTTTTTTAATCTTTTAAAGCACCCCAAATGCACCTACAGGTTTGTAAAATGAGTGTTTATAGTCAAGATTTGGAATTACAGGCAATCGAGTAGGAGGTTTTTTAAGCTATATTGAGAATATATATGAACTATATGAGGGATATGAGAAAATATAAATACTATATAATACTTTATACTTACCTTAGAGGCTTGAAGACACCCCCAAATACACCTATAGGCTTATACGGCCTATCTCAGTCCTAACAAGCAGGGAGGAGGTGAAAGGTGCCAAAGGATCTAATACTTAGCATGAGAGATGAGAGTTTAGTGATAAATCCATTGGGAATGATTAAATATCATTTAAAATATTTTACTATTCCTAAGGAACTATTTAAATTCCCAAACACTTTCCCACACAAACCTAACTATCTTAGTCTGTACAGTTAGCATGCCTAGGCCTTGTTTCAAAGGGCTAAAGGAGGTGTCCAAGTACAAACAAGTCTTATAGAGGTTAAAAAAGATCCACAATATTGGGTTGGATATGATAAACACATTTAAATATCCATCAATCATGGATAATGCATTAAAATAGGAGCTATGGGTCGGTTTGGGTGAAATCATACAAAAAATAGGGTTTTTTATGGCCTTTTTTGGGAAGATTGAGTTAGTTTGGTAATCTATACTTGGAATCTAATCAATCCCTTTGGTAAAAATTACCATAATGACCTCCTATATCTCCTAAAACATTTACATTGCATGTTAAAATAGTATTGATACCCATTGTTTTGTCTCAAACCTACCTCAGTCCATGCATGCAAAAAAGGGACCAGTTTTGATAAATCTTGCAAATGAGGGGCTTGTACTAATTTTGGCCACTAAAGGAGATGAATAAAAATGGGATACACTAGAGGGACATAAAAAACCAAACTAAAAGTTTTATAAATTAATGTTTTGGTCCACACAAGGAGCTTTGCATGAAGGTCTAGTGGGAAAACATGCTTTCCCAACCCCAAGCAAGGTGTCAACTCAAATTCCACACTTCCTAGGGATTTTTAATGATTTGATTGATGTTTTTAGGGTAAAATATTATATTTTTATTCTCAAAGAGTCCATTTAAAGAGAATGACATCACCCATTGGTTCAAAAAAGGCAGGTAAGTCGTTTGGCAAGGCATGTTTCTTCCTCTAAAACTAGGGTAACTTTCGTTTTGGGGTCTTTCTGAGTTATTCAAAGGGTTTAAACATGTTAATGGATAAATTTCAGAGGTTTGAGTACTTTTGGTTGGCATATAAACACTGTAAGAAGACAATTTGAGCCTCATATGTGCTAGAACCCTCATGGAATGCAAGAATCCTATTCGAGGGTCATTTTCTTTTGCTTGTATCTTCTCTAAAATTTTGCGTGGGACCTAAAGTATTTTATGAAAGTTTAAGGAGGTATTTTAGGTGAAATAATTTCAATTATATGGAGTTTTAAATAACACAACGTCATGAACAATCTCTAAGACCAAAAAACCTCCTAAACCCTCCTAAAATCCTTAGGCAGACCCAATGGTAGAAATCAAGAAAAAAATACACTCGAATGAAAAATTTTGACCAAGGGTATAATAGGAAAGTTGTAGAGGACATTCCTAAGATTCCATAAATGTGAATTTTTTGTACAGATCCATAAAAAATAGGGGATAAAAAGGCTTGTTTTCACCATTTTTGATGGTGTACAAATTTTAGAAAGAATTGAAAGATAAAATAAGTCTTGAGAGGAATATATACACTTTATATAACTAAAAAAATTAAATTCAGCTCATGAAAATTATTCTAAGTGTCCCAAAAATGCCTTCACTTTTGGCCACTCTAATGAGCCAAATACTGAGCTTTGGGGTAAAGTGGTGAAAAGTGACTAAGAGAGATTTTTAAAGACTTCTTCTTGAAAGTAATGATTTAGAAGGTCTTTACAGGTGTCTGTTGAATTGTGGAGCTAAAAGCTTCACCAATGAACGAATTGCAAGGTTGTTGGAGTTACACAGTCGATGACGTCGGTCAGGGTCGACCGATGTCAGTCAGGTGTCGACTAGGAGCTGTCGGCATCGATTACTTATCGACCGATGTCGATCATGTGCAGGTAGATAGGGACCGACGTCGGTCACCTGTGTGTTCTAGAATTCTATTTTCTTGGGACAAATAGATTGTTTGCATGATAAGTTAAACTATTGGTATTAAGTCCATGTTTCTATTTTTGGCAAGACTAATTTGGACCTTTGATTAGGAGGTGTATCTAACGGTAGAGAATGCATAGCTCATGATCCTTAATTCTATATAATAGGGATAGATCTTCATAGCTTGTATGATGTAGAAGACAATTCAAGTAGTTGAATTGTGTTTGTAATTGTGAGAGAGAACTCTTGAGGGAAAGAGATCTGTACATCTGAGAGGTGTGGAAGAAAGAGAGATTTCTTCAATTGTATTTCTTTTTGGAAGAGTTTAATACAAGTTTTCATTGTTTCTTGTATCTCTTGTTCTTTGCTAATTCTAGTTTTTAGTTACTTATTACTTATGATTAATTATGTGTTTAGTTACTTGCACAACAGTAATCAATTGTTCTTGTTAAGATCCTGACAAGTGGTATCAGAGCTAGGTTGCTAGTTCACCAAGTGATACCAACTGACAAGTGGTATCAAAGCTCAGGTTCACTAATAGGTGGTTCAAATCTGTTTAGTGTGTTTTGATTACAGGTCACTCATAGGAGTTTCTATTTGAATGAGAGTAAAGCAATGGGAGAAGAAAGTAAACTACAAATGGAGAAGTTCAATGGCAAGAACTATCAATAATGGATAATGCAGATAGAAGATTATTTGTATCAGAAAGATCTATACTTACCATTGGGTGGAGTTTCAAGCAAGTCCACAGATATGGAAGATGAAGAATGGAATGTTCTTGATAGAAAGGCTGTGGGATCTATAAGGTTGAGCCTGGCATCTTCTGTGATTTCCAACTTGTCACAAGCAAAGTCAACGGTAGAGTTAATGGATACTTTAGCAAATTTATATGAATATCCCTCAGCTTCATTTAAGGTATATCTTATGAAGCAATTATTTAATTTGCAAATGCAGGAAGGTGGATCTGTATCTAGTCATCTTAATTATTTCCATGCAATAGTAAATCAGTTAAATTCAGTCAAAATAGTTTTTGATGATGAAATTAAGGCTCTCTTAATTTTATGCTCTTTACATGAAAGTTGGCATAGCTTGGTAATGGCAATTAGTAATACTTCATTTGCTACAAATATCTTGAAAGTAGATGATGTTGTTAGTGTAATCTTGAATGAAAAAAATCGTAGGAAAAGCACAGAGGAAACATCAAGTAATGCTTTAAGTATTGAAAGCAGGGGAAGGCAAAAAGAGAAGCGCAAGCAAGGGAGATCAAGGTCTAAGTCAAACATGAGAGGTAGATCCAAATCTAGAAATGGAAGAAAAATAACCTACTAGAATTGTGGAAAGATAGGGCATGCAAAGAAAGATTGTTGGTTGCCGGTTAAAGAAAAAAATCAGCATGAAGGTAAAGAAGCAGCAAAAGTTGTAGGTATTGTTGCACAAGATGCTCTTGTATTTTCTTTGGATAATAAAATAGAATTTTGAGTTTTAGATTCTGGTGCCTCTTTCCATGCTACCCCAAATAGAGAATATTTCAATGACTATGTCTAGGGAGATTTTGGAAAAGTCTATTTAGGAGATGACGAGCCTTGTAAAATTGTTGGCAAAGGAAAAGTGCAGCTGAAATTATAGAATGAAAAACATGGGTGTTGAAGGATGTCATGCATGTACCCATCCTGAAGAAGAATCTGATTTTTGCAAGAAAGTTAAGGGATGAGGGTTGTACAGTAACTCTCACAGTTGAATCTTGGAAGGTTGCCAAGGGTGCACTTGTATTAGCCAGAGGTAAGAGAGTAGGTACTCTCTATTTATGTAATTGTATTACTGATTATTCTCCTTATGTATTATCTACTTCAAATGTAGATACAAAGTTGTGGCACCAGAGGCTTGGCCACATGAGTGAGAAGGGAATGAAAGTTTTTAAGTCAAAAGGTAAGCTTTTAGATTTGAAAAGCATAGATCTAGATTTCTGTGAGCATTGTATTTTTGGAAAATAGAAGAGAGTGAGATTTCTCAAAACTGGGTCAACAAAGAGGAAGCACAAGTTGGAGCTTGTTCACATAGACGTGTGGGGACCAGCTCAGGTAGCTTCTATTGGAGGATCACAGTATTATGTTTCTTTCATTGATGATGCTACAAGAAAGGTATAGGTCTATTACATAAAGAAGAAATCTGATGTTTTTGACACGTTTATGAAATGGAAAGCTTTGGTTGAGAATGAAATAGGTTTGAGATTGAAGTGTCTTAGATCTGACAATGGTGGTGAGTATTGTAGCTATAAATTCAACAAGTATTGTTCTATGAATGGAATACGTAGGCAAAGAATGGTTCCAAGGACACCTCAGCAAAATGGAGTTTCTGAAAGGATGAATAGAACAATAATGGAGCATGCATAGAGTATGAGGTTGCATGTTGGTTTGCCCTTATAATTTTGGTCAGAAGCTGTAGATACGGCAATTTACTTGATTAACAGAAGACCCTCTACTACTCTGGATGGTGGAATTCCAAAAGAGGATTGGACAGGTAAAAAGGTAGATTTTTTATTTCTCAAAGTTTTTGGTTCTGAAGCTTTTGTGCGCGTTGATAAGCAAAATAGAAATATGAGATGCACTTTTATTGGTTATGGCTCTGAAAATTTTGGATTTTGATTGTGGAATCTAGGAACTAACAAAATAATTAAAAGTCGTGATGTTGTTTTCAATGAGAAGGTGATGTACAGTGATCAGCTCAAGAAACTGAAGAATTTTGAGCAGAGCAATGTTGATTTGGATGAGGTGATGATCCAATATGAGCTCACGAGAAAGAATTTTCACACTTAGGAAAACATAGACACTGACGTCGGTTAGGCAGGAACTGACGTTGGTAATACAGAAACCAACATCGGTCAGACAGTGATCGATGTCGGTCCAGAAGGAACCGACGTCAGTCGGAAGGAACTGATGTCGGTCAGGTACAGACTTGGAGATGACTGAGATCGGTCACTGACAGAGAATTTAGGCAGATAGCAAGCAGTGAATGAGTCTCATACGCCCATGAAGAGGTCAGAAAGGGTAAGTAAACCTCCAATTTGTTATTCCCCTTCATTATTCTACTTGTTGCTCACAGATGGTGGAGAACCAAAAAATTTTAATGAGGCAATGCAGGTAGAAACTCAAAAATAGTGGGAGCTTGGCATGAAAGAGGAAATTGACTCCTTGAAAGAGAACCAAACATGGGATTTCTTTGAGTTGCCAGCTAAAAAGAGAGCACTAAAAAACAAATGGGTTTACAGGTTAAAGGAAGGTGAGAATGGACATATGAGTCATAAGGCCAGGTTGGTAACAAAGGGATTTACATAGAACCAGGTATTAATTTTGAGGAAATTTTTTCTTTTATAGTAAAAATGACTTCTATTCGGATTGTATTGTCTTTAGTTGCTATTGAGGATTTGCATCTTGAGAAGCTTGATGTTAAGATAGCGTTTCTTCATGGAGATTTGGATAAAAAAATATATATGGATCAACCGGAAGGTTTTGAGGTCAAAGGTAAGGAAAAGCTTGTGTGCAGGTTGAAGAAAAGCTTAAATGGTCTTAAGCAAGCTCCTAGACAATGGTATTTGAGGTTTGACAGGTTTATGACTGAGCATGGTTTCAGTAGATGTAAATCTGACCATTGTGTTTATTTTAAGAGATTGAATAATGGTAGATATATTATCATGTTGTTGTATGTAGATGATATGCTGGTTGTAGGTTCATACATGCAAGATATTACTGAGCTTAAGGTAAAATTAGCTCACACATTTGCCATGAAGGATTTGGGAGCAGCAAAAAAAATCCTTGGCATGAGTATTAAGAGAGATAGGAAAAATCACAGTTTGATTTTGTCTCAAGAGGATTATGTGAACAAGGTGTTGGAAAGGTTTAATATGTAGGATGCAAAATCGGTAAGGACACCTATGGCTAGACACTTTAAATTGAGCAAAGAATAGTGTCCTAATTCACATGATAAGGTAGAGTACATGAGTAGAGTTCTATATGCTTCCGCAATTGGGAGCTTAATGTATGTAATGGTATGTACTAGACTGGATATTGCCCAAGTAGTGGGAATTGTCAGTAAGTTTATGGCCAATCCAGGAAAGGAACACTGTAAAGCAGTTCAGTGGATTCTCAGATATCTAAGAGGGACCAACAGTAGGCATTTATGCTATGGAAGGTCAAAAACTTTTCTACATGGATATGTAGATGTGGATATGGCAGGTGACTTGGATGGTAGGAGAAGCACCACATGTTATGTTTTCACTGTTGGTGGTATGGCAGTTAGTTGGATTTCAAAGTTGTAGAAGGTTGTTGCCTTGTTTACTACAGAGGCAGAATACATTGCAGCCACAGAGGCTAGCAAGGAGATAATATGAATGACACGATTCATGAAAGAGTTGGGAAAGGAGCAAGAGAGTTGTAGATTATACAATGATAGTCAAAGTGCAATTCATTTGGCAAAGAATTCAACTTTTTATTCAAGAAACAAACATATACACCTTAGGTACCACTTCATTAGATAGGTATTGGAGGATGGTGAGTTGAAGTTGGAAAAGATCCATATAGATAAGAACCCTGCTGATATGTTAACAAAGCTGATAACAAATGAGAAGTTGAATTTTCATTCAACTTTTGTTGGTCTTCAAGATTGAGCTTGAAGATGGAGAAGCTAGAAGATGTTGATGTACAAGTACAGGGGTAGTTGTTTATCTCCAAGTGGGAGATTGTTGAGTTGTGGAGCTAAAAGCTTCACCAATGAGCAAATTGCAAGGTTGCTGGAGTTACACAGTCACCGACATCAGTCAGGGTCGATCGACGTCGATCAGGTGTCGACTGGGAGCTGTCGGCGTTGGTTACTTATCGGCCGACGTTGGTCATGTGCAGGCAGATAGAGACCGACGTCGGTCACCTGTGCATTCCAGAATTCTATTTTCGTGGGACGAATAGATTGTTTGCATGATAAGTTGAACTGTTGGTATTAAGTCCGCATTTCTATTTTTGGCAGGACTGATTTGGACCTTTGATTAGGAGGTGTATCTAACAGTGGAGAATGCATAGCTCATGATCCCTAATTCTATATAATAGGGATAGATCTTCATAGCTTGTATGATGTAGAAGACAATTCAAGTAGTTGAATTGTGTTTGTAATTGTGAGAGAGAAATCTTGAGGGAAAGAGATCTATACATCTGAGAGGTGTGGAAGAAAGAGAGATTTCTTCAATTGTATTTCCTTCTAGAAGAGTTTAATACAAGTTTTCATTGTTTCTTGTATCTGTTCTTTGCTGATTCTAGTTTCTAGTTACTTATTACTTCTGATTAATTCTATGTTTAGTTGCTTGCACAACAGTAATCAATTGTTCTTGTTAAGATCCTGACAAGTGGTATTAGAGCTAGGTTGCTAGTTCACCAAGTGATACCAACTGACAGTGTCATGACCCATTTTTTATGAATTGGTTTTCAGATTTTGAAGGTTTGGAGTGCTAAGTGGTAAGGGTGCATGGAATGAGCTCTTTCGAAACTACCTGAGATGATTGTGCATGTCCACAATAATAGGAATGATCAAAGACCAGACCAATGCATGGATAATGTTTTTGACAAACCCTCATATTCTATACATCCATTATACTTTAGGTTTTGTATGGAAAAGAGGAGTTTTGGAAGGCAACTCAAGTAGGCAGTTTTTTATGCAAAATTGGCAATTTTGTGCCACTTTTCACCTTCCTTGTGATTTTTTTTGACAAGTGTACCTCCTAGCTTGGCATGGTTAACCTCATTCCCATTTCACATGAAAATATAAATAATTTTCATTTTGTGACACATGTCCAAGTGACCCTTGGACTTCTTTCTCTCTCTCCTCTCAAACTCTATAAGAGCTGGCCATTTTGGCATTGTTTTCATGCTCCACAAGAGTATGGAAAATCCATACTCAATTTTACACCTTTAGATAGATAAAATGAATAATTTTTTATCTCTCTCATGTCTGTTCATAGTGTGCTCTTCTTGAATGTGGAATTTTCTTAGTGAAGACTATGGATTCCTTAGCATTGTCCTTCATTCTCTCACCTATTTGCAGTCTCCTCTTACAGGGCATGTGAAGTGTTAAAGTCACATTCATGGTTGAAGTGAGTATTATTTTCATTAGTGTCATTCAATACCTCTTGTATATTCCTCTTAATCTCACATATCATCTAGAACCCCACAATGTAACATTGATGCAAGAAGACATGGATTTGGGAAAGTGTATGTTTTAGTTGTTTATTTGGCCTCAAGTGTGAAATGAAAATAGTTGGAGGTCATCAAATTTATTTGGTGCATCACCTTTATTATAATAGGTTTATTTATAATTATCCTAACCTTTTTCATCCCCCTAAGTTGTTAGTAGTAGGATCAAGAGCTTAAATGATATATCAAGGGGAGTTAGCCCCTAATCTAGAGATCCACTCCATGATAGGGATACCCACAGCCCTAGAATGGTTCCATTATGCCACTTTAATGAGGATAAGTTTGTCCCATCTCCTCATTGGGTAAATTCAAGTGGCAATAGGGACTATAGTCAACTTTTTTGCAAATATGAGGCATTTTATTTAATGTTATCTTGGATCTTAGAGCTCTTCCATTCGAATGCATCCCAAATAACTATCTCAAAAGTAAAACTTACAAGTTTTATATCACCTATAAGTATTATAACTACATTTGGACCTTCTAACGATCACTAACAAGTAATTTGAAACATTGGAACAAATATTGAGATCAATATTCCATACAAGTATGAATTAAGGCCCATGTTAGAAACATGGTGTCTTAAAGGAGTCACATCAACCATTTGACACTTTGAGGTTTCCTTCCACTACTCCTACAACACCTAAACTAGACCAAAACCATTCAAAGTATGAAAATTGGTGGGAAAATGCCAATTTTGAATTCTAACATTTCTAAACTCCCCTAGACACTTAGAAAAGTTTTCAAAGTGTACACTAAGAATATTAACACCCCTTAAAAAGCCCTAATCATTATATATTGTTGAGCATGGTCATTGATGTCTTAGGTTGTCATTTATCTCAAAGAGAGCATGTGGTACTAGTGCATGAATGACAAAGAAGTTGTGTTTGATAACTTAGAGAGATATGGCACATGTGTAGATTCATAAAGACAAATAAGAAGTTTTGAGGCATTCATAGATATATTGGTGAAGTTTTAGTGTGTCATTTAATCATTTGGAAAGAGAAACATGCATATTCTAGCTTAAGATAATTCAAACCATCACTGCATGTCATGCAAATATGAGTGATCTAACAAGTTTGTGTATTTTATGCAGGTAATCAAAAAGTCAACATTGGTCAAAAAAATTCATGAAGATGTTGTCTATAGTGATAGGAAGGTACTTTGAAGATTTGGAGTCTTGAAGTGTTTTCTAGTTTAAGATATAAACCTTCAAAGTTTCTCTAACAGACTTTAATGGACCAGAGACCGTCAAGTTTAACTACATTGAAGTCTGGGGTCAAATAGTCAAGGAGATATAACAATGAGCATTCAAAATATATAATAGTGTGTATTAAAACACATAGATAGATGTAAATAACATGGTTAAAATTCAAATAGTCAATTATTTTACGTGGGACTACCAAGTGGCACAAGCACGTTAACTGAATGGAGTAGAATGCTCAGAAGGCACACAAAGATGCCAAGTGTCATAATCATGGATGCTTGTGTCTAAGTTCAAAGGTAAGAGATGCAAATTAAAGATAGGAATCTCACAAGGAGATCAATAGAGCATATTTGAGTAAGTTGTGAAAGGGCACGAGATGAAGACACGTGTCTACAATATTTGTATTTACATAGTGACCGTTGGAATTTAAATATCCAAATTTGTGAAAGAAAACCAATGATAGGTTTTTGATCTATATCTTGAGCATATAGTAGAATTTGATGGTGGTGTAAAAGGAAAAGTTGTAGAGGAATCTAAGGCACATCCAAAAAAAATTATTATAAGGTCTAAATGTTTGTAAAGTTGTATATATTAAGCTTCAAAGTTAAATATTTATTCACTCATGTTGTTATTGTGTACAAGACTAATATTTGAGTAAATTGTGCTTTAGCAGAAGAGTGTTTTGGAAGATGCATTCATTTCAAGATGTCTTAGAGATCATATAGATTGGACCCATGTATTTAAAAGTGATCTTATGTTGTTTAATTTGCTTGATGAAGTGCTAAAGGGGAAATAGGTCTCCATGATACCTTTAAGGGATACTATTGCCTAATTAAAAGGCATAACGACTTAAGTGTGACCAATGGATGCTATGGCCGACCTATGAGGATGGTATTGAGATATTTTTTATCATGATAGAACTCTTAAAGTTTAAGGCAAGTATTATGGCCAACCTAGAAGTTGATATTAATGAAGACTCTATAACGATTAAAAGCTAAGGTAATGGTTTATAGACTTTGATGTGAATGGGTTGAGAGAGCAGAAGATAGAGATGAAGGAAAGATATCAAAGAAAGTGTGCTTAGTGGATGGACTAAAGTATAGAGTAGATTGAGGATGAATGAAAAAGCTTAGAGTGATCCAAATGGGTGTTTGGATGCATTATTTGTATGAGAAAGTTTAAGTGTTTGTGAAGAGTTAAAAGAGAAGTTTTATACATTATTTATCTAATCATATTGAAATGCAATCAGAGTTATAGATTTTTTGATTTCATAAGGCATTGTGTGGGTGCTCAACATCTAGAACAAGTGGGTGTTTCATACTTAGGTGTCGGTGATCCTTGTGAAGTGGGTGTTTCACTAAAAGGTCTCATATTTGTGATCATCTTATAGGAAAAGTAATCCATGTGTTTGTAGGCTTGAGAGTCGGTTTTATTCCCTAAGAGGGATTCCCACATAGATCTTGTGTTATGTGTGTGATCTTGCATCATCTTTAGTATTCATTGTTAGGAACATCTTGTATGCTTTATAAATACTTATGGTAATTGATTAAGAGTTTGAAAGGATTACAATTGAAGTTTAAAATATATTACATCATTGATTCATCCCCCCTCTTAGTGATTATACTTCCGACAACTAGTATCAAAGTAGGACATTTGTTTCAAGTTTAACTAGTTGAAGGTGATCATAGGTACAATGAAAGACAAAGAGGCTAAGATTTTTCTTCAAGGTGAATTAATATGTGCATTATCAAAACTTAAATGTTCAAGGGAAGAAAATTGATGTCTAAAAGAAAAGTTTTAAAGATTGAATAACATGAAAAGGAATAAAAATTCAGACCTAACTACCTCTATATGTCATGAGATGCTTGCAATCATTGATAATGTGAAGACATAAATATGAATAATAAAAGCAACAATCAAAAATTTATAGGTTATGGTTGATACAAATTTGAATCAAAGAATGAATCAATTAGAAGGTAAAGTTATGTCTTATATTGATGCACTTTGATCTAAAGAAAAGAAGAAATCTAGCTCTACAAAAGAATCTATGGATGAGATTTCTTAGGGTATTGAAGATCAAACAAAAGGGGTGATTAACATGAATAACTATAGTTATGTTTTCAACAGGTGACATCGAGAATCCAAGCTTACAGAAAATTGAAACTACTAAAGATTTTATTTCAAATAATGAAAGCATACCTGATTAATCAGATGATGAAGAGGAAGAAGTAAGATATGATACTATAGCCCCTTTTAAGAGAATACAGAAGGATCATCCAGTTTCCCAAGTTATTGGAGATGTGAATGCTAGTTTGCAGACTAAGGAGAAGGTTGATCAATTATAATAAACAAGACACATATTTATTATCCAAGATTGAACCTAAAACTTTCTTAGAAGATAGAAAAGATGACAATTGGACATTTTCCATAGAGGAGGAATTTGATCAAAAAGTAAAATATGAAACATGTGATTTGGTTCCTAGGCCAAAAGACAAAAATGTGATAGGAACTAAGTGGATTTTCATAAACAAGATGAATGAGAAAGGAGAGGTCACAAGAAATAAGGCTAGATTGGTGTGTAAATGATATGCTCAAGTTGAAGGGATAGATTTTGATGACACATTTTCTCCTGTGATAAGAATGGAATCAATTAGACTCTTTATATCATATGCAAGCTTCAAAGGTTTTTAATTTTACCAAATAGATGTGAAATCTACATTTTTGAATGACAACTTAGATGAATTTTATATTGAGCCCTCTGAAGGTTTTTTAATGACAAGTAATCAAGACTGTGTTTACAAACTAAAGAAGGCTTTATATGGTCTTAAACAAGCTCTTAGAGCTTGGAATGATAGATTATACAAGTATTTATTGAGTCAAGGATTCAAAATATGGATGGTTGATAGTAATTTATATATCAAGATATATGGCACTCATTAATTACTAGTAGTAGTCTATGTTGATGACATAATATTTGGTTCTGACAATGACAACATGAGTAGAGAGTTTGCAGATACTATGAAGATTGAGTTTGAAATGTAAATGCTAGGAGAACTTTCTTTCTTATTAGGATTACAATTTAACCAAATTAATGAAGGGATATTCATTTCATAGGTAAAATACATCAAATACATTTTAAGAAAGTTTGACATGTTGGATTGTAATCTAATAAGTACTCTAATGATCATTGGATGCAAGTTAAGCAAACAAGATGGCTCACCAAAAGTTGATCAAACTTTATATAGATCCATGATTGAAAATATCTTATATTCTACTACTTGTAGGCCTGATATCATGCAAGCAGTGGGCCTTGTAGGAAGGTTTCAAGCTGATCCCAGAGAATATCACTTGAAGGTAGTCAAAAGGATCTTAAGATATCTCAAGAGTATAATAGAGTATGTTTTATGATACCCTAGGAGTAAATAATTTAATCTAAAGACATACACTGATGTAGATTATACTAGACTCCCTCGATGGGATATATATAGATAAGGGCTGAGTGTCAATGGCTATGACTGTTCTTCCAATCTCCTAATCCATATATGGGCTAAGGGGTGAGTGTAGTGATCAATTTATGCTTGTGAAACTATCCACATATGGAGGCCCCCCTAATCAATATGGGTTGATCGCCCGATAACCTACTATCCACTATAGTGGGTGAGGGCCTCCCAAATATAGAGGAGCATAACCCTCTTCCCAATAAAGAGGAATCCTATCTATATATATGGTTGGGAATCCATATCTATATTATATAAGCCCTATCTATCTGTCCCATATATATATATATATATATATATATAGAGAGAGAGAGAGAGAGTGGGGGGGCCTATATCTTATACATGTAATATGATGGGATTCTATCTAGGGGGATAGATATTTGGGGAAAGTGGAGAGGGGGTCTCTAATCCCTATGGTCCCTATCCCTATGGTCGCTTGATAGGCTTACAGATCCTAAAAAAACTAATATTTTCTAGGACCTATGATATTTGGGTCCCCATCCCCTCCCATCCCATATATAGAGAGGGGAGAGGTATGTAGATGATAGGATGAGTACCAATGTTGGTGTCTTCTTCATGGGTGAATGTTTGGTGTCTTAAATAAGCAAGAATTAAACCTTTGTATCTATATCAATTGTATAAGTTAATTATATAGTTGTTGCTTCTTGTTTTACGTAGGTAATGTGGATGAAACAAACCTTGGAATATTATAAGGTAAGACAAAATGGACCTTGTCCTATGTATTGTGACAATAATAGTGCAATTAGTATCTCTAATAATTTTGTTATGTATTCAAAAAATAAGCATATTCTTATTAGATATCATTTCTTAAGAGAATAAGTAAGTAATCAAATTGTTAAATTTGAATATGTGTGTACAAAAGAATAATTTACAGACATTATGACTAAACCATTGACAAAGATCACATTTGAGTATTTAAGACAAAGCTTGGGAGTCATATCCTTGTCTATGAATCATTAAAAGGTCATTTGAGTGAGGGGGAACATGTGTGGTTTTAGAATATATGACATGATATGGAGCATAATGTTAGGGGGAGATTTCTAAGCTCTGTGAGTAGTTTGTCAGGTCCAAGGATCAGAGAAGTTCAAATTCAGATTGGTGCATATCAAAGGGGGAGAAATTGATTCATATTCTTAAAATTATGTAATTATCCTAAGCATCTTAAATAATATTTAAATGCATACATGATGTTAAGAAATGATTGTTGACATGTTGAGAATAGACCCTTTGTCATTAATGTCAAAGGGGGAGAAAGATCAAAATGAAGAAGTTCAAATGAGTAAGAATTAATGCTGAGGGTGTTTTGACATCAATGACAAAGGGGGAGATTTTTAAGCATGGTCATTGACATCTTAGGTTTTCATTGATGTCAAAGAGAGTATGTGGTATTAATGCATGAATGACAAAGAAGTTGTGTTTGATAACTTGGAGAGATATGGTACATGTGCAGGTCTATAAAGATAAAGAAGTTGTGAGACATCCATAGATGTCTTAGTGAAGTTATGGTGTGCCATTTGATCATTTAGAAATAGAAACATGCATATTATAGCTTAATAGAAGCCAAACCATCACTACACATCATGCACGTATGAGTGATCCAACAAGTTTGTGCATTTTGTGTAAGTAATCAGAAAGTCAACATTGGTCAAAGTTTTTCATGGAGATGTATATAGTGCCATGA
The DNA here is from genome assembly GCA_037957365.1 of Torreya grandis. NCBI lineage: Eukaryota > Viridiplantae > Streptophyta > Pinopsida > Cupressales > Taxaceae > Torreya > Torreya grandis. The sequence goes on from JARHVA010000030.1 coordinate 8,026,425, forward strand.
AGGTACTCTAAAGATTTGGAGTCTTCAATTATTTTCTATTTCAAGATATAAACTTTCAAAGTTGATCTGGTAGACTGTAATGGACCAGAGAAAGTTAAGTTTAACTACATTGAAGTCTGGGGTCAAATAGTCAAGGAGATCTAATAATGAGCATTCATAAGATCTAATGGTACACATTAAATCAAATAGATAGAGATCAATAATATGGTTCAAATTCAAATAGTCAATGATTGTCCGTGGGACTATCAAGTGGCATAAGCACGTTAACTGAAAGGATCATAATGCTCAGAAGGTACCAAATGTCGTAATCATAGATGCTTGTGTCTAAGATCAATGGTGAGTGATGTAGATTAAAGATAGGATGATCATGAAGAGATTGATAAAGCATGTTTGAGAAAGTTATGCAAGGGCATGAGATGAAGACATGTGTCTACAATATTTGTATTTACATAGTGATCATTGGAATTTAGATATTCAAATTTGTGAAAGAAAACCAGTGATGGGTTTTTGATCTATATCTTAAGTATATGGAAAAATTTAATGGTGGTGTAAAGGAAAAGTTGTAGATGAATCTAAGGTGCATCCATCAAATTTTACTAGAAGGTATGAATGTTTGTAAATTTATAGATATTGAGATTCAAACTTGACTATTTTTTCATTTATGGTGTTACTATGTACAAGACTATTGTTTGAGTAAATCATGATTTAGCATAAAAGTGTTTTCGGCAGATGTATTCATTTGAAGATGTTTTAAAGGTCATATGGAGGGTACCCATGTATTTGAACTTGATCTTATGTTCTTAAATTTTATTGATGAAGTGATAAAGGGGTAATAGGTCTCTATGAGACCTATAAGGGCTACTATGGCCTAATTGAAAGGCGTAGTGGCTTAAATGTGACCCATGGATGCTATGGTCGACCTATGAGGATGATATTGAGCTATGTGTTAGCATGATATAAGTATTAAGGGCTAATACAAGTATTATGGATGACCTATAAGTCTATTTTCATGAAGACTCTATAAAGAGTGAAAGCTAAGGTAATGGTTTATAGACTTTGATGTGAATGGGTTGAGAGAACAAAAGATAGAGATAAAGGAAAGAGATTAGAGGAAGTGTGCTCAGTGGATGGACTGAAGTACAGAGAAAATTGAGGATGAGAAAAGAAGCCTAAAGTGATCCAAAATGGGTGTTTAGATGTATTTCTTATATGATCAAGTTGGAGTGTGTGTGAAGAGTTCAAAGAGAGGTGTTATACATTGTTTCTCCAATCAGAGTTCTAGAGTTGTTGATTTCATAAGGTGTTGTGTGGGTGCTCAACATCTAAAACAAGTGGGTGCTTGTTCATACTTAGGGGTGGGTGCTCCTTGTGAAGTGGGTGCTTCACTAAAATGTCTCATATTTGTGATCATCTTATAAGACAAGTAGTCTATGTGTTTGTAGGCTTGAGAGTGATTTTTATTACCCAAGAGGTTTTCCCATGTAGATCTTGTGTTATGTGTGTGATCTTGCATCATCTTTCTTATTCATTGTTATGAACATCTTCTATGCTTTATGAATGTGTATGGTCATTAATTAAGAGTTTGAAAGGATTACAATTGAATTTTGAAATATATTGCATCACTGATTCACCTCCCCTCTCAGTGATTATACCTCCAACATATATGACCATAAAACATTTGATCAAATCAAAATTGTTCAAACAATACAAAACAAGTCATCTTTAGAAGGACTCTCCTACATCATAATACTAAGGTGCAAAAGAAAATTTCCATGAAATTTTAGTCAGCTTGTATTGACCTCTCCTTCAGCATGTATCTCTCTTGTTTACTTCAACTATGCAATGTTACATCCGCCTGGATCCCAAGGCCTATGAGTGACACATAGACCTCCTTGTCCTTTGACTAATGCCACCCTGCCTCTTCCTTTGAGGTTAGCTTTATGACTATTGATCTCTAACCTGATCATCTACAACATCTTGTAGGTCTCTTGCAATAAACCTACACATGGAACACATAAATTAAACATAACCAACACCTTGTCTTCTATGAAGCCACACTCTTACAATGTTTCTTGTTGTGTCTTCTTGTCATATACAACAATATCAACTTCTTCATTTGCATTATATTTCTATTTATGTTATTCCTCATTGTCTAGTCAATCATAAGGTCTCTCAACATGCTTAATTTCTTAACAAACACTGTTAAATACCCCACATTATATATCAATGATATCTAAATAGACAACCTTGTAATCATCTTTCCAAGTGAATTGTTGACATGGGTTGTGTTTCACAAGACAAAATAGTTTCTTTGCTAACTACAACAACCATTTATTGAGGTTCACACAATACATTACTTACCTCATCATTATTTAATGGTTATAGAATCTCTTTGTTGCCATCCATCAGTACTTTAGAATTTTGTTCAACTGTTGCAGTCTTCTCTTCCCTTTGTTTACCAACTTATATTCCACCTTCTTCCTCTTGGAACTTGTTCTCAGTTGACACATGCTGATCCTCAATACTATAAATGATTCCCTTTAAGAAATATTCCTTCTCACCAAACATCATCATACTATTGTGTACCTCTTTCCATGCTTGACTATTCTTCAATGGGGTTAGTGTATGCTTGTTGCAATCCTTCTCAATGGTATAAGTATTGGATCTACCATCATGCATAGCCCTTATATCATACTACCATGGTCTACCAAACATGATATGGGACATGTCAATGGGAGTCACATCACATAAAATTCTATCATTATACCCACCAATCTGCAAATCTACATAGCATTATTCATTCACTAGGACTTGATGACTATTTTAAATCCAAGAAACTTTATAGGGATGTGGATGTTATTTGATTTCTAATCCTAGTTTATCTACCATCATGGAAGACACAAGATTATCCATATTACCATTATCAACTATGAACTTACAATATTTACCTTTGCTCTTGCACATGGTCTTGAATAATGTCTTTTTATGTGACTGTTTTCTCTCCTTATGGCTTGTCTTCAAAATAACTCTCCTCATCAACAAAAACTTCCCTATTTTAGGTTATTCTACATAGTTTTTCAATGAATCTACAATCTCCTCTTCTTATTGACCCACTTGATTTCTAATCTCACTCCAAGAGTTATCTATTTGAATGTCTTATGCACACTCATATGATCTATGCCCTACAAATTTGTTGCACTTGAATCACTTGCCAATAAACCAACTATTGCATCTTCCTCTACCATATGATCTTCCACATCTATTAGATTTATTTTAACTCTTATAACTACTACTAACTTTTTTGCTTTGACTTTTCCACTGATGCCTATTACTTGGTTGTCATCTTCCTTAGTGATGACCTCTACCTCTATAGCTTCTACCACCTCTCCTTCTATTTTGTTGAATTTATCTTTTAGAAAAATTTTAATCTACCTTCAATGCAGCTTGATAGGCCTCCTCTACTATTATTTATAACAAAATATTTATCTCATCTTGAATGATAATCTTCAAGTGATTGATGTATCTAGAAAACTTTTATGCATCCTCCTTTATGTGTCTTGCTAGAATAGTTAGCTTATAGAATTCCTCTATGTACTCTTTCATTGTCATGTCATTTTGCCTTAGATTTTTTATCCTCCTAAACAAGTTAGTTTTACAGTTCTTAGACATTAATTTTCCTTTCATCTTGGCCACCATTCTATCACATGACCTTATCTTCTCTTTTCACCTTTTTCTTCTTTCTTCTTGTACTCCATCCCATCATAGGAATGCATGACCCTTCAGCCTTGTCACTAAAAATTTTACCTTATTTTTCTCATTCACCTCTTCATAATAAAAATACTTATCCACAGATGTGATTTAGTCAACCATCTCTTCAACATTGAGACTGCTCTCATACATTGGCACCTCCATCTTGGGTTTTGATGTCACTCCAAGGACTGCTCTTATAAATATCTCTTCCACTATAACTTTCTCTCCTTATTTTAAATTTATTTTTTAATACCCTCATCCTTTCCTTCACTCACATCACCTTTGTTTATCTCTCTTCTCTGAGCCAACTCCATGGCTTGCAACCTTGCTTGCAAGTTCCTTACCTCAACTACCAATGCATTAATTGCATGTAACCTTCTTTGGGCTATTTTTGCTCCATGTCCTCTAGTTTACATATTATCTTACTTTCCTCCCAATAGATCCTAAACTTTGATACCAAATGATGCAGAGAAAAACACTCAATAATTCATACTTGTCTTTTTGCTTTATGCCAACTCTTTTCATAAAAATTCATAGGTTCATTTGTTCATTCAATGATTCAAGGATTCATTAGCTCAAAAATGATAATATCTTTCACATCCTCATTTTAGTCCTTTTTTATTCCTTAACTAATTCACTAAACCTCTCATTACACGTCTTGCAACATACACCACTTCTCTCACTTTGACAGGGTTCTTTGTAGCCTTTTTTAGGCCTTTTTGACTTGTATGGTCAAATAAGATTTGATTTTGGGAATATAAAACCATTTCTTGACACCCTCTATCTTATTTTACCTATCCAAAAAGTTTATTATTTCTACTCAACTCCTAGATGCCATTTCCAATCTTTCTCTAGGCCTAATTAGGCCTCTTTGAATCCTATTTTGACACTATTGTGTCAAATCCGTATACCAAATCCCGTACTAAAAAACAAATGTTATAATCAATTAAAGAACATTAAAATATAGCTATCCACCAAATTTAATCAATTTTGGGTAATTAAATCTCTTATAAATTGGTTTTTGGTTTCTAAACCCTACTTTAGGGTTAACCAAGCCTGTATAGACCCGAGAGTAATGAATTTAAACTTTTATTCTTTCAAGCAGTTTTAAACTACTATGATGGATGTTATAGGTCTAAAGAATATATGTACACATTTTCCAATCATTATATTTCCATTATCAATCCTCTATTCAACATTTATCTTATGTTCTCAACCTGACTGTGTGTACAAACTCAAACTACCATAGTGTTTGAACCATTGCCATAAGCAATATGTGATTAATACGAATGAAAAATTATGAGAACCTTATATTAGCACTCCAAGTTTAACCCTAGATGAAAGGAAGAGTGTTCAAATCATCCCCTCAAACTTGGACTAACATGAGAATGGTCTAAGGCTGTGGGTTGCCTGTATCTAGACTAGACCTCAAGGATTTTTTAATGAGGCTAGCTCCTCTGATGCATCATTTTAAACCTTCTCTTCTAAAACATAAAATTATTTGGTGTGAAAATGGAGGAGTCAAAAAATTGAAACCTATTCTAACTTAGGGTGATGCACCATGAAGATTGTTCATCCACTCATACTTAAGCCTCTAAAACACTAGTGAGACAGAAATAAATAACAAGATCTATGACTCCAAATTCCTATCATGCATCAGCATTTCATATAGAGGTTCATCAATTGAGTGAAACCTAAGGGGATGATGGAGAGGCCTAGTTCAAGGAACTAATCCAGTCAACATGTCCATTGTTGGCTTCAGTCAAATGACATCAAACACTAAACATAACTCGCATAACCAAATAATCTACTAGTTAGGTGAGATTAGGACATGAACACACTCAGCTAGTATCCTAAAATCTAAAATAGTCATCTTATTTATCTCAAAAGGTTACAAGGCTCAATCTTGGCAAAGTCTAGTCATGCCCATGAGAGGGATCTATTTTAAGGCTCAAACACCTGTATATATAGCATAAAGGGATGAGAAAAAATGGATAACCTTGCATGGGAGAGTGGAGAAGGGGTCATAATGATCAAGATTTATGTAGGCTCCTCGGGCTCTTGATTACATTAATGCCATTGGTACTACAAGGATAGAGTCTTTATATCTATAGGCCATGATTAAGTCTTATTTAGGCAGTTGTTTGTCAAGAGTATGGCTCAAGATGCCCCTCCATTAATTACATATATCTACCTCTACTTTGAAATGTGAACTTAGGCCTACTATAGATTGAAAACCAATTTAAATTATTGGTTTTCTTATAGTTAGTACATCCATATGGACATATCTATATCATATGAATAGTTGGTAACCCACCCTGATCTATATTAGGTCTAAAAAAGACCCATTCTATCCTTGTAGAGTCTTAATGGCATCATCTGATCCCAAAATATCTAATCTTAGCCCCAACTAAAATGTTCTTGAGCTTGGCTCTGCCATGTTTGCTTACCTTAGTCAAAAATTAACTCTCTAACCTCTATCTAAGTCACTCAAGCTCTCTTTTGTTCTGATTGGTCATCAAAAATTGACTTGGATCCTTGATTCACACTATTGGATTGGTTAAGCATGAACAAATGTGAGCCTTCAAATTTATCTTTAAAATTCATTATTATCTCCACTTATGCCATGTGTCAAATGTGCATTAATCCTCAAGATCTTGCTATCAATATATAGCTTCATGTGTTTGTGCCATGTGTCAACCCTTCAAACTCTCTTAGTTTATTCATCTTCCACCATTGATCTGTTGGTGCATGGATGCCTGTGAACCATCGATCTCCTACTAGTTGAATGTGTATTTGACAATTGTCATACACACAATCACCCTTAAGATTTACTAACCCCTTTGACCTCTACTCATTGTTGATCTTCAATGTAAGATTGATCATACATCAATAGATCTGCCTAGGCCCACTGACTCTATCCTTGCCTGTGTGCTATTAGATCTAGACTTAAGCTCCCATGATCTTGCCACTTGGTAGCACCACATTAATCCTTGGAACATTTGAATTTAAATGGTTACTTTTGGGGGCTTGAACTTGACATTCACACACCTATTTGGATCACCTTTCCATGGGCTATTTATTTCAAACCATCTCGTTGGACAATTCCTTTGAGCTTTGTGTGGAGCATTTTTATTAGAGGAATTCATTTGCCTTATCCTTGCCTTGAACAATTCTTATAGAAAAAATGTATGGGCATATTCATGTCTTTGGAATCTCTATTTCTATAAAATTACCCTTTGAAAACCTTAAAAATTGCTCTTTGGAACTTTGACTTGGTCCACCTTGCTATAGAAAGATCCTTCAGAGATAACGTAGAGGACACTTGCCCAAAAATTTGACCTTTCAGACTTTTGAAAAGTGTTCTTTCTGAAATAAAAGTACCCTTTAGGAACCTTGAAGTGGACCATTTCCCTGAGAGACATATCCTTCAAAAATTTTGCACTGGACCATTTTCCCAAGAAAGTACCCTTCAAGGTAATTGTTTGGAACACTTTGTTTGGAAAAGTGACCTTTGAAAAGTTTGAAAAGTGTCCTTTAGATTTTATAATTGGACCATTTTTTGAAATAAAGTACCCTTTAGGGAAATTATTTAGGACACTTTTCTTGAATAAGATATCCTTCAGGGTTTTGTAAAGGTCCACTTTCTTGTAGAATGATCCTTTGGGAAAAACATATTGGACCTTGGCTCTAAAAGTGCCCTTCAGAAAAAATGAAAAGGACCTCTTTGAATGAATGACCCTTGGGGAAATTATTTTGGACAAAATATCTGAAACAATTCATGATACTTGAACAAAAAGGCCAAAACAAAACTCTCAAAAGAATTCCAATACTTAGTCAAATGAAGTGGGACAAAACTTCTTGAAAGAAATAAGCCTTGTACTTTTAATGTAAGTATTTTGTGGAACACTTCTACTGAAGGAAATCTGAATGTTAACACTTGGCCCAAAAGTTGAAGATGTGTAAACATTGGCTTCTTCTAGACCATCCCTGCAATTCTTCATCACCATGAAAACCTACCTATATCCCTTCACTTGAAATGTTGAGCCTACTCATAACCACCTAATCCATTCATCAACTAGGACCTTGTTCATTTATTCAAACCAGGTAGAATATTCATATGTGGGCCAGAATGGCCAACAATTCTAATGACTCATAGGGGTTACATGCCTACCTATGCTTGGGGAACCTAGACCATATTTCCAATCTTGTTCTAACCTATTGAAACAAAATAAATACCAAAAAAAGAGCAAAACAAAATAGAAGGGGGAACCTAAACTACCAACACAAAGACCACTAACCTATAGAAAAAATAGTGAAAAAGGGGAGCAGATGCTACATGTGCTACTCACTTATTGAAATAAGACAAACCTAAAACAACTAACCTAAGGTAACAAGCCTTCCTCTAGGGTCAAAAGGGAATGTATTTGATGCATCATGAATCTTTGAAACATGATTTTTTCTCCTTGATGGCATCTTTTTGTAGATGGGAACAAAAGGATGCTCATGTCTTTTTGATGATGCAACTGGACCTCATATTTTCACCCTCAGGTGTATGGATTAAAGATATAGATCCAAGGCCCAATCATATTCCTCTCAAAATATTTTATGTTTAATCATGAGCTTTATCTCCTTTTTAGCCAAGTGTTTCAACTAATTCAGTTCCTTGGCCTCCAAGTGGCCAACTATCACAACATCCCTTATGATCTCTTTCTCTTCGAGCCTTGGCTGAAGGAAAGGTGAGGCATCTAGGTTCAGGTAGAAGTCTTCTAAGTCTTCCCCAAATGACATCTCATCTTTGTTAATGTACAAACCACAATGATATTTTCTTCTTCTGCCATCTATTTTTCTTGGACAAGGTCATCACAATGCTCTTGACCAATTGAGGTTTGTTCATCTTCTTCATCAATAGAGAGGGGTGATAGATCATCAATCCACTTAAGTAGAATCTCTTCTTGAATTAATAGCACTAAAGTTGTACTACTTTTCTCATCTAAAACATTAGTCTATTGTTTAATTTCATCACTCAAATCTGCCACACTTGGTTGTTGAATCTCACCTAAGAATTTAAAACATAAGTGTTTCCACTGGTATTCTAATGGATCTTTGACCCAATACCAATAACATTACTATGAATGCTACCAACTAATTGATCTCCTAGGAAAAGATCAGCTTGTGTTTTAATTGCCTCAACTGCATCATTAAGACCTTACAGTTACCCTTTATCACTCAATTCCTACTCATGCTTACCTTCCAATCCATCAGGGTGCATAGGGCTTCCAATTTGGATATCTTCTTCATAGACACTAGAAGTGTCTTCTCCAACATGCTCTTGAGGCTCAGCTATAACCATGACACTGTCAATCTCTTGAATGACTGAGCCCTCATCCAACAACTTTGATAATTTATCCACCATGCTGGAATTATCCAATTTTGACTTTGATGACTTGATTGCTCTTGAACAAAGGAGGGGGTGGGCGGATGATAGATAACATCAGGTTGCTTGATGTTGGAAAGTGTATTTTTCCAACTAGGGATCTTGAATGCTCTTTTGGGAAGCTCTTGGGATCAAGGAGAGATGTGAAAAGGGGGTATAGGTATTTGAGTGACAACAGATGAAGGATCAATAATAGATTTTACACCTTCCCCTTATGTCATATCCTCCTTGTCAAGGGTGGGCATGATGAAATTGTTAAGAATGGGATATACTAAGAGGGGGGTGAATAAATATATAATAAATATTATAAACTTTCCCTTAATCATATTCCACTTTAACATACATTCAAGATATGCAATAAAACTAAAATAATAAACACCACACAAAATAGAGAGAGACACTAGATTTAACATGGAAACCCAATGTGGGAAAAATCACAGAGAACAATCTCAAGTATATGAATGAGCACCAACTCAAACTACAATATTAAAAATCACCAACTTTTAGGAGCACCAACCCTTTTGTTGAGCACCAACACAGTAACTATTCATGAGCACCAACCCCTTTGTTGAGCACCAACACAGCAACAATTCATGAGCACCAACCCACAAGAGCACCAACCCATTTTGTGTATACCACACAACTATCTCTTAATGTTGATATCTCAATAATTGATAGTTCATTACAATATCTCTTTCCTCTCTCACCTTTGCTCTTCTAAGCTAGATATAACAAATACAATCATTCTCTTCTCTCCTTTACTCTTCTAAGCTAGATATAACAAATACAAATCATAAACTTCTTTTCTTTGCTCTTCTAAGCTAGATATAACAAATATAAATCATACTCACTCTCACACACTACAAATGGCTTCTCAAGCCTTTATTTATAGCTTTCCAAATGACCTTTGGCATTCACCCTTTGTGACCCTTCAATCCTCATGGAAAATGGCACCAAACTTGCATGACCCTTTGTATCCTTGCATTTGAAAAGTCATATGGTGACCCTTCAAAATCAAAAGCACCCTTTCCTCTTTTGTCTTTATTCTGGTGACTTTTCATATTCATCAAAGTGTCCCTTCATGAGAAATTGTTCCCTTCCTCTTTTATCTTCACTTGGTGACTCTTGGAATTCCCCAAGATGACTCTTCATGGGAAAATGTGTCCCATTATTTTGTCTTATATGCAAAAAAAATATATATTTGTTAATATTAAATAAATATTAACACACATTAGCCAAGATATAACTATTACAAACATCATTAAATGCAATGGGGCCTTTATCACCAATAATGTTAGACCTTTGACATCAATGACAATATTTCCAACAGAAATTAGGATCCATGGCCCATGAAGGCCTCCATATGGGTATCACCTTCGATTCTTTGGTAGGTATAGGATCTTGAGCATAAGTGGATTATTTTGGAGAAGGAGAGTGAAGGAAAACTATCTTTTGGGTGGTTGTGGGAAGAGGCTGAATGTAGAACTTAGAGAGTGGCTCAGACTTGATTTTCACCTCTACACCATGTTCAAGCTTGCACACCATATGAGACAAGTCTTTGAAAAATTACCCTCCAATCTTAGTCATGAACTCACTACCCAAAAATAAGTCACAATGAGGCAACAAATATGTTACCATAAGGTGTTATACAATTGAAAGATTAGGGTAGGCTTCTAACAACACCGAAGACTTTCAAGGGAGACCCATTCCATTATAAAACAACATTAGGTACAACTTCATACTTCATATTCAAGTGGTTTGATACTAATTTAGGGATAATAGAGAGACTTGCCTTGTCATTAAGTGAATAATTATGGACCGAGAAATATCCTATGACCAAGAAGGCAAGGAAGGGAAATGGGTAACTAATTTAGCTGACTATGGCTAGTTTGCAAGAGTATTTTGGTGAGGGATAAGAGTTTAGCATTCTCTTATTTTCTATTTTCTAAGGCTCTCCTATAACCCATCTCTTTCTTTTCTCAGTCTCTTAATATCTGAATGTAGGTAGTCATTGTTTATTATAGGTAGATTTCAAGGGGCAGAAGGTTGATAATAGGACTGGTCATGAGGATGAGGAGGTTATCATGGAGGTGGAGGGGGTTGAAAGTATGGTGGATGCTCTTGATAATATGGAGGATGTGGATTATATGGGTCATCTGGGATATGGTAAGGTGGATATGGGGATGGATAAAAAAAATCTTCCTAATAGGATGTCATGGCTCTTTATGCAATATGTGAACTAAATTTAGAATCATGACAAAAATTTCTTACCTCTACAACCATAAAACCACTGGTACCTTTGAACTTAAGGTTGATTAAAAACCTCCCAAATATGTTTGACTCTAAACAAGATGTTTGAAAATGGTGTTGTTAATGTCTTCAACTTCTAAATGCCCTCTAATGCCTTCAGAGTATGCTTCAAGGTACTTGAAAATGGTCCCACTAGGTGTGCCAGAACTGTTGGCACTCCAAGTTGTACCCTAGTTGAAAGGAGTGTTCAAGTCCTCCCCTCAAACCTGGAATAACATGGGAATGGTCTAAGGCTATGGGTTGCTTGTATCTAGACTAGACCTCAAGGATTTTTTAATGAGGCTAGCTCTTTTAATGCATAATTTTGGACCTTCACTTCTAAAACCTAAAATTGGTTGGGGTGAAAAGGAAGGAGTTGAAAAAGTATAACCTATTCTAACTTAACGTGATGTACCATGAATATTTTCCATCCACTCATACTTGAACCTCTAAAACACTCATAAAATAGAAATAAATAAGGGGATGTATGACTCTAAATGTCTTTCATGCATCAACATTTCATGTAGAGGTTCATCAAGTGAGAAAAACATAAGGGGATGATGGAGAGGTCTAGTTCAAGGCACTAATCTAGTCAACGTGTCCACTATTGGCTTCAGTCAAATAACATCAAATACTAAACATAACTTGCATAACCAAACAATCTACCAGCTAGGTGAGATTAGGACTTGGAAAGGGAGAAGGCTCTACCACTTATGCAAATTAAACTGACATGAACACACTAGGCTAATATATTGAAATCTAAAAATAGTCATCTTATTTATCTCAAGAGGTTACATGGCTCAATCTTGGCAGAGTCTAGTCATGCCCAAGAGAGGGATCTATTTTAAGGCTCAAAAGCTTGTATATATAAAACAAAAGGATGAGAAAAAATGGATAACCTTACATGGGAGAGTGGAGAAGGGGTCATAATGATCAAGATTTCTCCAGCCTCCTTGAGCTCCTGATTGCATTAATGCCACTAGGACTGCAAAGATAGAGTCCTCATATATATGGGCCATGATTAATTCTGATTTAGGTGGCTATTTGTTGAGAGTATGGCTTAGGATGCTCCTCGATTAATTACATATATTTACCTCTACTTTGAAATGTGAACCTGGGCCTACTATAGATTGAAAACCAATTTAAAATATTGGTTTTCCTATAGTTGTTACATCCACCTAGACATATCTATATCTTATGAACAACTAGTAACCCACCCTAATCTATATTCGGTCAAAAAAAGATCTATTTTATCCCTAAAAAGTATTAATGGCACCTTCTGATCTTGAAATATTTGCTCTTAGCCCCAACTAAAATGTGCTCAAGCTTGGCTCCACCATGCTTGCTTGCTTTAGTCAAAAATCAACTCTCTGACCTCTGTCTAAGTCAATCAGGCTCTCCTTTGTTCTGATTGGTCATCAAAAATTGACTTGAATCCTTGACTCACACCATTGGATTGGCTACGCATGAACAAACATGAGCCCTTGGATATATCTTTAAAAATTTCACACTATTTCCACTTACGCCATATATTAAACATGCATTAATCCTCAAGATCCTATTGTCAATCTATATCTTCACTAGCTTGTGATATGTGTCAAACGCTCTTTCTATCTCAGTTCATTCATCTCATGTCATTGATATGCTTATGCACATATGCTCATGAGCCATTGATCTCTTGTCAGTTGAATGCATCTTTGACACTTGTCATGCACACATTCACCCTTGAGATTCATTGACCCCTTTAACCTCTACTTGATGTTGATATTCAATGTAAGATTTATCATGTGCCATTGGAATTACTTGGGCCTACTAATTTTGTCCTTTCTCATGCACTATTAGATCTAGAATTAAGCTCCCATAATCTTGCCACTTGGCATCACTACTTAATCCTTGGGACATCTGAATTTAAATAGTTACTTTTTAGGGCTTGAACTTGATGTTCATGCACATGTCTTGATCACCATTCCTTGAGCTATTTCTTTTAGACCCTCACATTGGATAATTCCTTTGGGCTTTGCGTGGAACACTTTTCTTGAAGGAATTTTTTTGCTTATCCTTTCCTTAAACAATTCATTCAAACAAAATGTTTGGTCATATTCATGTCTTCAAAATCTTTGTCTATGGAAAAATACCCTTCAGAAACCTTGAAAAGTGCCCTTTGGAACTTCGACTTGGTCCACCTCATTGTAGAAAGATCTTTCAGAGAAAATGTAGAGGACACTTTCCTAAAAAAATTACCTTTTATACTTTTGAAAAGTGCCCTTTCCAAAAGAAAAGTACCCTTCAAAAACCTTGAAGTGGATTGTTTCCCCGAGAGACATATCCTTCAAAAAAAATTCACTAGACCATTTTCTCAAGAAAGTATCCTTTAGGGAAATTGTTTGGGATGATTTTTTGGAAAAGTGCCCTTCAAAAAATTTGAAAAGTGCCCTTCAAATTTCAGAAGTGGACCATTTTTTGAAAGAAAGTACCCTTCAGGAAAAATTTTCAGGACACTTTTCTTGAAGAAGATATCCTTCAGGCTTTTACAAATGTCCACTTTCTTGTAGAATTATCCTTTGGTAAAAGTGTATTGGACCTTGGCTCCAAAAGTGCCCTTCAAAAAAAATGAAAAGGACCTCTTTGAAGAAATGACCCTTCAGGGAAATTATTTTGGACAAAATGTCTAAAACAATTCTTGATACTTAAACAAAAAGGCTAAAAAAAAACTCCTAAAATAATTCCTCCTAAAATTATTTCAATACTTAGTCAAATGAAGTGGGACAAAACTTCTCAAAAGAAATAAGTCTTGTACTTTTGCCATAGGTTTTGTGTGGAATACTTTTGTTGAAGGAAATCTGAATGTTAACACTTGGCCCAAAAGTTGAAGATGTGTAAACTTTGGCTTCTTCTGGACTAGTCCCTGTAATTATTCATCACCACAAAAACCTACCTGGATCCCTTCACTTACAAAGTTGAGCCTGATCATAACCACCTGATCCATTCATAAACTGGGACCCTGCTCATCTATTCAAACTAAGCAGAAGCTTGGTATGTGGGCCAAAATCGCCAACACCTTAAAAATTTATAACAAGTTCCTAAAAACATTATTGTGTTTCATTCAAACTTCCATACAATTATTCCTCACATAGAGAATGCATTATGTCTCATTCAACATACAGAACATGGTATATAGGGTCTACAATATTGAACTTACGTAAAAGACATTGAAATCTATTAAAAAAATACTTGAGAACCTTTAAGAAACATGCATAAAACTCACCAAAGACATAATGAGCCTCAAATATGTATTTTTATTAAGTCTTTATTTATTGATCATCGTTACACAGTCATATTCCAATGCCCACATACAATAAAATAGGGACTATAGTCAACTCTTTTGAAAATATGAGGCATTTAATTCATTGTTTTCTTGGATATTGGAGCTCTTCCATTTGAATCAATCCCCAATAATTGTCTTAAAATCAAAACTTACAAGTTTTATATAACCTATAACTATTCTAACTACCTTTGGACCTTTCAATGGTCACTAGCAAGTAATTTTAAACATTAGAACAAACACTGAGGTTGATGTTCTAAACAAGTATGAATTAAGGCCATATTAGATACATGGTGTCTTCAAGGAGTCACATTGACCATTTGACACTTTGAGGTTTCCTTCCACTACTCCTACAACACCTAAACTAGACCAAAACCATTTAAAAATTCAAATTATGAAAATTGGTGGGAAAATGCCAATTTTGAATTTTGGCTTCACTAAACCCCCCTAGACAGTTGGAAAAGTTTGAAAAGTGTACACTAAGACTCTTAGCACCCATTTAAACACAATAAGCATGTTATATGACCATAAAACATTTAATCAAATCAAAATTGTTCAAACAACACAAAACAAGTCATCCTTAGAAAGATGCTCCTGCATCAAAATGGTAGGTTAGAGGAGTTTTCCTAAGGCATGGAAGATTTTAAATTAGTGGTTTCAAATTAATTCAAGGAAAATTCATGGTTATAAGATCTATTTTTCACTCCTTTCATGCAAATAAGGGGTAGTTTCTAAAGATTTAGTTAAGGTATCAAAGCCAAATTGTAACCCCCATGCCACTTGGAAGATTGGAATTGCTTCAGAAGTGAAACACATAGACTTGGAGGTATATTGGACTATCTCATAACTCTTTTTCTAGTTATAACTCTCATGGACACTTTTCAATATTTTTTTACCATTCTCTATATATTGAGCCACTTTTGGCTAAGTTTGTATCCTCCACCTAGGTATGGCAAATCCCTACCTATTTGTTATGCCTTTGATCGATAAAAAAGTTGATGTTTTACCTCATTTTATGACTACATGTAGTGAAAATATCTAAATGGTTGATCTCATCAAGTGTATATGTATGTCATCTTGTTTGTGTCCTATTTATCTTACTTCATGTGGTTGTTTCTCTATTACAAGTTGTAGTTGGTATCATCAGGGGTCTCTTGTGGGTTTTAAAGTGGAATTAGTCTTCCCTCTTAGCCTTATAATGCATTAACCTTATATAAAACATTGATGTAATAGGTTCAATATAGGATGTGTGTATGTTCATGTTGTCATGTAGGTCTTAGTGCATTATACAATGTATGGTAGTGGTCAACAAAGTTTGGTACATCACCACTATAGTTAGGTTTATTTCAGTTCTTTTTCTCCCTTTTCAAGTTAACCAAGTAGTAAAATTAAGTCTATGTGATTCATTAAGGGGAGATAGCCCTTTAATCTAGAGGTTTACCACTACTATAGAAAACCCATAGGTATATGGGTAATCCCATGTTTAACCAAATTGGAGAAGTATGAACAACCTTTTCCTAGGGTGCAAAATTTGGTGATAACAATTACTTGTATTATTCTCTTACTCCTTAAGTGTTTAGGCTTGAGGTGTTAGTTTTATTAGTGTGTTTTATTTATTTTTTTATTATATAAACAAAATACTAACTCCCCTCTTGGATTCCTATTGATCATAGTCACCACCCATGAACTACATCTATGGGCCTCCTCCCCCTAGGGAGCCCCTATCTTTATATGGGCCCATTGGAGCACAACCTACCTAACAAGAAATAAATCAAGTACAAAGGAACGTGATGGAGTGCAGTGAACCCCTCTACCTAGAGTCATTTTCCTTTAAGCTCTCTAGTTTATCCCCCAATAAATATGTGTGTGTGTGTGTCTACACACACACACACATAAATCCTCCTAGATAGATAGAGCTCTCTTTCTATCTAGATAAATATCTATCTATCTATTTATATGTATGTATGTATGCATGTATGCATGCATGCACGCATGTGTGTGTGTGTGTCTACACACACACACACACACACACACACACACACACATGCATGCATGCATGCATACATACATACATACATATATATAAATAGATAGATATTTATCTAGATAGAAAGAGATATCTATCTATCTAGGAGGCTTATATCCCATATAAATAGATAAGACCTATAGAGGTTGAGGGAGAATCAATAAAGAGATCCATGAGGAAGGGAGGGACCTAGGGCTCAAACCATAAAAGATATCAGTCTATCATACAAAATGGAGGCAAAAAACCACTATACACTTGGCCTATTGGGCTTAAGAAAGAGGCCCCATCTACCATAGATAGGAGAAAGGCCCACCTCTTTTAGAACCTTGAACCCCTGACCACCATGGATATGGTTGAGAATCCCAACTAGATATTATATCTATATAGATGTCATGTCAAACACATCTATAGTCATATTTGACACTCGACAAATGGCCTACCCCTCCAATATAGAGCTTGAACCTATAGTTGGGCTTAAACAACCCAGTTGAGAACTGACCCAAGCACTTGAGGGGGATGCATGGAATTGATCAAGTGAAGAAAACAAGTCAAATAATTATCCCTACACTCATGTTATGTATATATAGTATATAGCAATTCACATATATTATATCTAGTTACTCGTGTTTCAAAAACTATAAAGTCATGTTACGTATATAGTTAAGTTACTCTATTATCCCATCCCATAGAGTCACCCCTATAGTGACTCATGTTACCCATCCCATAGAGTCATGTCAGTAGTCATTCTATAGTGAAACTATAACTCTATGCATTTAGTCTAGTTATGTTACATGAAATGGGTCACCCAAAGGGAGAGGTGAACTAGAAAATAGAAGTAAGTCCACCCAAAGGATGAGGTATTGAGGAAGGTAGATAGAAACACCTTATGTATGATTAAATTTTACTACCCTAGGTACAAAGAAGACAATCAATTAAATTAGAGATGGTCATATTGATCAATTTGATATGATGAAGCAATGATTAAGGATGATGAGGGATGGTAAGGGTCAATGAGGGATTGATTAGGGACAATGAGGGAATCATTACAGATGATGAGGGATGGTGAGGTTTAATGAGAGAGTGATTAGGAATGATGAGGGATGAGGATGGATTTATTAGGGATGATGGGGGATGATGAAGTAGTGATTAGGAAAGATAAGAGATGGTGATGGTCAATGAGGGAGTGATTAGGGATGATGAAGGAGTGATTATGGATGATGAAGGATGGTGAGTGTCAATGATGGAGTGATTAGGGATGATGAGAGAGTGATTCAAGATAATGAGGTATGGTGAGGGTTAATGAGGGATTGACTAAAGATTATGAGGGATGAGGAGGGAGTGATTAGGGATGATGAATGAGTGATTATGGATGATAAAGGATAATGAGGGTTAATGAGAGAGTGATTAGGGATTATGAGGGAGTGATTAGGGATGGTGAGGGTCAATGATGGAGTGATTATGTATAATGAGGGATGAGGATGGAGTGATTAGTTAATATTAGGGATGAAAAGGGAATGATTAGGGATGATGGAGTGATTAGGGATGGTGAGGGTCAATAAGGGAGTGATTAGGGATAATGAGGGAGTGATGAGAGATGATGAGGTTCAATGAGGGAGTGATTAGGAAAAATGAGGAATGAGGAGAGAGTGATTAGGGGTGATGAAGGATGAGGAGGAAGTGATTAGGGATGAGGGAGGGATAATTAGTAAGTGAAATTAATGCAAAGTGGTCATTTGATGTGTGCAAGTTATTAATATGACTTATGTTACCCTAATCACACCACTTTGGATTGAGTTCAAAGTGATTGGTTTGTAAACTTTAATTTTGACAAAACTTAAGACTCCTATAAATTTCATAAAATAATCCAAAAGGCATAAATACATAAAAATGACTATATTTTTACAAAAATGGACATAAATTGCAAAACTTATGCCCTAAAATCCCTAAGTTCAATACAAAGACCCTGAAAATACCTAAGTATTGATCAAATTAGATTTTAAAAAATTATTTTCTACATCTTAAGGCATGCAGTTGTAAGACTAACTCTGTCAGATGCAGAGTGATCCTAATTTTTTATATTTATTAAAATCAATTTAAAATATATGTTTACATTTATAAATGTAAACATATGCTTGACATTTTTTTAGTAAACCATGTTATAATATACCATCTTCCCCTTCCAATAGATATTATATGGTTTCTTAGTGTAATGTGAAAGGAAAATGTATGCATTCCTTTCACATTACATGGAACAAAGAAGATAACCCTTTAAACATATATTTCCTATTTTTATCATAATGTCAAAGGAACACATAAGTGTAAGCATTATATCATGTACATGTTATGTTCAATTTGATTTAAAAAACCAAGCCTTTTGGCTCAAAAATGGCTTAGATTCCTGAGCCAAACGCTTGGACCTGTCAATACACAATTGAATCTGAGAGTTTTGATAGAAAATAATAAAATTCAAATTCCATTACCAAATACACTAATAATTTCAATGAGAAAAATCATAAAATTATTATCATAGTGACAAGCATGCTCTCCTCTTTCCAAATATATGTTTTTTATAATTTTTGAACTATTTTAAAGTTTCAATCTATGTTGATTTCTAACTATAGCTATTTTAGGCCACTACATGCCACAAATATACATGCCTATATATGTTTTCCTATCTTTTTTTATTGATCTAAATACAAAAAAAATATGGTTACAAACTAGGCCTACTTATACACACATTCAAAAAAAAAACTAGTTTTCATTTTTTTTAAGGTAGTTAGGGGGGGCATAGGGTTGGATATCCATTTTTTTGAATTTTTAGGATCTATTTACTTGTAAAATTAATATAAAAATAGTTATTGAAAAATTATAAAAAAATATAGGTTACAACCTAGATTATCTTATTTAAAGTTTCACCAAATGGTTTTAAACAATATTAAATGATTCTAGAAAATGAGGGGTTGCACGACTGGCTATCTACTCTATTTTCCTAAAAAATTAGGATTTTTTATTGACATTTTAGATGTTTTGCCTAGTTATACTTAACCATTTTTAAAAAATAGTGTTTTGTAAACTAGACTCAAAATTTTACAATTCATGTTCTTTCACCATCCTCAAATTTTGAGTGTAGACATCTCAAATTATCTATAGAAGTTTAGATTTCTTAATTTTCAAGAAATACATGTCCATGGGTATGCCACTTTTTATCCCCCAATTTTGTGCACTTACCATTGTAAAATAATAAGTATAATATAGAGAAGTGGATAATGTAAAAGAGAGTATAAGTATACAAAAGAGAAGAATTAATAAATATAAGACAAATAAGAGGAAAGTGTAAAAATAAAAATAGAGGAAAACACATAACCATGAGTATAAGAGAGAGTGAAGGAAGTAGAGAATACACGATAAGTAGAGATAAGGAATAAGAGGTGAAAGTTAGTATATAAGATAACCTAGAAGATATTTAAAAATAATGGAAACATGATGAGGAGAGTGGTCATAGAAAATAAAGATTAGTTAATGAAACTAATGAAGTAAAAGAACAAGGAAATTTAGAAATAGGAGATAAGGGGATTAAGATAAAATGAAGAAAGGAAGATAGAAAAAGAAAATATGCCTTGATACAAAACCTCAACCAGAAAACACCACATGAATAAATTAACCCCTTATAATTTCCATCTCCCATTTCACATCATAATAAATCACCCTTTTTGAAGATAAGAGATGCATATAGGAGAAGACGTGGAAATTTTCTAAAATGCATTCAATG
The DNA here is from genome assembly GCA_037957365.1 of Torreya grandis. Classification (NCBI taxonomy): domain Eukaryota; kingdom Viridiplantae; phylum Streptophyta; class Pinopsida; order Cupressales; family Taxaceae; genus Torreya; species Torreya grandis. Next base: position 8,047,018 of record JARHVA010000030.1, read on the forward strand.
AAGACATAAAAAGGAGAAGAGAGTTGGTGAAGAATTAAAAAAAATAGGAATGAAATATTTTGTAGAAGAAGTGAAAAGAGACAAAGGAAGGAACCAACCATTGGTAAGAAAAAAAATATATTAAGAAGGAACATACAAAGGAAGAAAATTCTAGTAATAATTGTGGAAGGAATGAGATGCACTAGTAATCACCACAACATAAAAAGTAGTATCTCAAAAACACCAAAGGAATAAATGGTCCAAAATAGAATAAAGTTGCCTTTGTTTGGAAAAGATACCAATAATGTGGAGGAACACTTGTTTTTATTATAATCCAACTGGATAAGTCATAGAATTTTGGATAATCATATCAAATTGTTTGTTTTTCTTGGAACATTAAGAGATGATATATTGACATGATATATGAAAATAAACCCCAAACACACCAAATCATTTTAAGACACTAAAAATGAATTGAAATGATATTTTTATTTTATATATGTACCCATTACAAATTTTAATAAAATGAGTGACTTAGTATAGAAGGACATGAAGACAATGAAATACTATGGGTAGAGGTTCTAAAATAATATTAAGAAAGTTAGAGGAACCCTTGAATGAAAACTAAAGAGTAGACTAGTTCATATTAGGACTAGTTCCCTATCAATGAGCCTCAATGTATGAAAAAAGCATTCAACACATTTTTAGAATACATAGAGATGGCTTCAAGACTAGAGGTACAATCATGGAGAAGAGAAATTGGTTTATCAATGAAGGGTGAACCAGAAAAATAGAAACAAGAGTTAGTTTAGCTAAGGATCAAACAAGAAATAAAAATGAAATGGGAGGTGTTAACTTCTACCCAACCATGGGGAAGAGATACACAACTTAGAATTTGGTGCACCATTTTTTCAAAGGACACTCAAGGGCAAAGTGCCCACATTTTGAGATGGCCCTCAAGAGCAATGGTAATAACATCAACTCCAGTAGGGTTGGAACCCCCAAACTAGTAGTTGTTTTATAAAGAGAGAGTATATTGTGGAATTTGTATAACATATGATCAACACCCTCAAAATATGTGTCTATTAATGTAGGTTACACCCTCAAAAAATTAGTTGATATATTGCACTAACCATGGAGGAAAGAGCTATGAATAAAAGAGGTTTCAATATAATAGATGCTTCCACTTATGTAAAATTATGATGCACCACCACTTTCAGTTATGGGGTTGAAACCACTATATACATATCAAATCCTACTCCTATATCCAACTAGGGCACCTCAAGGCCAACAAAATAAATATTATAATATCTAGGAAGGAGGATAAAAGGGAGGTGACCAAGAAGGATACATAAGTAATAATACAATGCATTTAGAGAGGATTACAAAAGTAGTTATCAATGAGGGAGATGATAAAATTATAATGTTTCACCTCCTACATTTTATAAATTTATAAGCCTGGACACATCCTAAAACTATGTAGAAGAACCATAAATGGGATGAATATTTTGTCACAAAAAGTAATCCATGATTCTTTTAATTTTCCTAACTTTGCAAAATTTTACAAGAACAACAACATAATGAGTGATGAGCTAGTAGGAGTACCTCTTAGTTTGGGGCCAAACATATTAAAAATATACCACACATAACCAAACCCATAGGAAGGTGTCATGACTTGCATAAACCTACAACACTAGAGAAGAAATAAGAATCAAAATGTTTCACAAAAAGACAATCAATTTTAGATCAATTGAAGGAGTATGAAAAGACACTAAGAGAGAGAAAAGAAATTTCAAAAAATAAAAATATTAGAATAAGGATTGGATAAGAGAAAGCACAAGTAGACATGAAAATTAGAAGAGGCATTAACCCCAATAAGGGAAAACATAAGTGGACTAAGCCAAAGGAAGAGAAGTTAGAAAATGACAATGATAGTGATTATCTAAACACCTATCAACATGAACTAATAGTATAAAAAAATTTAAAAAATAATAGAATAAAATAAAAATAAATACAAAGAGAAAATAAAAATATTTTGATGGAGTGAAACAACTACTAAAACTGATGAAAACCCAAGGACAACTAGAAAATCTAGCCTAATTTTGTAAGTATTGGAATAAATGAGAACTATAATATGGAGTTTAGAAAGTCGATAAGGGAAATATAAGAGAAATAAAAACATGTTTGTGACAAGTAGGAAATGGAATAAAACAACTATTCTAATAGATCTCAAGGTAAATGGTAAGGAGGTATGCAATGGATTATCGGATATAGGGTTAGATATAAAGGTGTTACCTAGGGGCACATGGGAACCTTTAAGAAAACCACCCTTATAAGAGGATAATTATGATATAGCCCTGACATAAAGAACACCTCGATCCCCCATTGGAGTACTCAAAGGTGTGGAGCTAAACTTTAGGGGTGTTAAGAAAAAAATAGATTTTAAAGTGATAATAATTTATGAAGAAAATAGTGGCTATCTAAATTCATTAAACCTACAATGGTTTGTAGATTGTAATGGGAGTTTTAATTATGAATATGAAAAAAATTACCTTTGAATATAATGGACTGATAGAACACTTTCCTTTGGAAACAGTGATGGTGGTACCCTAGACTGAGGAGGTGTGTCCAGAGGATGATATACACTTAAAAAATGAGCTAATAGAAACATTGACTTTGAGGCTAATGAATATGGTGAGATATCCATATAAACTGATGAATTATAATAAATATTATAAGAGGATATTGAAGTGTCGTTTTATGGATAACTGGATACTAGGGTGCAGAAATTATTATAGATGAGGAAAATCTCCCTACTATTGTAATGAGGAAATTTAATTCCTAAAAATATGTTGCAAAGATATAACAAAAGGTTATGCAGGTTTGAAAGAGGATCTTCCCTATTTAACTTACTAACTATTAATGACATAGTCAATATAGATGAATACTAAGCCCAAATGGTATAGTGTTTCCTACTAAACAAATGAGACTTAAGTAAATTGAAGGGACCCTCATCATCAATGTTACAATATCGTGGGGAAATCACAAAGAGAACACACATAAGTGAAGAGAATTCGATATTGGTAGTGAAATTTGGAATGAATGAAGATGACTCACTAAACAAGTAGTTAGTCAAATGGGAAAAACTAGTTAAGAAGCATATGATATAAGTGTATAGTCAAACACAAGAAAAGAAAAGGGAAAAATCATGGCATGACCACAATATCAAATAATTTTAGATAGGCAGTAAGGTATTATTTTATGATAGTAAATACAAAAATATAAGTAAATTAAAAATAAGGTGGTTAGGATTGTATGTGGTAGAACAAAATGAGAGCTAGAGTAATCAAGTTGCATAAAGTTAGTGGAATAATGTAGAATGGATATGTGAATGGTGTTAGGCTATAGTCCTACATAATACAGTATAGACATAATAGGATAAAAATGTTAAATAAATTTACATAGATACATGCATACATACATACATTTTACATTTTAATCCTATTTGTTTATACTCTAATATGTAGGATTATAGCTTGACAGTATTGACACATGCACACACACGTATACATGCACACACACATGCACATGCACACATACATGCACATGCATGCACATACATTGGAAAAAATAAGAAAAATATGAATTATGGAAAAAAAGAGAAAATTTTGAGAAAAAAATAATAATTAAAAATAAGCATTAGAAAAAAGACAATAATTTTTTTTTAAATGATAAAAATACAACCAATTTTGGAAAAAAATGGAAAAAAAATAAAAATAATTTTAATTTTTTTGACAAACAACACCTTAGTGAAGAGGGGATTGAAAACCCGAGAATGGTGCTTCCCCTGGAAATGAAGTCAACATTTGTTTCCATAAAAAGATGAATTAGTGACTTAGTTGAAACATTTGGGACAACTAAGTATAATGATCAAGTGGATGATGGGTGACTAGCTTTCAAATCAAAATTTAAAATATGAGAAAAAGGAGGGAGCAATGCGAAGGCCAAGAAAAAGAGATAAAAGAAAGAAAAAAGATAAAAAGTAAGGAAGTAAGAAACCACAAAAAAGCCCAAATGGGAGATAAAGGTAGGTAAAAATAAACTCAATAAAGGAAAAAAAGAGTTAGTACTAAAAAGGGGAAAATAGTAAAATGAAGTTATATAAAAGGAGAAGATATTATAGTAAGAAACTTAATGAAATTTGACAACAACAAAATGTTTCTAGTAGGATATCCAACATAAAAATTACAAATTTGTTGTGAAGAATGATAAAAATAGATGAAATATATGGACACTCCACAATTGATCCCCTCTAAGCATAATGAAAGACAAAAATTTAAGAAACTTTAGATGAAATCATAATAGTCAGATCCTCAAGGATCATTTTCAAAGTGTTTAATATTGTGTGGGCCACTATAAAGATATCCACAAGTATAATCATTCAAAATTGGGAGAGAGAGGCCATACCATGGTGGATAAAGAGTGACAAGGGATGATATAGCTAAACCCTATCACGTAGGCCTTGGAATGGCAAGGGAACTATAAAGTATTAGTGAAAATAAAATTAGATGTTTGGAGCTAATTTTCATATTTCACCATGGTAGATAACACAATAAAAAACATTAATTTCACCCACGACCAACCCTACTAAATTACAAAAGAATCAATTCATGCAATGATATGGCTCTTAAATGAAGGTTGTAACAACAAGAAGTATAATAGAAGGGTAATCTTCCATTCATCCATATTTCAAAAAAAAAAAAATCTTGTATCTCATTTTTTCTCCAAAAAGAATGAATACTATAATTTTCATTTTGAATAAGGATAAAGGTAGGCATCTAAATGAAAATTTTCATCCTAAGATTATAATTATTATAATTTGGATTTTTCAAGGATATTTTGTATCTCATTTTTGCTCCAATAATAATGAATACTATAGTTTACATTTTGAATAAGGATAAAGGAAATGTCTATAGGAAAAAACCAAACATGAGATTTTTAGTTATTATAATTTAGATAGTATATCTGAGGCCTTTTTCAATTTATATGATATATATAAAGTGATTATTTTTTTAATGTTAGCTATGTGTTGTGTAGTATCAATTATTATCACAAAAGGTGGTATTATGATATATTTCACAAATAGTTTTTTTTGGTCCAATGATATGTATTTACCCTTCTCAAAAAAATTATCTATCACTTTCAAGTAAAATTTATTTCAAATTCTTCAAAATTTCATTTACCACATTAAAAAAAATCAATTCATGTGGTGATAGGGCTTGAGAATGAAGGGGAAATTTGTAATAAGTATAATATAATGGGTGAAATCAGCATGAAGGAGATAACACCATTCATTGACACAAATTTTAATTAAATGGCACTCTCCACAAATAACATCATAGACTTAAGGGTTCGATATGTGATAAAGGCTATAGCTTGGAAGATAAACTACACAAATAGGGAGGATTTGGTCATTGCCAAGATAATTAAAATATCATGCGATATGGAGATGAAGAACATGATATGCAATATTTTTATTGCATTATCGGTTTAGTTTTTGGATAACCTCACAAAAAAAGGGTAAGCATGACTTCTACTATGAATCTCTCATCATAGTCCTAGCCATGTATTTTACTCAAACATTTCTAGGAAGGGATGGGTTGGTAGCTTGGGGTGAAATAAAACCCATAATAAAACAATTAGAAGACCATTTGGATGTATACGAGGATGGGGCACCGATACCAACTAATATTGTAAATCAAGGAAATAGAATAGGGAATATGGTAGTGGAAGGGCTAGGAAATTTGATGTGATTTTAAACAAGTATAAGGATGACCTATTGTTTGATATAGATATAGATAACATATATCTACACCCATATTTTGCATGATCCTACCACATTCCCCCACTACTCTATGAGGAATCAAACAAGTAAGTGGAGTCAATAATTTAATCCATTAAGGCAAATGTCACTTGATCTTAGAAATATAGAACCCTTAGATGGCCTAAGGAGGGACAATAACAGCCAAGAAACATGAAAAAATAAAGGTCTTTAACATAGGGCCTATGCATACATATTCCTCTATCATCTTCCTAGTTATCATATATGCCTTTAATACCTTCTATCATCTCTGACTTAGCTTGCTTCTATAGGTGCATTCCTTATTTCTTGACCTCTCTTGATCAATTTCTCTTTTGTGAGGCTCAATAGCATTTTCCATGCATATGGTCTCTCTTCCTCTTGAATACCTACTACCACATCAACATACTCTACACTCTCTCTCATCACCATCATTATTATCTTATCCATAATGATTAAACCTCACTCTCTCTTATATTTTCACACTTGTCTCTCTTTCTTGTCTTAAATACTCAGGCCTAAAGCCTAAAACATGGATCTATGGTTATTGAATCCCAAAAGAGCCTCATATAGTAATTAATATTCATATTATAACCCCTTTACATATACAAACAAATAACATAAACTTTGAGCAAAAACTCTCATTCAATCCCCTTTTCTCTCTTTTAGGTCTCTTAGCCTGTACCCCTTCTTAAGCAGAAATATTGAAGGTTTGAACAATATGATAAGGTTATATAAAAACTAAGGACATATTTAGATACCTTTTATTATTATTCAACTCCACATAAAATTTTCAATGCTCAACTCCCAAGGTAGACCCCTTCACTCAACACCCCTTTCTCTTAATTATGCATCTTTAGTCCTCATGCAAGCACACAGTTCAAGAATCCATAATGTATGATCAAATTTAACTCTAATTTATATTGTATCATCTATTACACCTTAAAATTAATTGGATTACAAATTTTTAATATTTTTGGTTGGTTCAAAGAAAATTTATTTGGCATTCCAATTTGAAACCCTAGTCTAGGCTTCGACAAGCTTATGCAAGGCTGACAAGGAGTAAAAAGAGATATTTTAAATTATATAAAATTTAATGACTTATACCAATTGGTATAGGTATTACCTAGTTTCCATCACCTTATTTAAGATTTGTGTGACCATAAACAATCACTAAATAATGCCAATAGGTTCTTTTACAGAGTTCTGGGTATACTTACAAGACTGGGTGTGCTATGATGAAAGTTTTTGTTTACTTCTTGAGATTTGATTGTATTTTTACATAAATAATAGTTCCCTCATATCTTTAAATACTCTGTATCATCTTCTCATCTCTTAAACACTTTGCATGACATCCCAAAATGCCTATGCTCTCTTTAACATGACTGTGACAAAACATGGTATTTCAAGATACCAGTATATGATGATTTTCATTTTGATATCATACTTCTAATGGCTATGTGACCATCCAAAATTATCATTCTCATAAATCCCAAACTCTCCATAATGGTTATAACTCAAATCATTCAATATCCCTCAAACAAACATCACAATGCAAACTACATGGTACTCTTGATTGTGTATGGGCAGAATGGCTTCAAAAGGGACGTACTATAGATTTTCATTTTGATATCTATCTAGATGGTTATTGAAAAAAAAAAAATCATGAATCATAATAAAAAAACACCACATACATTAAAATTAAACTCTTAACTTCAATAATGATTCTTCAAAATAACACTTTATTCCATTCTCACAAGCATATAAATATTCTATATACAAAATTATCCTTTTTACAGGCAGAGTTCCTTTACATATTGGTATTTTATTAGGAATATCTACCTCTCTTATTCTTATCCTTCTAACACACTAATAAAACTCTAATTTCCCTGTCTACACACATTTTCCATGCTCTCTTATGTAAAACATGCAAGAAAACTCTCTTCACAAAGCCAACCAACATAGGGTGGTAGTTATCAAAATGCATGGTTATTGGCCTATATTCCCTCATTATGACTTTTATGTTCAAATAAAACTAAAACACTCCCCTTATATCTTATACGACCATTCATAATCATTTCACAACATTTGGTTTTCTCATAAGACCTCAAAACTTCCTTCAAAGATAATTTTAAATTTTCAAAATGGCCATTTTGGCAGGAAACTCCAAAAGGCTAAAAATAAACTAACATGAATAATCCTAATGACTTTACACTAATATAAAAACAATAATAAATGGCTAAAAAAACTACTAAAAATTGCATATAAATGACTAAGCTTGGTCACATGACCATTAGTAGTTTATTGTCGATCATTTATAACGCAACCAAATTTATGACTAAACCATTTTTAGTCATTTATTAGTTATTTTGATTGATCAATTTGGTAGTATATTCAATCGCTAATTTAGTCATTGATTGTTGTTAACTGGACATTTATTTAGCCATGATAGTCAATATTTAGTCATTATAATCATTAATTACTGTCAATTGGTAGTATATTTAGTCATTTTTATTCACTGATTTTCATCTATTGGTAGTATATTTAGTCATTTATATTAATTGATTTCCATCCATTGGTAGTATATTGTCATTTTAATCATTATTTTGCCATCAATTGGTCATATATTTAGTCATATTTATTCACTGATTTCTATCAATTGATAGTATATTTAGTCAATTTAATTATTAATTAACGTCAATTAGTAGTATATTTAATCATTTTAATTAACTGATTTCCATTAATTGATAATAAATTTAGTCATTTTAAATTTTAATTTTTGTCATTTGGTAGTTTATTTAATTGTTTTTATTCACTGATTTATGTCAACTAATAGTATATTAATACATTATTTATTAATTGTATAATCATTATATTTACTACTAGATTAGTAGTAAATTTTCATTTATATGATATGAATAATTTATTAAACACCATAAATTATATAATGCAAAATAAACATTATTAAAATTGAATTAAAACATAAAAGCAAATAAAAATATAAAAATAAACATATTATTAAACTTAAATTAAAACATAAAAGAAAATACAAAATATTACATATACGAACAAACTACAACATGCTAGAAGTTAAAAGATTGATTCAACATCATGATAAAAAAAAATGTAATCTAAAAATATATATACTGCAATTTTGATGAATTATAAGATGTTCATATATATATATATATATATATATATATATATATAAGTCTAAGAGTTTTCAGGTCTTGCAAATACACCATGATAAAGATCATTGAACAACACATTCAAACTATTGCATAATGCAGTGGACCAAGCTGTCTAACAGCAAGTACATGATAAACATCAACTATGTAATTTTTTGCAAATATTTTAGTGGCCACGTACTGTGTGAAGGTTCCTTCTTTCTCTTTCAGACGGACAACTCCATCTATTTTATCTTCATAAGCAAGGAGTATTTGTGACCTTTAAAATATTTATATTTGCATCTTCTGTTCCTTTCAATTTGATTCCATGTACAATAGATAGTGAGTGAATCCACCCAATGCCCACACAACACCATCAAATGGATCCAATACCCCAAATTTATCTCCTTCTTGGAGTTTATCAATACATTTTTGTAAAAAAAAAAATACACATTATATTGAGATATAAAACATTCGATAACACACAGATAAAAATTTATAAAAACTAGAAAATGCCAATAAGAAACCTAGAACCATGCATATGACATATTAAACAAAAATTAACTTCTCACTATTTGATATAAAATGGATGTTAGATACATAAGGTGTCAATATGTTAGTAGTCATGTGCCATAAAGATGTGGATGCTACAAGGACAACAAGTGCCATTCCTCTAGTTGCTATGAGCTATTTTGTAGTTGTTACGAGCACCTTCCTCACCACTAAACACAACTTTGTAGTGGCTATGGGATTAACTTATAGCTATTTTAGGTACATCCTAACCCCTATATACACCTCTCTAGTAGTTATAGGTTAACTCTTCACAAATGATGAGCTATGGCTTTGACTATGGGCTATTGAGAAATTCATGGAAGACACCAGACAAGTTAGAGAAGTGAAAGAAGATTAGAGCAAAAACTTAAAACATTGATAAGGAATGACTATACCTATAAATAAAAAAGTAAGTGATACAACAAAGGCATACACTTTTAATCTCTATTAAAAGTGTTGCAGACCAAAATTTATGACTACAGGGATACAAAAAAACCATTCTCAATTTCTAGTCACTTCATGGAAAATAATTTCACTTTGCTAATAAGAGAGATCTGGGATATTTTCTAAAGCACAGGTCCTAAGTTTGATAAACTAGTTGATTGGCAAATTAAAATTTCACTAAAAAAAGAATCCATCAACAAACATCCTCATTTACTAGGAGTAAGACAAAAGAAAAACAAGTCATCAGCAGGCTCATATAGAGGAGATCAAGAGCAACAAATACCATCACCCACCCTCCTCTATGATTATAAAGGATCTGACTTAGATAATAAACAAAGATCTACAGCAACCACCTTATGGAAAGATGGCAATAGTCTCTCATACCACTATAAGACCACTGCTCCAGTGTTTTGCAGGTTATCATGATTGCATGCAAGTTGTTGAGAGCATAATTAAAGGATAAGACATTGTGATCACATAATTACCCAAGGAATATAAAAAAATCATGACTACTAGGGTAATAATTTTATGAGGAAAAAACAAGCTAAGCTTCTATTTTGACAAACACTCACATGCAGATTTCTTATGCCACAACCCTAGGAACAAACGGTTATAAAGTTACGGTGTATTTTTTAATCATAGAAAATCATTTTATTTTCTTAATATAACATGCATTATATTAAAAAGCATATTTAATAATTAAAACATCATTCATCAAGTCTTATCATGAGCTATGCCAACTCACCACTCAAAACCCTCATTATGACCCCTTCCTATCTTTTTACATCCTACACATACCATGTCACTTGGGGATAAGTGACACTTCATGTGGGAGGGCGAGAAAAATGTTGTAGAAAATTAATCACATTATAATCTATGCATCTGGATTAAAATCCCATGATTACGCCATAACTACACCCATATTCGATTGGGGAAACAATCAATTTTATTGTTTTCCACTTTGAAATCAAAGCTCATTCACAAAAAGACCTAAGCAAGACATTATTGTAGCCTGCAACCAAAACTATCATTATTGAAGAAACTTGTTTTTCTACAAGCAACAATTTGAAGGTAAAATTAGGTGTTTTGAAAAAATATCTATTTGAAAAATTTGACAGGGAGATAAACTATCCAGAATGAGAGGTTCAATAGTGAGAAAGAAACCCTCAGACCACAGGTAGTTGCAAGGAGACCTAGATAGTTGGGCCATCTTCGGTAAGGTTGGATAGGCTACCTATTTTGAGAAACTACATCATTTTTTAGAGGCTCTCACTAGAGAATTTGTAGGTTCTTTTACAAGAGAATAGATGACAGTATTTGACATCATATTTTTAGTTACAAAAAAAATGGTAAGCAAATCTAAAAATCTAAAAATCTAAAAATGGTAAGCAAATCTAAAAATCTATTGTGGCTAAAAATTGGTCCCCCCTTTTTTCATGCTATTATAAGCCAGTACTTTTGATTTTGCACGAGTCTTGCAAATTTCTACGAACTCTGCAGGTTTTCTACGGACTCTGCAGGTCTATTTCTATGGACTTTGCAGGTGCTTTTCTACCATTTTTGCAGGCATGGATTTTCTACGAACTCTGCGGGTGAGCCTTTCGGCACATGAAGAACCAATTCAAAGAGGGCAAGGTTTTACAAAGCTTCTTCGGGCTCTTGTCTAAAAATTCACAAGGAATGTTAGCATCTTTGAACCGTTGAACCATTGAACCGGTTCAACACCTTGGTTCAATGCCAAAGTTTAACGCTTCGGTTCAAAGCCTTGGTTCAATTGGCAAAGTTCATCGCTTCGGTTCAAAGCCTTGGTTTGATCAGCAAGTTTGTCGCTTTGGTTCAATCAAATGGTTCATCAGCTTGGTTCAACGCATTGGTTCAACATTTTGGTTCAATGTTTCATTTCAATCAGATGGTTCAATCACTCAGTTCACTCAGTCGATTCATCAACTTGGTTCAATGCTTAAGTTCAACGCAAAGTTCATCGGCAAAGCTCAACACAAAGTTCATCAGCTTGGTTCAATCAAATGGTTTGATGCCTTGGTTCAACAACTATTTGAACCATTGAACCGGTTCAATCAATTAGTTCAACGGTTGGTTCAAAGGAGCGGTTCAAACAAAAGTTCAAGCCTCCCGAAGGACAAGTGCCCTTGCGGAGGGCAGTTTCAGGTTCAAGATCCCTTGCAGAGGGCAGGGAGCACTTCAAAGAAAAAGAGCCGCAAAGGTAAGATTTTTTTGAAATTTCATTAAGGCAATGACATAATTCCTTTGAACAAAAACCCTGAAGGAATTCGGAAGCGTTGCTCGACAAAATCCCACAGAAAGGACTTAAGCGTTGAAATGAATTCTTTTGGACTTTTTGTTCAAAGGAATTCCTTCGGACAAAAGGTTTGAAAAAATTTAGGAACTCGTGAGCCAAAAGCCCTAAGGAATATTTCCAAAGGCTTTATGGAGGAAACATTTCTTTCGGACCTTTTTGTTCACAGGAAATGTCCACGTAAATAGTCTGCAGAAAGGGCCGAAGCAAGAAGTCGAAGGAAAGTCCAAGGGGTGATGGGCCCGAGGACGTCAAAATTAATCACAAAAAACTAGCCATTGGGTATTCAAATGCAGTGATGGGTGTGCAGACATCAATTTTAAGATGGTGAAATAGCCATTTGTTTTTAAAATACTTGAGTGCTAACCAGAAAAGAGCCCAAGGAAAGCAGAGACCCACCAGAAGATAGCCCCCAAGGGCCGAAGGAGCTAGAAGAAGACAAAGTAGGAAGAAGACAAGGTGCAGAAAGAGACAAAGTAATCCAAGTGGAAAATAGGAGGCGAGTTATTGCCAGATGGTCACCAAATGGTGCAAACAGTAAACAGCGCAGCCTGTCTTCTCCTGTTTGCATTTATAAGGGACAAACTACGTGAATATCTAGAAAAAGCCATCTATTTGCAAAAAAGAGGCACGGCCATGTTTTCACATTAATGTGGAACACCAAAGTCAAAGCAGGAATCGACAATCAAATGGCTCCCTCTTCCCAATGCTCAGAGCGCACATGGGCCAGCTTGCAAAAAGTGTGCCAAAGTCTTTCCCAGAAAGTGCCAAGTTCTCTCTTTCTTTCTATATATTTTAAAATTCTCATTTTGAGAAGGATCGATTCTCTCAGCCTTAAGGCAAACTCTGCCCAAAAATCTCTCGAGCTTGTAAGGCAAAGCTCTATCATATTTTACCTTGAATCAAGACTTAGCATTTTTGCCTCCATCTGGACTTGCCCTTTAAAGCATATGTCTGTGTTCTTATTTTGTGTTAAGTCATTGTCTTTCATGATTTTCACAGATCGACTCCAGCATGTCTAGTGCATTATGAAGTTTCTTTTATGTAGGTCTGCCAGAAGTGTCTACAGCAAGAATATAGGCACATGTGAACAGGTTGCCAAAGTGTGTCTCAAAGCACCTTTGGTAGTTCCTTCCTCTTTGTATCTCTACGGACCCCTGACTCACTGAAACAAAAGAGTTTCCCACATCAGATGAAGTATATGGGTGCTTCTTCTTGGTGAAAAGTGTATATTTGGGCTGGGTGGGTCATCATTTTGGTGTATCACCTTTATTTTATTTTTAGGCTTAGGTTCTATTTTCAACATCTTTCTCTCTTTTCATCCCCCCTTTTTTTACATTTGTTTGTTAGCAGTAGGAGAAACCAGGGCCTAAAATATACATCAAAGGGAGCTAGCCCTTATCTAGAGACTCTCCCCTCTAGCTTCGTCGGTCCCACAGGCGAGAAGGGAGTTTCCATTGTTGCGTGTGGAAGGCAGGAGCTCGACTTCTTACCCCGGGTGCAATCCACTGCATCAACAGGTTTGTTTCATAGTCACCAGGCAATAATTTGCCCTTGAGATTGGTAGCCATCCTATCCCAAGAAGTTATCTTTCTCTTTCCCTTATTTTTTCTCTCATCTTGAGTGAAATCCTACCATAATAAAGCATGCCCCTTCAATTTGGTTCTCGCAAACTTAACCTTCTTCTCATCGAGTACCTCCTCATACTTAAAGTATTTGTCTAGTTCATTCACCCAATCCATGATTTCTTCTCCATAAAACCGCCTGCATAGTTGGGCAATTCCACCCTTGGTTTAGATCCCTGACCCATGATTACCTTTAGGAGCCTCTCTATACCCTATTTTTTAGGTCCTTCAACTGTTTCTTCTCCTTATTGCTCATAAGCTTTTGGCTCATCTTCTCTGTCACTCAAGTCCCCTGTTAGGACTCCTCTCCTTTAGTTTTGTTCTACAGTAGTCAACCTAGAATCTAAGTTAACTCTGAGGTCCTTCAAATCTATCAACACAACATATTGATTCCCTTGATTCCTTTCAACACCACATCTATTTCTCCCAAGTGGCATCTTGATCCTCTCTCAAGGAATTTTGTCAAACAAGTATTTCATTCTCTCTCTTCCAAATAATCTCCTCTCTCCCACTTGCTCTCAAGTATCTAATATTGGCTTTGATACCAAAATTATATAGATATACCTTGGAATTAGTTTCAACTCTGTCTCCTTCACCTATCACCCTAGGCTCTTGACCCTTTCTACTAGCCTTTTTATATTTTCTTGCTTGTACAAAAAAAGTACAAGGGGTTAGGAGAAACCAAATATATTTTAAGCTACCCTCTATTGAGACACACCTATGTCAATTTTCAAGGTCTAATTCCTTTTATAGACCCACTTTCTACCATTAGGCCTTCTCAATTAGGTCTCCTTTAAGGCCTTAAGCACTCAGACTTCTAGAAACCATACCACCAAGGCCATACAAACTCTTAAATCATGTTATTCTGTTAGATCACCACACATGTTGTCAAATTACAAAATTTTGTCAATTTTGGATGTTTGCAACCAAAGTTATGAGCAAAACCCTAATTTAGGGCTTATTCAACCCTATCTCAGCCTAAGAGCACAAATAAATCATTTGTGAGAGTTTAAAAAGGTTTCAAGGAACTGTGAAAGATTTTATGACTCTATTTCAACCCCACTCAACTCTTCCAAGCACTCATTTCCCCTTTTCAATCCACTGTCAAGGTTCTTTAACTTAAAATGTCTTGATTGTGCAGGAAAATGTGTATCTTATAGGCCTGTATCACAGTTTGAAATCACATACCATATTATATGAAAATAAAAAGGTTATAACAATGTTAAATGGATTAAAACACACTTACCAAAGTTGTCAACAAACATTGATAGTATATTCCATTGGTAGTTCTCTGATACAGTTATATAGTCCATGCAAAGACATTGAAAACAAAGGAAAACATAGGGGTCTATCGAACCAATCTTCAAATAGAGATCTCCTTTGTTATTTATTGAAATATATATGCTCAAAAATGTTCAACCTCAATTAAGAACCTTTTAAATGAATTTCCAAAGCCGCATATTCATCAAACATTTAATACACAGTCTATAAACAAACAAATCACATAGGAACACGGGTCTGGTTTTACAACTTTCAATAGGGGATCTCTTCTTTCTCTATTCCTTTGAAGCTTGTTCTCTTAAAAACATGAAATAATTGTCTGCCCATCAAAAATCTAAACTTTTATATGGAAAACAATTATTTTAACTACCTTGGTCACCTTGCCAATGGTCATAAGGTGAGTTACAAGGCATGAAGTTTGGTCTAACATGAGATTTCCATACATTTGAATCTTTAGACCTTTGACATGAGTTCAAGAGGTCCTATTGGCCATTTTTGGCCCAAATATAAAGCTCTTGCATGGTTTGATGAAAAATTGGATCAAAGGTTTAGAAGTGGATCCAACATTTACTAATAGAGATGATCCAAGCAAGGTTTTCTAAGGATCTAGTAGTAGTGTTCAAGGCTAGGCTTGCAAGCCAGAAGCTAAGTGCAAAATCTTTCATTCCACTAAGTCTTTACTTGTTCATTCTTTTAGGACCTTTTGGGCTAAGTGTTGAATTCTTTCAGATAAGTTATCCAAGACAAAGTTTTTGAAGGGATATTTCCTTTGGACAAAATGTCTGAAGCAAAAGAGAAAGACCTTTTCTTTTAGAAAAATTATCCAAGACAATTTTCTCAAAGGGTAACTCTTCAATAAATTGGTCATTTTAAAAATTCCTAAATGAATTCTTCTACATCAAAGTGTCTTATACACATTTACTAAAGGGTACTTCTCTCAAGAAAACGGTCCACTTTAAGGTTTCCAAAGGGCACTTTTCTCAATGAAAAGGGGACCTTTTTCAAGTTTCAAAGGGCACTTTCAAAGCAAGGGGCCAAAATAATTTATTCGAAGAGTCATTTCAATGCCAAAGTGTCTTATGTAGCATTTCCAAAAAGTATCCTTTGAGGAAGTGGACCTTTCCAAAAGTCTCAAAGACATTTTCTTTTGAAGAAGTGGCTGAAGTAAATAAATTTGAAGGGTTATTCTCAAAAAGCCTAAAAGAAAAAGGCCTGCAGGAAAGTGTCCAAAGGAAACATGACGTTCATGCCAGTGTTAAATATCAAGCTCATAAAATATCCATTGGCATTCAAAAGATATCAAAGGGGTCTTTGGCCAAATGCAGAGACAACATGTGGTAGCATTTTGGGAGCTAGATCTGATGGTGCATAATCAATCTTACATTGAAGATCAATGACAAGTGCAGGTCAAATGGGATCAATGATTCCCAAGGATGAAAGTGTGCATGATAAGTGTCAAATACACATTTAACTGGTAGGAGATCAATGACTTGTAGGCATCCATGTACAAGTAGATTGATGAACATGTAAAAAGCCAAGGGCGTATCAATTTTGATAGAAAATATATAAGTCCAAAACAACATTAAGGAGCATGCCAGATTTTAAATGCAAGAGATCAAATCATGTACACTTTATAGGAACATGAAACTACCCATGACATGGCTCTCTCAGCTCCAAAAAGGGAAACTTGAATGCATGAAGGGCTCGAGGAGATTTGTGGTGATCTTGGATGGTTCATTTCAAGGTCAAGTAGTTATACGCTCTAAAGGCAAAAGGAGTTCAAGGACATAATGGTGGTTGCATCCATTCATGACCTCTCTATCCATTTTCTCATGCAAGCCCCCTCTTCTCTCATCCCTTTATGCTATATATAGAGGCTTTTGATCCTAAAAAGAGATCCCTCGACTGGTGATAGAGTTACTCTGTCAAAATTCCCTTGTAACACTCTCTTGAAGCAATACAAGACAACTTTCTAATTTGCATTGAAGTCAAGTGTGCATTATTGGAGTTTAACTTGCAAAATGTATGTTTTTCTCCCATCACCTATGATTTCTCTACGCACCTCACTTTAGTTTTCTTGGTTTCTTGCAAGTCATGTGATGTGCTAGCCTTTGATGCCTTTCTGAAGCATTACAAGTTATAGTGTCTCTCCTATAGAGCTATTCCTTCTTTCCCTTCAAAGTACATCCTCTCCTTTGACCTCCACACAACTACTCATTCTTGTGGGTTTGAAATAGGATTAGCTAGACTATGTCTTGTTTAAGTTCAGTAGTAGTCGTTAAGGTTCTCATTCTGAATGTGGATCACTCTCTATTTGGTGCATCACTTCCCTTATCTTATATTTATTTTTTATGTTATCCTCCTATCCCTTCTTATTAGTCAGTAGATGATTTTAGCATGGTAAATAATAGCTGAAGTGAAGCATCTGAAGAACTAGCCTCATAAAAAATCTTAGAGGTTCAACCTCACTACAAGATACCCACAACGTGAGGTTGTCCCAATGCTTGTAGCTAGGAGTGAGAAAGCCTAAGAAACTCTCCCACAAATGATGAAATTCTATGCTACAACATTTTTTGACACGCCCACTGGGACCACTTTCAAAGAAGATTGGTCAAGTTTGATGTTGGTTTGATCAATTTGTAGTGGTTATAGGTTTCATCTTTTAGTATCTGATGACTTTGAAGAACACTCAGCAATATGGTGGTAGAATAGTAACAATCTTTCATGCTAAAGGTTACTACAATATCAGCTTCTAGAGGTATTCTTTTTGAATTTGTTGAATTACCTTTAAACTCAGTAAGAAGGTTAAGGTTTACCCATACTCACCCATACGTAGGAAACTATTTTCCTAAACTAGTTGTGAGGTATACCTATGCAAGAAAAGCTTTGTTAGCCCCTTTTGTTACCATGATTCCCCAAAGAGATTTTATAGTTTCAGCATCCAAAGTCTTTTGAATTTGTCACAACATGATCCTATGCCAGTAGCAATACTCAAAATTATCCCATATTTCACAGGAGACCAAGTCATAACTCCTACTAAACACATCACAGATAGCCAATTTCTGTAATATCCATAATGTCATAGTAGTAAATGTAGCTATCAGACTATTAATTGTATCCTTTAAGGAAAAGACTTTATATTGGTATAGAGGTTTAGTTCCTAACTCTATTCAATCATGGGATTAGCTGGGAACAACCTTATGTAAGAGATTTGCAAACAACAGTGATCATTTGTCACTAGCAAAATAGTTGACCACAATCAAGAGAGCTCCTCATGAATTTATGCAAGACTTCAACACAAGATTCTAAAAATCTTGGGACATAATTCCAATGGTTGTTAGACCATCCCCTAACTTTGTGCTCTTATACTATTTGAAACCTCTAAACAGTGACATAGCAGTAATAATCCAATCCATGGGAGGAGATATATTACTAGATGTTTATGAGGTGGCTACAAAAGTTGAAAATTGTCTAGTTTAGGTCGACAAGCTTACTCCTAGGCCCCCAATGCCTCTTTTCCTTGAGATTAGACCAGCTCCTGTAGTTGTTCCCCCACTTGATGTTATTCTTCCAACACCAATGATTACCTATATACCTTCACCTAAGCAAGATAAGGCCTCCACTAGTGGATCTAGCGACTCCCAAGAGCAGAAGAACTACTTAGAACTTAAGAGCATGCTCTAATCCTTAAAGAATGGTGTGGTCAATGTCAAGAGACAGCAAGCTTATAACAAGTCATACCAGGCTCCATATCAGTCTCATCATCAATCTTATCAAGGTAATAGACCACCCTTCCAGGAAAACTTTCAAGGTCAGAACAGATAGCAAGGGCAAGGATAGCCTGGCTATAATAAGCAGAACAATTACAATCTAAATGTTGTAGGCTCTTCTAACACCTTGGTTCCTGTTCAAAACAATATGGCTCAAGATGCAGAAGGAACCATGCCTTGGGATCAATCTTTTGGGCAATCCATTGTCCCAACCAGTGGTTTTAGTGAGGCATTTAATGACCAATGGCAGTAGGATGTTGCTTATGGATATAATCAAGCCTTAATGGATCAAAACATAGAGACTCCCATGATGATAAAGCTAGAGCAGTCTCCACAAGAATAAGGATCAGATCAGGTACCAAACCAACTAGATGTTATAATAGTCATCAATGAGAAAGAAGAGTGTTAGGCATCCAATTAGCAAGCCAACTCCAGTCAAGCTCATGTCCTAGTGGCAACAAATACAAGATTCAAAAGAAGGAATATGGGTGATAACTAGGTAGCATTCAAGGAACCTCCTACCACCACTCCTTCATTGTCTAAGCATAATGAGTCTATTGTCACTCCAAAGGTCTCGACACCTCCACAAAGCTCATAAATTCAACAAATAACAACAGTGGCTTCCAAAGCACAAGCAAAGGTTAGTAGTACACCAATCAACAGTGTTAAATAAATCCAACTTGAGTGTATGAATGTGGGACATGCTTTCCATGCTTGGTCAAGTGGATATCCTTCAAGAAGGTTTGTCCAAGATAGGTGTTATAACAACTACAGGTAAACAACCAAGCAAAGAAGTTGAGGTCTTCACTAATGCATCCAAGGGACCGATGGGAGAAAGGTCAAGTAATGTGGTCAAACCTCCTCCCTTCTACATTTCATTAATCATTGGTGACTCTTTAGTGCATAATTTCTTGGTAGATAGTAGAGCTAGCACTTCGGTAATGCTAAATTCCATAGCTAATCAGCTGAAGCTCAAATATGAGCCACATACTAAGCGAGTTTTGCAACTTGACAGTTCTTCCACAAATCCATCTGATATCATCAAAAGGATTTGAATATGACCCTACATGCTTATCATAGTGTCTTAGTGGTTCAAGATGTGTTGATCCTTGATGTAACTCCTCACTTTGCATTATGATTTTATAGAGAATTCACAACAAAGATAGGAGGCTATCTCTCAGCAGATTGGTCATACATGGCATTCAAAATGAGGTATGGAATGAAGGTATCAATCAAGGTTGAGCCCATGGCACAATTTCACATTGAGCCCCATCAGTCAGATAACACAAACCTTAATTGCATTATTCTTGATGAAGATGAATTTGTAACTGGTCAAGAGTTGAATACTCATCCTGAAGAGATTTCAAACTTGTTCTTAGATAAGATATGGGGGGATAACCAATTTCTCAACCCTTTGGAGGATGTTGAAGAAAGAGGCATGGGTGTCTATCTGCTACATGAACAAAATCAACCCACGCCTTCCCTCATTGGACCTAAAGAAGACCTCAATGGCATGTGGAAGTTGTTCTTTGATGGTTCAAGGAGAAAAAAATGAGAAGGTATAGGGGCAATGTTGGTTTTCCCTTTAGAAAATAAGCATTTCTCTTCCTATAGGTTCCATTTCAGTTTCTCTTTAATGTATTAGAATATGAAGGATTGATCTGTGATCTCTAATGGGCTAATGAGAGAGGAATCTAAATGTTCAAAGCATATATAGATAGTGAGATTATAGTGAACCAAGTTAGAGGCTTGAACATTACAAAGAATCCTTTGATAAGGTCTTAAAAAATAGAGTGTGGGACCTAATTAAAGATTTTGAAGCCTTCAACATCCAAGCAGTGCCAAGGAACCAGAATCAGCATGCTGACAGGTTGGCAGTTGTGGGAGATTAGTTCAACATCCCAAGTAAGCTGAAAGAGGCCAAGGTTTAGCCACATGTCAAGGTGGTGGTGAGGCCATCAGTACTAGATAATGAATTCCATTAGCAAGTTTTTGAAAATGACAAATAAATTGCTTGTTTCTTACAACAAGAAGTTGAGTTCTCCTTTGTCAATCAAGAAAAGTTTTAACAACAGTATGGGGATCAAATTTTCCAATTAGAATCTAACAAGCTTCCCAAAGGACTGGTTACACTTGAGGGCCTTTTCCATGAGGGAGACCATATGAGAAAATAAAATGTTGTAATGTCAACCAATGAAGAGAACTATGAGAGAGTCTTAATTTTCAAAGACAAACTTCTCAATCTTATGAAGGTAACAAGCAAGGTTGAGGGGCATGTTTTCATAGCACTCTGCCAAGAATACACAGACATCTTTGCTTCAAAATGCAGTGACCTGAAAGGTTTTGATCCAAAGTTAGCCTATCATATCATACAGTTGGAGGCTAATGATAAGCCTGTGAGGTAAAAGTAGAGGCCCGTCAACCCCAAAATAAAAGAGCTTATGAGGAAAGAGCTAACCAAATTGATTGAATTCAAGATTATCTTTCCCATCAAACACTCATCATGGGTAGCCAATTTGGTGCCTGTAAGGGAGAAGAGTGGGGAGATTAGGCTATGTGTTTCCTTTAAAGATTTGAATAAAGTCTCCTTGAAAGATCATTACCCTCTACCATCCATGGAGCAACTTATTCAAATAGTTTCAGGGTTAGAACATTTTTCTCTTTTGGATGGATATTCAGGTTACAACCAAGTATTGGTAAAAGAAGAAGATCAGTACAAGACTACCTTCACCACCAAATGGGGCACATATGCATACCAAAAGATGCCCTTTGGTTTGTTAAATACTAGGGAAACTTTTCAAAGAGCCATGAACATGGCTTTCCAGGGATTATTGAATCAAATGGTGCTGGTCTACTTAGATGACATCACAGTTTTCTCTAAGAATGCCAGTGAACACATGGACCACCTGAGGGTGATCTTTGAAAGATGCAGGGAGTATGGGATCTCGTTAAATCTCAAGAAGTGTGTTTGTTGTACATGAAGCTAAGTTATTGGGTCACATCATTTCAAAATAAGGGATGTTCATTAACCATAAAAAGATAGATGCCATCTTAGCACTCTCTCTCCCCAAGCATAAGAAAGGAGTTCAGAGCTTCCTTGGCAAAATAAACTTTGTAAGAAGGTTCATATTAGGTTTTGCAAGCTTGGTGAAGCCTATTACTACCATGTTAAAGAAGAGTCAAGTTTTTTCTTGGACAAAATAAGGAAAAGATACTTTTGAAGCCATCAAACAAGGCATTGCCCAAGCACCCTCGCTTATAAATCCTAATTTCTCCAAGGATTTCATGTTATACACCTTTGTCAACATTGACAGCTTGTCAGCTATGTTGATATAAAAGAATGGTGAGGGAATGTAGTAGCTAATTGCCGTTTTTAATCAAGGGTTGGAAGGATATGAGGTGAGGTACATTTTTATATAAAATTAGATCCTTGAAACAGTGAAGAGTCTTAAGAAGTTCAAACCAATGCTCTCCAACAACAAGATTTTTCTCATGGTACCCCATCTTGGAGTTAGGGATTTCCTCCTTAACAAAGATCTGAATGAAAAAAGAGCTGGTTGGATCACCAAAATCATAAAGTTTGATGTAGAAATCAAAGTGACCAAGTAAGTCAGAGGTAGAGGTTTATATGAGCACATGGTAGAAGATCTTCAAAAAGATAAAAGAGTTGCCATGGTGATTCAAGGCAACTCATAGGTAGAGGTACATCTACTTCAGAGCTAGCTCCATGATATGGCACATTTTCTACTAATAGAAGAATACCCCCAAGGTTTAGACAAGGTGAAAAGAAGGTATTTAAAACTTTAGTCCATACCTTATGCATTAGTTGTTGGGGTTTTATTCAGGAAGGACCTCAATAGAGTACTCCTAAGGTGCATAGATGATGACCAAGTGACAAGGCTCTTGGATAAATTCCATGATAGGCTTGCAGGAATCCATTTTGCTCCAAGGACTATAGCAGCAAAGATAATGAGGGCTGGTTATTACTAGCCCATCCTCTTCAAAGATGCTTATACATGGGTAAGAAAGTGTCAAAAATGTGCCCTCTTTATGAGTAAGCAAAGATTAGCAGCTTTTCCTATCAAACCAATTCAGGGAGAGAAACCATTCATGTAGTGGGGTTTAGATTTTATAGGAGTGAACAACCCTCCATCAAGTGCAAGTCATAAGTGGGTGATTACTACAACTGACTACTTCACCAGATAGGTGGAATTCATTGTGTTGAAGGAAGCTAATGAAAGTGCAGTCCTAGACTTTTATGACAGCATTATGACTAGGTTTGGTGTTCCATCCACTATCATTTCTGACAATGCATTGGCATTTTTTGGTCTAAAAACAAGCGAATGGGCTCTCAAGATGGGCATCTACCTTAGCACCTCTTCAAATTATTATCCTCAAGGAAATGGATTGGTTGAGTCCACAAATAAGAATTTGCTAAGAATCATCAAGAGAACTATGAAAGAGAATCAAAGGACATGGCACACCAAATTAAAGAGAACCTTGTGAGCTGACAGGGTGACTCTTAAAGCTGTCATTGGCAATTCTCTATATGTTTTAGTATATGGAAGGGAGGCTAAGTTGCCCATTTCTCTTGATCTGCTTGCATTAGAACTAGCCCATCAGCTGGAGTTGCTAGAAGATGAGCCCATGAATGTGAGATTGACAGAACTCATGGAGCTTGAAGAAACAAGAGACCTTGCAATGAAGACACTAGAGTCACATCAAGCTCAAGTCAAGAAAGCCTTTGAAAAGAGAGCCATAATAAGGGAATTCAAAGAGGGGGATCTAGTCCTCAAATGGGATTCAAATAAGGCCAAGCCAAGAAATCATACCAAGTTTGAAAACTTGTGGAGTGGCCCTTATTTGATCTATGGATGCAAACAACATAACACTTTTCATCTTGCCCAAATAGATGGAGAGGTTTTACCCATCCCAGTCAATGGGATTCATCTAAATCCTTGCTATTAAAAGAGTTTACAACCATTGTATATATTATACATTTTGTATAATTTTTCATGTTTTCTTCTAAGTGCCTTGTGCACATCCTTTTTAGTTATGTGTTTCCCTTCCCTAAGTGCCTTGACCAAAGTGTTTGTTTTGTTATGGTTTTCCTTATTGCTTCAAAAGGAGGTTTCAGTTCAGTGAAAAAGTGACTTGAATCTATGCCCAATGGATGGCTTTGATGAGGCAACATGGTCTAGGTTCTCTTGCATCTATAGGCATGCAACCCCTTATGAGCTACCAAAGATGTTGGCCATTTTTGGTCCACATATAAAGCTCTTGCATGGTTTGATGAAACAATGGATCAAAGGCATAGAAGTGGATCTGAAATTTTCAAATAGAGAGGATCCAAGTAAGGGTTTTTAAGGATCTAGTAGTAGTGTTCAAGGGTAAGCTTGAAAGCCAGAAGCTAAGTGCAAAATATTTCATTCAGCTAAGTCTTTACTTGTTCATTCTTTCATGTCCTTTTTGGCTAAGTGTTGAATTCTTTCAGGTAAGTTGTCTGAGACAAAGTTTCTGAAGGGATATTTCTTTTGGACAAAATGTCTGAAGCAAAAGACAAAGACCTTTTCTTTTAGGAAAATTATTAGGGACAATTTTCTCGAAGGGTAACTCTTCAATAAAGGGTTCCTTTTTAGAATTCCTGAAGGAATTCTTCTACAGCAAAGTGTCTTATACACTTTTCCTAAAGGGTACTTCTCTCAGGAAAATGGTCCACTTTAAGGTTTGTGAAGGGCACTTTTCTCATCAAAAATGCGACCTTTTTCAAGTTCTGAAGGGCACTTTCAAAGCAAGGGGCCAAAACACTTTTTTTGAAGAGTCATTTCCATCCCAAAGTGTCTTATGCAACATTTTTGAAATGTATCTTTTAAGGAAGTAGACCTTTCCAAAAGTCTCGAAGATCTTTTCTTTCAAATAAGTGGTTGAAGCAAATAAATTTGAAGGGTCATTCTCAAAAAGCTCGAAAGAAAAAGGCCCATACAAAAGTTTCCAAAGAAAACATGACATTCATGCCAGTGTCAAAGATCAAGCTCATAAAATAGTTATTGGCATTCAAAATCCATAAAAGGGGTCTCTGGCCAAATGTAGAGATGACACGTGGTAACATTTTGGGAGCTAGATTCAATGGCGCATAATCAATCTTATATTGAAGATCAATGATGAGTGGAGGTCAAAAGGGGTCAGTGAATCCCAAGGTAAAAAGTGTGCATGACAAGTGTCTAAGACACATTCAACTGGTACGAGATCGATGACTCATGGGCATCCATGCACAAGCAGATCGATGGACATACAAAAAGCCAAGGGGGTAATCAATTTTAATATAAAATATATAAGTCTAAAATAATAATGAGTATGCTAGGTTTTAAATTCAAGAGATCAAATCATGTACACTTGGTGGGAACATGCAGCTACCCATGACAAGGCTCTCTCAGCTCCAAAAAGGGAGACTTGAATGTGCGAAGGGCTTGAGGAGATTTATGGTGATCTTGGATGGTTCATTTCATGGTCAAGTAGTTGCATGCTCTAAAGGCAAAAAGAGTTCAAAGACATAGTGATGGTTACATCCATTTATGACCTCTCCCTCCATTTTCTCATGCAAGCCCCCTCTTATCTCATCCATTTCTGTTATATATAGAGGCTTTTGAGACTAAAAATAGATCCCTTGACTGGTGATAGAGTTACTCTATCAAAATTTCTTTGTAACACTCTCTTGTATGAATACAAGACAACTTTCTAATTTTTGTTGAAGTCAAGTGTGCATTATTGGAGTTTAACTTGTAAAATGTATGTTTTTCTCGCATCACATGTGATTTATTTATGCACCTCGCTTTAGTTTTCTTGGTTTTTTATAGGTCATGTGATGTGTTAGCCTTTGGTAACTTTCTGAATCATTACAAATTATAGTGTCTCTCCTACAGACCTATTCCTTCTTGCCCTTCAAAGTGCATCCTCCCCTTTGACCTCCACACAACTACTCATGATTGCATCTTTGAAATAAGATTAGCCAGATTGTGCCTTGTTTAAGTATTAGACATTAAGGTTTCCAGTCTAAATGTGGATCACTCTCTATTTGGTGCATTACCTCCCTTAGCTCAGATTTCCTTTTTATGTTATCCTCTTATCCCTTTTCCTTAGTTAGTAGTAGATGTTAGAATGGAAAATAAGAGTTGAAGTGAAGCATCTAAATAATTAACCTCATAAAAAATTCTAGAGGTTCAACCTCACTACAGGATACCCACAGCCTGAGGTTGTCCTAGCGCTTATAGCTAAGAGTGAGAGAACCTAAAAAAATCTCCCACAAAGGGTGAAATTTTACGCTACAACAGGTCCCTAGGAATATTTGTAAATTATTCAAAAGCTTTATCAACCCATTCACTTATCCTTGCAAGTCCTACTACAAGCCAAAAATTCAAATATTTGAAAGCAAGTTTTGGCGAGAAAACAAAAAATTTTAATTTTAAACTACCTAGATGCAATCCTAAGCTACCGATTTGAAAACTAATGATGCTTGGGGCATTTCAAATCCTTCTAATGCATCATCAAACCAAAACGAGTGCAATCCTAAGAGTGATGCCCCTGCATCAATAGTACAAATGGTGTGCATCAAATAGTGGTTGGAGTTAAAAGGTGTTATGGAGCCTAGATGAACTTAGCAGGGGTCCTTTTTGAGTGACATATGATGTGTTCTTTTTGTTTGAGGTGTTTGAATGTGTTCCAAGGAAGGCAAAGTGTAATGTGTCCTAAGTATACATAATGGGATTAGGTCTCCATGAGACCTAAAGATGAGATGAGGCCTAATTGAGCTTTGTTAGACCTAAAGGGACTCAAATCACATTTGATCAATGCTTATGATATATCTTATGTGTTATTCCTTGTCATACCTAAGAAGGCAAGGGTGTTTATCTGACCAAAAAGGATATAAACAAGAGACATATAAATACAAGGCAATTTTAGGCCTATTTGTGTGAAAAGAGTGTAATCAAACAAAATAACATATTGCAAAGCAGGAGGCCTTGTAGACCATCATAAGATTGTAGGGGATCTATG
Organism: Torreya grandis; assembly: GCA_037957365.1. Classification (NCBI taxonomy): domain Eukaryota; kingdom Viridiplantae; phylum Streptophyta; class Pinopsida; order Cupressales; family Taxaceae; genus Torreya; species Torreya grandis. Next base: position 8,074,059 of record JARHVA010000030.1, read on the forward strand.
ATGAAGATTTGATAGAGGTTCTGGATATGAGGATCAAGGTCATATGACTTAATCAAGTCAAAAAGATGGCTAGTTAAACGAAGAAGGCTAGAGGCCAGTTTGAGAGGGATAAAAGTGTGTGAAGAGCTTAATAAGGAGATCATCATCTATTGTATGAGAAACAAGGTGTTCTAAAGGTGATCAAAGGTTTTAGGTGACTGAGTTGGTGTTGAGTCATCTAGGGGGTTGGTGCCTCCTTGTAATTTGGTGCTTGCTAAAGTCTCGCCGAGTTGGTGCTTAGCTAGTTGGGGTTGGTGCTCCATGTGGAGTTGGTGCTTGACTAAATTTATTGTTTATCTTATAATATTGTATTCCATTTGCATATATCAATGGGTTTTATTCCCCTTGAGGGTTTCCTAAATATGTGATGTGTTCTTATGTTTCATGCTTATGTGAATAGGTGTTTATGTATACAAAATCTATATGCATGTTTGAATGTTTTATGATTGCTTAAGTGATATTGTTAAGAATTTTTTGAAGACTGATTCACCCCACCTCTTATTCATTTTACTTCCAACATCAAATTTCAAGAATACACAGTCCATATATATATTCAATATTTTGAATGACAAGAATACACAATCCATATATTTTCACATATTTGAATACTAAATAACCTCAATCCATACATATATCAATTCACTATTTCAAATGACAAAAGCACACGGTCATCATATATATATGCTAACCCTAATCGTATTCATAACTAACAAGACAGAATTTCATGTCAAACTATTCATTCCTCAATTCAACTTAGACTTCGCATTTATCAAAATACACACAAATCAAGTGTATTATATCTATATGCTCAGGATTTTGACCTACATCTAACTATATATATATATATATATAATAGGCTTTACAAAATAAAACTTAGTCTTTGTTTATAACAAAACCATCTGCCAAGGTTCAAATTTTCCTAAGCAAGGGCATTTGCCATTTCAACAAATAAATTCATTTAACCCTATTGGATATACACATAAAATTAGCTTTCCTTTTCATAAGGATTTAGGGAATAGAGTTTTAGTTTTGTGGATGGTCGAGCCATCCACAGGGCTAAACCTATATAAAGCTTAAAATGCATATAAATTCCAAAAACCCTAAGAGGCCAATATACATACAAGTTTTTCCTAATTCAAACAATAATTAAAATACATCACCAACCTTATCAAAGCTTCTAGATTGAAACTGTATGAATAAAAAAATCCTTCTCTCTTTCGCTCTACTTTTTCTTCTCCTCTTCGTGTCATCAATTCTCTTTTCCCACTCTACTCTTATCATATTTTTTCCATCTCTCTTCCCAATTTGAGCTTGCATGCAAATGTTAGATTGTAGCTCACAATTTTCCATGCATAATCCAAATTATCCATTCAAACTAAAGCTAAACATAGTTAACTCCCTATTGACTTAATCAAGAAAAGCCCTAATTTCTCTTGAACTTTGCCCAAATTCATTTATCATTATTTTAATCTATTAAAATCTTGCATGATCTATCACATTACATGCCCGTGTATCACCTCACAATATTCCACTTTTAACAATATTCCTCAATGATAAGTAACACTTTGAACTTACCACGGTCTATGCATGTAAACAATAACTAAGTTTAGTTCTTAGGATAGTCTTAGGATATAATGAAATCTTTGCAATAACTTAGTAAAGATAACAACATCATGACTTTAATAATAATGAGACTAATATAAAGTCAATTATTTTCTTTTAACTCTAATGGTAAATTGAACAATTATTATACCAAACTTAATAGTATTATAACAACGTAAAAGTTTTTATGACTACATTATATAGACTATTCAATGTCTTTTGTTAACTTTATATTTTAAGGTGTTAAGCCCTATAATGATATTTTCTGAATATCATCATGATAACCAACTAATGTTATAAAACATTAATAAGATATTATGGTTAATCTATAGACAGTAGTAACCAGACACTATTCATGTAGAATTACGTTCTTGTAAGCATTAACAATCATGAATACAATAACATGACATAATCATACAACAATATTATATACTAAATCTATGTATAATAGCCATAATGCAATCACACAAGATTAATTTTGCATAAGCATTAAACTGAACTAACACACATAATCAATCATCTAAATGCAGAAAACATTAGAAACATACCAATGTTAACAATTCAAATAATGCATATAATGTGTACTATCTAATGTGGTGTGTGCATGGGTTCTAGTCATTCATTTGTCATTCCTCTATCATCCCCCAACACCTCCATCTACATCATCCTCTCTGATGATGCTCTCTCTCCATCATGCTTTGAGGGATGAAACTCTCTAGCATCCAACTCATGATAAGAAATTAGTTAGCCCGTAACATCATAATATATCATAAAACACTATTGTAACAACAAATCAACATGATCATACTGTAAATAATATACAATACAACTAACTCATAGCAATGTAATCATGTAATTAAAGTAACATACAAATGTCCCATAACAACATATGACATACAGCTTAGTTAAAAAATAATTAATCAATTTAACAACCATAATAATCCATGGATAATCAGATAAATTAGCTTACTAAAAAATCGGGATGTGACAGCTATGAAATCCAACAATAAGCTTAATTCAAGCCACAATTTTTATCAAATTAAGGAGAAAAGAAGAAAAAGCACTTCCTCCTTGCTAATCTCACATCTATTAAGAGGAAATAGAGTGAATCTATCTATGGTTTAAAACTAAATTTGGTAAGACTTCATAAAGTACCTATTACAATCAAGCCTATTGATGCTATGTATTTAGTTTATTATTTTTAAGATTTCAATACTAATTTCAATTACATATTAAATGACAAAAATCCATGGACATTGAATCAAGCATATGTTATAGTTATCATAATATAACTTTACTATAGTAGGAAAATCTAAGAAAGATGACTTGGTTACCAACGGCGAGGATCCCTTGAGATCAATGATCTAACTGATCTTGTCTTAAACCTTAGTAATATATGTATTAATAACCAAAGACAGTTCTCCACTATTTTTACAAATAATTTAGTTATTTCTAATACTACAAATTAGCCCCCTCATTCTGCTTCAAATGTTAAGAAGATTAAATTTGAACTTCCATCTACAAATATGTATTTTTATTTTCATTGGTGCCCCTTTTGTTAGGCACCACACAAACTAGTTGGATGTGCTTTTCATGAGGGTCTCAGTGTTATTAAATATCAACAAGCATCATTTGGTTATGATGAGAAGGGGTATTATTCGGAATCCATAAATCACTTGGATATTATGAAGGAGATGAAGGGGTAGGTTTGTCCCATAGTTACTATGGTCAATCTACCAAAGGCCATTTGATAAGAAAATATTCACTATGAAACATGATTCATAGCCCACGCTATGACTGATCTAAGGAATAGATAAATGCCAAAGCTAGCTCCACAACAAGGACAATAAAAGGGGTCAAACTAACAAGCTTCAAAGGCAAACACACTTACTATTATATCTAATCAATCAATACATGTGCCCATCAATCAACCTATTCTAGCTAAGGAGCCCATTGTTATGATTTTGTTTGAAAGAGACCAACAAAAGGGTAAGGCTCCAACTAATGTTCCGCCTATTTTTCCTCATCCAACATAAGCACAAAAGGTATCTAGGCCATTCATATCTAAATTATAAAATGCTAATAATATGAATGATTATCATAATACATGAAATCTGACTTTTGATTGGTCTATTGAAATCTACAAATTGAAAACAGATGTTCTAGTGATTGAAATAGCTAAATTGAGTGAGTTAAAATCTTAAGCATTTTGGACTTGATATAGACATTTTTTCACAAAAACACTTCTAAATACTAAAAATAATATTATTGCACTTAATTGTAATGAATTAAATTCCACCTGAGTTTAATGAAAATGCTCCTAAAATTTGTTTGGGAACTTCCCAAGTTACCTCAGTTGATGACATAACTCTTTTTTACACTTCCTTGATCTTTAGTGGTCAATTTATACACAACTATATGTTATATTCTAGAGAAACAATGAATGTTATGCCACTTGAAGTCATGAACCAACTAGGCCTAAATACAATTAAAGCATATGGAAATGTAATGGCCATGGATTTGTGTGAAGTCAAGAGTTTTTTCCATAATCAAAGATGTCAAATCCCAATTGAAGGCCTATATAATCCTAATATCAACATGGACATTGTCATAGTGAAATGCTCACCCAAGTGGGGCATGTTATTATCATGGAAGTGGGTTTCCTTAGTTGGCAAACAACATGCAAATGCATTGGCCCTATGAATCTATCCCATCGCATCATGGTAATTATGTCACCGTGTATAGAGAAAAAAAGTTTCTTTGCGATGTGGAAGATTTCACTACATCAATGGACCGACAACAAATTGTTGATATAGATATTGGAACATTCATGGTCATGAATCAAGAAAACATAACTCACCCTTTACCCATGATATCATTTAAAGATAATCTTTAGTACCCATCATCAACACATTTTGATAGTGCCAAGTCAAAGGGAGGTGTATGTGTTGGAATAGTCTACACTTTATATGATGGCACTACTATACCTCTTTCATTCAGATTGGAAATTGATTGAAAAAATAAGGTAGCTAAATACAAATCTTTGCTAATCAAACTTAAAATTGTGAAAAAAATCGAGCCTAAACTATTTAGCATTTGAGGCTAAACCAAATATGGTAGCTAAATACAAGTAAGAAACAAATGTGCTACCAAGCATTTGAGGCTAAACCAATATCAAAATGCAGTATGGCACATGATTGAAGACTTTTTGGCCTTCAATATTACTGTTGTTCCAAGAGAGGACAACCAAGAGTTTAATGCAATGGTAGCTTAAACTTATAATTTAAAACCATGCCCAATTGTGCCTTCATGTAGGTATGAAATAGAAATGGTTTATAAGCCTTCTATCCTCTATAACATCAATCACTATATATATATTTTTAAGATGATAATCAAATTGAAAGATTTATAAAATCCAAAGATGAATTCCATAATGAACAAATAGATTACAATATTTAGGAAGAACCTAAAAAAATAGTTAAATTAAGACAACAATTCCTCTTTCTCTACCCATGGTATTGATTGGATCAATGCCAACTATTAATCCAATTTCAAGGAAGAAGACGTGATCCAAATAAAAATAAATAATCTTCAAAGAGGATTGATTGATCTTGAAAACATATTTGAAAATGATGATTGAGTGAGTAGTAGTCCAAACCAAGATAAGAATCATGACATTGAAGACTTCAACATTAGCACAAAGGATGATTCCAAAATGGTAAGACTCCTTCAAGGTTACTCTTGAAAAAAAATAAAGTTTTAAAAAGTCATTTGTTGAATTCAAAGATGTTTTTTCCTGGAGTTATGATGAATTGAAAACATACAATACTAAGATCATTACCCATGAAAACCTCCTTAAACCTTATGTCAAGTCTTTAAGGCAAAAGCAAAGTCTAATCGACCCATCCATTGCACCTACAACTCATAAAGCAGTTGAGAAATTAGTTCATTGTGGAATAATATATCAAATTGGGTATTCTTCTTGGGTAGAAAACTTGGTGCCAATGGGAAATTAAATGGAGAAATCAAACTTTTTTTAAATTATAGAAATTTGAACCAATTGTCCTCAATTAAAAATTATCCTTTTCCCACTATGGAACATCTTTTGCAAAATGTAATTGGATATGCCATGATGTCTATTTTGGATCGATTCAATGGGTACAATCATATTTTAGTTGAACCAAGTTATACATATAAAACAACGTTCACCACTCCTTGGGGCATGTTCAAATACATACATATACCTTTGGAATCATAAATGTCAAGGCTACATTCCAAAGGGAAATGGATACAATGTTCATTGAACTGATCAATAAGATAATTTTGGTGTACCAAGAGGATCTCATCGTATTCTCCAAGATAAGCAAGGATCAATTTGACCACTCGAGGCATATTTTCCAGCATTTTAGGGAGTATGACATCTCTCTAAATCCTAAGAAGTCCATTTTTGGTGCAATGAAGGTAAAATTTCTTAGCCATATAGACTCCAATATTGGTGTTTTTATCAATCATGAGCATGCCAAAGCCATTGATGGCATCTCATTACGTCATTTGCATCGGAGCACACAATAATTATTTTTTTATAGAATAAAAATCATGACTCTGAACAACCAATAAATTTCATGAGAAAACATTTGAAAGATGTTAAGTTAACATACACACTATTGGAGAAGCATGATTACGCTTTGGTAAAATTCTTCGATGTTTTTTAGAACTTACACTCGGATCTCAAAGGTCATTGTGAACATTCCTTATGCGGCTATAAAGGATGTGTTGGTACAACAATAAATCAATGGGAAAAGGTATAAATGGATTATCAAAGTTCAAGAGTTTGATTTAAAAATCAACCCACTAAGTTGATCAAGGGGGAAGGTTAGGCATAGCTCATGATTGAGAAAGACTTGGAGTTGATTCATGATGGTAAGGTTAGTGTTAATGTAAATGCTTCACTTTAGTTGATTCTTCATGATGATTGGTATGTTAATACCATTTATTATTTTTGAAATCTGAACTGCCTTGAAAACATGAGAAAATCTAAAAAGAGATCTTTGAAATTAAAGGCTGCCAAGTATTATATTACATAAGCTAGTCTCTTTTGGAAAAGTCCTAATGATGTCTTTTAAGATGTGTGAATAAAGATGACACTGACAAGTTGATTCATGACCTTCATAATAACTATTGTGGTGAACATTTTTCTATAAAAAACAATAGCTCACAAGGTCCTACAAGTTGGTTACTATTGGCCCATGTTGTTTTCAGATGTGCACCAATATGTCAAGGCTTGTTTTACTTGTCAAAATTTTACAGGAAGAGAAAGGCTACCTACCCTACCACTTTAGTTATTTTTTAATAATGGTATTTTCATGATGTAGCCTTTAGACCTTATTAGATAATTCAAAGAAAAATATAGTGTTGGGTATTCTTAGATCGTGGCAACCAATGACTATTTAACAAGGTGAGTTGCAACAATACCCACTACGATAGTCACATATATAGTAATGATAAATTTCATAAAGGATAAAATTATAACAAGATTTGGTGTTCCTTATAAGTTAGTATATAAAAATGCATGGACATTTAGATCAATTGAGATGGTTGCTTTTTGTGGCAGGTATGGAATGGAGCTCTCACACTCAACAAATTATTATCCTCAAGATACTGGCCTTGCTGAATCATCATAAGGAACCTTATTTATATTCTGAAAATAACCTTGGATGAGAAAATAATACAATGGGATGATCTCTTGAAATATGTATTGTGGGTTGATCATGTCATAGTAAATAAATCAATAGGTAAAATTCCTTTTGAGCTTGTATATGTCATGAATGCAATTCTTCCACCTAACCTTGAACTAAATGTCTACAAGCTCCTCCAAGACATGTCCGATGACCCAAATGTATATGAGGCAAGACCAATTTGATAGAAAAGCTTGATGAAGAATGGAGAAAAGCTCATAACAAGTTCATGATCAATCAAGAGAAAGAAGAAAATTTGACCAACATACTAGCAGGAGGATTTTCAACATAGGTGATCTTGTCCTTTTGTGGGACAATAGGTATGAGAACAACAAATAGCAAGGGAAAACTAAAAGTTTGTGGTTGGGAAAATTTATGATCTTAGCAATGGATGGACATAATAATTACTACCATTATGGTTTTATAGGATTTCAAATATAAATGCTCATCAATGGGCAACACTTGATAAAAATTTTCAAGTAGGAAGCTTTGCCTTGCCTTGTAATTTAGGTACATAGTAAGTTGCTACTAATATTTTGAGGATTGTGTTGTCCTATTTATTTTTTTAGTTCAAATAAGATGCAGCCTCTTGTTATGGGTGGTCCAATAATATGCAGCCACTCACTCTCATATCTTGTATGTCTTGTCCTAGGTTTGGTCTTGAAGTTAGTTTTATAATACTTAGCATTTTATAGATCACATTATCATATTTCCAAAGCCATTTTTGACGCAATAAGGTACTTTTGTACCATGATTTTGTCATTTTTAGGGTTTTGGGTAGGTAGAGTGGTTCATTTATCTTTTCCCATCGTAAAGTCCACCTCACACACCATGGTGCAATTTTTAAGATAGGGTCCTAATACATGGGTTTATAAGAGAGCTTGTTGATGGTTTAGAGATAAAGAAATAAAGATATTCATGACTTGGTTTTTTGTCATCCACTTGGCAGCATCTTATCATTTGCTCATTTGTCCTCATTTAATGTAGTTCTTCTTACACATGAGATAGTTGTGCAAATTTCTATTGGTACTACATCAAGCAAATCAGATTCTCTTTTCTCTCTTTCTCCACCTACGACATCTTGCACATTCATGTATTTGGACCCTTGTGATTCCCCTTTGAAAGGATTGTAATTAATGTAGTGAAAATACCTCATGAAGCCTCCAAAAGGAAAAAAAATGCTATAAATACTCATAACATGGCTATAATCAAATAGTCTTTTAATTTGGGTTTGAAATTATTCAATGGAAATGAAATTATTTTTGTTTCCTAATCTCTTGCATTCCAACTATTTTGTAGTGTCATTTTATCTTTGATATCACTAGTTATTGAATTTTATGAAGAGTTTTTAGTTTGATTTTAAATTTATAGTCATTAGTCAAGAGTCAAGAATACATATGGAAACGAAATTATTATGAAATTATTTGTATCCCCTAATCTCTTGCATTCTAGCTATTTTGTAGTGTCATTTTGTCTTTGATATCACTAGTTATTGAATTTTATGAAGAGTTTTTTGTTTGATTTTAAATTTATATTCATGAGTCAAGAGTCAAGAAGACATATTTCATTGCTCACCCATATTTTTGTTTAAAGACAACTTTGAGTACCCTCTCCACTACCTGTGATTAATGCATTTTGATGGTGCCAAGTCAAAGAGAGGTGCAGGTGCTAGAATAGACTACACTTTATATGATTGTTGACCATTTTGTGAATCCTGCATGCCAAAATGGGCACCCCCTTCTTTTTTCTTGAAGCCTTGTTCTTCATGACCTTTTGCCTTAAAACTAGGTCATAACCCTTTAAAAAATCAATGAAAAGGTTGCTTTTGTGCAGGTGCAGGTGTTGTTTCATCAAACATTGGTCTTTTCCAACACTCACAGAGCAAAACAAGTTCTTAGAACAGCATTACTTGTAAGCTTTACAAGTGAGAAGCAGGAGCACTTGGAAAACCCGAAAGGGTAAGGAAGAATTAATTAGGTTTTGAGACGTCTTTACTTCAAATCTTTTGAGTAAGTCCTTCAAAAGAGCCCGAATTGGTCTTAGATGCTTCTTAAGGCAAGTTTTTTTCTGCAAAAGGCACTTGGGCATTCTGAAGGGTCATTTGCATTTTCCCTAAAGGGTATGTGCCCTTACGGGAGGCACTTCAAGGATAAAATGGACCTTTACAAAACTTCTAAAGGGTATGTTGGAAGATAGAATGGACCATGCAAGGACTCTTCGTTAGCGTGAGGACCAACACAAAGGTTCTAAAGGGCACTTTTAGCTCAAAATGTCCTTGCAGAGGGCATCCAATTGAAGCAATGAGGTAAGGACATGAAGCCTGAAGGGAACTTTCTCTTCGGAAAAAGGTGACAAGCAAAGAGAATTCCCTTAGACAAAATGTCTGAAGGAAAACCAAAGAATAAAATCCAAGGTCGAATTCCTTCAGACGTTTTGTCTGAAGAAATTCGAAAGACAAGAAGTCTGAAGGGTAGGTGTCTTTACGGGGGGCACTTGGTTTTCAAAGTGGACCATTTTCATTTTTTTGAATGGTCACTTTCTTTTCAAATTGGACCATTTCAACTTTTTTGAAGGTATTTTTCTAAAGGCAAAGGTCATTTTCAAATGTCGAAGGACCATTTCAATCTTTTCAAAGGGTCATTTTCCCTTCAGAAAAGTTTGTTTGCAAAAATGCCAAAGGAATTATCCTTGTGAGTGACGGCCCCATGAACATCAACTTCAAGGTGATAAGCTAGCCGTTGGGATTCAAATATCCAATGATGGGCTCGTGAACGTCAACTTCAAGGTAATAAACTAGCCATTGGGAAGTAATCAAGCTAAAAGGAAGCCCGAAGGCTCACCAAAGGAAAGACAAAGAGTGCAAGCCCAAAAGAGAATTCCTTCGAACAAAATGTCCGAAGGAATTTAGAACCAAAAGCTTGAAAGACCGAAGAACGAATGAACGCGCAAGCAAAGAAAGGAGCCTGGGAGAAAATAACAAGCACCTGAGAACCCAAATGGCTAAGGCAAAATGGAAATAGCAAGTAATAAAAAACAAAGCAGGTAACCCAAAATGTGGCCACGTGCATAATGAAACAAGAGCTTAAAACATTCCAAGTGGCGTGACAAGTCAAAGCGCAGACCCAAGGATTAACTAGACCAAAGCAGGTGGCACAAGTGTCATCAATAGGAAGAGTAAATGCACTTAGGTGAAATAGTCTCTACCAAAAAACTAATAAAATGATTGGTTTTCAAACTATAGAGGAGATTAGCTCATGTTTTCATGCTTCACCATTAATGCATAGCCAAGTGCGCCCAGCATTAAAGAGAGCATGGCCCAGTCAATGCGACTTGGGGATGGCCTTGTCAGTTGCTAGGAGTATCCCATGCTTTTGCAAGACCAGGATGGCAAGGGCAGCGACTTAAGCACCTATAACATGGCTCTCCCATACGTGATTGAAAGGATACAGTAGCAGCATGGGCTTGTGGTCACTGCAGAAGTGTTTAATATAGCATGGGTTTCTGTCCCTTAACTAGTCAATTTATCTATTTCCAAGCTCTCTATATAATTGTAACTTATCATTTAAGAGGGGATCTCTCAGCATTGTATGGCAAAACCTTGAAAAAATTTACCTTGAATCAAAAGAAGCATTTTTACCTCCATTTGAGCTTGCACTTTTGCATATGTCTATAGTTTTATTTTATGTTCAGTCATTTCCTTTTATGCTTTCATAACTTTATGCCAACATATCTAGTGTATTGTGAGTTCTTCTCTGCAGGTCAACAAGAAGTGTCCAACTCATAGTGTAGGTGCATATGAACAGACTATCCATAGTGTGTCTTAGAACACCTCTAGTAGTTCTTCCTCCTTGTATCTCCATAGGATCTCCTATTGAAACACTGATGCAGAAAGTGTTCTCATTTGAATGAAGTGTATGTTTGCTTCTCTCTGGTGTAAAGTGTATGTCCAAGCTGAAAAAACCAACCATTTTGGTGCATCACCGTATTAGTTTAGGTTCTGATTTCAATAATTTTCTCTCTTTTTATCTCCCCCATTGTTAGCAGTAGGAAATCCAGGGTCTCAAGTTGCATCACAGGGAGCTAGCTCCTAATCTAGAGATTCATCCCTCAAGTTTGCAACCCACAGCAAGAGGAATGTCTCCATTATGCCGCGTAGAGGAAGAGAGTTGAGCCTCCTTTCAGAGGGTACAATCCACAGCATCAACAATTATGACATTACCATCTATTTTTCATTCAGACTGGAATTTGATTGTACAGAAAACATAGGTAAATATGAAGTTCCATTAATTGGGCTTAAAATTTCAAAAAATTCTTAGGTTTTTGAAATTAAAAATAGTCCTCCAAAATAAATCCCTAAAATATGAGGTATGGCATTTGAAAACAATGAAAATCACTTAAAAGATGACATAATACACTATGTTTGAAATCATCTAAACTAAAATAGTAATAATATTTATTTATTATATAAAACTTACTAAATACTATAAACTAACTCGCTTTGGTTAAGGTAACCGTATTTGTTTTTATCACATCTCTTCTTTTTTAATGGAAAGTGTAAATGTTTTTTGTTTTTACACATTCAATGAACATAGAAAGCATTGTGTTTTTTTACAAACAAAAAACACCATTATATTTATTAGAAAAAAGAAAACTAATTACTCAAATTCATCACTAAAATATTAATTATGTCAAATAATTGGAAAGACTACCATATGAATATTATATGAGCATCATTCTCTCGTTCAGGGGACCAAAACATATGACAAAGTGGGCATTTGATTGTTCATGAGATAGGAAACTCCAGACTACAAAGTATTGTGTTTGCCTACATGAAATAATGGAGACAATTTATTAATTTATTTAAAACAATGATTATTGGCAATAATTTTATTTGTATGTTCATGGTTTTAACAAAAAAATATATTAATTATTACTTTAAGAAGTATTTAAGGTGGAGGGGAAATCAAAAATATTTGTAAAGGGATTATTAGTGGTTTTTTCTCATACATTAAATTCCAAAATTGAAGAGTTGATATTTTTATCTAAATTTTAGATGCAAAATAATCTTTTACTAGAGGCATATGACTAGGTTTTAGCTCTAATATCTATAGATAAAGTTATAAAATATCTACATAAGCAATGATTTTAAGCATCTTACATACAATGACGTCTATATAGATATAGATAGCTGATTTAGAATTCCATTTATTTTCTATTAAAGCATAGTCATGGGAATTTTATATGTAAATTCATTTATTTTCAACATATAATATATCACTTGGAATAAATGGAACCTAGAATTTCATTTTTATCTTGAATTTAAATTTCATGAATAATGGTACTTCAAAAACATGTTGATGAGGCAAGTTGTGTTATCATTTATAACACAAAATATGATGAAGGGAATTGGATTACAATGACCTTGTCTATTGGTTCCATAGTTACTATAAGGTTTTCTAAGAAAGGTAAGCATAAGGTGAAAAGAAGGATTTTTTCCGTTGTCAAATGCCATTAGAAAGGATGAGCCGAGGCAAAAAATTATCAGATGTTAAAATTGCCTGTCTATTATAAGAAATAAATGTTGAAGGAATCAATTGCAGAAAAAGAAAACTTCTCAAGAATTGGTCCTAATTGTGAGTATGGAATAATAATGTTATTGTGAGGTCATCAAATTGGACTAATTGATTATATTGGTCTCTTATTATATGTTTGTACATTTCTAATCAGGAGTGGGAATCGATTGAGTGCATCACTAATACCTTCCAAGCTATTCATTTTCAAATTGGAGAGATTCTTTATGTTGGAAAGGACCCAACATGGTTGATGAAATAAGGGATATGGTTTTATTGATATACATAGATCCTTCCAAGAACTAGTTCATCAGATGGAAAACTTGAATAGATTGTGTTTCCTATGCTTAATTCACTTAGATGGCCAAATATAGATCTTTCAACCATAACTTCTTATTGCTACAATTTTTTTGAAGAGGTGCAAGACATCCAAGAGGTGCAAGTAGGGATGAAGTTGGGAGGAGGAACTCATGCACACATTAGTATATTCATAGTTATTTCCAATTTTGCTTAAACAACTATTCATTTTCAAATTGGAGAGATTTTTTATGTTGGAAAGGACCGAACATGGTTGATGAAATAAGGGATATGGTTTTATTGATATACATATATCCTTCCAAGAACTAGTTCATCAGATGGAAAACTTGAATAGATTGCATTTCCTATGCTTAATTCACTTTGATGGCCAAATATAGATCTTTCAACCATAACTTCTTATTGCTACAATTTTTTTGAAGAGGTGCAAGTAGGGATGAAATTGGGAGGATGAACTCATGCACACATTAGTATATTCATACTTATTTCCAATTTTGTTGATATGTTTAAGGTTGAGATGTCCTTACAAAATTTTCAACAAAGTCTTTATTTCAAGATATCCACCACCTTTTGATAAATTGCTCAAGTCTTTATTTTGTTTTGATTAGAGTAAAAGAGTGCATTGTGAAAATGGAGAAGATATAGAATGCAGATTGTCTTATGACACGATTTATTTTAGGATACTTTTTTATATTTATTTTTAGTAAATGTATAATTAAATTTTATGTTTACTACATGAGAATGGTTGAGTGGTTTATAATTGTTATATAGTTATTGGATTTCAAGATAAGTTTTATACATGTCATTCAAATTTTGAGGGTGGAGTTGTTTTAATTTTTTGTTTTTATATTCCTTCACTCACAAATGAACTAAAATATTTTTCATTGTCAAATATAAAATAAGTTATAGTTATTATTTTCTTTTAAATTTACAGGTCAGTAAGCGAAACGTATTGTGATTTACAAGGATTGTGGTCCACATGCAACAATGGAAGTCAAGGAACCTCAAGAATAATTTTATCAAATATTACTGTTGATATTCATTTGATTTTTAGTTTTTTTAATTCATATACTCTTTTTCTAAGATAATTTTAACTAATTACAAGGTTGGGTCATTTAACAGGGTTAGGCGTATTAGTTCAAGAGAATTTAATGATCATTAGTAATCCAATATAACCACATATTGGTTTATATTTGTGAGGTTGAGCATTGCATGCTTGTATCTTGCCAATGTAACTATACACTTTTTTCTTAAATATATGATAATGGTTTTTCTCATACCTTTTTTTTTGGATAAAAATATATAAAAACATTTGTGTATGTTGAGGTACTATATGTGATTCTAAAAGCATAGTTGGTGACATAATGTTATATTTTCCAAATTTTCATTATCCATTCTAAAATGAATTTTTTACTTCATGTTGTGGGTTGTGTTGTTCTTGAAAAAACTCAAATGTGATTTACTTCAACATATTTTCTAAGAATTTAAATCCAATATAAAGGTCAACGATTGCGGAAGAACCATTTTCACTCCCAACCTTTGGCAATTTCTCAAGACAACTAAGAACTTGTTGCAAAAGGCATCGCAATTTTTTTTGATAACTTTGTAGTAGCATTGATGATCTTACGATTCAACTCATAACAAATGAAAGTAGGCAATGTTTCTCCCTTCTCAATCATTTGAGTCAACATAAAATTAAGAAAGCAAATATTGCATGGATGCATTGTGTGTTAGTCATTATTATT
This sequence comes from Torreya grandis, assembly GCA_037957365.1. Taxonomy (NCBI): domain Eukaryota; kingdom Viridiplantae; phylum Streptophyta; class Pinopsida; order Cupressales; family Taxaceae; genus Torreya; species Torreya grandis. Next base: position 8,089,065 of record JARHVA010000030.1, read on the forward strand.
GGCTTTAGTGACATGATTTAGAGAATGAATACACCGTGGTAAAAGTGCTAGTGAAAAGACCATTGAAGTTTTGTACTTCCTGGTATTGCTACAGATATTGTGATTTTCCAACTAGATGTTAAGAACATTTTGCTCCAACTCAGGGTCATGGTAGTGCTAATGACAAGAACTGTTTTCTTTTCTTTTGTCGTTCGAGCTTTAGTAGTCTCAAGCATTATTAGAGTGCACCCTGCCCAACCACTAGTCTCAAGCATTATTGGACTATAACATACCTAAGGTGTTTAAAAATAGAATTTTTTCATCTGATTCTCTACTGAATGATGCACAAATATATTGTTAAGTTGCTTATCAAAATATTTTTGTGGTGTCGATTATATGAGGTCTTCTCTCTTATACCTATGTTGTTCAAAGATAACACATTAATGATGCATTGATACATATTGTATAGACTAAGAGATATATAATGATAATTATTGTATGGCCTTTGACATCTATGCATGCTATGGTCCTTATGCACTTCAGACAAGATTCTCTTTCTATATATATGGTTGCACTTGGATGAGGCACTAAGGCTCTGCTTAATAACGTGTAAATAGAGATAGTGTTCAAATTTATAATTCAATTACATAATCCTACATCTCTACATGTATGTGATGTAGAATGGTATTTAGCTACTAACATAACATGATATGCTTGATAGCTTGACTGTCTAATTTTTTACATTTTAGAACATGGTTCTTTGTTTGGAAAACTTGATCTCATAGCTAGTACTCACTTAAAAAAGTTGGCATTACCTTTTGTCTCCCAATGCAAATTTAAAATTATTGGTATTCATATACCCCTACTTGTATGTTGAAATAGTGTGAATCTTGGCATTAACATTATTGTGAGATCAAAAGAGCCCCTGGGCACCCTCAACAAGGGAACTCACTCCAAGGTTGGGTTGGTGAAAATGGACAAGTCAATACCCTCTAAACTGTCATAGTTGCACTTAATTGTCTTTCATACTTGAATGTATTACTAATTTTAAATTTTCAATCACTTCAGGGAAGAGTATAGAGGTTCATTTCTCAAGTACTACGCTTATGTTTGTTCCGTTAACCACACTGCTAGACTCTACTCTTAATGTGTTAAGACTAAAACCTTGGAATTTATGTTTGGGAAGTTGTTCTTACCCTACTTTTTGAACCTGGATATCAAAATTGTAATTTGTCAGTGACGTTTAATGCAAGGTGGGGGATATCTTGTGAGTCCTATATTCAAGCACTACAATCGGTCTATAGATCTTGTGGGGTGCTAGTTGCCCTAAACCCATGATAAGAGGGTTTTTGGGTCAAAAAATACTACCATGAATCTGCATATTAAAGCTTTTTCTTTAAATACCTAGAGTTTTTTTTTCCATCTCATCAATGGAGAAAGAGACTTTTTGGGGTTGGGGTGTGAAGTTTAAGATAACACCATTTTCCTTTAGGGTAGAAAGTTGCACCTAGTAATTATTCATTGAGCGCGATATTGAAGAAATTGTTACAAGATCTCCTCACAAAGTGAGACAATATCATTGGAGACAACTCTCTTGCAATATGGGTTCATAGGCGGGGTCATCATCTCCTCAAAGGGAAGAAACTGTGGCTTGATCAACTTGGATCCAATTCAGTTACAGATCTAAAGGAAATTATGTGAAAAGATAGCTAGTTAATGTGAGGGAGGGCAAAGCTTTCATGGGAAGTTCCTAAAGTTGATAACACTGTCACCACAATTATTTATGTTCTCCTTTAAGACCAGTGAGATTTTCATGATGGATCTTCCTATGAGCTATGAATCGACTTCATTGAATTTGAAGCAACATTATAATCATATAATGCAGAAGTAAAGACGGCATTGCTTATTCAAGGATTTGAATAAGCTTGGAAACTAAACCACCTAACAAAATTGATAATGTCTAGAGTGATCACTCATTAAGAACAAACTTTGAATCATCTACTCATTTCCACTCCATTCAACTATTTTGGGAGAAAGCAAAGAGTCGACTTGGATGAAAAATATTTAGATAATCAACAATAAAGCATACCACTATAAAATTGCATCGAAAGCTAAAAATCCATTAAATTTTCATGGTTGAATCTATGAATCACAAGAAACAGGGTTGTCGAATGGTAAAGACAACCTTAAATATTTTCTCCATATCAGTATGACAACTGTGCATTGAATTTCCACGAATAATTTTAATGGGTCACTTCTATTGATATCATTAGAAAATCCTTGATATTGTGGGACATTAAAAAATGCCATGTTCTTTTGGTTGCCGAAATGACCACAACTGATTTATGATCTGGGTTCAATTTGTTTCCCAACAAAGCCTATATATTTAGCTATTCCATCATCTCCACAAATTTTTTTAAAATAAAATAATTCATTAAGATGACAAACTGACAAATGACTTGAATTTCCTTGGGTCAGTTCAGTTTCGGATCTTTATTTATAAATATGGGTTCATATTAATCCATGAGTATCTATGCAGTAGATGTTGGTAGATAAGGATCCTTGGCTTATGGTTCCTGGTTGTCACTTTGTAGTTTCCAATTAAAACATACATGATTTTTTTTCAAACATAAAGAAACTGGTGGAGAGACCCAAACCAGAGCAGTTAAAATATATGCATCTTCTTGACCTACCCATCTCACAACTCTCATCTTCCCATTTACGCTCTAATATATTACACTATCATGATAGACATTGATCTCCCAATAAATCTTGGTAGTCAATTTCTATCATGGTGGACGTTGATCCTTGAATAATTTTAGCACTCTAGTTCTGAAGTTATATTTCCCTGAATTTTCCTCATAGTCTACCACTATTTTTTTACGCATCCAGATTGTCTTAATCTATGTAATAGATCATGTTTTCTTATGAGTTGGAATTTTAATTAGACAAAAACTACTAAGGCAACAATCTTGTGTGTGTGTAAACAATAATGTAAAACTAACATAAAAAATATTATAATTAAGCAAATAATAGCAGGAAAAAAAAAAGTAATATTGGATATGAGGGGAGATTTGAGATTTGCTACACTAAAATTTGCGAGATGACAATCTACCCATGCCCATAAGCTTTGCAAAGCACTAAACTTGAGGTTGGATCCAATTTGCATTCAGGGTAATTGAGTACTTAAGGAATCGCATAACCTTATTGCAACAGGGAATCAACTATTCACAATTGCTAACCATTGTAATAAAAATAAAGAAATAAATAAATTATATTAATGTCCACATATGACAAAAAAATAGGTCAATGGGACTTTAGGATACAACAGTTAGAAATAGAAAGTTTAGGAAGAGATCGAAGAAGCCAAAAAAGTAAACACAAAATAATAATCACATCGATACTAGATTAACACTCCATGTTCGTACTATTTCATTAGGGCTTGTACTAAAACCAAATTAAAAGTATATATGCATAATCATTCACATCCATAGAGATATTTGTGACTCAAATGTTTAAGATCCATGATACAAAGCAAAAAAAATTGTCCAATCATCTCAAAGTAGAGCATAAATATTCAAATCATCTTCAATTTGATGAAGAAATCCTCTTTTGTATGTTTTCTAGTTTATCTCCATGGGATTTATTTGATAAAATGAATAGGATTGATTTGAATTATCCACATGTTCCTTAGGCCTAGCGTGAAATGTGCTCCACTTCAGAATCTTATGTTACAAGATATTCATGTTGATACCATTTTTTTAATTATCTTTTTTGCATCTTTCCAGTCTTCTGCAAAACCTAAGGTGACTAACAAAGCACACACTACAAGAACCCTTACCCATTTCCTGCATAATTATTGCTTATTTTAGTCAGTAGTTTATGGTACATGATACAAGGCTCAATGACATGGGGCTCTCTGTGTACCAAATAATACAAAGGAACAAAAAAATTCAATTCCCCTTTCCAGCAAGAGTTGGGAAAAGGGTTCCACAGCATGAAAGATTAAACAAAAATTGAATGAAACTTGACGCTGACAGTGATGGATAAGGGTTTCAAATATTTTAAGAATACCATATTCCAAGTATAAGATTATGAATAATAGAGCAGAACTTATGCCAAATCATCAAAAAAACAAAGAATAGTGATCCCAAGTCCAATAATTTAAGTATAAGAGAATTTTGAACAGCAACTATGATATTCAAGTGTCATTACAGCTTATGATGATAATAGAACACTGCTCTAAATAATAGTGAGAAGCACTCTGCTTAACAAAGAAAATAGTGGGAGCACTCGACTACCCAAATAAAGATCTTTATAATAAATTAATAATAGGTGCATAAAAAGAAATAACCATCTTCAACTAAAAATTATTGGCTTCTTATTTTATTTGTAAAAAATACCTCTTACTTATATGCTAGTTCAGCATCGACATTTGAATAGGGTCCAACCTTGGGCTGATGGAGCACAACTGATCTCTAAACTTGACAAATTATGCATGTAACAAATTCACAAAAAAACCTATGTTGCTGATTCAATAGAAATGGTAGTCAAGTTCAACATACAAAAACTGGAAATTTGATATGATACAGCTAATAGCTACCACAAACATCATTTATAAAGAATATAATTTGTAAATGTGCCACCAATACTTCAAGTACAATTGCTCAAAGTGCTATCTTAGTTCAAGAGTCCATCCATTCTATGCTAGGTTACAACATATATAGAATAGAATGCGTCAATGTGCACATACATCCACACACCTACATTTGTCTAATACAACTACTATTTCAAGAACAATTGCTCAAAGTGTTCTTATAGTTCGAGAGTTCATCCATTCTATGCTAGACTACAACATATAACATCAAAACGTTGAATTGCATTGCAAACAGAAATGAACTCACAATACATAGATTTTCCCCTAGAGAAACCCATTTTGGGAAACCTCTAGCATGGAGTGGGGTTGTTAGCCTATTAATTTATTGATTCCTTAAGTTTTAATGCAAAATACAGAGAATTGGCTCACTAATGAAGCAATTGGATCACTATGATCTGTGCATATGAAGACTCCTACAATAATACTCTACCAAAAAAACTTTTGAGATGAAACTAAAAGGATATATTTAATGAGATTTGAATGTAAAACTCATATATATTAATGTAAAGAAGGGGTATTTATATCAGTAAGGACAAACTTACGTGATCTACTAGAAGAATAAATATTGTAATCTTTCTCCTAGCTATAAGATTAAGTTACTAGCATTAAGAGAAGAACACATTCCTACCCTAAATGAATCTAGATACTACAAGTAGCACTTCTAAAATTTCACCAATGCTCTAAGTAATTGAATGAATAAATAACTCAGCATTTAGAGCTTGCATAAAACTGAATGCCCTAAAGACCTTTCTTGGTGATGTATTGCAAGAAATTCAGAAGTTTAGATAACGCCAGGCAGCAAGAAAGAGATACTGAGACAAAGCTAATAACATCTGGTAATGTCTAATATAGAGCACGTTCACCATGCCTTCCCTACTCCCCACAAAGGTCAAATAATGGGTGAGACACAACCAAGGTGGCCAAGTCAGTCTGAACCAACCTAAAGAAGAAGAATCTATCAAGTACTACTACTTCCATAAGGAAATCTGAGTTTAGAATGGTCCATAAAGCCCTCACAGAATATCTAAGTTTCCTTGGTGCTTAGCTAGAGGCACAACTGATCTCTAATCTTGCCAAATTATGCTTGCAACAAATTCACAAAAAAACCTATGTTGCAAATTCAATGGAAATGCTATTGAAGTTCACAATACAAAAACTAAAATTTGATGTGATACAGCTAATCGCTGCCACAAACATCCTTTATATAGAATAGAATGCGTAAATGTGCACCAATACTTCAAGTAGAATTGATCAAATCATTGTCTTACTTCAAGAGTCCATCCATTCTATGCTAGGTTACAACATATATATAATAGAATGTGTCAATGTGCACATACATCTACACACTCCTGTGTTTGTCTAATACAACAAATACTTCAAGAACAATAGTTTAAAGTGTTGTCATATACTAAGAGTTCATCCATTCTATGCTAGACTACAGCATATAACATCAAGAAGTTGAATTGCAATGCAAACACACATAGATGAACTCACAATACATAGATTTTCTAGATGAACTGACAATACATAGATTTCCCCTGGAGAAACCCATTTTGGGAAACCTACAGCATGGAATGGGGTTATTCTTCTGTTATTTTATGGATTCCTTAAGTTTTAATGCAAAATGCAGAGAATTAGCTCGCTAATGAAGCAATTGGATCCGTGTGTTCTGTGTATGAAGACTCCTACAATAATACTTTGTCAAAAACTCCCGAGATGAAACCAAAAGGATATATTTAATGAGATTTGAATGTAGAACTGATATAGATTCTTGTGAAGGGGTCTTTATACCAATAAGGACAATCTTCTAAAAGAATCAATATTGTAATCCTTCTTCTAGCTATAAAATTAAGTTACTGGCATTAAGAGAAGAACATTATCCTACCCTAAATGAATCCATAGGTAGCACTTCTCAAATTTCATCCATGCTAGCATCTAAGTAATTGAATGAACAAATAACTCAGCATTCGGAGCTTGCATAAAATTGAATGCCCTAAAGACCTTGCTTGGTGATGTAATGCAAGAAATTCAAAAGTTTAGATAACACCAGGCAACAAGAAAGAGATACTGAGATAAATCTATGAACATCTGGTATTGTCTCATATAGAGCTTGTTTACTATGCCTGCCCTACTCCCCACAAAGGTCAGATAAAGGTCAGATAATGGGTGGTTACAATCCCAAGTCAGTCTGAACCATTCTGAAGAAGAATCTATCAAGTACTACCACTTCCATTAGGAAATCTGAATTTAGAATGGTCAATATACCCTGCACAAAACTTCTAAGTTTCCTTGGTGCTTGGCTAGAGGAAACATGAATACAGACTACTCAGAAAATCCAGACTATCAACATCTCAGTCTGCTAGGAAAGTATCATCCACGTAGAGGTCCACAACATTTTAGCTAGAGAATCTGTATCTTGTTAATAACAAATGTATGAGCTATTATGAACAAATTAGAGACTAGTTTACCCAATAGGGTGCATCACCACAACTCCATTAATATCTTCCAAACAACAAAGACATACCTTATTCTGTATGAACTATTATGAACAAATTAGAGAGTAGTTTACCCAATAGGGTGCATCACCACAACTCCATTAATATCTTCCAAACAACCAAGACATACCTGTCATGTTGTAATGACCCCTTCTCAAATCTGATCTCATAATGACCGTTGGCCTATTCCTGGAAATCCGTAGGCTATTCGGAAGGTGTAAATGAGGGTTTCCTATTTTTTAGGATGTCTTTGTTCGAAGTTTTGACGGCAGATTCCTTCTGGGTTTTTCGAGAGCTTCGCGGAGGTATGTTCGTTTCAGTTTTCTGAGCATTTCCAGGAATTTACTATTTTTAGTAAATTCTATTTTTGGCAGCTAGCAGGATTGTCGCAAGGAGTTTATTTTCCCTTTTTAGTTGTCTCATTCAGTTGTGGGCTTCAGAATTTGGTCTTGGCGGAATAAGTGAATGTCACTTAAAAAAATAATAATAACGTTATATTTTAACGTTGACCTTGGCCTAGACTTGATAACTTAATGTTATTTTAAAAGAGGGACTTAAAGGGGGGGGCGCCACATTGCTTGGAAAGGGGGCGCCACTTTTGAGGATAAGCTCAAGGAAAAGCCAATTGAAGCCTATAAAAGAAGGCATTGGGCTATCATTTGATCATCTTGGTTTTAGTGCATTGTTATGCTGCAGCTTTGGCTCTGGAACTGCTTCGGGGAATGAAGGCCTCCTAGCAAAGGCATCTTTTCATGCTTGAAAGACAGCATCTAGTGGTAAATTAATCTTTGATATTTGTATTTGCTTAAGTAGTGTTTTCAGTTATTGCATTGTTAGTTCCTTTGATATTATTAAAATTTCAAGATATTGTATTAAACAGATCTAGGTTTTCAGTCACAATTCAGAAAATACAAAAAAACAGGTTGTGGGTATCATCTCATTGTATTGAGTAGGCCTAGGCGCCCCTTTGCTTAATTTTGTAGAGTTTTTTGAACAAGCATTGAATTTCTAGAGGAAATCGCCCTTCTCCCCTTGGGACGCCCCTGTGGGGTTTGGCATTGGCTTTTGTGTAACATTCTGGATGCAGATTTGATCAGTTTCAAGATGCTAACTTGGGCGCCATACTCCAGAAGAGTCTTTGCAACAGAAATCAGGAAGATTGATTAAGTTTTGCATGAGTTATGAATATTTGAAGAAATTAATAAGTGGCTGGTTTTTCCTCTTTCTAAAAGCAAATTCTGTTTATTTTTGTACGCTGACAGTAGTACTGGCAGCCCTTCTCTATTTGTTTAATTTTCCTTTAAAATATTGTAATAGTTTACAGCTCCGCCTTATGGTAGCTACTTTCCCTATTGGGTTAGCAAGCACATTTTAGGTGTAGAGCATCCTCCCTATGGTAGCTACTTTCCCTTCTGGTTTAGCAAGCACATGCTGGGTGTGGAGTAGTTTCATTTTCAGTATTTCCATTAAAGCATTGTTATTAAGCTCACTCCGTCATATGGTAGCCCCTCATGGGTAGCACATACTTGACGTAGAGTTCCTTATTTGTATTTACTCCGTCTTATGGTCGCCCCTACTCCGCCTTGGACTGGGTAGCACATACTGGACGTTGAGTCCCATTTCTTGTAATTACTCCGTCTTATGGTCGCCCCTACTCCGCCTTGGATTGGGTAGCACATACTGGACGTTGAGTTCCATTTATTGCATTCTAGTGGCAAAGTTATTTCAGTTTATTTGAGATTAACTTTTAATCTTGACGGAACTTGTTTGTGTTGTAATCCAAAAATCTAAAAAAAAAAAAGTTGGAAAATTTGGCTCGGGATATTTCACATGTCCCCTTTTGAGTTGACATGTTCAGAGATGAGGATTAGCCTATTATGCGACCTTCGTAGGCTGATGGGATGGATAGAGGGTCTTGATGGAGCTGGGCTTGCCTTTTTGTTCGGGTTTTTTGGATATGAATTAAGGGAGATATGAATATTTGATTGATTTAATTAAATATTAATTATTTGGTCTAATTAATAATTAATTATTAATTAGTTGGTCTAATTTTAAGACCCTAATTCTAATTTAAGAATTGGTCTAATTTGAGGAATTCTAATTTAAGAAACCCAAGTTCTAATTTGAGGAAATCTAATTTTAGCAAGCACACCTTTGGAGGGTATAAGGGTTTCTCATGGGAGAGAGTTTGGATTAGCCATTGATTATTGATTATTGATTTTGAAGAATTCTTCTGTGAAGACTGAGCCAAGGGTTCCAGGATTCCATTGCAGTGGAGAACGTCAACTCTTCATTAGAAATCATGAGGGTACCTAAGAGGGATTTTCACTTACATGAGGGGCAGCCATTGAAGCAACCAAAATCAGAAGTTTTGGAGCAGCCAAGAACTGATTTTCAACTTAGTAAAGGGCAGCCAATGATTGAAATTTCTGAACCACAAGAACCAAAAATTCAAGGGCAGTCAATGATTGAAATTTCAGAACCGCAAGAAACATAAATTCAAGGACAGCCAAGTAAGGAGTTACAACAAGCTATGGAGCAACTGATGGGGTTGCAAACACTTGACACTAATGGGGAAGTAACAAAAATATCATAATTTCCGAGGGTGAAGCAAAGAGAAGTTGTTCCACAACTACATGAGCAAAAGTGTCAAGAAGGAAGCATGAACAAGGACATCATAATAGAAAGGTATGCCAAGAAAGAAAGTTTTTGTATTGCTCCTTTTCATGCATCATTTTCCTTGTCTGAATTCAGGTTGCAAGAGGAATCTTGGAGGAAACACTTGATGTTATGTCTTGCTAAGGAAGCACATGTCCTAACAAGAAGGGACATATCAAAGAAGTTCATTGAGGGAGTGATGCCAAGAAGGAAAGAAGGATGCACGTTGCATATAAAGGAAGGAGAATCAGATTTCTTGATGGGGAAACAATTGAGTTGTCAACTTGGTAAGCATTTAATATTTTCATTTCATGATTGGTTCTCTCATTACCTTGGTTGCAAAGTTTGTGTTATCATTGAGGTGGAGGTAAGGAACACTCAAGGAGAAGTCTTTTAATTAAGTTCAAGGAAAGAACATGACAAATACCCCTCCATGGATATGAGATCCAAGTGAGCTCTATCAACATAGTGTTGCTAGCATGTATAAGGCTAACATAAAGAAGGGAGCAGGCAAGGGTTATCATGGTCCCAAGATCATAGTGACTACTGTCTTTTCCATTTTCAGTTTGTTTACCTCGCGATTTTCTGTTCACATGGGGTGTCCTGGTCCTAGGAAGGTGTGCCCCTCACACCCTAACACCATGAAGGTGGCTCAAGGATATATTAGTGGCTTTCCAACCACTATAAGGGAAAGAAGGAAGGGGAAAGGAACTTGCTACAACCATGAAAAGAGTAACATGAACATATCTTTTGAATTCCGAATAAGGGGGAGTTGCAAGGAAGAATCAAGGCATCAAGAAGGGGTGCACTTTGTGATCATAGAGCTTGATAAGATGATCAAAATGGTGTTACTAAACACCCTTGTTTTTACTAATGTGTTTGTTCCCTATGTAGGATCACTAAGGAAACCAATTGCAATGAGGAATGCAAAGGGTGTTGCGATTTCCATGCATGAGCAAACATTGGGGCATGGTAGAACCCACCCAACTTTGGGTTTGACAAACATTGTTGATTATGAAAATTGTTGCATGTTGATTGGGAAGGAGAATAGGAAATCATGGTTGCATGAGCAGCTCCTGGATTGATTTGAGCAACACCCTATACTAAATTATAAGGGTAACTTTGAAAGTATGGATATGGGATTGAGACCCCTCTTGGATGGAGCAAAGGCCCAAAGTATGGACAGCGGAGAGAAAGGTGAGTTTTTGAAGAAATTTTGGCCTCACTCTCACTCAATAAACTCTGAATTTGTGTGTTCAAATTCGCTGCCCACTACCATCATACAATACAATGTTGTTGACATACTACAACCAAGGAAAGGGTCTGAAAATACAAGTGCAGGGTCTGATTTTTTACACTCAAAAATTTCAGAGTTGGTAAGAAAATTCCAGCCCCCTATTGGGGTCAACAAAGTTGAAATTTGGAGCATGCTACAGGTCAAAGTGGGAAGGAGTAGTACCCAAACCAAGTCTGAATTTTGCCACTCAGAAAATTCTGAGTTGATGATCAAACAAAGTGGTATCATAAGGTCACGAATTCTGATTTTTTTGACTTGATATAGCCCTTAAGAAGTTCTGGAAATGCTCGTGATTGGGAGCACTTCTTGCATAACAAAAGGTGGAAGAACACAAGGTACAGCACTCTTGCATCGATAAAATCAAGCTTTTGTTAGACTCACATGTTCCATATATACATGAATATGTTGATAAGGGGGAGCCAATGGGAGAACATGACACAAATGAGGGCCATACTAGGTGGTTTGCATCTCTATAATACCTCTTTCAAAGGTATGTTTCCAAAGAAGTTCATTATTGTTCCCTTTTTGCAAAATTGGATAGGTTTGCCATAGTATATGAGAGGCCCCAAGAAGTTGTTGGATGTTTGCCAAGATAGTAGGCACTCTATAAGGGTAATTTAGATAGACTTTGGCATATGGGATAGTAAGGTGTCACTTTTCAGTTGTATTTCTTTTGACAGCTCAAGCCATCTAGCACACCTTGTGAGTGCATAACGGCATCTATTGGAGATATGTTTTCAAAGGGCTCATTAAAACTCGACTTAGTAATGAATGGGTTGATGTTTTGGCGCGATTGCTTGATGGTACATCATGACCATAGCCCACATATCAGCATGTACATTCTTTTTGGTAAGGTGATTCCTTCTTGGATTGACAAACAAGTGTTCAAGGCTTCACCACAGAAAAGTCCAGCTCTTCTGAGGACTGTTTTACAGAGTTTGGGTCCTAAAATGAGACATAGTAACAGCTGTTATGAGTTACACAAGGCAGCCTACGCTTTGGGCAGCATGTTGTTTGGAAAAGATTGCATCCATAGAGTTTGTTGGGAAGATGTTAAGCATTGGTGGCCCCTTAACAACATCGTATACATTCATGGCAGCCTTATGTGGGGGCAGGACAGGCCTTTAGAAGGTTGTGGTAGCACTTTTGGAGCTTGGGGGCAGCCCTCAAAACATAGTTACAATAGTAAGAAGATTCAGACTAGAACTTCTCTTCCATGGAAAGCCATCACAAGGAGAGTTTGCATTTTGAGATGTGTTGGGACACCTCTTTGGATATTGCAATTGCTTGAGGACAAGCAATTTTGGGCGGGGAGGATTGTAGTATCCCCTTTTTTGGTCTAAGGGCTTTGGACATGTTCCCGAGCCTATTTTTGGTGTTTCCCCTAGGCTATGGGAAAGAAAGACAAAAAGGAAACACATACTACACTCTTTGAAAGGTAAAAAGTGAAGGGGTCACTTAAGTTCTATTTTTGCTTTGAGGAGGGCCATTTTGTGATTTAAAGGACATATAGTGCCTTTAAGTAAGTTTTCAAAGCTAACCAACCTTTATGTACTTAACTCTTTCCTCATAAATTAAAAGGGTAAGTATATAAAGGAAGTTTGGAATTCATTGAAGGATTATGTTATTTTTTGATATTGGATCTTTGTTCAAGTATGTCAAGCTTGGCTAAGGCACTTTGAGGACGAAACCCTTTGAAGTGTGAAAAAGGCGTGAAGATAGAAACCTTCATACCTTCTATGTGAGTGGCTCTACATCAAGAGCTACAATTTGTGCTTCATTATTCGGATTGGACAAGTGGCTGGTTTTTGGAAGCCATTGACAGGTTTGTGGGATCTTGGAAGAGGGGCGACTTGGTCCCTAGGTTTGAAGACCCCTCATTGAGGGCTGCTCTACAAGGAAACCCTCTCCTAGGGTTTGGACATTAATTTCTTATTTTTATTTTGACTTCTCCAGGTTGGGAGACTAGGTTGGGAAGGATCTGTAAGGCCTTTTGAGTGGCTAAAAGATGTCGTGATTTGATAATAATAATTCTGAAATTATTATTATATTTTTCTAATATTTGTCAAACTGAATTGAGCTGATTTTGATGCCATTTGTGGCATAATAAATTCTGAATATTTTATTGTGATTTTTCTAAGTGGGGCGAATCATTTGGGGAGTTTAGGGAGACCTTTTAGGATGCTCTTAGACCTTAGAATTGGTACATATATTTTATGTTCAATTTTGATGATTTATTCTAATCATTTTGGTGTCATTGGATAAGGGTAATTGGAGGAATTCACATGCTAATTAATTTTGTAATTTTATTAAATATTGGCGACTTCATTGGTAAGATCATTGAATCATTTGTAACTTCATTTCATGGTTATTTGATGCTGTGATAAATTTGTATATTTTCGCATAATATTGGTGAGTAATTGCAAGAGTTTGAGAGGTTATTGTAAAGGGAACAATTGTTGTATCTTGTGGGGTAAAATCAGAAATACACAGGTTGACAGATCAGGGAAAGACTCATCACTGGCACGGAAAGGTACCTAATTCAGCACTTTGATTTTTCGCTCATGTTTACACACTCAAAAATGATTTATTGAAGTAAATATCAATAGCAATTCATTGGTTTGTTGGGAAACCCTGATTTTGCATGATTGTCCCAAAACGGGGACACTACAATAAGGGCATTAAAGTCTGTTATGCTCTTGCTCGCTAGGACAAGAAGGCCAAGAGACTACCTGTTGAGCGCATGGCTATATAGAGTTCCCTAAAGTAAAGGCCATATCCTTTAAGCGGGGTTCATGAATTCCTTTGTTGATCGAGGGACTCCCCTTCATCCCAAGACCCCATTCCCTCATATTACATATGTGATATATATGAGTTCAAGGACCTCATTTTGTTGAGTCCCTTCATCAGAGATTGTTTGCTAATTGTCGAGTCCGATGAATTAAATAGGGCTTGGTCTAGAGCCATGCACTAACATTCCATAGTTCCTCGTTACCACACCATTCACCTAGAGTGCCTTTCTCGAGCACCCTTGCCCTTATGTCCTTATGTAGTGATATAATATGTAATTTCCCTTTTAGGACATATTCATACAATTTTGGGATTATGCAGAAACCCTTAAAACTGAAAATACAAACTCTGATTTTTTTATTGTGAAACCCTAGCAGAAAATACAAAATTCTGAAAATAGCGATGTATGAACAAAAAAATGAATGTCCATTGTAATGTCCCCTTATGCCACAAATAAGAGAGATTTGGACTTCGAGGAAACCCTTTTATCAAATCTATGCAATAACCAGATTTCATTCAAACCCTCATGATAAAAAATACAGCAATCTGAAAACTTCCTTTATTCATCAAATATTCTCCAACTAGAGATACCTACAAGGGGAAAAACCTTTAGAAATCCTCTAGGAACATGAATATGCAAGAAAATAATTTTTCCACCGAAGCTGAATTTATTTTCATTTATTTTGCAACTGGAAAGACAAAATTAAAACAGCTGACCGTATGTTGTTGGAACTGAAGGAAGAAGGGTTGCAAAATATGTCCTAGGGAGGATTAGGGCCTTAGGCAAGCCCTACCTCATAATACTTGAACCAAACGCCTGCAACAATCCTCACAAGGGAGTTGTCCCACTCTTCTAAGGGGTCGTTTGGCTCCAAAATGGCCCCAAAACACAGTTGTGACACTTCCCAATGATGCTCCCACTAATAGATGGACGCCCTAGCTGAAATAAGATTGAAAATCTGTTCTTTAGTGCATGTCCTAGTTGCCAATTTTTGACAACATTATGAAACTATGCCCTGACTCTAAAAATTTGCCTTTAAGTTCTAGAAATATGATCTCTAGCTCAACTTTGACCCACATATGAAGTCACCAAGAATATATTGAGGGTTTTCCTCCTCAAATACTGAAACTAATGAGGGTTTCCATCCTCACCAGTTGCAATGCAAGCAATCATGCTTAGCAATCAAAAATTTATTCAAAGATAATAGATAGATACACAAAATTAGATCTCCCTATCTCCCTTTATACCCCTTTTCCCTCCAATATAGTTTCTAATTTAAGGGCCGACTTATATCAAATTATAAAAGTTCCCTTATTTATTCTAACTCAATTTAGAAAGAAGTTGCCGACATAAGTTACCTAGGGAAGATTAGTGCCTTAGGCAAACACTACCTTAGAATGTTTGACCCAAACCCCTGCAACAGTCCTCACAAGGGGGTCATCCCACTATTTTAAGAGGTTGTTTAGCTCAAAAAGGGCCCCAAAAGACAGTTGTGACACTTCCCACTGAAGCTCCCACTAATAGATGGATGCCCTAGCTGAAATAAGATTGAAAATTTGTTCCTTGGCATGTGCCTTAGCTGCCAATTTCTGACAACATTATGAAATTGTGCCCTAACTTTGAAAATCTGCCTTTAAGCTCTATAAATATAATCTTTAGCTCAACTGTGACGCACGTATCAAGACACCAAGAAGATATTGAGGGTTTTCATCCTCAAATATTGAAACTAATGAGGGTTTCTGTCCTCACCAACTACGATGCAAGAAATTGTGCTTAGCAATCAGAAACTTATTCAAAGATAATAGATAGATACTCAAAATTAAATCTCCCTTTATACCCCTTTTACCTCCAATATACTTTCTAAATTAAAGTCCAACTTATATCAAATTATAGAAGTCCCCTTCTTTATTCTAACTCAATTTAAAAAGAAGTTGCTGAAATTAGTTACTTTTTGGCAACTTAGATATTATTATTTTTACTTTTAAATATTTAGAAACACTTTTTATTTTAATAATAATATCATTATAATCTCAAAACGGGGGACATTACAGTCTGTCCTTCCCAAATTTTCTTGCCCTCAAGCAAATGCAAACTCCAGTCTTCACTCCTTGTACCCTTCTGCAAATACCAGGATTCCAAATCAACCTCAGAAACTCTTCAGAGTGTGAAGAAACTTCAGTAACCTCTTTCACCTTTGCTACAACAACATACTCTTCATCCTTTGCTTGGGTTGAAAACAAACTCTGCAACTACCACCCATGCTTGTCACATGTCGTGATCATTGTATTCTCCTTGGACATGTGCAAATTATGCACTCTTTGACTCATAAGAGTCTCTTTATCAACATTCATATGGGTTGTTCCTACATGTACGAGGTGCTCCCAGGATGCCCGAGTTGTTGCCTTGATGCTTTGCTTCAGTTGAACCCTTTCCACAACAAATTCCTTTCGAAAAGCACCCCTAACTTGTGCCAACTTACAGTTACACCTGACTAATAACAACGGTTCCAGCACTCTAAAAATGTCAAAATAGTAGCATATATGATCTTCTTTTACCCCAATCCAAGGTATGAACCATGTAAGAGCTGAAAGAGCTATTGGAAGTAAGTGCATCAATGAAATACCAGTATCGTAGGGGCTAAAAATGTTTATGACAGCAGCATGGAAGTTGGGAATTAGTGGCATGGTTGTCCCAATTTTTAAACATACAAATAGAACAAACATGTCAATGAAATCAAGAGCTCCCCGCACCACTCCTTCAACCGCTTCATCATGTCTCATAGGCATGTTGTTTTACTCTCCTCCAATGCTTGCATCTCCTTCATAATTTCCATTCATGTGATGGACTTCCAAACGTCCATTCTAGATGCCCCAAGCATGGCTGTAGTTGTACCGTTGCATTTTCTCGCTCCCAATCGACATTGTGGTGGCTGAAAACTCTTCCATAACAGCTGCAAACAATCCCTCATTGATGGTAGGTGGAACATCCTTCCACTTGTGACTGAAAACACTCTTGTGACTGTCATAAAAAGTGTTAAGGGGCTGGTTCTGTTGAAAACAGCAGCAAAAAGAATAGGACAACTGTCATACTTTAAATTCTTCACAAAATTCAAAAATAATGGTGATATAGGGGTAGTAATGAACCATATAGTGAGTAAAAATGCTTCCACAACATCAACAAACTAAAGATTACTCAAGTGTATGACTGGGACTACTTGTACGGTTACATACAAAATGTTGAGTTGGCTGGAAATGTGGATAACAGCTAGCTCTACAACCCAAAATAGTGAAGTCCTTTTGTAAAAACACATCATCCTTGAGTTCTCCTTTACACCATGCGACTGAAAATACTTTTATTGTTGTCATACAAGTGTAAAAGAGACTAGTACTATTGTTGGCAACATATAAAAGATTGGTACAACAACTACCATACATTACACTCTTCTCCAAACTCAGCCATGTGAGTGATCTAGGGGCCGGACACAACCTTTTTTTGACTGAAAACTCAACAAATATCTGTTTGTAGATTGATCTCCAATCCTTGAGAGATGGCAGCCAATGTTCAACTCCATGGCATGTTGGACACCATTATCTGCCTCTTTCCACATCAAGCATCTCGTTGCTCTGGCAATGGTGACTTTCTTCATAGTCTTGTCCTCAAGTGTAGGACTTGGCTCTATGGATCATGAGCACTAATTCTTCACCACTTTATTAGTGCCTAACATACTTCCTAAGGTTCCTCGTGAGCAAGAATTTATTAATAATAGTAGCATTGAACTCCTCAAAGACCTTACCCTTCTTGTATATCCAAAGATCACCCGGATACCAAACTTTCATGTACAAGCAATTTGGAACTTGTATGAAAGGATCTATGTGCCCTTTGCCACTCAAAGTGTTCTTCACTCTATCACCATTTTCACTATGTTGTCCAAGATAACCACAAATTTGTCATGATATACTATCAAGTATCAAACTTGACATATGATCATTGTTTTCAACATGCTGCCCATGATGACAATAGATCTAAAATGACATAGTAGGAAGCAACAAATCCACAACACTTTCATAACTTTGGTTGTCCTCAACTTGTTCACCTTCCTTTGCTGGATGAAGATCAATTGGGATATCTTCAACACCTCCCACCTTGGGATTCAAAATTATCTGCTTAAATGCATGCTTATCAGTTGAATTTTGAATTGTTCCATTGTTGCTCACTTTGATTCCTTGTACATCCCATTGTGGCTTCTTAGGACAATTTAGAACCCAAGGTTCTACCGTCACCCCATTACCATTCTTTGAATGATGGCAAAGTTGGAATAGGTCTTTGTTGTCCCCACCATAACTTGAACTAAAATTATAAGGGTGTTGACCCTCTTGACAACAATCTGAAACTGCTTTAGTATGGACCACTAAATATGGGGCATGACCATCATTCTTTGGGCTATAATTAGAATGCTCGTCTCCTTTGGCTGAAGTAGGAGCCTTTGATAGATTTGTCTCCACATTATTAATCTTGTCAAGTTCATTCCCATAGTTGTCCTGAAAATCCATCTCATATGGCAATAGCTCAAACTTTGGGATGATCGGAAGATGGATAGGGGCTTCTTGGAAAAGATTCTCTTTCCATTTGGTACGCTTCATCTTGTCCTCATTGTTATAATGATTCTCATGATGATCAAAATATTGTAAGGACATAGAATGATGGTGATACAATAAATCCCTAGGAAATAATAAATCTGAAGTATGATTTTCTTTTACATACCTTCGGATGTCACCAAAGTGTTCATCCACCTTTCTTGGAAGAGAGTTTGTTGAGATAATATCAACACCGTCACCCATGTGACTCAAAACTCCCAACTTAGGGTTAAATAAAGTGTTCACCTCAAATGCATATCCATCCCTAATGCCTTTCTGAAAATCAATACCTTCACTCTCCTTGCTAAAATCATAAAGATAATCAAATTGCTTACCTTTCTCTTTACTCATCACAAAGACAAAATTGTCTTCCTGATGGGTTAGAACAATTTTCCCGCTTTCCTTTTGTATGATAGATGCCTCCATGGGCTGTTCACCAACTTCTTTCAGATATGAATTCTCTTGCTTTATGATTCATTCCTTGGAATTCTTTTGAGGGTTTGACTTTCCATCTTTCTCCTTTAATCTTCTATTCCTATTTTTTGTGTATACTTTTAAGAATTCTTCAAAGGTATTATAAGATGTGTATATATCAGACTTATTATATTCATCGAAGGCAAAAAGTTTGACCTCATCTCTGTCACACTGCTCTTCTAATCATGCCTTCTAAATTGGATCTTTCTTTCACATCCTTCTAAATGAATCTAGGGCTTCATAGCTGATAGAAAATTGTTTGAACAACTAATTCTTAATACCTTGGCTTTGTGTTTGCCCTTCTTGTCTTGATTTTCTATTGATTTATTCAAGATGATCCCTAACTTTTTGCTACTCTTTCTGTATTTGCATCCATACCTCTTTGATAGGATTTGTATATTCTTCAGTTGGTAAGAACTTAGGTCGCCAATCCATTGTAGACACTCAAGCCCCACAACTGGCCAAGAAATGGCTCTGATACTATTGTAATGTCCCTTTTAGGACATTTATACAATTTTGGGATTATGTAGAAACCCTTAAAATTCAAAATACAAACTCTAATTTTTTTATTGTGAAACCCTAGCAGCAAATATAGAATTCTGAAAATAGCAATGTATAAATAAAAAATGAATTTCCACTATAATGTCCCCTTAGGGAACAAATAATAGAGATTTGGATTTCTAGTAACTCCTTATACCAAATCTATGCAATAACCAGATTTCATTCAAAGCCTCATGATAAAAAATACAGCAATGTAAAAACTTCCTTTATTCATCAAATATCCTCCAACTAGAGATACCCACAAGGGGCAAAGCCTTTAGAAACCCTCTAGGAACATGAATATGCAAGAAAATATTTTTTCCACCAATGTTTGAATTTATTTTTTATTTATTTTGCAACTAAAACAGACAACATTAAAACAGCTGACTGTATGTTGCTGGAACTAAAGGAAGAAGGGTTGTACAATATGTCCTAGGGCAGATTAGGGCCTTGGGCGAGCCCTACCTCAGAATGCTTGACCCAAACACCTGCAACAGTCCTCACAGGGGGGTCATCCCACTCTTATAGGGCGTCGTTTAGCTCCAAAAGGGCCCCAAAACACTATTGTGACACTTCCCAATGATGCTCCTGCTAATAGATGGATGCACTAGCTGAAATAAGATTGAAAATTTGTTCTTTGGCACGTGCCCTAGCTGCCAATTTCTGACAACACTCTGAAACTTTGCCCTAACTCTGAAAATATGCGTTTAAGCTCCAGAAATCTGATCTTTAGCTCAACTATGACCCACGTATGAAGTCACCAAGGAGATATTGAGGGTTTTCATCCTCAAATACTAAAACTAATGAGGGATTCTGTCCTCAGCAACTACGATGCAAGCAATCGTGTTTAGCAATCAAAAATTTATTCAAAGATAATAAATAGATACCCAAAATTAGATAAATTAGATCTCCCTTTATACCCCTTTTCCCTCCAATATACTTTCTAAATTAAGGGCCGACTTATATCAAATTGAGAAGTCCCTTTCTTTATTTTAAATCAATTTAGAAAGAAGTTGCCAACATAAGTTTTTGGCAACTTCGATATTATTATTATTTTTACTTTTAAGTATTTAGAAATACTTTTTATTTTAATAATAATATCATTATAATCTCGAAAAAGGAGACATTACATAATAGAACGATATAACACCCTCACCCTTACGTAAGAACCCTGAAACCGCCCCCATTATCTCATCATAGATTAGAGTACCTCTCCCTCGACCGACTTTAGTGATTGAACTTTAGGCACTTGGCACCCCATATCCAAATATAGAGAGCATTTATATAGATAGAGGGCCAACTTCAATTAGTCTATTATTTTCGACTTCAATGCAGAAGAGTTGGTATGAGTTAAGGATCGACTCATAGGGCTCAACCACCTATGCCTATACAGCACTCAGCGAATGTTATTCTATAATCATTATACCCCTCCCTCTCCTTAGAATTCATGCACTCATCCTCTATTCCCTAATTCATAGAATGATATTATCCTCCCAAGTCCAAGATCACCCATCATCCCATAATCTCAATCCGATGAGTGACAATCCCTAGTTGGGATTGGCTTCCTGGCTCAAATAGCGAATTTTTATCCTATAGTGGGCAATGGATGACTAAATACTATCCTATAGCGAGTAGCGGACTACTTACTATCTATTCCACTCTACTCGAGATCAAGGTCATCTCACCCTTCCCTCAATCTTCTTTGCTATGTTTGTAAAGACTTGCCCTATTGGAGTAGAGGGACTAACCTATCTATTCCACTTCCCCTAGGGACATAACCGATGAGAAATTCAACAATTCTTTCTTGAACACATTGCCCCTTCCCCCCAATGCTTTCATCATCAAGTTGAGTCAGAACTCTCTATAGGTCAGTTAGTGGCGCCAACTATGGCTATAAGCCTATATATATAGCTTAGTTGGGTTGTCAATAGTAGTGTTGAGTCCACCTTGCCCTTGGCCCAACCAATATTGTTGTTTTTTCTAAAATAGACAAATAATGGCTCGAGTCTATTTTCCAATCATATGACCAGTTGGGTCTATATATATAATTGGGCCACCAATATCAATAGTAGTGAGATTCAAGTCCTTGCCTAAGAAACTTTCCTTGATCCTATAGAAACTAGGGTAGGTCAGTTTCATTGCAAGTGGGCCAGTCAACTATCTGTATAGGATATAGTTGGTTGATATCAATAGAAGCGAGATTCAAGTCAAGCTTCCCCCAAGGAATCAAGTTGAGTCAGTTTTTCATTTCAATACAATAAAGTATGACAGTCATATGACCAACGATCTAACTAGATATTGTGATGCAATCCATTTCAGACGAACATGGTGATGCAATCTTGAACCAATCCAAACCTGGTGATGCAGTCCAATGCATTAATACAATATCAAACTAGCTTCTTTATTCTGATAAAACAAGAAAAATGCGGTGCGGCCAGCCTGATCGAGAAAGAGCTTCCAATCAAGATATCGATTGAGAACTATTCTATTAACTCTTTGATTGAGCTCTGGTACTCACTCTAGGTGATCAGAATAGCTACTCTCAGGGACTACTATCTCTAGCCTTCCTTCGTGGTGGTATCCATTCCCGATCAAGATGTTCAAAATTGTCCCATTTCGTTCGATCGAGTCACTTCTCTATTCCACTCACAAGTGTTAACTCTATATCTATATAGAATGGATGGGGGACGGGGAGTATTCAAGAAGGTAGGTGGCTACAATGATAAAATAAGTTAGGTGGATCCAATCATAAAAGAAGGCAGGTGGCTCTGATCAAAAAAGGAAATAGGTGGCTCCATTCCGATCGAGAAAGATGAGATGCATGCTTCCAGCCACCTTGATCAAGAGATATGTCTACTAGTTTGATCAAGAAATATGCATGATTCTGATCAAGATGTCGATCAAGAACTAGCTATTAACTTTGAGTCTTCATAGCCATATAGTTCCCAATTTTTATAATACTCATTTATGTCCCTTTCCCACTTATTCCATTACGAATAGCTTCGATATTCCTCTCTCTGATCGAGTGCCTTATTCCATATCTATCTCTATTATCCTCCCACCGTAAACTATGGCCAAAAGGATTATCCATCCACAAAGACACATCCTTGTTGCAGGGTGGTGTAGTCGGTCCTATCAATTGGTGTAGGTTGGTTCCGTATAGGTCGGATCGATCTGTCAATGCCAAGATATGATATATAGATAGGGAGAAATGGGTGGTAGGTTGGTTCAATTTTCACCCTATCTTTAAATGGGGTTGATAAAGGCCCTAACGTCACCATATATCTAAATATAAGGTGATCCCCCACCCCATATAGAGTATAGGGCCCTCGCATCATGTTATCACTAAAATTAAAATTTCAAAATTTTCATTTTTTTTTGCACTTTTGCTCATTAAGTTATTTGATCGAGTTTCCTTTTGAACATTATAGAATCTTGCTTTTCACTAGACCTAATTGGGTCTTCGATGTTCTTGTCGAGTAAAATTTTGTAAGTCCAAGAAATTATAATGCATGCCGGGCCTTTTTGGTCAATTAGGTTTTTTTTTTTTTAACTTTTTGAAATGAATTCACTTATTCACTAATTGAATTTCTAAATCCAATTAAGACTTTAAGTTTTAAAAATTTCATTGTAATACACTCAGCTTTTTCAAAGCTTGATTAGGTTTTAGAAGAATTAAAGCATTTTGCAAAGTTGAACGGCACTTTCATTATAAAAGAAGCAAATACTTAGTGTTAACCGGGTTTGGAAATGCGAACAAGGTATTCAATGTTTCCAAAAAAGCTTTTACAAGTACCTCTCTGGCCTTCCAAAGCCCAAAAAGCATCAATAAGACAATAATTTCAAAGGCTTGCTCGATGGTTCTTATCAGCATTGGAAAGTCAGGTTAGGTCTACAATGATTTTGAGGCGGTTTCAAATAAGTTGCAAAAACTTTTCAATAGCCCAGTTACCAATGCAAAGTGGACGACTCATGTCTCTCAAAAATCTTCGTTGGTAAGTGGACGACTTGCCCTAGGAGCCTTTGGCGGTCGTTTGGAGGATCATTGGTAAGTGGAAACAATATGATTTATTTTTTGTAATTTGGGGTGAATCAGTTTGAGGAGGTTTTGGGCATCTTCAGAGGGTTTTTGGACTCCATTTTTGCAAGATACAATTGTTATTTAATATTTAATTTATTTGGCAATAAAACATAAGGGTTTGGGGGTTTTATTGGAAGGTTAAGGCAAGGTTTTGATTCTAAAATTCTGCCCTTAATTTTTTGAGTTGGGCGATTCACTTGGAGGAGGTGTGCAAGGGTTTAGGGTGCCTTATTTGGCCCTAAACAATAGAGCATTATTTATCCCTAAAATTGATGAATATTATAAACTAATTCTAGTTGGCTTCGTATGAATACAAATCTGATTTTCTGAATTATTTCATGCAAATTATTCCTAATTTGTGGAAACTTGGTTTGGAGAGAATTCATCCTGTTTTAGGCCCTAACATTAGCCAATCTTTATATGATTTGTATGCTGGAATTTTATCTGCAAATTGTCTTCAGTGTGGAGGGTTTTTCGAGTTGGATTTGGTGATAAGAAGAGGACATTGAAATCAGTTTGGTGGCATTGAGGATTTGAAGTGGAAAAGACATCAATTCAGCGCCTTGTCTTCACTTGGTGTGAACCATAGTGGCTAAAACTCATAAAGTACTTTTCTGATTATTGTTGAGGGATTGCAAGTATGAGATTTTCAATTTGGCAGTACATATGCAACCCTAGGGTTGGCTGGTTTTAATTTTCAGAATTCAGATTTTGTTTAGAATTTGTTTAGGGGTTTGTTGGAAAACCCTCTTTTGTATCATTATTGAGGGCAGTTAGAGCTAGATATTAAATTTTGAATTCAATCTATATAAGTAGATATTTGTCTACCCAACCACATTTTGGAACCCTTATAGGGACAATTCCTATATATCTTATTTGGTCAGCATGGGGGTTCCTATCTCTAGCTATATAGAGGCGGGAGGTGCCTATCTATATGTATATAGAGGCCCCATCCCCTAACATCCATTGAGAAAATAAAAAAGAGTGTAGGGCACTTCCTCCTACCTATGGCTTTGAAGTGTAGGTTGGCTTGTTTCTTTTTCCCACTATTGGTTGAGACAAAGTCTTTATGGAGGGCCTATATCCATGCAATGGCCCTTGACACACACCTACTCCATATGGCGCAGAGAAGGCCATATAGATAAGATTTATATAGGATTTGATAGCTGCCGAGTCTAGTGGATAACCAGCCCCATATACCCCATACATAGATGAGTGATTGTTTGCAAAGTGGTGCAACGTGTTTCTCTTGATACATCGATGGGCCTTGACACTCAACCATTTATAGAGGAGAGAGCAGAGGAGGGAGGTTTACTTTATTCCTACATTTCCTTCCAAGTAGTTATAGTAGCCGTTGAGTGGTCATGGGTATGGTAGAGACTCGGCATCCAAAAAAGAAAAAATGGAGGGAATAGCTAGTCGTTGTAAATGCCTTCATGGAGGATAGGCCGATAAACTATACGGATAGGGCCTACTGAGAACTATCTCTATCTATATAAGGGGGATGTGACTCGGTGATCTGCTAAACTATTATATACAAGCTTCATGTTGGGTTGGGATAGTATATTTCATAGAGGGGAGGGGGCTCATCGCCATAATGAATTAATCCTAACCCAATCCCAACTCAATATATATTCAGACAGGCATGGGGCCTACCACACATATAAAGATAGGGGGATAGGGTTGTCAAGAGAAGATAGGGGAGGGCCCGTCACAATCCGTCTAAGGGATTCAAACCCATCTCATAAGTGCATTTCAAAAATCCTCCGTCAAAAAACAATCAAAATTTAGATGTTAAATGTCATTATTGGAGTATTATTTTTTTTATTAAATAACAAAAGAAGGGCTATGTTACTAAATAGCCGTCAAAAAGTTGTAGCCATTGGCAGCTTGACAATGGCAGGTATTTAAGAATCGTTGGTGACAAAACTGACAAGATTGAGATTTCGATGTTGAAATATGTGTAATCTCTGAATATTTCAAAGTCTGATAACTGTTGTCTACGAAGCAACCTAGTGAATATTTCATTTTAATTGAAATTTCCCTCTATCCCAGATGGTCGTATACTTCTTTATTGTGCATTAATGTTGATCTTATCGTCTCTTTTCTTGTAATTGAAGCCAAGTCTGGAGTATACTTGAAGATCAATAGAGAGGTCTTTTGTATTAGTTTGTGTATAAAAAAATAAGCAGCGAAGCTCTGTTAATCTATAACACAAGTTTTAGTTGGGTTATTTGTCTGTATGGTTTTTTGTATAACCTATATCATTTTGGTTTTTTTTGAATGCATATTGTTCTCCTTATTTTATTTCCTTTCATTGCATATGTAAATAAGATCCTTGGCATTTGCAGTAGCATACAACATATATCTTTTCGTTATGTTTTCTCCTTTCCTTTTGCCACGTATACACATCCATTCAGTGGTCGTCTACAGTATAAACTAGCGAAGGGTTTCCAGTTTTTAATCCTACATACATCTTCCAAGGGTTTCGTTTTTAATTCTACAGTCTATTCTAACCCTTCATTCAAAAGATTTGATCTTTGATCAGGAATATTTGCTACAATTTACACTAGCTTGTCTACCATGGAACATACCATACTTGTTGGCTATCGCTCGATTGGTGCTCAGTGAGGGCTCTCAATTGCCGTGAGCTGCTTTCACCATCACTACATGTCTCCGTTAGTTTTCCCTGACATAAGTGTATCTCCATTACAAGAAACCTAGAGAAGTTAAGTACAACTTTAGTGTATGTAATGTTGTGTTTGTCTGTTTTGTAAGCTTCCTCTTTTTTCCATTTATTTACTAAAGATTAATCAGGTTTTAGAGGGTTATCCATCACCGCATGTCTCTGTCAGTTTTTCCTAACATAAGTGTATCTCTATTATAAAAAACCTAGAGAAGTTAAGTACAACTTTAGTGTATGTAATTTTGTGTTCCTCTGTTTTGTAAGCTTCCTCTTTTTTTCCATTTATTTACTGAAGATTAAGTGGGGTTTAGAGGGTTAAATATAGTGGCAAGTCTGCTATTTTGGCAGTGGTACCAAAAATAACTCCCAAGCAGACCGTTTTGATTCTAAAAGTTATGGGTTTGATTGAAAAAGTTGTGTCAGGATTGAGTCAAAAAAAGGTTTCACTTTACTATTTTTGCTTTAGATTATTTTGAAAGATGCCTGATGGATCTTTTCTATTGAACTGCTGTAATTTTTGTATTTTCTTTTGAAATTTGTGTTTTTCTTTGTTTTTGGTTTTTTGACAAATTTTGCAATAAGGAAATAATTGAAATGCGAATGCATAAACAAAGTATGGAAATTAAACCTAGGTGCAACCAAACCCAGATTTTGAAGGAGCAGAATTTCTCAATATTTAATATAAAATCGCTGATTACAGAATGCTAATAATCCAGGTGGAAAACAATGTTAACAGCCAACCTGAATCGCTGAATATTCACTGAGAACATAATAGAATAACGGTCAGCTAGTTGACTCCTTGATAGATGCGCTATGGTGATGAAAATCGCTGTCAAGTACAGCCGTACGAATTCTGATTCTATCAGGTACAGCAGCGCCAAGAAAGTCTTCACAACCTAAAGTCGCACCTCTCTGACTGCTGCGTTCTGTCCAAAGCACATCCAATCACCTTGCCAAGGGGAATAAACAATTTCCACGGACCAGGATAGATACGAACCAATGTGGGGGCTACGTCCCACAAGTCAGCTCTTGGGGTTTGCGTCCCAAAGCTCCACGCCTTCCAAGCGCACTCTCCAAAGGAAAATGAAATATTAATCGATGCCTTCTTCCTTTCCTCCAATCGCCTCTTATAGCCTTTTTCAAACTTATCCGATCCCCTAAAAGTGGACCAAGGGCGCTTAAGTCATGATTATTATAATTTCCTTTTAAGAGGCCGAGTGCATAGAAAATAATGTCTGTTTCCAATTTAACAGAAATCCGTCCCCCGAAAGGCTCTGACTTATGAATGAAATATTTAGGAAAGTTCGAGACCTTTCCAACGAGCTATTACACTTCAGTACACGCATCCAGAAGAGGCCAAAAACTCCTTATAACCCCAAATTGGCTATAAATTTAGCCTTATTTAAATAAAAGACGGAAACTTGGTAATATTAAAAATATAACCCAAGTAACCAAGAAATGCCCAACCGACCTCATGAACCATCAAAACAACTTGTCACCTGTCTGTGACTGAAGTTGGAAATCAAGGAACCACTGGCAGTCTCATCCCTAAAATCTAGAGATGCTCCTAAAAACTAGGGAACAAGCCCTATCTCCCTGAAACTGAACCCCAAAGAGTAATCTCATAGAGTCCCAACCCTGGGCCTGACCATGTCTCCTAAAAAGTAGGAGTAACCTCCACAAATGTAGGAACTGCCTCCCAAGAACAAGGAATGTCTCCCAACTGATCAATAACCGCCAGAACACCAAGTCTCCAACACTAAAAAACCAAACTGGGTCTCTATACCACCCTGTCAACCTACAAGACCCCAGAATAAGCTGACTCACATGTCACTGTTAGACTGGGCTAGAGTGGGGACATGACAGTCCTCCCCTCTCGGAGATGCTTGCCCACAAGCAACTGCAATGCTGGATGCTGTAAAATGCTCTCCCCCTCCCAGGTGGCATCCTCTATGGGAAGATCTCTCCATCGAACCAAATACTCTCAAATCACCCATCTCCTCAGTTGTCGTTCCCTTACCTCAAGAATCTCATCAGGCACCATAATCAAATTACCTTCCTTCATCCATAGGAGGTAACTCGGGTGAAACTGTTATATGCTGTCCAAGGGCCCTTTTTAGGCGAGATACATGAAATACATTATGAATTCTGTTGCCTGCCGGTAACTCAATCTCATATGCAACCTCTCCTACTCGTCTGAGCACTCTGTATGGACCATAGAAACGTGGTTTGAGCTTTTCAGCGCCCCCCTTTTTAAGGGTGCTCTGTCGATATGGTTGTAAGCGCAGAAAGACCATATCATCCACCTCAAATGCTCTCTCAATCCGGTGTCTGTCAGCGTACATCTTTTGCTGATTTTGGGCCTGCTGTAAATTCTCTCTGAGGGATCTCATGATATCCTGGTTCTCCTGTAACCAATCCTGAGCCAAGGGAACTCTACTGTCGCCAAGTGCCATATTAGTGAAAGATAATGTCTTATATCCATAGAGAGCTCTAAAAGGCGTCATGCCAATGGACATATGGTGCGAGGTATTATAACAATACTCGCCCAAATACAACCAACGAACCCATGCCTTTTGTTGCCCTGACACATAGTTACGCAAATATCCCTCAACCCACTTATTGACTATTTCGGTCTGCCCATCCGTTTGAGGGTGGTAACTAGTACTAGGTGTCAACATGGTGCCTGTAAGCCTGAAAAGTTCCTGCCAAAAGGAACTCATGAACCTGCTATCCCTGTCACTCACAATGGTCTTGGGAAGACCATGGAGGCTAAACACCTCTCTGAAAAATAACTCAGCCACCTGTGATGCTGTAAAATCTAGTGCAATGGAAAAGAAGTGGGCGTACTTTGTTAACCTATCCACAACCACATAAATACAATCTTTTCCCTGAACCCGAGGAAGACCTGTCATGAAATCCATTGAAATCCCTGTCCACTTCTGTTCTGGTATAGGTAAGGGCTGCAATAATCCTACCGGGTAAGTATGTTCCGACTTGTTCTGCTGACAAGTCACACACTCCCGAACATGCCTCAAAACATCATCTTTGAGACCCTTCCATGAGAATCTCTCTCGAATCGCCCTATAAGTCTTCACATATCCTGGATGTCCTGCCATAAGAGTATCATGATGAGCCTGCAAAATTTGTTCCTTCAACTGTGAACCTGGAACAAGATAAACCCTGCCTTTGTAGTAGATAATGTCATCTACCACACTATATCTGTCATCTACTACCACACCCTCCATGATCTCACAAGCATACTGATTCTTGGAATACTCAACTAAAAGTTGAGCCTTCCAATCCGCTGAAATCTCGCTCAATGAGCAAAGGGCAGCCAATGAAGGTTTCCTAGAGAGCACATCAGCCACAATATTATTCTTTCCCTTTATGAATTCGATATCAAAGTCATAAGCCTGAATTTTGCTAATCCATTTTTGCTGTCTATCATTGAGCTCCTTCTGATTTAGGAAATATTTTAGACTATTGTGGTCAGTTCTTACCACAAATTTGCTGCCAACAAGGTACTGTCTGAACTTGGCCAACGCATGCATGATAGCCAACATTTCCTTGTCGTAAGTAGAGTACAACCTTTCATTATTTTGCAACTTTCTACTCTCATAGGCAATAGGATGTTTGTTCTGCATCAACACGGCTCCTATACCCAATCCCGAAGCATCACACTCTAGAACAAATGGCTGTGAAAAATCAGGTAGTGCCAAAACAGGGCAAGTGCTCATAACCTCTTTGAGTCTATCAAAAACCTCCTGTGCAAGTTCTGTCCATTTGAAGGCTCCTTTCTTAGTAAGATCTGTCAAAGGTGCTGCCAACTGAGAGAACCTCTTAACAAATCTTCTATAATAAGCACACAATCCAAGGAATCCACGTAACTCAGTAATGTTCTGAGGTACGGGCCAATTCTGAATTGCCTGAATCTTCTCCTCATGCACCTTAACCCCATCAGCACTGATTACATGTCCCAAATATAGCACCTCCCTTAATCCAAACTCACATTTGGAGAGCTTAGCAAATAGAGACTGGTCCTCCATTATGCTAAGTACCTCCTCAAGATGTCGGAGATGATCCTCCCAAGTATCACTGTACATCAATATATCATCAAAGAATACTAGAACCGACTTCCTCAACTGCTTGTTGAAGATATGGTTCATACAGGACTGGAAGGTAGCAGGTGCATTGGTAAGGCCAAATGGCATTACCAGGAACTCATAGTGCCCATAGTGACAACGGAAAGCAGTCTTGTGTACATCCTCGGCTCGTACACGAATCTGATGGTAACCAGAGCAAAGATCAATCTTAGAGAAATATAGAGCCCCATGAAGTTCATCCAACAACTCATCTATGCGAGGAATAGGATATCTGTTTTTGATAGTTTTCTTGTTCAAAGCTCTGTAATCAACACACATCCTTAGAGTCCCATCCTTCTTCTTAACCAACACTACCGAAGAAGCCAAGGGACTGGAACTAGGCCGAATGAACCCCATATCCAACAATTCATGAATAGTCTTCTCAATTTCATCCTTGTAAGCTCTAGGATGACGATATGGAGTAGTAATCACTGGCTTTGCTCCCTCCTCTAACTCTATTCCATGCTCAAAACCTCTATCTGGAGGCACTCCAGGAGGTATATCACCAAAGACTCTACCATGACGATCCATCACTGACTGAATGTCCACATGAAACACACGGCCGTCCAGAGGTGTGGGTGTTTTGGGCTTAACCAAACAATGCGTAGCCCAGAGTACATCATTATGCCTAAGGATAGCTTCCATCCTACGAGAAGTCACCTCTCTAGGCCCACCATCAGAAGCTGCCCTTAAAATCACCTTCTTCCCTCTAGAAAGAAACTCTAATTGCATAAGACGGTGATCAATAATGTAGCGTCCAATACCTTGTAACCACTGCATGCCCAACACCACATCATAATCCTCTATAGGAAGTACATAAAAATCATCAGTCAAAGTATGGTCCCCCATCTGAATACTAAGCTGCAGAATCCGTTTGTTACAACTCAAAATTGCACCATCTGCTACCTTCACTCCAAAGCCGCCAAACTCCTCATACTGTAAGCCACGCCTCTCAACTAATTTTTTATCAATAAAGTTATGCGTAGCACCTGTGTCAACCAAGCTAGTGACTCGCTTACCCTTAAGTGTACCTTTCAACCGGAAGGCATGAAACTTAGGATAACTAGAGAGGGTAGCCATGGCTACTTTGGCGGATGCCAAAGGCTCAGGGGTGTCTAGCTCCAACTGTGTCTGAACCTGCTCAACATCTTCTGTATTATCCTCAGAATCAGTATCAGGAACCTCCTCATCCCCTAACTCAGAAGTCACCTCAATCAAATGAACCTTTCCTTTGCCCATGCAACGGTGTCCTGGTTCCCATGGATCTTTGCAGGAAAAACATAACTTTTTCCTTCTCAGTTCATTTCTCGTCTCCTAATTCATCCAAGGGATTTTAGATGAAGTTCCTCCTTTGTTCTGTGACGTATTGGCCTTCTGGGTAGGCCGTGAGTCTCTAAATGGTTTCTTATCTGCCTGATAAGAAGTGGGAACAGTATCCAATCTCAATGTCACCTCGATAGCCTCCTTAAGAGTTGCTGGTTGGAAAGCACGAACCAGGCCCTTAAGTCTGTCTTGTAATCCTTCAATAAATAACATCACGCTCCGTCTCTGAGGCATGTCAGGTACCATGACCGCAATACGCCGAAACTCATTAACATAAGCTTCTACGTGACCAATCTGTCTTAGATGAGCCAACTCCCTGTAGTAAAGTTCTGGATCCTTACGGTCAAACCGTGCAATGAGCCGCTCAGTGAACTCAGCATAGGAGTGAACCAAGGCGTGATCCTGGGTGATCAAACCATGGTGCCACCAATCATATGCAACCCCCTCTAAGTGCAACACTGCAAACTGAATAGCCTCACGCTCAGGCATGGGCCTCAAGGAAAGATATATGTCCAGCTTGTGGACCCACGCTCTTGCACTAGTGTCACCAGAGCCATTATATGGGGCCAATGTAATCTTCCCAGTAGCTCTATTGAGGTCATGATTCTGCTGCTGCTGGGGTGGTCTATTACCCCGATCTCCCCTGAATCTGGCTGCATCTCTACGCTGTGCACAATACTGAGGAAGTGGAAAGACGTCCCGAACCTCAGGAGGTAGAGCTCTCCACTCAGCTGTAACCGCCAAAACTGACTCCTGAAATCCATTCTCTGGTGGTTCCACCTGCGCTGGCTGTTCTCCTGGTATGAATTGGGGTAGCAATGGCCTATTCGGAGTAGGCGTATGATGACGATGCCTCCTACTGGACTGAACGGAACTCCCTGCCGAAGAGTGGGAATGATAGCTGCGTTGACTTCCTGCTACTGAAACAGATCTACTCCGCCTGCCTCTATGTCTATCCATCTCCAACCGCTCTAATGTATCCTGTAATCGGTCTAAGGTCTGGGCAATCCTGGGTTGAGTGGTGATGAAAGTCATCATCTCTCTCTCTACATCATCCTGATTCCTCTGAGCATCCCTCTGTTCTTCTGCCATAATAGGCTCTTGTTCTATTCCCAACTCCCGCTTGTACTGAGCTCTTCTGCGTGTATAATATCTGTTTAAATCAGCTCTTCCCGGATGCATAGAAAACAAATTCACTGAACCCCTTAGGTTGGCAGGACAGAAGCTCTGATACCACTGAAAGATCCCTGATGGATCTTTTCTATTGAACTACTGTAATTTTTGTATTTTCTTTTGAAATTTGTGTTTTTCTTTGTTTTTGGTTTTTTGACAAATTTTGCAATAAGGAAATAATTGAAATGCGAATGCATAAACAAAGTATGGAAATTAAACCTAGGTGCAACCAAATCCAGATTTGAAGGAGCAGAATTTCTCAATATTTAATATAAACTAGTTGTTTACAGAATGCTAATAATTCAGGTGGAAAACAATGTTAACAGCCAACCTGAATCGCTGAATATTCACTGAGAACAGAATAGAATAACGGTCAGCTAGTTGACTCCTTGATAGATGCGCTATGGTGGTGAAAATCGCTGTCAAGTACAGCCGTACGGATTCTGATTCTGTTAGGTACAGCAGCGCCAAGAAAGTCTTCCCAACCTGAAGTCGCACCTCTCTGACTGCTGCGTTCTGTCCAAAGCACATCCAATCACCTTGCCAAGGGGAATAAACAATTTCCACGGACCAGGATAGATACGAACCAATGTGGGGGCTACGTCCCACAAGTCAGCTCTTGGGGTTTGCGTCCCAAAGCTCCACGCCTTCCAAGCGCACTCTCCAAAGGAAAATGAAATATTAATCGATGCCTTCTTCCTTTCCTCCAATCGCCTCTTATAGCCTTTTTCAAACTTATCCGATCCCCTAAAAGTGGACCAAGGGCGCTTAAGTCATGATTATTATAATTTCCTTTTAAGAGGCCGAGTGCATAGAAAACAATGCCTTTTTCCAATTTAACAGAAATCCGTCCCCCAAAAGGCTCTGACTTATGAATGAAATATTTAGGAAAGTTCGAGACCTTTCCAACGAGCTATTACACTCCAGTACACGCATCCAGAAGAGGCCAAAAACTCCTTATAACCCCAAATTGGCTATAAACTTAGCCTTATTTAAATAAAAGACGGAAACTTGGTAATATTAAAAATATAACCCAAGTAACCAAGAAATGCCCAACCGACCTCATGAACCATCAAAACAACTTGTCACCTGTCTATGACTGAAGTCGAAAATCAAGGAACCACTGGCAGTCTCATCCCTAAAATCTAGGGATGCTCCTAAAAACTAGGGAACAAGCCCTATCTCCCTGAAACTGAACCCCAAAGAGTAATCTCATGGAGTCCCAACCCTGGGTCTGACCATGTCTCCTATAAAGTAGGAGTAACCTCCACAAATGTAGGAACTGCCTCCCAAGAACAAGGAATGTCTCCCAACTGATCAATAACCGTCAGAACACCAAGTCTCCAACACTGAAAAACCAAACTGGGTCTCTATACCACCCTGTCAACCTACAAGACCCCAGAATAGGCTGACTCACATGTCACTGTTAGATTGGGCTAGAGTGGGGACATGACATATTTTCATGCCAGTGTCGTTTGCAGCTGGGGATATATTTGGAGCCTTTTGGGACAATTAAATCAGGTATTGTAGTTTCTCTCTTTTAGTATGGTTTTAGGGTTTAAGTTGTTAAGAATCTCTTGCAATTTAGTTTTTTTTTACATCCTACTTTTGTTTTTATGGAATAAAATTGATAAACAAGAATCTAACAACTTGCATATTTTCTTTAGCATACATTTTGTAAAGATGGAGATTTATGTAGCATTTGATCAAATAAATCACTCTACTTTCTATTTTGGAAATTTATTGTGTGGCATTTGTTTTGCACCTTTCAAATAATGCATTTTCTTTTAAAAACTCCTAAGGTTTTTTCAAAACATCTATTCTATACATAACCTAGTTCCAAAAGATTCAAATGTATATGAAACATTGTAAAGAAGATGAGTAAGAGTAGTTGTAAACACATCTATATAGAAACAGGAAGCTATTTTTTTATTATGCTTAATTTGACATGGAAAGAAAACCATGTATGGATCTTGGAGAATCACTCAATTTATTAAGAGATTTCTTCATTAGCATAGGAATGTAAATTGATGGGGAAATTATCTTGAATGTCTTACTTCCATCTTTCATAAATAATACACAAGTATAGTGGGGGTTACAGTGTTGCATTTTATCTTTCTCCATAGATTTCATAGCAAGCTGAAAAAGGAAGAGAAGAACCATGAACACTACAATATGTAACAAACATTGCCAGTTTAGAAGCTTAGACACTCCAAATTATAAATAATGAGTAATAATAGCATTGTAATCCTTGAAACTGAGTTCCATAGAATGGCCTTCCTATCACGGGAGTATCTGATGCAACTTTGCATAAACTGATAATGCATAGTGTGTCGTCATCCATCGACAAAATAAGACATATTGGCTTATGCAACCAATCAAGACTTGTAATAATTCCTTTTGAAAAATGAAGATCCCTGCACTAATAGGAACTACCTCTGCTATGAAGCAAACTAGAGGCTCTACATCTTGTAAAGACAAAACTTTTGAGGTGAAATTCCATACATCAACCATTTCATCATGATAACCAGCCAATAGAAGATCATGTAGTGTTGATGTCTACCACTACAAAGTAAGAGGAATGATATGATTTTAGGGTTTTAGTGGCGTGTGTACTTAATTTACTCTTGTCAATCGAAGTGCAACTACTACAAATTAATTGTTCATCATGAAAGGGTTGGATGAATAAATACCCTTCAACTTGAAATTAAGACAAGCCCTTCAAATTTGATCACCGCTCCCTCCTATGGGAGGGTGGGTGGCCTCAATAGAAAGATATGACTAGGCCCTATATATAGATAGGCCAAGTGTTTGTTTGCCTTGCCCATCACCACCAAGCATAGTTTGTCCATATCTGGCCCTATCTCCCCTTCTTTAAACCCCATCCCAACAATCAGTGGCCGAACCTTACTCTATATATGGGTTGAACCTTCGTCCAACCCTATCTATCAATACCAACTATCCCATTGGTCAAATATAGATACTCTTTAGATCACATTTGGGAATAGAAACTCATATATATAACTGGATCGAACCTCGGGCTGGGTGGTAACTGATATGATATGAGATTCTTGATTCCATCCGAACCATATATATAGGGTGATGTCTATATCGAGATAGGTTATGGGACACTAGACAAGATAGCATCGATAGATATCTATTCTATATTGTATATAGATAATAAAGATATTTTGTTTTTAGAAACGATAAATACATGGGTTGTAGTTTTGTTCTTAGAACCAATATACACATGGGTTGGGTTATATACGCGATACCATTTGCTTCGCAATAGTTTGGTGGTCGTATATACATTGGGCAACACTGAAGTTATGTCTCTCAATGTATGGTATGGCTTTGAGCAAAGGAGCGAGCTCCACATTTCTTTCCTACCCGGTATCCATATAGGTTCTGGTGCCTGTCGAGATTGGTGGATACTGGTACATACGTAGATAGGTCAAATTCAATGATAAATTTGAAGGGCTAGTCTTAATTTCAAGTTGGGTATTTATTCATCCAACCCTTCCATGATGAAAATTTATAAGAAATAGTTACACTTCGATTGACAAGAGTCAATTACGTACACATGTCACTAAAACCCTAAAACCATATCATTCCTCTTACTTTGTAGTGGTTGACATCAACACTACATGATCTTCTATTTGTTGATTGTCATAATGAAATGGTTGATGTATGAAATTTCACCCCAAAAGTTGTCTTTACAAGATGTAGAGCCTCTAGTTTGCTTCATAGCAGATGTAGTTCTTATCAAGACAGGGATCTTAATTTTTCAAAAGGAATTATTACAAGTTTTGATTGGTTGCCTAAGCCAAGATGTACTACTTTGTCTATGGATGATGACAAAATATGCATTATCAGTTTATGCAAAGTTGCATTAGATACTCCCATTATATGAAGGCCATTCTATGGAACTCAATTTCAAGGATTACAATGTTATTATTACTCGTCATTTATAATTTGGAGTGTCCAAGCTTATAGACTGGCAAGTTTTGTTGCATATTGCAATGTTCATGGTTCTTCTCTTCATTTTTAGCTTGCAATGAAAGCTATGGAGAAAGATAAAATTCGACACTGCAACACCCACTATACTTGTGTATTATTTATGGAAGATGGAAACAAGACAATCAAGATAATTTCCCCATCAATTCTCACTCCTATGCCAATGAAGAAATATCTTAATAAATTGAGTGATACTCCAAGATCCATACATGGTTTTCTTTCCATGTCAAATCAGGCATAATAAAAAAATAACTTCCTATTTATGTATAAATGTGTTTACAACTACTCTTACTCATCTTCCTTACAACGTTTCATATACATTTGAATCTTTTGGAACTAGGTTATGTATAGAATATATGTTTTGAAAAAACCTTGGGAGATTTTAAAATAAAATACATTATTTGAAAGGTGCAAAATAAATGCCACACGATAAATTTCCAAAATAGAAAGCAAAGTGACTTATTCGATTAAATGCTACATAAATCTCCATCTTTACAAAATGTATGCTAAAGAAAATAAATAGCCTGTTAGATTCTTGTTTATCAATTTTATTCCATAAAAACATAGGTAGGATGTTGTAAAAAATTCTAAATTTCAAGAGATTCTTAACAGCGTAAACCCTAAAACCATACTAAAAGAGAGAAACTATAGTACTTGATTTAATTGTCCCAAAAGCCTCCAAATTTATCCCCATCTACAAATGACATTGACATGAAAATAATCTAAAGCAAAAATAGTAAAGTGAAACCTTTTTGTGACTCAATCCTGACACAACTTTTCCAATCAAACCCATAACCTTTTGAATCAAAATGGTCCGATCGAGAGTTATTTTTGGTGCCACTGCCAAAATAGCGAACTCGCCACTATATTTAGCCTTCAAAACCCCACTTTATCTTCAGTGAATAAACAAAGAAAGGGGAAGCTTACAAAACAGACAAACTCAACATTACATACACTAAAGTTGCCAAGGATCTAATTTACATATGCAACGAAAGGAAATAAAAAAACAAGGAGAACAATATGCCTTCAAAATAAATCAGAATGATATACGTTATTCAGAAAACTATACAGCAAATAACATAGCTAAAACTTGTATTAGATATTGGATAAAGCTTCGCTACTCATTTTTTTATGTAGACTAATACAAAAGACCTCTCTATTGTTCTTCGAATATACCCCAGACTTGGCTTCAATTACAAGAAAAGAGAAGAAAAGATCAAACATTAATGCACAATAAAGAAGTATACGACCGTTTGGGATAGAGGGAGATTTCGAGTAAAATGAAATATTCACTAGGTCGCTTCACTAAAAACAGTTATCAGACTTTAATGCTTTAGTAGGCAAGATTACACATATTCCAACATCGAAATCTCAATCTTGTCAGTTCTCTCACCAGTAATTCCCAGATACCTACCACTGCCAAGCTGCCAGCGGCTATAACCGTTTGACAGCTATTTAGTAACATAGCCCTTCTTTGGTCATTTAATAAAAAAATTAATACTTCGATAATGACATTTAAAATCAAAATTTTGATTTTTTTTACTATGGATTTTTGAAATGCACTTTTGAGACGGATTTGAACCCCTTGGATGAGCTGTGACTGGTTCAATTTTGATTGTTGGTCGAATGTATCCTTCACAATATCATTAGCTTTCTAGTAATCTTCCCAATTTAAGCAATGAGTAGTTGGAAATGGGTTTGACTCCAATTTTTTCCTTTATGATTTGTTACAGATTTTCACTTTTGTGGCTAGTTCACTGGTCCAAGTGACTGTTTACAATAGGTATAGGCAATCAAGTCTGAATCTTCTAAGCACCTGATGTCACTTCCTCCCCAGCTACTTTCAGCTTCTGATACTTCCAACTGTCCAATCTCAGCTAACAACAATTCAATTTATGTTTCTGAGATAATGACTTGGATGATATCGATATCACCTGAATGCCTCTTTCTCCAAAATCTTACGGACCTCCTTATATCCCTTGATTTCTACTTTATCACTTATTGCTTCCTTGACACTCGTAATTGTTGTTTACAAACATGACAAAACATTCCTTGTGCTACTATATGGCTTGGTGTTCTTTTATAGCATATTTGGAAAGCACAATAAGCATATATAACAGCAGAAATAAATTACAGAATATAACATCTATGAACAATCAACTATGTATGCAAATAACAACAATAGATTGGTATAGCTTGTTATCATCAAAGGGGTACTTGGATGCACATGGTATATAGTTGAGCACCAAGTATGCTAAGTTTGATTAAGTTTCTTAACATTCTCTAATTAAGTTTAGTTATTATATTGAAAAGGTATCATCAAAGGTCACCCAAGTACCTCTTAAGCTGCCTACAGTGTTGTTGACCTTTTTTAGAGTAATGAGGACTTTGCTTCACAATTTGTGTACTGCTGAAAAAAAATAGAATTAGACACCCAGAAAGTAAATATTAGTGGAAGGGAAATTGCCCTTGGCCTCCCCACATGATGCAATGGCTGATCTTGTGGCAGCATTATTGTATGAATTGATGCATCGGGGCAAAGAACAGAATTGGACTTATTTCCATATGCATAAACACGGCAATGGGGCACCAATGTCTTTGAGCATGGGAATGTTCTAGACCCACTCAGCAATGGTTAGAAAGCCCTAAGTAATTATTTGCTTTCAATAGATGCACAATAGAAAAGACTCTTTGAATACCTGAGAAAGAAGTTATCTTGTGGTTTTAACTTGTTTTTAAGTTCATTTATGTGTCAATACTACATATATTTTATGGGGACTGAACACGTTACAAAAGTAAATTCTTTCATGAAAGGTTGGGTCTCTGTTTTCAAAGGAAGTCCCAAGGTCAACGATTTGCATCCATATTATTGCATCAAAAACAGATCTATTGTAAAAGATTGGACCATGAGGGCAAAAGTTGGATCCTTTAATATCGAAGGAAATATTTTGGACGCATCTGCAATAGTAAACTAAAGGTTCAAAATGTCTTACATGATGGTCAGTCCACTTCTACAGTGACAACTTGGGCTTCAAAACTTATTATTGCATAAAATACAAAAATATTGTCCTATTGAGGAGTAAAATATTTGACTGAGTTATGGGATAAACGTTGGGTTCTTCAATTTCAAAGGCAATATTTTGAACACATATCCAATAGTAAATTAAAGGTTAAAAATGTCATCCATGATGATCAATCCACTTCTAAACTGACAAAATTTGGTTTTGAAAACTTAAAGATTAGGGCATGTACTAGTAGGGTAAACTATCCTCAGTTAGTCTCCTCAAGGATAGGATATTTTGAGTTTTGAGAAAATGCTATGGTGATAATTAGTAGCAGAAGGGATGCAACTGCTAGATGTGACTACCCTAAATAAGATAGATGTGCACATATCACAAATATAAGAGCACTTCCTTCTCCATGTAAACCCACCTCGCATTTCATCCCATCTTCGCACTTGTGTCAATTTCAATTAGCCAGCAATGGAAAAGGGTGGGGAAAAGTACTTGGAGCTAGCCACCACTTCTTATGTTAATGCCCTTTCAAGACGATAATCATCCCTCCAAGCATAATTTTGGGAACAATATAGTTTCATAGCTTCTTAAGAAGCTTATCCAAACAATTGGGAAGGTTGCTTATTATTGAGCACTATCTAACTCCTCTTCGAACTCAAACTACAAACCATGTTATTAAAAGAGATAAATAGCACATGTATTCCGCAGCTTACATGAATATCATTTGATAGGATCATAATGTCCAAAAACTAGACTTTTTAGGACAGTTAAATTTGGAAGTGTCACAATGCAATTTGCTCACATGGTTTGTAAATTTCCTTTTGAAAGTAGAGTTGATGATGTAATGGACTTGAGTGTTCCAGGGGAATGAAACAATGTCATTGATCAATTTCAAAGAAGAATCCACCATGCTTATCTTCATATTATCCATAACATTAAGGAAATTCCTCAAATAATGATAATTTGATTAAGAATTATATAAATTTTCAAATAAAATTAAATGTATTTTATTTGAAAAGAGGATCTCTCAATGGGTTTAAATAAGATATTCAATGAATTGTCTTGGTGTTTCTTGCCACCTACCTTTGCATAATTTACAGTATATGCAATATGTGTTGCTCCAAAGACAATTTCTAATCCCTATAAAATAATCAATCAACTAAATTCAGCAAACCCATTCCCATATTCACTGACCTCTACTCCTAGTATGTAGGATTTTTCTCGAGGGCTCAAGCTTATGTAACCTTGGAGAATTTTTAAGAGAAGAAAAACCAGAAAAGCTTTAAAGAACTATTATCAGAGTTTCCTACTAAAGAGTACAACATTTGACTAAGAGATTTGAGCAGGAGTTGGGTCTTTCATTTTCCAAGGGAAAATTGGTAATCAATACTCCTTGTAGAAGTTGGGTAGAATCATTTCCCATTGACAAACTCAATTCAAGGGATTTGGTTTTTATTTCCATGTTTTATGTGTGAATAGAAACCCCAGGGAAACAGGGCATTTCCATGTTTTACTCCTTGTAGAAGTTGGGTTCAAACATTTCCCATTGACAAACATAAATGACGCCACTCATGACCATGCCGTAGCATATGGTGCACCTG
Source organism: Torreya grandis (assembly GCA_037957365.1). NCBI lineage: Eukaryota > Viridiplantae > Streptophyta > Pinopsida > Cupressales > Taxaceae > Torreya > Torreya grandis. The sequence continues at coordinate 8,130,630 of JARHVA010000030.1, forward strand.
TAATGGTAAACTAAAGGTTGAAGATGACCTAAATGATAAGTTCACTACTAACGTGAAAAACTTTGGTCATGCGATGTTAACGGTTAATTCAAAGTCCCATGGCACATTTTAAGAAGGCAATTTCTTCTCAAAAGTAACTCCTCTATAATAGAATGTTTTGATCTTGAAGCGAATTAAATGGAGTTTATCAATCATAAAAGGGATCAAACTGGTTGTGAATTTCTTGAAAGCAATATAGATTATTACCAGAAAATCTTTGAATAACTAACAAATTTTCCTACTAAAGAGTACAATATTTAACTACAAGATTTGAGCAAGAGTTGGGTCTTTCATTTTTCAAGAAAAAAATTGTAATCAATCAAATCCTTGTGTAAGTTTGGTAGAAACGCTTTCCATTGACAAATTCAATTCTAGGGGAATATTCATCACTGGGGTTTGGATTATTTCCATGGTTTATGTGTGGATGTAACATAGGTTGTTGACCTCTAAGCACACAAATAACGCTACTCCTGATCATGTCATAGCATATATGCATTCAAAATGTAGAAAATGCTCCTGTAATGGTGAACTAAAGGTTGAAGATGACCTTGATAATGTCATGTCCCCTTCTCAGTGACATCTCTCAGAGTACAAGATTAGCCTATCATACGACCCTCGTAGGCTGATAGTTTGGATAGAGGGTCACTTTGGAGCTTGGCACATGCTTCAGTTGGCAAAGTTTGATCAATTGGCTTTCGTTTGGGCTCGATCGGAGACTCCTGGCAGAAGTTACTATTTTTAGCAGTTCTTGGTGGTCAGAGTGGGACCCCTGCTACTTTTAGCAATGTGGGTTGACAGCATTCGGAATCACTTCAGTATATGACCGCTTCAGACGGTTCAGTCATCGGGCGAGTAACGAGGGAAATATTAATATTTAATTATATTAATTAAATATTAATATTGCGAGACTATTATATTAAGTTATAATTAAAAATTATAGCTTAAGTGATTTTAATGCTGAGGGGGCGCCCATCATCAGGAAGGGGCCAAATTTAAGATTATATGTTATTATAAAATTTGGCCTAAGCTATGAAAAGATTAAAATATTAAAGAAGTGCGATTTTTTTAATTGAAAGCCCTATTATGGAGGAAATCGCACCTCTTTGGTTACTTATGCCTTTGCATTGGGAATCGTGCCATTATGTCATTTTGGAGAATTGAAAATTGATCAACTTTGGTCTGAGCAAGAAGCTTCAGGATTTCAAATTCGAATTCCTTGGGCAACGTGCCATCTCCATTGAAAGCAATTCAGAGGGTGTGAAATAACACATGATTTATTGCAGCAGGGGTTTCTTCATTCAGGAGAAATCATTGATCTTCAGAGGATATTCATTTACAGGTTTTCAGCAGAGTTATTCATTCAACAGACAGGGTTTACTTAGGCGCCTATTCTTGGAGATCTGGAGAGTCAGAAGACAGACCGTACAGCATCATTAATTGTTGGTTTTGACCCAGCCGTACATGTACCTGTCTGTACTATTAACCAGCAGGCCGTACCTTCTTGTCATTGGGAAATACGCCTTGCTTTTGGTCTGGTTCTTCCTCACTTTGGAGCGCAATTGTATTGAGGGCAAGCAGAGATCACCAGTTTCAAAAAAGAATGTCAAATATATGCAGCCGTACCATCTCCAACAGGGCATTTAATGCTGTACCAAAATAACCAGGTTTTTAATATATTATTGCTTTTTACCTTATATGCATCTGGTTTTAATTGTAATCGATTCAGGAAGATTTAATATTAAAAGAAGCTTGGAGTTTGCAGTATAGTATTCAATTTACAGAGTTAGATATTTTTATAGAATTTATTTATCATTTTATGCAAAAATCGCATTTCCTTCAAATACTGGCAAAAAACCCAAAAACATCAAAAAAATTCAAAAACTTCAGAAAAAACCAAATAAATAGTCAGTTGTCAGAATCAGAGGGAACTTGGGGTTCCTACAGTGGTATCAGAGCTAAATCCTGCCATTCTACGGGTTTAGCTATCTTATGCAGCCAGATCAGATTGGGTCACCCAGGTATTACACGCGCAGGCGAGCCCTGATTGACAGGCAACGGAGTTTGAGCAGGTAGCCGGGAAATATGGCTGACAGAACAGATATACCTAGGACGGGACATAATGACAGAGATCAGGAGGGTGCAGAGTTCATGCATACGCTCAGAGATCTTCGTGCAGGGCAACGGTGGTCCGATAATGTATTACAGCAGGTGGCAGCGGCACTGCAGAGGTTGGGTACTTCGAGGAGACCGTCACCTAACCGTGACGAGGACAGGAGTGATGCAGGGTCACGGAGGGCTACTAGGACAGCGTCACGGACAGCAGATAGGCCTACTAGGCCCACTTTCACGAGACAAGAGCCCGACGAGGCTATACCAGATGAGGAGCATGATGAGTTATTCGCTGATACCCTTATGGCAGCTCATGAAGAATGGGAGTTGGTACCGCCTGCAATCAAAGAGATGATCACTTTTGACCATTTTATTACACAGAGGCGAGAGCATAACAGATCTCGACAGGATAGGAGACCTCGTCAGTAGAATAGTGATCTAAAACATGCTACGAACCGGCTCACATTGGCGACGTTCGATGGTAGTGGTAAGATGACAGCCCAAGCTTGGATTAGCAAGCTTGATACCTTCCTTACACTGCGCCCGATGGCTGAGAGTGACGCCATTAGATATGCTACATTGCATCTTGAGGGAGTGGCCTATGACTGGTGGCACCACGGTATGGTGACTTTACAGCATGACAGGATCACTAGATACCAGGAGTTTGTGGACAGGTTGGTTGAGCGCTTTGACAGGAAGGATCCAGAAACTTACTTCCGAGACTTAGCACAGTTGAGGCAGAGTGGCAGTGTAGAGACCTATATAGGTGACTTCCAGAAGTTATCCGTTATGGTCCCTAACATCTCAGAGAGGCGCTTAGTAGTACTCTTCATGGAGGGGTTGTCGGAACCATTGCGAGGTTGGATCAAAGCTTTTGATCTTCCTTCGTTACAGGAGGCGATGAAGAAAGCACGAAACATGGAGTTAGTAGCACCATCGATTAAATTCAGCTCCAGAGGTTCTTCATCATTCAGGGATAACAAGGGCTTTAACAGGAACAAGGATAAGTCTGATTTTAGCAAAGAAAAATCAAACTCTAGGAATGATCCAAAAGGTAAATCAGCAACCCCACCTTTGGATCATGAGGCCCTTAATGACCTACGCAGGAAGAAGCTTTGCTTCTACTGCAAAGGACCATATGACGCCAATCACGATTGTCCTCTAAGACCTAAGGGCAAGGCAAATCGTATAATGTGGGCGTTCTATGAGGACTCGGAATCAGAGGATTCCGAACAGCAGGAGAGTTCCGAGGATTCAGAGCCAGAGGCTCCAGAGCTTAGAGTTGAGACAGAGCCCGAGCTTCAGGTACAGGAGGCTCGTTTATCTAGTATCCAGCAGGAGGGTTCTTTCAGGATTCGTGGTGTTTTGGCAGGACAGAGGGTCATTACCCTACTTGATACAGGAGCCACGCATAACTTCATAGATGCTAGATTTGTTGAGAAACGTGGACTCATCACTGAGGAGTTCGAGGGCATAAGAGTCAAAGTGGCCGATGGGTACACTTTGAAATGTGAACGCATGATTAGGGATCTCCCTTTATGCTTGAACAATTATGAGTTCAAGGCAGATTACTATGTTGTTAATATGGGGGACATTGATTTGGTCTTGGGGATGAAGTGGTTACATTCATTGGATGAGGTCACACTTCGTCTCAAGGACATGGAGATCCGTTTTGATGTTGACGGGAAGACACACATACTTAAGGCAATTCGGGACAGCAACATCAAAACAATTTCTTTCTGCCGGATGGAGCGGCTTATGCGTCACGACATGGTAGAGTGGGTTGCCGAGTGTCATTTAGCACCTATACAGGAGGGACAGAAAAAGATAGAATATCATCCGGATATACAGGAGTTGAGAGTCAGGCATGACAAGGTGTTCAGTGATATTCCGCCAGGTAGACCTCTAGACAGGGGCATAGAGCACATCATTGAGCTCGAGGAGGGTGCGAAACCCATTATGATAACTCCTTACAGGCATCCAAAAAGATTGAAGGATGAGATAGAAAAGACAATAAAGGAGTTACTTGCTATGGGTCACATTCGGCCTAGCAAGTCACCATTTGCTTCTTCGGTTGTTTTGGTGAAGAAGAAGGATGGGACTTTACATATGTGCATTGATTACAGGGTCCTGAATAAGAGGACAATTAAGAATAGATACCCGATACCGAGGATTGACGAGCTTATTGATGAGCTCCATGGGTCATGTTACTTCACTAAGATTGATTTACGGTCGGGATATCATCAGATCAGGGTCCGAGAGCAGGACATAGAGAAGACTGCCTTCCGATGCCATTGTGGGCACTTCGAGTTCGTAGTGATGCCATTTGGACTCACTAACGCACCAGCCACTTTTCAGTCTACGATGAACAGGGTTTTTCATTCATTACTGAGGAGGTTTGTGTTGGTCTTTTTCGATGACATCCTCATATATAGCAGGACTTGGCAGGAGCACTTAGCTCATTTGGAGACAGTGTTGAGTATCTTAGAGAGGGAGTCCTTGTACGCCAAGGAATCCAAGTGCGACATAGGGATCACCGAATTGCTATATCTCGGTCACATCATTAGTGCAGATGGAGTGCGCATGGATCCTGAAAAGATCCGTGCCATTGTTGACTGGCCTACACCGGCAAACCTGACACAGTTGAGAGGGTTTCTCGGTTTATGTGGGTTCTATCGCAGATTCGTGAATGGGTATTCACGACATGCAGCCCCGATGACAGATTTATTGAAGAAGGGGGCCTTTGTTTGGACTTCAGAGGCACAGGAGTGTTTTATGAAGTTCAAGGAGTTGATGACCACATGCCCTGTTTTAGCACTACCCGACTTTACGAAGCCGTTCGAGCTTCAATGCGATGCATCAGGCGAGGGCATTGGTGCGGTGCTTATGCAGGACAAGCACCCGATTGTGTATGAGAGCCGCAAGCTCAGAGGACCAGAGAGGCTGTATAGTATATATGATAAGGAGATGCTCGCAATTATGCATGCCTTAGCAAAATTTCGACAGTATCTTGTCGGCAGCAAATTTTGCATTAAAATTGATCATAACAGTTTGAGACACTTCTTAGGGCAGCGAGATCTCAATGATAGGCAGCAGAAGTGGGTCAGCAAGTTGCAGGCTTATGACTTTGATATCTCATATATCAAAGGTACACAGAACGTAGTGGCTGATGCACTTTCACGTAAGCCGTTTTTGAGCACTATGGTTCATATCTCAGAGGATTGGAGGCATATGATAGTGGCAGAGTATGCTAAGGACAGTTGGGCCTCCAGCATTGTTGAGGGATCAGCAGTTGATACCAGGTATACACTTGTGAATGATTTGATCATTTACAAGCACAGGATATATTTGATCCCAGGGTCAAAAGTGAAGAACATTGTTATGCGAGCCTTTCATGACACGCCTACAGCAGGACATCCTGGATATTTCAAAACATACAAGCAGATTTGGGAGAGATTCACTTGGAAAGGACTCAAGGCAGATGTTCTTCAGTATGTGCGTGAGTGCCCTGTTTGTCAGCAGAACAAGCAGGAGAACACGTACTCGGTAGGTTTGTTGCAACCACTTCCGATTCCTGACAGGAAGTGGGAATACCTGTCGATGGATTTTATCACGGGCTTGCCTAAGGCCCAAGGGCGTGATTGCATTTATGTAGTTGTGGATCGGCTTACGAAGTATGGCCACTTCTTTCCGATCACCACGACTTACACAGCTACGCAGGTAGCAGAGGTTTTCTTTCACGAGGTATTCAGACTTCATGGGTTGCCTCGGAGTATTGTGAGCGACAGAGATAGCCGGTTCCTGAGTAACTTCTGGCAGGAGGTTTTCAAACTTTGTGGGACTGAGCTCACTCCGAGCACTAGCTACCACCCGCAGACTGATGGGCAGATGGAGATTGTGAACAAGTGGGTGGAAGGTTACCTCCGAAACTACATAGCAGGGCAGCAGAAGGCGTGGGTCAAATGGATACATTTGTGTGAGTATTGCTATAACTCGACATTCCATATAACCATTCAGATGTCACCCTTCATGGCGTTGTACGGGTAGGAGGCGCCGAGTTTCCTTGATTTGCTACTGAGCGACAGTAGAGTGCCGAGTGCAGGAGGTTGGTTGCAGGAGAGTCAGGACACTATGAGGGCTCTCAAGGAAAATATAGCTAAGGCACAAAATCAGCAGAGACAGTATGCGGATCAGAAGAGGACGGAGAGGCATTTCGAGGTGGGTGACATGGTTTACCTCATGCTGCAGCCCTACCGTCAGTCCACTCTTAGGAAGAGTGGGTCAGAGAAGCTTAAGCCACGCTATTACGGACCTTTCAGGATCCTGAGGAGAGTTGGCGAGGTGGCTTACGAGCTTGAGCTTCCAGCGGAGAGCAGGGTACACAACGTTTTTCATGTATCACGCCTCAAGAAGGCGTTGGGTCATCGTGTGGTACCGTCTGCGGTTCTACCTCCCTTAGATGACGAGGGAAAACTGATTTTAGTACCTGAGTCCATCCTGGAGTATAGGGAGAGACAGTTGCGTCGGAGGACTATCAGGGAATATCTGGTCAAATGGAGAGATTTACCTGTTGAGGATGCGACATGGGAGAGTGAGGATATTCTACAGCATCCGGCATTGAGATTGCTTGATGACAAGCAATTTCAGGAGGGGCGGACTGTCATGTCCCCTTCTCAGTGACATCTCTCAGAGTACAGGATTAGCCTATCATACGACCCTCGTAGGCTGATAGTTTGGATAGAGGGTCACTTTGGAGCTTGGCACATGCTTCAGTTGGCAGAGTTTGATCAGTTGGCTTTCGTTTGGGCTCGATCGGAGACTCCTGGCAGAAGTTACTATTTTTAACAGTTCTTAGTGGTCAGAGTGGGACCCCTGCTATTTTTAGCAATGTGGGTTGACAGCATTCGGAATCACTTCAGTATATGACCGCTTCAGACGGTTCAGTCATCGGGCGAGTAACGAGAGAAATATTAATATTTAATTATATTAATTAAATATTAATATTGCGAGACTATTATATTAAGTTATAATTAAAAATTATAACTTAAGTGATTTTAATGCTGAGGGGGCGCCCATCATCAGGAAGGGGCCAAATTTAAGATTATATGTTATTATAAAATTTGGCCTAAGCTATGAAAAGATTAAAATATTAAAGAAGTGCGATTTTTTTTAATTGAAAGCCCTATTATGAAGGAAATTGCACCTCTTTGGTTACTTATGCCTTTGCATTGGAAATCGTGCCATTATGTCATTTTGGGAGAATTGAAAATTGATCAACTTTGGTCTGAGCAAGAACGCTTCAGGGTTTCAAATTCGAATTCCTTGGAGAATGTGCCATCTCCATTGGAAGCAATTCAGAGGGTGTGAAATAACCCCTGATTTATTGCAACAGGGGTTTCTTCATTCAGGGGAAATCAGTGATCTTCAGAGGATATTCATTTACAGGGTTTCAGCAGAGTTATTCATTCAACAGACAGGGTTTACTTAGGCGCCTATTCTTGGAGATCTGGAGAGTCAGAAGACAGGCCGTACAGCATCATTAATTGCTGGTTTTGACCTAGCCGTACCTGTACCTATCCGTACTATTAACCAGCAGGCCATACCTTCTTGTCATTGAAAAATACGCCTTGCTTCTGGTCTGGTTCTTCCTCACTTGGGAGCGCAGTTGTATTGAGGGCAGGCAGAGATCACCAGTTTCAAAAAAGAAGGTCAAACATATGCAGCCGTACCATCTCCAGCAGGGCATTTAATGATGTACCAGAATAACCAGGTTTTTAATATATTGTTGCTTTTTACCTTATATGCATCCGGTTTTAATTGTAATCGATTCAGGAAGATTTTATATTAAAGGAGCTTGGAGTTTGCAGTATAGTATTCAATTTACAGAGTTAGATATTTTTATAGAATTTATTTATCATTTTATGCAAAAATCGCATTTCCTTCAAATACTGGCAAAAAACCCAAAAACATCAAAAAAATTCAAAAACTTCAGAAAAAACCAAATAAACAGTCAGTTGTTAGAATCAGAGGGAACTTGGGGTTCCTACAGATAATAAGTTCACTGCTATGGTGACAAACTTTGGTACTACGAAGTTAAGGATTAATTCAAAGTCCCAAGGCATATTTAAAGAAGGTAATTTCTCCTCAAATGTAGCTCCTTTATAACAGAATGTTTTGATCTTGACGCAAATTTTATGGAGTTTATCAATCATTAAAGGGATCCATATGGATATGAATTCTCTGAAAACAACAGAGATTATGTGTGGGCATATCACACTATTGATAGCAAGATATAATTATTAAATGGGGTAAAGATGGCTCTTAAAAATTCCTTCTATTGTCTGTCGAAGCGATCACTCTTTTGGGCTTCCATAAATGAGTCAGTTAAGGTCCTAGATGGAACGCTGTAAGTGGATCCCCTCCTCCCATTATGTGGGCATATCATAAAGATGAGAGGGTTCATCTAGAACATGATGTTGATAGTCAAATAAAAGTATTAAATAGCGTTGAGATGGCTCTTATAATTTCCTTTGTGTTTAGGAGCAGTCTCTCTTCAAGTCTTCCATAAATGAGTCAGCTAAGGTCCTAGATGGAACTCTCCAACTAGAACCCCCTCCCATTACCATCTTTTCGAGAAGAGCACCATCCCTACAAGTACAATTTTAGGCATAATATAATTGCATTCACTGCTTAGGAAGCTCGTCCAAACAACTAGAAAGGTTTATTGTCTAGTGGTATCAAAGTCTTTACTCTGTGAACATAGTCTCCAATGTTATAGACCATTTTGGTGAAAGTATGGCACCAAAAAATATCTTTTTATTGATTTCTAATAATATCCCCACACCTGACCAGGAAAATATTAGTTAGATGGAAGTATTTTAGAAGTTCATACTCAATTGTGATTGTGACAACTAACAAGTTGTCATACTCAACAATGGTATACCTAGATGTATCACCTAACACGAAAGGAGCCCAACTCCATGATGTATTTATCTTTTTGAACTATGAGACACCACCATGAATAGATGCTTTTAATTAGACGAAATTCATAAATTGAGGTGCTTCTCGACATTGTCTCGATATTTTTATAGTTAAGGATGCAATTGTGCTAGTGGTGGCCATGTAGATACATGACAAGCTAAAGGTAATGATATTTATAGCTACCAAAGATACGATTCTTTTCTATGATCTATGAGTGATGTTGAACAGTAAATCTCAACTAGAAATCCTAAGTTGCCGCATTCAATTTCGTGTTTGAATTCGTGAATGATAAAATTCATAAAAAATCCTTGCTAAAAAATCAGCTATAAAATTTGCAATTAGTAAAAGAGATATTCTTGTTTTTTAAAAATATAAAAATCTAAAACTTAAAAAATAAATAAATATAAATTCCATGATCTATAAAGTTGAGTTTATATGATTAAAAAATATAGTTTTAAAAAAATTATAAAAAATTACTTTTATACCAAAAAAAATTAATTTATTTCTATAATTTAAATTTATATAACATATATATATATATATATATATATATAAATCTGTATTTAAACACTATATATATATATATATATATATATATATATATATATATATATTAAAATCTGTATTTAAACACTATTAAAAATCTTATATTTTATAAATTATAATTTATAAGTGCTAAACATATCTAAAAATTAAAATTATAAAATCTAAAAAATATATATAATTGAATAAATAATAAATTTATTCATTTATAACTTTATCAAACAACTAAAAAAATCTAAAAGTAACATGTAAAATTGAAATGAAAACACATATATAAATTAAGTGTCGTAGTTCAAGTCTTTGAGATGCTTTAGCCTTCATGCCCGCACTATGGGGCAGCATGCTTCCTGGCTCTTTTGCAGCTTGCAGGTTCTTCACGTCGACTGATGACACAACTTCTCCACGACATTGAATCGGTGTTTCTCTAGTCAACTACTCTCTACATTTCTCGACTCAACAATATCTGCATTTAGGATTTTACCGCAAGTCTAAAAAAGTAAAAAATATAGGGCAGAGGGACAATAGAAAAAATTAATGGAAAGAGAAAGCTAAATAAACTAATGGAAAAGAGAAGGTATTTTGACTTGCAATTCACTCCGTAGGATTAAATTCACGAATATCAACGAATTTAGTCAGCGTAGTTTAATAATCAGCAAATATCAAAATTTATGCATGCAGTTCACCGAATGCAATGACTTCGACTAGAACTGAACTGAAAATAAAGTGGGAAAGGCACTGACATTGCACGTTGCAGTTAACTTAGCTCAATATATAGATTCTTAATAAAATGATTCTCAATTTTAATCTTTGTGAATTATTGAGACCAATGTTGAGATTATGATTTGTGACATATTGGAGGTGAGATGGTTACATTATGTTCCTTATTACAATATTGATCTACTCGACTTGTAAATTTTTATAGTTGATAATTTAAACCGTCAATGTATGACAAATTGTTCAAATTACGTCTTCTATTCACTGTCTTAACGTATCAGGAACTAGAAGACTGGAAAATGTATAAATATGATGCAAGAGCATCACTACCTCCTTGTATATATTGGTCTAATTTTTTTTGTTTTGAGTTATTAGGGAGTTGTTGTGGTCTTAGGAGGTCTGTAGAAGTCCATATTAGGTTTTAGGTCCTTGTGAAATTTGAATTAGGGTCATATGAGCCTTTTCCCGCCAAATCCATTATTTGAATTTTCAAAATTCCTTGTTAAGTCTTCAAACTTGTTTCAAGAAGCTCCAACGTTGTATTTGGTGTGGTTAGGTTTTAGAAAGATGGTCAAGTTGTTATTATGCATACATGGACTTCATCATTGAAATGGTCATGTTAGTAGGCAGTTAGCATTCTCAATGTACAAAAGAAGTTAGGAGTTAGTTATGAGTCTTTTTGGAGATAAGTAGTTGTTTTGGTGTGAAGGGAGTCATCCAATGTAGGAGAATTGGTGGGGTTTGGATTTGAAGGTGTAAATGAATAAAACCCCAAGAAAATGAATATACAGTTCTTTGCTTGAAAGAATGTTGTTGGCAGACTGATTTCTTTGTGTGAGCAATAACAGTGAACAAACAGAGTAGGAGAAGAGAATCATGATAAGGACATGTTTTTGGTTGTCAATATGATATCATTGGTAAGTGGATTTCATTAGGTTGTTGAATTTCTTTATATACCATGAAGTAGCTTTCATATTGGTGAATGAGAAATGTAAGACAGACTGTTCTATGTCTTGTTCCTGCGTGTTGATAATAAGGGTGACAAAAACTGATTGAAAGTTGCAAACAAGTCAGTATAAAGAGTTTTTCTTTGTGTTCATGATGTTTGATAGGATTTATAAATTTCTTGGAAAGTCTTTATGATAGTTACCTGGCTATACTAACTAGTTGATGGACAAGGAGTGACAGAGTCCTGCATACCCTGTATAAGACAGTCTGTGTTTGATTATAAGAAGAAGGTTCGTGCATGAATTGGAGTGGAGATTCAACTATACTAATGATAAGTTGTCTTTAAAACAGTCTTAACGGTCTTGCTATGATTAAAGTGATTTGGAAACATGAAACTTTCACAAACAGTATACTAGGCCTGTAGACTGTGTGACCATACACAGTCATGTCAAACTGATGCTACAAAGGTGAACAGAGGTCTAGCAACAAGGCTCAATGAGTTAAAAGACGTATAAAAGCTTTATACAGACTTAGTCCATTCACTAGGATCGTTTGAAAACCCTGATAAAGTCTGAAACAAGCAAATAGAGGTTCTCGGGTAGATACAGTCGCACAGAAAATCACAGAAGTCCTTAGAATTCTGTAGCAGAGGTGACATAAGCATTGAGTATTGATTTGGTAAGGTGGACAAGGTTGTTACAGAGCGTATCCAGCATTTGAATGGTGTTGAAACTCATTTAGGAAAATGTATGACTAAAATACCCACTCTCGGGTCTGCAAACCCTGTCAAAACCCTGCAGTTAGGGTTTCAATACTGAAGTGTATACAACAAGAAATGCCGCCGTCAGAAAAACCTCAAATTTGGTATGAAGTGGAAAAATATTTTGTAGGTGTATAGTCAGCACGTGCCTTGGGGTGCGGAATTTGGAGGACTGTGTGCCCAAGAAGCTAACAGTGACCTAAAAGGCCTAATTACAGGCCAAAAGCGGACTAGAAAAGTGGGTTAGAAGAAGAGACAGAGGATGAAACTTTGTAGATAGAAGGCCATAGAGGGTACTTGTAAAGGTATTTAGTTTCCAAATATTCCATGGTAATTTTCCGTACAATCGGAAAATGATTGAAAAAAAGGCTACCAGCCTGTGTTTTGAGAAGGTAGAAGTTGGTTTTAATGTAAGTTGTTGCCTTGTGAAAGTTGTGAGTTGATTAGGGAGTACTAAAGAATTGAAAAGAGCATGTCTAAGATGCCTGGAACCATAAACCAATCACATGAATCTCAGAACCTTGCATGAAGATTGAATAAGAGAACCACTAGCAAAGAAGTGATAAGCCATTGCCAAGGAAGTGAACCAAGATCAAAGACAAAGTGAGAGAGATTATTTATTTTCCTCTGCATCAAAATATCTATAGAAAAGGAACCATATTGGAAAACTTGCCCACAGCTGCCAGCTTTCACCCAAAACGTCATGTTACAAATGCCTGATGACAAAACAGAAAACAGAAATGCCTCCAGATTCACTATATTTCCAAAACCTTGAATCATTTTCACAATAATACAAAGAGTATTTGGTTTCTGATTCTAGCCTCGTGGAAATGTTATTATATTTATGTTGTCCTCTAGTAGCAAGGTCCTCAATATGGTTCAGAAAAGATCGAGACCAGGGGAAAAATCAGAATACATTTAATAGATGTTTGGTCTTCTTTCTATGAGAATTTCTGTAGGAAGAGATGGATCGCTGACTTGCCTAGAATTTAGCGCAGAAATTCTATTTAATCTATGTTGTCCTCTACTAGCAAAGTCCTTGGTATAGTTCAGAAAAGACCGAGAACAGGGGAAAAGGTAGAATATGCGCTGATGGACTCCCAACAATCATGCGTGAAGCTTAGCCTTGTACTATAAGATTCGCAATCTAAGAGAGATATTTGTCTGTTAACAACCCATAAAAACCATTTTAATATCATAGATAGGGGTCAGCTTAAATTTCAAGTTTCAAGAAAAAAATCCATTCTCGTATCCAACATGGAAATTGTTTTGTACTAAAAAATGTTTCAAATATATTAAGACCAGGGTTTACTCTATTAAAATATACAAAAATCAGTCGCAAAAAGATCATTATAAACAAAGTTCTACAATCCTCAACTTATGAGAACATATAAAATCAAATAACTAAAATTTAGAAAAATGATTTATAAAAATGCTAAAACTTACACAGGCCATACAGAATCAGTGGATATAAAAGCTAAATTTCATAGCATTGAAGAAGCTAAAACAACCTTATGGTAATTTCTTTGGGCAGTGTACATAGATCAGTACTACCGGGTATGGTAAGAGTGTTATCTTCACCTTTGATTTTAAACTTCCGTTTAAACCCTAATTACCAATAAACTATTACAAAAGGATTTTCATAGGTTCAAACAAATGAAATGCTGCAGTTATGTAGCATTATCTACACACTAAAATAAGATCTGTATATTTTGAAACTACAAATCTTATTTGGGTATTAACCTTGTTGGAATAATTTAAGAAATCTTATAACTCCATTAACCAATTTAATTCTGCAAATATCTTAGTTTATATCTAAATATTATATAGTTTAAAATTCCTGTATGCATACAACTTGTTCAAACACATCGTATCTAAGAAACAAAGCCTAATTCCAAACAAAATATAAAAACCCACTACAATTTGCAAGAAACAGTATGTACCTTTCTTCTGCCTAGTAACTCAATTTTCTGCTACTCAATGCAGGACAGTAAATTTGAGCAGTCTTACTTTCATTGAACCTTTCTGTCCAGTTAAGCTGCCCTGCAAAAATAAAATTAAGGGTTAGAGTGTAATATCCACATTAAAACTACAGTAAACGGAGTCACAAGATTTGAGAGTTTAAAATCAAAAACATGAAAACACCCCAATATAACAATGTTATTCAATATCTAAACAGGAATAACAGAACCCACAACAAAATTAAAATGAGACCATTGGAGAGCTCACCTCGTTTGGGAAGCAGAGCAGCAGCCTTTCATGGCTAATAAATCACACCACAACCAAAGCAAAATTAAAAATTAAAAAAAAAAAACACAGGCAAACATTCAAATAAATCACACAAGTAATACACATACAGGGCAACAGATAAATCATATGTGGCCACAACGGAAAACGAAGAAAGAATAAAGGAAAAGGAAATGAAAAGAGGAGACAGAGCCATCAAATATATACAGTTGTAAAATGCAATGACAAATTTCCATCTACAGACTAAAAGCACCATCACCGACTCTCCTCGGCACCGATCCCAATTAAAATTTCGCACCGACCTCGAATTCAAAATAAAAAAATACCGCAAACAAATTTATTCTCGCAATTCAGAATTCAAATAAAAACGCACCTCAAACGGCAACTAGATTTTAGATTTTATAAATTTAATCTTTAACTTTTATTTTAGATTTTATAAATGTAATTTTTAGTTTTGGATTTTTATGGTCATTGTTCATAGTAAAAGCAATATATTATTTGAATTCTGAATATTCAGAATTCAAATAATGTATTGCTTTTACTGTGAACAATGATCATATATTCAGAATTTAAATAATGTATTGTTTTTATTGTGAACAATGATCATAAAAATCCAAAACTAAAGATTACATTCTAGATTTTTTAGAATTCAAATAATGTATTGTTTTTATTGTGAACAATGACCATAAAAATCCAAAACTAAAGATTACATTTATAAAAAATATTCAAAATTCAAATAATATATTTTTTTTACTGTGAACAATGACCATAAAAATCCAAAACTAAAGATTCAGAATTTAAAATAATGTTTTGGATTTTTATGGTCATTGTTCACAGTAAAAGCAATACATTATTTGAATTTTGAATATATACATTTTAGATTTTTCAGAATTCAAATAATGTATTGCTTTTCCTGTGAACAATGACCATAAAAATCCAAAACTAAAGATTACATTTATAAAATCTAAAATAAAAGCTAAAGATTAAATTTATAAAATCTAAAACTAAAGATTACTAAGAATGAAAAGCCCTAATCTAAAGTTTAAATTTAAATTTATTGAATTAATTTTATCTTTAGTGATTGAAGTAAATATCAATCAATTCGAATGTAATATAACTTAATGTAATATAATTTATTTTTATTTTTTTAAATGAAGATTTATGAGTTAAGTCAATTATTATAATGTATATTGTTGCTTTGTTAATAAAAATATATTTTGTATAGAATATGTTTCTAAAAATAGAGAGATTTTAATTATTAGTTGCTCTCAAAAGAGAGTTACTTTTAAAAGTGCAAGTTAAATCGAAAGGGAGTATAAGTTTTTGTTTTGGTAAAGAGGGGTTTTCTAAAACAAAAAAGTGGAAACCCAGAATCATACCTCACTCGAAACTCATCATTGTTTACTTTGTAGCACATTTTGTGAATTAAGTACTAAGTAACAATACATTGATATTTCTGGTAAAAGTGACTATGGAAATGAGTCTGTGTCCCTGTTGACCATTTCTGGCCCAACAGGCCAAAATCGGTCCCCTTCTTTCCCTGTTGCTCTGAGCTAGTTCATTTTTTGATTTTGCACAAGTCTGAAAAATTCTACGGACTCTGTAGGTGTTTCTACAGACTCTGCAGGCGTTTTTACGGACTCTGCAGGCAAGTCTTTTGGCAGATGAAGAACCGGTTTTAAGAGTGCAAGGTTTTACAAAGCTTCTTTGGACTCTTGTCCGAAGAAATTTACAATGAAAAGAGAGCTAAGGAGTTTTCAAGACACTTTCCCTTAAGGTTGGAAAAGTGATTCATCGACAAAGTTCAACAGCTTGGTGCAGTGGGCTTGGTTCAAAGGAATGGTTCACTCAGTAGGTTCAAGGGTTGGTTCGTTGTCTCGGTTCACTCAGTCAGTTCAACGGTTTGGTTCATCGGTAAAGTTCAATCAAATGGTTCAACGGCTTGGTTCAATAGTCGGTTCAACGTTTGGTTCAAACAAACAGTTCAATAAGAAGGTTCAACAGAGTCCCCTGAAGGACAAGTGCCTTTGCGAAGGGCATTTGGTCGGCGATAGTACCGAAGCAGATTTCTCGAAGGGTACCTTTCAAAGAAAGTCGAAGGAAAAGACAAGGACATAATTTCTTCGGACTTTTGTCCGAAGGAATTCCTTCGAACAAAAAGTTCGAAGAAATTCGGCAAGGCTACAAGCAAAAGTCCGAAGGAAAACAAGTAAAAAGGACTTAAGACTAAGGAAAAGGCAAGAATGATTTCTTTCGGACTTTTGTCCAAAGGAATTCCTTCAGACAAAAAGTCTGAAGAAATTCGAGAGAAGCTGCAGGAAAAGGCCCGAAGGGAATTCTGAAGGAAAGGAATGAGCAAGACAATTCTTGCATACTTTTGTCCGCAGGAAAATAGCCGAAGAGAAAACGCCGCCGAAGGATCCCGAAGGGCAGGTGCCCTTGTGGGGGACTCTCAGCGAAAATAAATGACACTTCTCTAAAGCCAAAGGGACACTTTCCCTTCAGGGCCAAAACAAAGGAAAAGAACCAAAGGATTTGCCAAGGACAGTGACATCTTTGAAGCTGTCAATTTCAGGGAAATAGACTAGCCATTTGGTTTTCAAACGGTGACGGTCCCGCGAATGTCAATTTTACAGCAAGGAAATAGCCGTTTGACCTTTAAAATTCTTGAGCGCCAACCAGGAAAAAGCTCGAGAGCGGAAGTTGCCAAGTGTCGTCTATCGGGGCACATTACAATTTGTCTCTAAAACCAGTGGAACGAGCCACGTGTCCCTTGTAAAATTCGGCTAAGCGCGACAAGTGTCTACATCCAAGTTTCAAAGCTTCTTTCAATAAGCTTCCCTCAGAGTTCCGTGGAAGGCGCCAAGTGGCAACTGCAGAAGGTTTTGACATGTTTTTCTAAGAGCAGCAAAATGTGCCACGTGTCCCTCGTAAAGATCGACAGAAGCCGACAAGTGTCAACATCCATGGTTTCCTTCCTTTCGTTACGTTATTAAGTGAGGACTATGGTGGGCTCGAGACAAATTGCTAAAGAGAGCGAAAGCTACCAAGTGTCATCGTCCGTGTGAATCCGAATGAGTCCCGAATGTTTCTGTATTGATTCTAAAACTTAGCAGAAGCCGCCATGTGTCATCTTTTGTATGACTCTCAAAAGGTACCTAAAGCTTCTATAAGTTAAGCGGATGCTGCCACGTGTCCTCGCATGTTTCACAGTGGAACACGCCATGTGTCACTTGTTGAAATTAGTGAAAAGCGGCCAAAGCAAGTGGGAAAGACACGAACCAATTGCTAAGGAGGATGACAGACCCGAGGAAGTCAAATTTGCGGCAATGAAGTAGCTGTTGATCTTCACAGACTTAAGCGCGAACCCGAATGAATTCAAAGGCGTAAGGCCAAAAGAAAGACCAAGTGCAGAAACAGACAAAGCAATCCAAGTGGTGAAGGAAGGTGTCGACTCAAGGAGTTACTCCAGTGGTTGACACAGTGTCTGCGAATTGATCATCAAGAGGTGCAAATAGCGAATGGCGTGACCCAATTTTCTTCACTTTGCATTGATGAGCAGACAAGCTGTGTGATTGCCTTGAAGGAGCGGTCTTGTTTGCGGACAAACGACGCGGTCCATTATTTCACGCCTAAAATCAAAAAAAATAGGAGCCGACACAGCGTTATCTTTAAGCGGCTTCCTCTTCCCAATGAGCGGAATGCACATGGGTCACTTGTAAAAAGGGTGCCAAAAGACCTCTTTTCTTCCTCTATATATTGTAAACTTCTCATTTTGAGAAGGAATCTCTCACATTGTAAGGCGAAGCCTTGCTATTTTTCACTTGAAATCAATAAAATACGCATTTTTACCCCTATTATGGTTGCATATATCTCTGAGTGTGTTTGAGTGTTAGTCTTGTGTCTAGTCATTGCTTCCTAATGCTTTCACAGGGTTGACACCAACGCACCTGGTATATACAAAGTGCCATTCCTGCAGGTGATAAGAAGAGTTGTTCCTCAAGTGCAGAAGCAGAAGGAGATTACTAGTCAGTGTGCTCTTCCTACAGCACCTATGGTGAGTCCTTTTACTGTGTGTTTCCATTAAAGCCTCCCTATCAAGCTCTCTGCAGTCTGGTCCTTTTACCAGTTAGAGTGTATGTATGTGTTCTTGTGGTTTAGAGTGTAAGTGTGAGTGGGTCAAACTTATTTGGTGCATCACCCTCTTAGATTAAGTTTTGTTTTCCTGTAATCCTTCTCCCTTTTCAACCCCCCCCCACATTATATATATAAATATATATGTGTGTGTGTGTGTGTGTGTGTGTATTAGCATTTACTGGAAAAACTCATATGCATCAAAGGGAGCTAGCCCTTATCTAGAGACTCTCCCCCCAGTTTTGCCAGGCCCACAGGCAAGAGGGGAGTTTCCATTGTGACGTGTGGAAGGTAGGAGCTCAGCCTCCTGTCAGGGTGTAATCCACTACGTCAACAGTTCCTTTATATAAGAATGAGTTGTGTAGGGAAGAGACGTTCTATTTCATATTAAGTTTGAGCAATGTAAAGTGTTGGGAAAAGACAATGCCATACAAAGAATGAAAATAGTAAAATATTTTAAGGTGAGTTCAACAGTCATGATGAGAGTCAATAACAAGGTATTTTAGGAAATGAACTCAAAAAAACTCGCTTATATACACGTACAAACTTTTCTGACATGTCACTATATACATATATAACAATTTTACTATATATTAATATTAATATGTATGCATAGTAATATATTAATAATAGTTTATAAAGTAATATATTATAATTATAATAATATGTTATATTAATGTATTAACAATATGTATTTATAGTAATATATATGTTATACTGAATATGTATAACATACCTTGTTAATAGATTGGTGGTATGCTTGAACGCATCGAGGCATGAAGGCAAGACGAAGTGGGTGCCTTCCCCTCCTGGGCTATTCAAAATTAATTTCAACGAGGAAGCTAGAGGAAACTCGAGGGCATCTGGAGCAGGATGCGTTATTTGGGATTGTGCAAGATCCCTTATCTGAACTGCATCAAACAAACTGATTGATGGCACCAACAATAAGGCATAGGTACAAGCTTTGGTCTTGGGTTTGGAAATTCTAATTCAGTGCAAGATTGAGCATGTTATCATCGAGGGTGACTCCATGGTGATTGTCCAAGCCTTAAGGAATAGGAAAGCCAGATTCTAAAATATCAACAACAACCTAAATCATGGTTGGGGATTGTTGGACAAACTCCGTTCTTGGGAAGCATCTTATAGTTACCATAAAGCGAACTCTATGGCTGACAGAGTGGTAAATAAAGGAGTTGATCAGCTCGAATAACAAATAGTTGATAATGATTGGAGTAGTTGGATTTTTTAAAGGATGTTATCTTAATGAGGGGATGTGGGAGTTGCATCTACTCATGATGAGCATGTCGCCTTACAATGGCTTCACATTGGTTGTGGACGACTCACTGCACATGTACAACATCCTCACACCGTCTTTATATTGATTTAGTAGAACTGGACAGTGCATTCAATACATGTTCTCTCCCTCCTCCATGCCTTCATCATTATTTGTTTAGGTAGCTTTGAGCTCATATTTTCAACCATGGATTGCATGCTTCAATTGTCACTTAGCGAACCATTGTTGCATGTCTAAGCTTCTAAGAGGGAAATGGCATTTGGCAGGTGAGTCACCAATTCTCGATTAAAATAATTGTTTGTCATTTAAATCAAAATTGTTATGCAGGCCATTAAAGAGGTGATTGGCCACGTGGCTCTAGATACATGTTGTAGGGTGAAAGTAAACTACCTGGTGGCTTTGATATTCATTGGGAACTTTCTCACTGTATCGAAAGATAAATGAGTAACCTTGGTGCTGGCAAACTAAATTATTTGACTTGTTTTTTGGGTTGGTTTGGCATAAGTGGTGGAGGGTTTTAAATGGGGTGATTAGTATCAATTCCATTTATTGGTGCAAAATGAGCTAGGGTTAATACCCCTTCAAACTTTTCATGAGATGAAGGCTAAGTTCTTTGTAATGGTAGAACATCTGGACTACTTGCAGACTTGCTTGAAGCATCTTGGCCAAAAGGGCATTTTCTCAAAGAATTGGACCTAGATGACATGCATGCTCCTATGGCTTTGGTGATGGTGGGCTTCAACTAGATAAATTCTTCCAAGGTGGCGGCTGTAGTCAAATCCCTTTTTAGGCTATTAAGGGTCCCACTCTAGCAACTACAACCATCTCCCCCAAGAATGGGTGGGAATCACTCTGCATCTCGATCAGTAGTGTTAACTCATATATAGGGTCTTGGCTAGCTCGCAGGCAACACTAAGATTGGGGGGTCATAATGAAGAGAAAGGTAGGCAGGTCGAGGCTCTGATGGTGGAAGGTGGCCGATCCACATGTGAATGGCTCTAGGTGTGCTCAGAATGACGTCGTAGCTGAGATGGAGGAGATCTTAGGAGGACACAATGTAGATGAGGCACTTACCACCCTAGTGGCTACTGTAAGCCCATACTTTGTGGGTGGTGGTGCATTGGCAGAGGCTGCAGTTGGTCCATAATTGGTCCCCCGTTTCCCCTTTTTTTTGGTTTTGCTCGTTGCTCTCTTGTGCTACCCCTGGATTGTTTTGAACTTTGGATGGTATGTGACCTTTCGAGGCTAATTTTACGTAGTTATTCATTTTTGTTAGCATTTTGTTTTCCTCGAGTTTTCCCCAATCTATGTAAACTTTGTCTGTTTCGATTAATAAAAGGGTGAGGAACCCCCAACCCTCATATCATCTAAAAAAAAGCTATAACATGTATATTTTATATTGTATTTAATATATTATAGATGTAATAAATTATAATATAATTATTAATATTTGTCTGTATATTATTATTATAATATATATAATATAGAATAGATGTAATATATGATATATTATAATTTTATATAATTATAATTATATATAAATAATATATATAATATTATTATAATGTATATATTAAATAAATTATTATATTTATTAAATTATAATAATATATTAATATAATATAAAATTTTATATATATATATATATATATATATATATATATATATATATATATATATATATATATATATTAAATAGATTATGATTATAGTTGTTGTTGTTGCTGAGAGAGAGAAAGTATTAATATATTTATATAATTAACAATATATTATATTGCATTATATAATTTATGTATTATTTTTTAGACATACTATTATTTTAATATTAACAATATATTGTTATATAATATTAAATTTATATTACATATATAATATAATGTATATGATGATATTTATCATGTTCTGTCAACTATAATTGTAATCACATATATATAGATTTTGTTCAACTCTGATAGTCCCCATTACATCTATCGTATTTTTCTCAAAAGAACATCATCTTTGCTCTCGGCAAGGTTTCTTAATTTTGTACTTTCTTTTGCTTCACTTATTCTATGTAACGCCTCTCATATCAGTTCTACTTATTGAATTCAAGTTGCACTAGTCCCAATTTATGGCTTCCACTGTCCATAATTATTTATAGAAATAAATGTATGGAGAAAGTGATGAATATTTATTTGTATCATTTTTTGCGATCACGATATGTGATATATGTAAATAAATAGTTCTCTTTTTCAAATAATTAATTTTCTCCTAAATTAGAACATGATGTGCTATATATAACTTTTATGTTATTATTTTATCGTTTAAAGAGTGATTAATGGATTTGTGTTCTCCCCATTGAACATGTTTTGTAGATTCAAAATTGTTGTCACAGTATGCATTTTGCAGCTAAAAAATAATATCTTTTGTTGTTTTCTCTGGTTATGGTAATTAATGTTATGGGTGCCACATATTTTTCGTTCCTACCATGGAGCTGACTCATGCAAACACATCTATGTGGACCTTTACTAAAATTTGATTGTGTCAAGATGAAGGAAATGTGGTGGCTACATCAAATTGTAGAAACTGCATTTGTCACTATCCATGGTGAATGAACTAATGGGAGGTCACTATTGAACAAACCAATGGAAAATAATATAAATGGATATAGAATATCTGGAGACACATGTAAGGCGAATGACTCACCATGAAAATGCCTCCAGTGTAATAACCTCTACAACACCAAAAGGAAACTATGGGATGCCAAGAGCCAAAAACATAATTAAAGGATTAAAGAAGCCCCTAGAAAAAAAAAATTCGAGTTGGGAACCTAAGTTTAAATATAAATTATTCTTCTGCAATATTTATTCTTCTCAATTTTGGTCAAAGGTTCCTCATTTTTTCAATGTTTTCTTCTTTGAATAAGGTGGACATAGACATGCCATCTCATCAGGTATCCACATTGAATGTCATCATAAGTAGAAAATTCCATAATATAATGCCATTACTTTAAAGATATATTCCCTCTTTCCAATTTTCTTTTTGAATGATCATATTCATTTTCCATTTGAATTTCACCCCTATGTAAGTTTTTTGATTATGTTTATAATTAGGGTTAAACTCAGTCATGTAATATTTTTTTCCCTCCCAAGTTGCTTTGTCCACATGCTTAGATTAAACTTTCACCAAATATATTTTTTAACTCTTGATTAGTGGTAGAACATTCATGTTGGTTAATACCTGATTTATCCATCTACGGTTTCTTTTTGTTCATCTATATCCTCTTATTTGTGTTCAACTCTTCTCTCATTATTTCTTTTGCCACCTATCCTCCTTAATGCTCTATACTTAATTTATGTATCCTAGGAGATGTATCATAATTGTTGCTTAAATTGAAAAATTAGTTATTTCTGCTATAATTATCTCATATGGGACATATGCACTAATCTTCAAGTTGCTTGTGATTAAACATTTTTTAATTTTTTGAATTTGTATCAACTTTAAAACCAACATACCATTATCCCAAACTTCACATGCATAGAACACCATTGAAACTAATGACAACGTAAATAGAGCCTTGGTGGTATTCCAATCCCATAAATCAACGTCTTTGCACCCATTTTGAAGAAAGCATATTGCTTTCCACACTCTTTAGATTATCTTTGTTATGCATGTTTTCTAGCTAAGCAGGGGAGATTGATGAGCTGACATATATTTCATAGAAGTGAAATGATATGTTGAGAATGTGTAGACACCTAAATTTGGTACAAGACACTTTTCCCTAGTGTCTTATGTCTTATTTACCATATTTGACGTACTTACATATATATATATTTGCATCTTTTTATGACTTCTCTAATCCCAGTTTGGTTTGTGTTTAGCCCTTCAGCCTTAAAATAACATTGTTGGTGCATTTATTTGCTTTATTGCATTTACTTGTATTTATTATTTAGATTGGTGCATTAATTACTTATTGTAATTAGTTTATTACGTTGATTAATAATTTACACCATATAGGATAAGCTTGCTTAGCTAGTAGTCAACTTAGACACATATCTTGTTACAGTTGAGTTCCACTCTACTATTTAGGGTAAGATAGGATAAGATTGCTTAAATAGTAGTCAATTTATGTTAATCATTTACACGAGTTGGACACCTATCTTGTTAGTGTGGAGTTGCACTCTACTATTCTGGTAGTCAGATATCAGTTGAACTAAACGTGTTGTGTGAGTTTCCTAATATTCATCTTGCACACCTTGCTCTATATAAGCAATGGCTATTTGTGTATTCTACATTAGATCAATATTGAATTATCAGAGTAATTCATCATATTTGAGTTATTTATTCATTTCAATTATTATCTCGGATATATAGTTATTATCTATCACTATTACAATTTTATCTCTTGTTCATGCTTTTTATTAGATTCATTAGATCTTATATGCTAATTCTGACATGGTACCATAGCTATCTTGAATATGTAGATCGCTAAATATTTAAGAAAAAAATCTCTAGATATAAGATCAATTTTTTGATTTTGTATACAGACACAAATTGGAGATTTATTGAAAATTTTTGAGTTCACCATTGAGTTTAGAGGGCCCGAGATAGTCAAAATCACATACAATTTTGTCTAGATTGGGCACAAGAAGTGAAATTGACAAGGGTTTGATCTAGAAGCACCACACCCAAATCTAGCGGGTACCTAAAATTCAAAGTGTTTTTTAGCAAGATGGACCTATGGATCAATATAAAATTTGTCCAATTTGGACATAGTCACCAGGAAGGCAAATTTTGTTTGCTCTAAGGTATGACCATACAGACTATGCTGGGCAAAAAAAATTGAGCAGGCCCCAAAGATCAGTAGGCAAAATTGATAGGGCAACTTCAGAAGCTCACCGTTTGAACACCAAGAGGTATTTTTGAGCAAATTGTTTTTTGAAATAGCTTAAAATTTTGTGCTTTTCACTGTCGTACTTTCAATTTTTTTAGAATTTAGGTTTTCCAATAGCAACTCTTGCCCATCCTCATTTCCGCAACTTCATAGGCTCATAACTTATACATACGACCTCGTATTGAGGTCCCTTTTTTTTTAAGATAATGTTTTTTTGAGCACAATGCATTGGTACAAAAAAAATTGTAATAAATTGCATATTTTTTATACTTTTAGACTAAAGGGCCAAATTGAGCTTTTTGTAAACTGGAACAATCATAATCCAACCTTGTAAATGCACTCAATTATAAAGTGCCAAAAAATAATTGATGGGTGGGATAAAACTAAGTAATTTAGGGAGGTTTTGTGGTGTGTTTTCTACTTTGATTTCTGCTTTGTGACGGTTTATTCCCAAAGGCATCATGGGCAATCCTAATTCCCACTATTAAAAACATACAACTACAACACATGAAAACAAAATGCTTAGAATTTATTAATGATGCTAGGATATACGCCTTACATAACAACTCTTCTTACTCCACCTTCTGATGCAAAAGAGTTACAACACTTTCTCTTTAAAACTACTAAGGTTATTGGATGCATTCAGTATTACATGTTTTTAGATTTGAATTTCCATCCTAATAAATGTACAAATACAAAAGATACTTGGGATAAATTAGCATCATTGTTTGGCAAAATAGATGGGGTTCATGGTTATCAAATTGACAACGAACTCATTAGTTTGGATCCTAAAAATTAGACTACGTCACTAAAGTCACAGAGCACAATTTTTTGAATGTAAAATTAATAAAAAAGAAATTCAATTGATTTTCAGTGCCTTACACAAATTAGGTCTTGAATATTCATCATTTGTCTCTAGTTTTCAGACTCATAGGCTCACATTGGGCACAACATATCAAATACTCACCTTTGAGGTATTCTCTAAGATTCTAATGGCAGAAGAAGAAAATTTAATAGCTATGGGTCTAATCTAGTCATTCTCAAGCTCTAGTTACAAGTCAACCTCAGTATAAGATAGTTTTAACATCAGCATCAAATATAGGTTTAGGTAAAAAGAAGCAGAATTATTAAAATAGGTGACAAAAAGATAAAAATAAAGGGCAAAAATCTTCCTCATAAGGAGATTATAAATCCTCTTATAAGAAGGGGGATTCACAAAAAAAGAATGGCACTCCTTGCCCTTATTGTAAATAGGGGTTTCATAGTGAACAATATTGCCGAAAGAAAGAGATTGATGACCTTAAAGGTCTTTTCAAGAAGAATAACATCAATCAATTCTCTTCGAAGGATTCTTCCACTCCTTTAAATTCAGGGAAAGGGAAAGCTGCTACACTAGTTGCACTAACGAATTCTCCCAAGTCAAAGGTACTTGACTCGAGGGCTTTACACCACATGGGTTCTGACCAAGAACAATTTTTTGGATTAGAACGCCTCATATTCTCATAAGTGATGATTCTAGGGTAGATGTCATTGGAAAAGGTACATTTAATGTTGATAGTGGTGTATTTGAGGATGTCCTCTGTGTGTCAGATTTATCAACTAACCTTCACTCCTCTATCTACCAAATCACTCACTTTGATACTGGTAGGAAAGTTGAGTTCACACCCGATTCTATTTCAATCAAAAAATTGGAGTTAATGCCTTAGTTGCAGTGGGAGAAGTCAACAATCAAACTTAACTTTATTCATTCTTCCATTTTGTGCCTTAGTCTTCCTCTATAGCTTTGCTCTCACACACTGATTTAGTGAACAAGTTATGTCATGAGCGGTTTGGTCATCTGGCCTACTATTATTTACAGTAGCTTAGTCAGTAGGAGATGGTTACAGGACTTCCACAGATTCAGTTTTTAGGGGGTGTATGTCATTTTTGTGCCTTAGGAAAACATCCAGAGGATAAGTTTAATAAAGGGAAGGTATGGAGGGCTACACAAGTCCTCAAACTTCTTCATAGTGATTTAGCGGATCCATTACCTACTTTGTCTTTTAGTAAAACCCATTATGTTCTCACATGTATTGATGACTATTCTAGATATACTTGTGTTTATTTAATTAAACTCAAGAGTGAAGTATTTGATAGATTTTGTGTTCAAATCTGTAGCAGAGAAATAATCTGGGAAGTATGTCAAGATCCTCCACATTGATAATGGGAGGGAATATGTGGACAACAAGTTTGAACAATTATGTGCTCTTGGAGGAATTGATCTTAAGCATTCAGTTGCATACACACCTCAGCAGAATGGTGTAGCAGATAGGAAGAAAATATTCTTAAAAGAGATTACAAGTTGTATGATCATGCAAAATCATTAGTACCTGAGTGCTAGGCGGAAGCGATTAATTATGTTGCATATATACAAAATAGAGTTCCTCAAAAAAATTTAAAGGGAATAACACCTCTTGAATCTTAGTGAAACAAGAAGCTAGAAGTGCATCATTTTAGAGTCTTCAATAGTCCAGCATGGGCTCACATACCTTTTGATGCTATGGATTTCACCCTCTAAAAGGATACTCAGCGCCTTTCCTCTATGCGACACAATGGAAACATTCCTCTTGTTTTGGGTGGTAAACTAAACATAAGATGATACCATAGACATATTCAAAAGTTCAAGCTCAAATGGAGGTAAAACTCTTCTTTTGATTGAAGGTAAATTTCTTCAGGGCTTCACCATAGAATGCTAAGAGATCTTTCTCCAAAAGAGAAGTTACAATTATATAGAGAACTTGGGAAAATAGATCATTGACCAGTCAAGGGAAGGAAACACATGCTATATTAATCACTCCTACAGTGACCAAAAGCCCATGTTGTTGTCTTCTCTTCTTAAATGCATCTGAGGAAGTCATGTTGTATGTGCTTAAGTCATTGCCTTTGATATTTGGGCCTATAAGAGCATGGGTTACTTCTCTTAGCAATCGACAAGCCTATCCCAAAGATATGTCGACCGAGCCATGCTCTCTTCAATTTTGAGTGCAATTGGCTATTCATTAGTGAAAAAATAAGAAAACATGAGCCGCTCCTCTTCAATTCTCACAACCAATTTGTTTATTGGTTTTCAATGGGGACTATTTCACCTAAGTGTATTCAATTCTCCTGTTGACGGCTCTTGTGCCACCTGCCTTGGTCTAGTCTATCCTTGAGTCTACACTTTGACTTGCTACAACACCTAGAACATTTTGAGCTTTTGTCCCATGTACGTGTGGCCACATTCTGGGTTACCCACTTCATTTTCTCCTTGCTTGCTATTTTTTCCCTTTTAATGGCAATTCAGGTTTTGGGTGCTTATGAATTTCCTCCTAGGCTCCCTTCTTTGGTGGGTCACTAAGTCATTCCTTAAGCTCTTAGAATTTTGAATTCCTTCAAACAAAATGTTTGAATGAATTCCTTCAAACAAAATCTTTGAATGAATTCCTTCAAACATTTTGTCCAAAGGAATTATTCCTTTTCTTAGTTTGCACTTTTGGACTTTCCTTGGTGGACCTTCGGGCTTTCTTCACTTCGTTCCTTCGAATAAAATGTCTGAAGGAATTCTTTTGGACATTTTGTCTGAAAGTATTCTTCTTTGATTACTTCACAATGACTATCACACCACCTTGAATTTGACATTCATGGGTCTGTCACCAGATATTTGAATCCCAACGGCTAACTCACTACCCTGAATTTGATGTTCATGGGCTTGTCACCCCCTTTGGCAATTTCTTCAGATTTTTGCAAATGAACTTTTCTAAAGGGAAAGTGACCCTTAAAAAAAATTAAAAAGGTCATCTTTTCAAAGCCAAATGCCCTCCTCAAGGACACCTACCCTTCAGACTTTTGTCTTTCAAATTCTTTCAGACTTTCTTTAGCTGTAAAATTTTTTCAGACAAAATGTCTGAAGAAATTGCTTCAGGCATTTTGTCCAAAAGAATTCTCTCTTGAGTTTCCCTCTTTGGATTTCCCTCAGATAAAAAGTCTCAAGTAAGTCTCTCTTTGGCATGTCATCTTTTTTGAAGGGCAAGTCCTTTTCGGCTTTGTCTTGCCACTTTGCTTTGACCAGCTGCCCTCTGTAAGGGCAATTTGAACCCAAAGTTACCTTTTCAGATTTTTGAAAAGGTCCATTATGCTCATTACCTACCCCCCATAAGGGCTCCTTGGCCTCTAAGTCATTTTTTGAAACAATTGTAACGGTCCATTTGCCGCCTAAGTGCCCTCCAAAAGGGCACCTACCCTTCAAACTTTTTATAAATGATCCTTCAACATTTTGAACCTGATCTATTTTGCCGATCAATAGCCCTCCGAAGTAACTTACTTGTCTTGCTAAACATCCGAGATGAAAATGAGTCTCAAGTCGACTCTTGCCTACCAAGCCCAAAAGCACTTGGCAAGCAAAAGAGGAAAACACTTGGTTTTTTTATGGAAAATGACATGACAGAGAAAACTTGCACAAGGCAGTTGAGGGATGAACTAGTTAGAACCTAGATCGAAAGACTCTTGCAATAAAAGAAGAGGGGTGCCCAATTTTTTAGTCTATTGGTCAACACATTTGGTGATTCACAAGGGAAGCATGTCTGCTACGCTTGAGAAAATTGGTGGCCTAAAAGTCCATTGAGCATGGAGTCAAGATGCAGCTTGTAAAGCTGGAAATAGCCTTGTAAAAAAAACTAAGAAACAACAAAGATTTTACCCCAAACAATAAGGAAAACACACACAAAGGATAAAAACACTACAGACATGCATAAAAGAACTTAGGGAAAATGAGGAAAAGATAGGCAAACTATGTACATCACAAAAGAAAGCTAGTGATAATGTTTAAGATATATCCCATTGACTGGGATATGTAGCTCTTCACCATCCAACTTGGAGAGTTGTAAAGCATTATGTTGCTTGCATTGGATGATGACATATGGGCCACTCTACAAGGCATCAAATTTTGTGTGCCTTCTAGGTTTAGCTCGGTCCTCATCCCACTTCAAGATAATGTCACCTTCTGAGAAGATCCTTGGTGTAGACCTCTTATAAAAATGCTTCTTTGTTTGCTATTGGTGACTGGACATTGCATCCATGGCTGGGTTTCTTACTTCTTAAAGCTCCATTAACTCATAATACCTGACTCTCAGGCTGTCACTCTCCATCAATTACAGTTGATGGGCAAGATCTAAGGCTAGTAATTCAAGCAAAATAAGAAGTCTAGCTTCCATTCCATACGCAAGTGTGTATGGTGAATTCCTAATTGCCCTCTTTGGAGTGATATTGTCTGCCCAAAGAGTTGTTTTCAACTTGGCATGCCAAGTCCATTGATTTTCCTCCATTGTCCTTTTAATGATCCTAATCAGGTTCTTATTTGTGGACTCGGCCAGCCCATTCCCTTGTGGGTAGTAGTTGAAATAAGTGTTGAGATAGATGCTTTAGCACCCACTCACTTGTATTTTTCCCTAAGAAATTAATGCATTATCTAAAATGATTGTGGTTGGGGCTCCAAATCTTGTCACTATACCTTCATAGAAGTCTACGACTGCACTCTCATTAGCTTCTTTCAAAGCGATAGCTTCTACCCATCTTGTGAAATAATTTGTAGCAGTCAAAACCCACTTATGGCTAGCACTAGAAGGAGGGTTGATCAGTCTTATGAAGTAAAACCCCCGTTACATGAATGGTTGTTCCACATCAATAAGATGAAGAGGCATTGCAGCCAGTTGTTGCTTCCCATTAAAGAAAGAGCATTTTTTACATCTCCTCAACCAAGAGTGAGTGTCTCTGAACAAACTAGGCCAAAAGTAGCCATCCCTCATAATCCTTATAGTTGTGGCCTTGGGAGCAACGTGGCCATTAGTTGGTCCATCATGGAATTCAGATAACACCTTGTCGACCTGGTTTGAGTCAATGCATCCCAAGAGTACCCCTAAAAGGTCTTTTTTGAATAACACTCCATCAACTAGGACATAAGGAAGAGATTGGAGCTTAAAATACCTCCTCTTGGTTCTATCAAGACTTTGTGGACACTCACCAGTTTGCAGGAAATGAACCATGTCTTGTGCCTAGCTCTTTGTGATTTTAGGTATTTCTACTACAGCTTCATCATGGAGTACCAAAACATGCTCCTTCAGCTCTTTATAGTCTGTAGCGAAGTGTTAACACAGCCCTCTTCCCCTTACCAGCTTGGTGGTCTTGATCTCTACATCATACTCTATTACTTTGATGATCAACCCTACCCTTTTTCATTCAAGTCTCAGCTCAGTAAGAAGTCTTTTACACTAGGATGTGGCACCATGATGTGAATCTTGATTTTAGATGACATATGTCTGAATTTCTTCTGACTTCGTATGACTGCAAGCACCTATTTCTCAACATACATGTACCTAATCTCATAGCCTCCTAAGCTTTGGCTAAAAAAAGGGAGAGGCTACTCTAAATTCTCACCATTTGCTTGAGTGAGCATAACAGAGACTACCTCTTCATTTCCAAAGGTGTAGAGATTGAAGTCCTTGGATAAATCTTGACTAGTCAAGGTGGGAGCTTGGGTGATATCTTGCTTAATGCATTTGAAGCTTTCTCTTCTTCTTATTGTCCACGTGATTGTCTCATCCTTCCTCAACATGGAAGTTAGTGGCTTGACTAGCTCAACAAATTTAGGAATGAATTTCAAAATGAAAAATATTTTTCCAAAGAAACTTTGCAGGCCCTGTTGGCTAATTTTGTTCTTGCAGGCCAAAATTGGGCACCCCTCTTTCCTTTTCCTTGCAGGGTCTTTTAACCCAGGTTCTGACAAGTTCATCCCATAGCTGCCTTGTGGATTTTTCTTTGATATGCCTTTTTCCATGAAAAAACCAAGAGTTTTCTTCTTCTGGGTGCCAAGTGCTTTGGGTCTGGCAGGCATGAGTCGATTTGAAACTCATTTTGATCTTGGATGCTTAACAGGGAAGGTAGGTTACTTCAAAGAGATTTTTATCACAAAATGCACCAAGTTCAAAGGGCCAGGGGTTGTTTAAAAGAAGTTTGAAGGGTAGGTATCCTTATGGAGGGCACTTAGGTGTTGAACAGGACCTTTGCAATTATTTCAAAACGCAACTTAGAGGCCAAAAAGCCCTTACGAGAGGCAGGGAATCAGCAAACAAGACCTTTACAAAAGCCCAAAGGACAATTTTTAGATCAAGGTGTCCTTGCGGAGGGCAAATTATCGAAGTAAAGGGTCAAGGTAAAAAGCCTAAAAACGACTTGCCTTTTGAGAAACTTGACAAGCCAAAGAGGAATTATTTCATACATTTTGTCTGAAGAAAATCCAAAGAGGAATACCCAAAGAGTGAATTCTTTCAAATAAAATGTTTGAAGGAATTCCTTCAGACATTTTGTCTGAAGAAATTCGACAAGTGAAGGAAGTCCAAAGAAATTTAGAAGACAAAAGTCTGAAGGGTAGGTGCCCTTACGGAGGTCACTTGGCCTTGAAAAGAGGACCTTTTCATTTTTTACGAAGGTTCACTTTCCCTTCAGAAAAGTCCATTTGTGAAATAGCCATTAGAATTTGAATGGGGTGACAGGTCGGCAGACGTCAAATTTAAGGTGATGCGCTAGCTGTTGGAAAGAAGTCAAAGAGCAGTTCTTTCAAATAAAATGTCCAAAAGAACTCCTTCGGGCATCTTGTTCAAAGGAACTCATGAACGGAGGCCTAAAGGCTCGTCAAATAAAGGTTTTTTAAAGTGGCAAGCCTAAAAGAAGAATTCCATTCCTTCAGACATTTTTTTTAAAGGAATTTATGAGCCAAAAAGAAGACTCAACGACCTGCCAATGAAGAAACCTTGAGAGCCTAAATTGCCAGGAAAAGGACAAGAAATAGCAAGAAAAGAGAAAATCAAAGCGGGTAACCCAAAACATGGCCATGTGCATATAAGATAAATGCTCAAAACGCTCCAAGTGACATTGCAAGTCAAGCGTAAGGATGAACCAGGCCAGAGAAGGTGGCACAGGAGTCATCAATGGGAGAAGTAAATGCCTTTAGGTGGAGTAGTATCAACCAAAGAACCATTAAGAGAGTTGGTTGGAAACATTAAAAGGAGTGGCTTGTGTTTCCTTGTTTTGACATTAATGAGTAGCTAGTTGCACGAGCATTCAAGAGGGCATGGCACAGAACATAAGGAGGGATGGCATTGTTGATTGCTAAAAGAAGTGACCCATGCTCTTGCAGTCCCGAACAACAAAGTCAATATCTAAAGCACCTACAACATGGCTTTCATAAATGCATTTAAGGAGATATGACAACAACATGGGCCTCATTCTCTTGACTGGTCAATGACCTATTTTCCCAGTCCTTTATATAATTGTAACTTATCATTTTTGAAAAGGAATCTCTCAACATTGTATGGCGAAGCCCTAAAGAAATTTACCTTTAATCAAAAGAAGTGTTTTACCTCTATTTGAGCTTGCACTTTTGCATATGCCTATGTCTTGTCTTATGTTCAGTTATTTTTTCTAATGCTTTCATAAGTCTATACTAGCATATCTAGCGTATTGAAAATTCTTTTTTGTAGGTCAACAAGAAGTGTCCAAATTGAAGTATAGGCACAGGTGAGCAATTGTCCAACGGTATGTCTTTAAAACACCTCTGGTAGGTTCTTCCTCCTTATACCTCCATAAAACCTCTTGTTGAAGCATTAATGCAATTAGTTCCTCATCAAATGAAGTGTTTGTTTGCTCTTTTTTGTGTAAAGTGTAGGTGAAAGCTGAGTAGACAAATCAATTTTGGTGCATCACCACTTTAGTTAGTTTTTGTTTTATAGTATCTCTCTCTCTTTTCACCCACCCCATTATTGGCAGTAGAAATGCAGGGTCTTAAGGTGCATCAAGGGGAGCTAGCCCCTAATCTAAAGATTTATTCCTCAAATTTGCCACCCACGACAAGAGGAATGTCTCCATTGTGCCACATGGAAGAAGGGAACTGAGTATCCTTTTAGAGGGTGAAATCTACAGCGTCAACAGGCCCTTCTTGAGTTTAGGAAAGGACAACGCTACAATGGCATGCACTATTTCTAGATCAATAGACAAGCCTTCTTTTGAAATGACATGGCCTAGGAGTTTGCCTTCGTGGACAACAAACACACATTTCTTAGGGTTGAGAGAGATGCCAAACTCTCTACACGTCTCAAAGATTTGCCTGAGGTGCTTTAGATGTTCACCTGCCTTCTTGGAGAAGACTATCACATCATCAAGATAAATGAACATAATGTCATTTATTAAACCTTGGAAAGCAATATCCATAGCACGTTGGAAGGTAGGTCCAGCATTTGACAATTTGAATAGCATTTTCTTATAGGAAAAAGTTCGCAACTTGGTGGTGAAGGTTGTCTTGTATTGGTCACAATCTTGCACCAGAATTTGATTGTATCTAGAGTAGCCATCTAGGAGAGAGAATATTTCCCTACCTATAACCACCTAAAGAATCTGCTCCATACTTGGTAGGGGATAGTGATCTCTTAATGAGACACTATTCAGGTCTCTAAAATCCACACACAATCTTATCTCTCCATTATTCTTCCTAATGAGGACCAAAATGGCCAGCCAAGAAGAGTGTTTGATAGGGAAAATGATCATGGACTCGATCAGTTTGGTGAGTTCCTTCCTCATGAGAGGCTCAATCTTTGGATTGATTAGCCTTTGCTTTTGCTTGATGGGTTTGGCACCTTCTTCCATCGCAATGGTGTGTTGGGCCAAGCTTGGGTCAAACCCCTTCAAATCACCATACTCCAAAGTAAAGACATCGAACAACTCTTTGTATAACATAATGAAAGCATGCTTTTATTCATTGGTACATACCTTCCCAAGTGCAAGTAGCTTATCCTTGTAGATCTCCACTCTTTCATAATTTTATTTCTTGGTGGACATGCTTGCTTTGTCCTTATTGAGTTGGTCATCTTCGTTGAAAATGCTCTCAAGGGTTACCAAACCTTTAGGAAGTATGTTGGTCTTTAGCTGAACAATCTGCCCATCATACTACTGCTGCAACTTGGATTGATTTTTAGAAGTGAACTCATCTTCCTCCTATAAGAAAAGTGCCATTTGTTAGTCATTATCAAACACCTACCAATTGGTGACATTATCTGGTATGGAGGGCCTCACTATCACATTTAAATGGTGTTGATTATTATTTGGTCTCACCCCCTTTGGGATGTCAAATTGAGCACTAACTACTACTAGTCTATTCACATGCTCGTTATCATCTCTTAGGATGGAAGTGATGTTGAAAGTACTGAAGCTCTCCATTAGGTCCCATGCTCTATGTTTGTAAGACTTGAGTAGGGAATTATTGGTTAAGTTTTGACCCGTCACCTGGTTCACAATCAACTCACTATCTTCAAACACTTGCAATTCTTTTATTCCTCTCTTCCTTGCCCATTCTAGACCATGAACAAGAGCTTCATACTCCACTACGTTATAAGTGCAGGAGAATTGGAACATGAAAGTTGAGAAGTATTTCTCCTTTAAAGTTGAAATCAACATTGCTCCACCACCAGCTCCCAACTTGCTTCTAGAACTGTCAAAGAATAACTGCCACAAACCACAATCCTCTTGGTTTGCCTTCATCAAATTTGGCATGAAATCATCTTTCTCGTGCATATAGTGAGCTCCAAGACCTGCCTCTTTAATGAACTTGTAAGGATCATGCTCAAAATTGTCATTTCCCCATTCATCAAGGAGCAGGTCAACAACTCCTACAAGGGAAGATGATGGAGATTGGTCTACCTAGAGTTCTTCATAAATGATGGCATAGATGACATTCATTACTTTGGGTGATTATGGATCTAAGTAATCTTTATGGATGGGCTCTAATTGAATATTCACCTTAGTTTCATACAGTCTTAAAAACCATGTAAGACCAATTGGCTGCCAAGTACCCACCTATCTTGGACGTGAAATCCATGGATAAGTAAAGAGTGAAGTAAGGAGGAACATCTACCGCTACCAAATCATGGGGAGTTTATAAGGTTGGATAGGCATGGAGAGTTAGATTCAAGCCTCTTACCACTCCCAAAGTCTTGGCTAGTGATCCATCCAACCGCAAAACTCCTGTGGTCATTTGCTCATATTTGAGTCCTAGCTTATCAGCTATGCATTTGGGCACAACTGAGGTGCTTGCTCCACTATCAATAATGCAATTTTGGACCAAAAAATCACCAATAATCAAGGATAGATAAAAAGGAGGGACCTTTTCATCCTTATTTTTTTGACCTCCTATGGGAGGAGCCCCATTCACTATCAACACATTATAATTCTTTGTTGGGATAGCTCACTCACCTAGCTCATGCAATTCCTTTTGGAGTATATCCTTTTGCCCTGGTAGTGTTAAAGAATCCCACAATGAGATGTTCATGTGCAGCTTCTTCATTTGGTCCACTATATTGATTGAAGGATTTCCCCCCGTAGAGGTTTCCTTAGGGACATTTGAAACTTTTGGTGCAACCTAAGGAGTTGAAGGTGTAATCGACTATCTGTAATTGGGAAACCTTTGATTTGCTTATGATAAAAGAGACGTTGTAGGTACCTGAGTAGCTACTTGAGCTTCATCCATAGCTCTTCTTTTAGATCTGGTGTTGGTTATAACATAATCATTCTGGTCACTTGTGTTCCCCACATAGTTGACTGTGTAAATCTCTCCTTCCAAGTGATTCATAAGGTTGGAATCAAATTGAGCATGCTTTTTGTCCATCCCAAGTTGTGTTGACATCTCAAAACTTAAGAATTGGGATACCTGATCACCTTGTGTGGTCATGCTTTGATTTGGTAGCTCATTGACATACACAACCTATTGTTGGCCATACCGCAAGGGTGGATAATTAGGCTGCTCCTACACCAAATTATTTTGAGTGGGGACAAGAGCCTTGGAAGATGAAGGGGCATTTGGATTATAGCTCTGATAAGGCTCGACTTACGTAATCTAACCCTACCCTTGATTTTAATTCTGAAAGGGAGGTCTATTTGTCTGCCCAAACTATTGGTAGCCTTGATTTGGCCTATAACATTGAGCTTATTGCCTCTTAAGGGAAACTAACTCATTGGTAATGCTTTGTAATAGGCTCTTAAATTCATGAAGATCATTTACAGGGGCAACAACTAGCCTTTCTTTCTTGGGCAGAGGAGCTAGAGTGGGTGCAACAAACTAAACTGAGGGCTACAAATCAAGAAAGAGTGGCATATGAGGTCTAGGAGCTATCTTTCCTGCATGAACCAGTCAATTTTTAGTAGCTATGGCTATCTCATAAGCAGCAGGTAGAATGTGTCCACCCACGGACTGTATCAGGATAGCAATGTCACTATTTAGGGCCCTTAAGTAGTAAAAGAAAGCATAGATTTGGGTTCGCCTCACAATAATTGGGGTTTTGTCCCAAGTCTTTTGGAACCCAGTGTTGAAATTTTGCATAAATTCATGTGGGGCTCTTTTCATGGTGGTCAGTTGCTCAGTTAGAGACAAATGGTCACTTTTTCTCCTAAACCTATTTATTAAGAGGGTCCTTAACTCATTCCATGAGCCAACTGAGTTCATAGGCAAGGTCCCATACCAGTCCAAAACTTTCCCTTTAAATGACAAGGCCAACAATCTGATGGCTACATTTTCCTCAGTGATATAATGGATGTTGCAGAGGTTGGCTATGTTTCTGATATGCTCAATAGCAGTGATTGGGCCCTCTCCACTAAAGGGAGGAACACTTTTGAGAGTCATCCCTAGAATTGGGTCATACTACAAAAGTTTCAACGGACTCTAACCATTAAAGGCCACAAAAGGGAAAGCCATGGTTGTGAAAGGATTCAACCAGGGTCTCCTCGAGTAGGTGTATTTTAATGTTGGTTTGGGAAAGTGGCTTGCTATGTAAGGATGAGTAGTCACAAACCTTAGCCTTTTTATTGAGTTTAAAGGCAACTCGATAAATTCAAAAGGGACACCCCTACAAGAAGATCTCGTGGTGACCTTAAGCATGGGATGTTAGGCTGATCATTAACTAGAGAATGAGTTCCTGAAAGGGAGTTGCCAGGTGCTGGATTGTAGTTCCTTCTTTCAAAATTTTTACAATAACAAGACCAACACCAATCCTAAAACTTTTAGGACTAAAAAACAAGTCCCACTGGACATGCCAAAAACTGTTGACGCTGTGGATTTCACCCTCTGAAAGGATACTCAACTCCTTTCTTCCATGTGGCATAATGGAAACATTCCTCTTGCTATTGGTGGCAAACTTGATTGATGGATCTCTAGATTATGGGCTAGCTCCCCTTGATGCACCTTGAGGCCCTGGGTTTCCTAACACTAATAATGGGGGGGTGAAAGGAGAGAGAGAGAGAGAGAGAGAGAGAGAGAGAGAGAGAGAGAGAGAGAGAGAGAGAGAGAGAGAGAGAGAGAGAGAGAGAGACTGAAAAAATAGAACCTAACTAATGTGGTGATGAACCATATTGGTTGGTCTACTCAGCTTTTACCTACACTTTACACCAAAGAGAAGCCATCAGATACTTCATTCGAATAAGAAACTAACTGCATCAGTGTTCCAACAAGGGATCCTGTGAAGGTATAGGGAGGAAGAAACTACCATAGGTGTTCAAAAGACATACTATTGTATAGTCTATTCATATATGCCTATGTTTTGAGGTGGACACTCTTGTTGACCTACAGAAAAGGATTCACAATATACTAGACATGTTGGTATAAATCTATGAAAGCATTAAAGAAAATGACTAAACATAAGATGATACCATAGACATATGCAAAAGTGTAAGCTCAAATAGAGGTAAAACACTTATTTTGATTTAAGGTAAATTTATTCAGGGCTTCACCATACAATGCTGAGAGATCCTTCACCAAAAGAGAAGTTACAATTATATAGAGAACTTGGGAAAACAAATCATTGACCAGTCAAGTGAAGGAAACCCATGCTGTATTAATCACTCTTACAGTGACCATAAGCCCATGCTACTATTGTCTCTTCTTAAATGTGTCTAGGGAAGCCATGTTTGTAGGTGCTTAAGTCATTGCCTTTGATGTCTAGGCCTACAAGAGTATGGGTTACTTCTCTTAGCAATCGATAAGGCTATCCAAAAGATATGTCGATCGAACCATGCTCTCTTCAATGTTGAGTGCAACTGGCTATTAATTAATGGTAAAATAAGAAAACATGTGATACTCCTCTTTAATGCTTGCAACCAATTTCTTTATTGGTTTTTGGTGGGGACTATTTCACCTAAGTGTATTCAATTCTCCTGTTGACGGCTCTTGTTGCACCTGCCTTGCTCTAGTCCATCATTGGGTTTGTGCTTTGACTTGCTACACCACCTAGAGCATTTTGAGATTTTATCCCATGTGTGCATGGCCACGTTCTGGGTTACTCATTTCATTTCTCCTTCATTTCTATTTTTTCCCTTTTCATGGCAATTTGGGCTTTCAGCGCTTATAAATTTCCTCTTGGGATCCTTTCTTTGGTGGGTCATTGAGTCATTCCTCGAGCTCTCAGTCTTTAGAATTCCTTCAAAAATTTTAACTGAATGAATTCTTCCATTTCTGAGTTTACACTTTTGGACTTTCCTCGGTGGACCTTCAAGATTTCTTCACTTCGTTCCTTCAAATAAAATGTCTGAAGGAATTCTTTCAAACATTTTGTCTGAAAGAATTCTTCTTTGATTACTTCCCAACGGCTAGCTCACCACCTTGAATTTGACATTCATGGGCCTATCACAAGATATTTGAATCTCAACGGCTAGATCACTACCCTAAATTTGACGTTCGTGGGCCTGTCACCCCCTTTGGCAATTCCTTCAACTTTTTGCAAATGAGCTTTTCTTAAGGGAAAGTGACCGTTCAGAAAAATTGAAAAGGTCCTCTTTTCAAATCCAAATGCCATCCATAAGGACACCTACCTTTTAGACTTTTGTCTTATGAATTCTATCACACTTTCTTTAGCTGTCAAATTTTTTTCGGACATTTTGTCTGAAAGAATTCTCTCTTGAGTTTTCCTCCTTGGATTTCCTTCAGACAAAAAGATCGAAGGAATTTTCTCTTTGGCCTGTGAACTTTTTTGAAGGGTAAGTCCTTTTCATCTTTGTGTCTTTCGCCTTTGCTTCGACCAACTACCCTCTGCAAGGGCAATTTGAGCCCAAAGTTACCTTCCAAGCTTTTTACAAAGGTCCATTTTCCTCATTACCTACCCCCCGCAAGGGCTCCTTGGCATCCAAGTCATTTTTTGAAAGAATTTTAAAGGTCTATTTATTGCCTAAGTTCCCTTTGAAACGGCACCTACCCTTCAAACTTTTTGCAAACGATCCTTCAACCTTTTAAACCTGGTCCTTTTTGCAAATCAACGGCCCTTCTAAGTAACTTACTTATTTTGTTAAATGTTTGAGACCAAAATGAGTTTCATGTCAACTCTTCCCTACTAGGCTCGAAAGCACTTGACAAGAAAAAGAGGAAAACACTTGGTCTTTTTATGGAAAATGACCTAACAGAGAAAACTTGCACAAGACAGCTGAGGGATGAACTAGTCAGAACCTGGATCGAAAGACTCTTGCAATAAAAGAATAGGGGTGCCCAATTTTTTGGATTACAGGACGAAAAATTGGTCAGCAGTACCTTCAAACAAGCATCGCGCTTTGGAAAAACAAAGACAGACTTGCATATTTGTGGGATATCCTAATGGTGTTAAAGGATATCAGCTCATTGATCCAAATTCACATGAGCTTATTATAACAAGAAGTGTTTAATTTGAATAAAGTCCTTTAAACTTATCTTCTAACATTTCTGATTCTTATTCCTTAGAAGAATCAGATAGTAGTGATGATGATATTCCTGCTTCATCTATTCGTAGGGATGATGAGGTAATACCTCCCCAACTGAGTTTAGCATGTCATACTCTAGTTCCTTCTCCTCCATTTCTTCACCCATTGATGCCTTTGTGGAATAGATAGACTTTGGTGGATGTAGACCCTCTTGTTAGGGATCTATTAGATAGAAGGAGAACACGGTCACAACATCATCTTCCACATTCCTACATTGCCATAACTTTTGACCCATAGTATTTTAAGGAATCCATAGGGATAATTGAGTTGGATTCAGTGATAGAAGAAGAGTATGACTCATTAATTAGAAATAACACTTGGGATCTTGTTCCTCGTCATAAGGGAAGAAAATTAGTATGATGTAGGTGGATATATTGGACTAAGTATACAACAAATGGAAATATTGATAAGTATAAAGCACACTTAGTGGCCAAAGTCTTTTTCCAAGTGGATGGCATTGACTATACAAAAACCTTTATGCCTATTGTTACGATGAATTCCATTCATTTGATACTAGTTGTTGGTGCAGCTCATAGTTGGGTTGTGTTGTCCCTGAAAATAGAATTCTCATTTTTGGGACAACATGTGAACTATTTTGGTTCAACAGACCAAAATAATCTCTTCCCTTCTCAAAATTTGTTCTGAGCTTTCAAGTTCTTCATTTTTCAAAGCTTTTTCAAGAAACTACAAACTCTGCAGATATGTTTCTACAGACTCAACATGCTTGAAATTAGCAGGTTCAACAAGTTCAAAGGCTTATGTAGGCGAGTTCAATCAAAAGAACAAGTTTACAACACTTAGTCATTTTTAGGATTGGTTCAATGACTTGGTTCAATCAAAAATGTCCATCGGCAAGCTTCTAAGCAAGGATTGAACCATTAAACCATTGAACCTTGAACCATTTTGGTTCAACGGGTTCAATGGGTTCAAAGGTTCAACGTCGTCAACAAGAGTTGAGCACTTTGTCAAGGTTCAATGTTCAACCATTTCAAAGTTCCATGGCTTCAAACACTTAACGAAAGACAAAGGCTTCAACCGTTGAACCTTGAACCATTTTGGTTCAACGGGTTCAACAACCAAATGGTTCAATGCATTTGGTTCAAAGGATCAAAAAAGACTTAGCCAGATAAAGAGATTGAACTGATTGAACCATTGAACTATTGAACCAAAGTTGGTTCAATTGGTAGGCTCAAGGGGCTGCCCCAAAGCTAAAGGAACAAGTGCCCTTGCAGAGGGCAGTGAACATTAATTCAAGGGTCAAAGAGAAGACGAAAAAGATATAACTCCTTTGGATTTGTTCAAAGGCCGACAGGGAACATTTCCTTCAGACTTTTTATCCGAAGGAAATTATTAAGTGAAAGAGCCGTTATAATTCTTTCAAAACTATTTTCCACAGGAAAATGACTAAGGAATGCCCGAAAGGAAAAATCCTGAGAGCAGAGCGCTCTAAGTGTCATCGTCTATGTGATTGCTAGATTACGCAAAACATGACAAGTGTCCCATTGTAACTCAGCGGAGTGCGACAAGTGTTGGCGTTCATGTTTCATGCTTCTTATAAGTTTCAAAGCTTCTTTCAATAAGCCTCTCACAGAATCCTGTGGAAAGCGCTAAGTGTCAACAGTGGAAGGTTGTAATATGTTTTTCTACAAGGCCGTGAAAGATGTCACGTGTCCTGTTATAACTCAGCAGAACGTGACAAGTGTCTGCATCCACGTTCCCCTTTTGAAGCTGTTCGAGAAGAGAAATAACCAATGAAC
The DNA here is from genome assembly GCA_037957365.1 of Torreya grandis. NCBI lineage: Eukaryota > Viridiplantae > Streptophyta > Pinopsida > Cupressales > Taxaceae > Torreya > Torreya grandis. The sequence continues at coordinate 8,172,857 of JARHVA010000030.1, forward strand.
CAATTGAACCTTGAAATGAAAGAGTTCAAAGTTCAATGGTTCACAGGTTCAAACAATTCAAAGGCAGCCTCAAGCAAAGAAATAAGCAACATGGATGATTCCAAAGGCAAGTTCAATGAAAGCGATGGTTCAACCAGAGAGCAGAGAAGAGTTTAAATAGGTAAGTGATGGAACAAAAGAGATAGAATGAATTGACGAACTGATGAACCAATGAAATTTCACAGGTTCAAAGTTCAACATGGTTCAAGCGGCTAGTGACCATTGACGGCCCCGCATATGTCAAATTTAAAGTAAGGGAATATCTGTGGAAATTCAAATGGAGTGCTGAATTTAAAGTAAGAACCAAGCAACTGGATGAAAAGAAAGCGCGAAGGCTCAAATTGCTATAGGGAGAGAAGATCAATGCAAAGGATCAGAAACATCTTCAAAAGACTTATTTCTAGTAGGTGAAACAATGGGTCAAGTAGACTTCTGAGTGCACCAAATCAAGGATGCAAGCCTATTTTTCTTCCATGAAGTAATGGCAAATTGGACAGCTACACAGACATCAAGAAAAGGACCAGACATTCCATACTAAGAAGAGACATATTAGAGGAATGGACACGCCATAGTTATGGCAATGTGTTGTTCCCACCATGGTCCCTCCAGACAAAATTGAAGGCACATTGAAAGCAATGACTGCAGCATGGGCCGTCCCATGGGAAAGAGCGTCAAGCTTTTCTTGGTGGCTATACATTATAATTTCTCTCATTATGCAAAGGAGACTTTTCATTTTACATAAGAAGAACTCTGCCCAATTGAAAGAAGAACACTAAGACTTTGAGCTCAGATTATTTGTTCATATCATTTTATCTGAATGAGAAAGCAAGTTGTTTACAGACTTTGTGCTGTCATAGCTTGTATCATTTTAGGAGATTGTTCTTATGTCTTGCTTCTGAATGTGTTCTTGTTTATTTAATTTGGCAAGCAAAAATAGTGAAAGTAATCAAGGCATCCTGAAACCAATTGTGGGGAAGACTTTGTGCTTTCATAACTATTTTTAGTGTGTGTATTTAGTTTCTTTGTATGTTGAGAATTTTGGGATGACTTTGTGCCCCCATTATCCTTTGTGTTATATTCTTTGGGTGGTTGAGGTGGAAACTTTGTGTTCTGTTTCATCTTGTTGGTTATTGTGCCTGTGTTACTGGTCTTTGTCACTATCTGAAAGAACTCCTCCTATTTCTTACAAGAACACTTCTAAAAGAAGAGAAGTGCCTCCAGTGTTTTCACCAGGATTTTCTCCTTTGTTTGTTAACATCATCTCTAAAAAAAGAGATGGATGGTGTATCCTACCCCTGAGTGTTATTTTTTGCTTATATATTTAGTATATAGCTCCTGCATATTTATAGGGAACCTCCCCTTGATGAGAGGAGAGATTTATCCATCTCTGATGCAGTAAACCTACACATTGGGCTGACCAATTTCCTTTGTTGTAGATGATAAGACCTATTTTGCTCAATCAGACAACTGACTGACAAAATATTCACCCAATAGTCTTTTTGGTGACTCTGCTGGGGATCGAACATGCAGTTTGAAGCCTCAAGTTTCATATTGAATCAGTACCTACCCTTATCTATTATAGATTGTGGCGACTTGGTTTCGTGTTTTACCCATTATCATTATAGACTTACCATCTTCCTCCACCTCCATTATATTATCTAGTCTACAAAACCATAGCCACTAGGAAGAATGCACAGTTTGAAGTCTCAAGCTTCAAACAGAAGCAGGACCAACTCTTTCTCATTTTTGTCCTACAATCTGGCAGCTCCATGCTATACAAGAAGCCAAAAATCTCAAGGTGTTGTTGACCCTATTTTTAAGTTGGTGTAGCAGAGCAATTTTGATTTGTTTCCTCAACAACCTCACCTTCAACGAACTAGCAGTCTTCCTCCTACCAGGTCACCAACACAAGGCAAAACTTCTTTTTTTGCTATTAGTAGAGCTTTACCCATCCACACTCCACCCATATTTATGATCCCACTTTTACATAATCAAATCATGGCTCAAGGCCCCTGGGGTAACTCATTTGGCCCACTCAATTTGACTCCACCTCTGTATGAACTTCCACGTAGCTCAAGAAAGAATTTTCTCAAATTCTTTGAGGATGGGAGGGTTCACCTTGATGAACACATTGCATCCTTCAGCATAGCCTATGGCATAATAGGAGTGGAATTTGAAGACATGGCAATCAAGCTTTTCGTAGAAACACTATAAGGTGTTGTTGCAGATTGGTTCTACCATTTATAGGCTCAATTAGTGACTGACTGGGACACACTCAAAGCCAAATTTGAAGCAACGTTCAAGACTGTAGAAAATGCACATGCCTTGCTGGCCCAACTCACACAGATGAATATGGAACCTCATGAACCTATGAGGGATTTCATAGCAAAGTTTGATAAGCTGAGGAACTGAATTCTTGCTATTGCTCAGCTGACACCTGAAAACCTCGAATGCTTCTTCATTAACTCACAACTTCTTGAAGTGAGTTTTTTGCTGAGACAGGCTAGACACATAGACCTTATTGCTACTCAAGACTTGGAAACTGAGGTGGAAGATGACCTTATCTTGGCAGGAAAGATAAGGAGAGATCAAATTTAAATCCTCTTCATCTTCTGAATACTCATCTACAGGCACCATGGATCAAATGGTGCAAAAGCTAGAAAATGAACTGCTAGCCTTAAAAAAACAAGTTGCCCAAGGTATGTTTGCTCCTCCTAATCGGGATATGTCAAGGAGGACATTTCAGAATCAGGAATACAAAGGCAACGCTGCAAAGAATCAAGGGCAGCTAAATCATCTTCCTCCCCCACAGAGGAACCTTACCCTCTAAACACCTCCAACCAACTCAGTAGTTGGATATTTTGAAACTAAACATGATTTCTCTTTCTGACCTGAGTTTGATAAAAAAAATGACGTTGATCTCTTCACGAAGGGTCAAGAAGACTCAGCTAGTGACTCCCACATTAGTTTCTTGAATTACCAGGATGAACCCAGAAGTAAAGGTGAAGCAGTTGAGGGATCATACGCAGTGTTCACCTGGTCCAAGAACCAGTCAGCCCAGCAAGCTGATAAAGAAAAGACAGAGGAGCAACCTCAACCCAACAATTACAATTGCTAAGCATGAAACCACTCTACCTTTCCAGCCAAAGGACTCGGTGATTGTTAGAAAGGTAAGTGCCTCAAATATCCCTACGCCTTCTACTTCAAACTCATAGGCTAGTCCTCCCCCTCCCAAAAATCAAAAGGATGAACTCCCATCCTCTCTTCCTAGTCCATTTCAATCATTTGACATAGTTGACCATGTCAAAAAAACTAAAATCCAAATGACTGAATTTAAATTCCTATAAGCCAATTCTGAGTAGTTGGACAGGTTGGTAGAGTGTGTGAAGAATAAATCCGTCCCTACAAGATAAGAGATTAGAAAGGTAACTCATTATTTTCCAAGGAACATGCCCACCTCAAACAACCTTGTCATTACTCCTCCTGCTGCTCCTGGGAAAATAGAGCCTTTCTATGTTTTCCTATTGATAAATGGTAACAAGTTGAGAAATTGCATCATTGATTTTTGAGCTTTAGACATTGTCATGCCTGTCAAAGTGGCTGAATCTTTTGGCCTCACATTGACCAAGACATTTGATAGATGTTTATCCATGGGGAAAAAACAAGTACCACTGGTGGGGCAAATCAAAGATGCCCAATTTGCATTTGCAGCCTTTCTAGACAAGAGAATCAAGATGACTGTCTTAGTAGCTAATGTCCCAACATCCTATGGCATTCTACTTGGATGAAATTTCTGCAAGGATGTGGGAGGAGAACTAAGCATGGACCTGTCTGAGGCAAGAATCCCTGTCAAAGGCATAATAAAGAGATTGCTCCTTGAAAAAGAGGCAAAATATGTGGTCACCCAAATTTCGGCCCCTGCAGCTCAAATTCTTTTTGAGTCTTCAGACAGGGGTAATTACTTCTTGACCATAGAGGGTGTTCATGTTTCTGCAGATGAAAGTCCTATAGGTGGAAATCTAAAAATTGATTCAAATAAGACATCAAAAGAATTGGTAGGGTGCAGTACAAATAAAAAAACATCTTCCACTTCCAATAAAGAGAAATTTGATAGAAGATCAGTTTCTGATGATGTTTGGATCCTAGAATCTGATTGCAGTAATTCTTCTACCAATGCTAGAGCCAAGACTGTGTTGATATATCCTCAAAGAGATATTTTTCCTTCATGCAAGTTGCAGTTTAGCAACACCAACAACACAGCTGAATGTGAACCTCTGTTACTCAGATTAAAGGTTGCTCAAGACCAATATGTCAAACTCCTTCACACTAAAGGAGATGATGAGCTGATGGTTTGTCAGGAGTTTGATGCTGACAATCAAAACATGTGATGGACTGAACCAACAGAACAACAAGCTATGGTAGTGGACCATACTGTTGTACTCCAAATTCAAGAAGAGGAACTCTTCGCCAAGAGAGCAAGGAGTTACAAATTTCAGATTGAAGACCACGTCTTGCCATGGAGCAAGAAGAGAGAGCCAAAAGGAGTGCACAAAAAATGTGATTCCTGGTGGAGAGTTCCATTCGCCCATCACCGATTTTGGGGACAAAATAGTTTCCTACTGGTTTATCAGGATGGAACACCATTTTCATTATCTCACAATGGGCAATGTCTGAATCACTTCAACTTTTGAAGTATCAGATAAGTTCACCTGTACATATGTATATTTGTATAGTCTTTAGTTCTTTTTTGTGTTGTTCATTTTCATTTTTTAGAGCCTTTCTCTTGGGGTAGCATGACTCCATAGCCCAATGGCATACTTCAAAGCACTTGAGATTTTGGTTTCTACTCCCCTCAGCTGTGTTTCAAGTTTTCATCTGAAGGAAGTTCCCCAATTAGAGCTAGCTGTTGTCCCCAAAAATAGACTTCTCATTGTTGGGACAACATGTGAACTATTTTGGTTCAATAAACCAAAATAATTTCTTTTCTTCTTGAAATTTGTTCTGAGCTTTCAAGTTCTTCATTTTTCAAAGCTTTTCCAGGAAACTATGAAATCTACAGATATGTTTCTACAGACTCAACATGCTTAAAATTAGCAAGTTCAATAGGTTCAAAGGCTTCTGCAGGCGAGTTCAATCAAAAGAACAAGTTTCCAACACTTAGTCATTTTTAGGATTAGTTCAATAACTTGGTTCAATCAAAAATGTCCAATGGCAAGCTTTTAAGTAAGAATTGAACAATTAAACCATTGAACCTTGAACCATTTTGGTTCAACGGGTTCAATGGGTTCAAAGGTTCAACATCGTCAGCAAGAGTTAAGCGCTTTGTCAAGGTTCAAAGTTCAACCATTACAAGGTTCCACAGCTTCGAATATTTAATGAAAAATAAAGGCTTGAACCGTTGAACCGTTGAACCTTGAACCATTTCAGTTCAATGGGTTCAATGACAAAATAGTTCAATGTGTTTGGTTCAAAGGTTCAAAAAAGACACAGCCAAATAAAGAGATTGAACCGATTGAGCCATTGAACCAAAGTTAGTTCAATAAGTTGGTTCAATCGGTAGGTTCAAGAGGAGGCCCCAAGTCTAAAGGAACAAGTGCCCTTGCTGAGGGCAGTGAAATAGAGCCAAGTGCCCTTGTGGAGTTTAGGGAACATTGATTCAAGGGTCAAAGAGAAGATGGAAAAGATAAAATTCCTTCGGATTTGTTCAAAGGCCGACAGGGAACATTTCCTTCGGACTTTTTGTCCGAAGGAAATTATTAAGTGAAAGAGCTGTTAGAATTCTTTCAAAAATATTTTCCGCAAGAAAATGACTAAGGAATGCCCGAAAGGAAAAAGCCCGAGAGTGGAGCGCTCCAAGTGTTATTGTCCATGTGATTGCTAGATTACACAGAACATGCCACGTGTCCCATTGTAACTAAGTGGAGTGCGACAAGTGTTGGCGTCTGCGTTTCAAGATTATTATAATTTTCAAAGCTTCTTTCAATAAGCCTCTCACAAAATCTCGTGAAAAGTGCCAAGTGTCAATAGCGAAAGGTTGTAATATGTTTTTCTACAAAGACACGAAAGATGCCACGTGTCCTGTTATAACTCAGAGAAACGTGACAAGTGTCTGCATTCGCGTTCCCCTTTTAAAGCTACTCAGACAAAGGAAGAACCAATGAACCGATTGAACCTTGAACCGAAAGATTTCAAAGTTCAATGGTTCACAGGTTCAAACAATTCAAAGGTGGCCTCAAGTAAAGAAAGAACCAACATGGATGATTCCAAAGGCAAGTTTAATGAAAGCGATGATTCAACCAGAGAGCAGATAAGAATTTTAATAGGGAAGTGATGGAACAAAAGAGATAGAATGAACTAACGAATCGATGAACCAATGAACTTTCACAGGTTTAAAGTTCAACATGGTTCAAGCGGCTAGCGACCATTGACGGCCTCACATACGTCAAATTTAAAGTAAGGGAATATCTATGGAAATTCAAATGGAACACGAAATTTAAAAGAAGAACCAAGTGACTGGTTGAAAAGAAAGCTCGAAGTCTCAAATTGATATAGGGGAGAGAAGATCAATGTAAAGGATCAGAAATATCTTCAAAATAGTTATTTCTAGTAGGTGAAACAGTGGGTCAAGTAGACTTCTTAGTGCACCAAATCAAGGACGCAAGCCTATTTTTTTTGTGAAGTAATGGAAAATTGGACAGTTTCACAGACATCAGGAAAAGGACCAGACAGTCCATACTAAGAAGAGACATATTAGAGGAATGGACACGCCATAGTTATGGCAATGCGTTGTTCCCACCATGGTCCCTGCAGACAAAACTAAAGGCACATTGAAAGCATTGACTGCAGCATGGGCCGTCCCATGGGAAAGAGTGCCAAGCCTTGCTTGGTGGCAATACATTATAATTTTTCATTATGCAAAGGAGACTTTTCATTTTACAAAAGTGAAACTCTGCCCAATTGAAAGAAAAACACTAAGACTTTGAGCTCAGGTTATTTGTTCATATCATTTTATCTGAATGAGAAAGTAAGTTGTTTGCAGACTTTATGTTGTCATAGCTTGTATCATTTTAAGAGATTGTTCTTATGTCTTGCTTCTGAATGTGTTCTTGTTTATTTAATTTGGCAAGCAGAACTAGTGAAAGTAATCAAGGTGTCCTGAAACCAATTGTGGGGAAGACTTTGTGCTTTCATAACTATTTTTAGTGTGTGTATTTAGTTTCTTTCTATGTTGAGGATTTTGGGATGACTTTATGCCCCCATTATCCTTTGTGTTATACTCTTTGGGCAGTTGAGGTGGAAACTTTGTGTTCTGTTTCATCTTGCTGGTTACTATGCCTGTGTTACTGGTCTTTGTCACTATCTGAAAGAACTTCTGCTATTAACTGCAAGAACACTTCTAAAAGAAGAGAAGTGCCTCCAATATTTTCACCAGGATTTTCTCCTTTGTTTGTTAACATCATCTCTGAAAGAAGAGATATGGATGGTGTATCCTACCCCTGAGTGTTATTTTTTGCTTATATATTTAGTATATAGCTCTTGCGTATTTATAAGGAACCTCCCCTTGATGAGAGGAGAGATTTATCCATCTCTGATGCAGTAAACCTGCACACTGGGCTGACCAATCTCCTTTGTTGTGGATGATAAGACCTATTTTGCTCAATCAGACAGCTGACTGACAAAATATTCACCCAATAGGTTGTACATCAGATGGATGTGAAGAGCGCATTTCTTTATGGGGATCGTCATGAAGACATATATATGTAGTATCCAAAGGGGGTCATTCAGTATTATTCATTAGTGTGTCACTTGCAGAAGTCTCTCAATTGTCTGAAACAAACCCCCAATGCTTTGTATTCCAAAATGGACACATTAATTCTTTCAATTGGGTTCTCAAGATGTCGCTCAGATCTCAATGTTTATATTCTACGATAAGCGGATTCACTATTATACTTAGTGCTCTATGTTGACGATCTCATTGTTACAAGGAGCATAACATCCATCATCAAAAGTCTTAAGACTACACTTCATGACAGGTTTTCTACAACAAACATGGGCCTTTCACACTATTTTCTCAAGATTCATATAACACAGTCTTCTTTTGGGATTACACTTTCATAACTAGATAAAGGTCTTGAATATTCAAAATTTAAATAATGTATTGAATATCTACTAAAAATTAATTTACTATTAATATCGTAAATTAAAAATCTAAATTTTATCATACTTGGATTTTAAATACAGGGAGAAATCGTTCAAGTAGTTATAATTTTGAGGAGATTAAAGTACTTTTACTATGAACGCTGACGATAGTACCCAACATTAAATCTAAAATAAAGATCCAAAACTAAAGATTACTATTAATAAAAAGCCTTAATCTAAAGTGTTTGGGGAATGTTTAAATTTAAATTTATAAAATTAATTTCATTGTTAGGTATTGAAGTAAGGATCAATCAATTAATATGATATGTGTTGGGTGAATATTTTGTCGTCAACTAACTAATGACAAAATGGGTATATCAGCTACAACATAAAGAGATTTACACTACAAAAAGTGTGTGTTTACCACATTTGAATGAGGTAAATCTCTCCTCTCATCAAGGGGAGGTTCCCTATGAATATTTATACGCTATATGTATATATAAGTAAGCAGAAAATAATACTCGAAGTAGTATAACAACATCCACCTTTCTTTTTTCAGAGGTGATGTCCAAAGAACAAGAGAGAGAGATCCTGGTCGTTGGCTAAGAACATTCCTCTTCTTTCAGAAATGATATCCAGCATAGAGCAGAAAATCCCCTAAAGTAGGTAACAAAGTTCACAAGGAAACCCACGTAAGTACAAAGTCTTTCATTGCCTCCTTCACTAATTCAGAATACGCGTAACCGTAGAGTGAAACAAAGCATAAAGTCTTTACATAAAATTACAATGGATAAAAGGATCACCACGATAAAAGTAGCTCAAAGTCTCTATTTTACCTTTTAGAAACGTCTTCAGATAATGTCAACACACACACTTTGCTTATTAAATCAAACAGATAAGAAATTATCAGGAAAAAAGACATAAGAACTATTTCCTAAATAACACAAATTACTTCAACACAAAGTCTGAAATAAACATGTTTCTCATTCATTCAATAAAATATGATTTACAAATTGAATACAAAGTCTCAAAAAATGTCTCAATTTCAGTAGAGTTTTTGCTCTCAATTATCCAGAGATCCATTTACAAAAGAGGTTCCCTCTATATATAAGGAGAAATCTTCAAAATTAAAAAAATTAAAATATAAAAATATCTTAGTTAAAAATGAGTCATCTTTGACTTTGAGATATTTTTCTAAATTTTTTACATGTAATTACATATTACAAAATTGCATGCACTTTTACAGGACAAAAGTGCATGAGAAGAGAGGAAGAAGAGAGAAAGAGAAAATAGTTCAGCTCTTGCCGCTAGACTTTTTCAGATGAGCATCATACATAGCAATAGATGCCTGAATTCCTATATTGTCTGGTGCAATGGTGTTATTGAAGATGACTCTGGCCCTGATTATAGCATCCTTTAATGCTATGATTGCCTTGGCATGACTAATTAATCTGGATCTTAGATTATTCAGAGTTAACTGAGTATCTAAAATGTTATCCACAGAAGTCTTTGAGAACATTTTTTCTTCTAAATCCCTCTAAATCATACCTTTGAATCGTCAGATCATCTCTTCTGCTGAGAGAAATTGGTTATCTCTAGAGGCTAGGTTGCAAGGCAATTCTTCAAGTCGGTTCAACAGGCCTGTATTGTTTTTCTCGCTAGCATCCTTGGAAGACTTGAGATCTTCAATCAGCTCCTTGAGTACCTGGATCCTGTATATCTGTGATTCTCTAATCTCAACATATAAATTTTTAATGGAAATAATGCCGATGGATATCAAGGTGCTTTTTTCAGATCCTTCATTTCCCTCCACTTGCTAAGATATTTTTTTGTATTGTCAATGTTATGAGAAATAAGTGAGACAAGGTCCTCTAAATCTGTCCTCAACTTCTTCATCATGTCTGTCTTCACAGTAACTTCTATAAGGTAATTCCCTGAGTGTGCATCTTTAAATGTAATCCACTAGCACTTTCCCTTTCATATAGTTTTTGTCTACTTTTTGAATAACAGGGTCATCTATAGAAAAGGCTTCTGGGGTTGTCGCTTCAGGGGCAAAGGTGAATTTTCTTACTACTGCAGTCAATTGCTCTACCTTGGCCTTATAGTAATCTTTCATCTCCTTTTTTCTATCAAATTTTTGGACCATAATGTCTATCACGGACTGTAGATCGCTCCTCGCACCTTCATGAGTAACTTTTCCTAGTTCAACACGAGAAATGGAATAGCTGCTCATGTCAAAACCCTTAAGGGTTGCGTCCTACGGAGGTTTAGCTATTTCTAGAACTTTATGCCCCTTTTTCTCAACTAATTTTAAAATGATCTTTGGTCTCTTAGGGGCCTTAGCTTTTACCCGCATTATCTTTCCAAAATCAAAGTCATCTGCATAGATGGTTAACTTCTTTCTTTTGGCCGTGAAAGCTGATGTTCAAGGAGGGAGAGAAAAAGTACTTACTATGGCAATGGTTCTTGCAGCTGGTGTCACCAGGGTGATGTCTGTACTGCTAGTGGTAATAGTGGTCGCAGTTGGAGTAACTGATGAAACCGTACCAGTCATTGATTGATCAAGGGCAGAGCTTTCTCTTAGATTGAAAGAAGGAGATGCCAGACTATGAATAGAACATGAAGAGCAAAGAGTATCCCCAGAGGTGCCTTGAGGATCGCCAAATATGAATTTGGAAGGAGAGGCGGTTCCAAAAGAAGGAACACTGATAGGAGATAGTGGTGAAGGAAATGCCACAAGAGATTGAAGTGGTGAAGGAGAGACGTCTGTAAGTGGCTGCACCGCTTCATGGTAAGGTAAAGGCTTAGTTCTTTGCTGCTCTTAGGGCTTGTCATCTGTCTCTATTTATTGAGCTATCTGTTCTTGGGAGTTTTGTTCTTCAACTCCCTTAGCCGTTGATTCTGGCTCCTCAACAAATTTTGATTTCTTAGAAATAAAGATAATTCTAGGCTTGTGAGGCCTAGATAGAGAAGGAGCATCACCTTTATTTTTGGTCTTATTTTCCACCTTCTTCCTCATTTCTGCTTAGAATTCAGCGTTTGATCTTGTAATAAACTCCTTCAACGTGATCCCTTTAGCTTCTAACCAATCATTAGTGTTAGTTAATATTGGTTCGAATCTCTTCCTCAAAGAAGTCAATTCTTTTTGGGACCACTAAATTAGAGGAAGAGGAGAGTTAGCAACCTTCTCAGCCAGGTATCTGTTGTTGATAATGTTCTTATCATCGATCAAATTAAAAAAAATATTTGCAAGCCCTAGATATTTGATCTGCTCTAGGGTCAACCTGTTGTAGTCCATCCTCCTGATTTCTTCAACTGTTCTCAAGTCTATCCAGATGTCTTCGATCATCAGCTCATGAAACTAAGTCTTTCTTCTGATCATGTCTTTGACACCCCTGTAGTCAAAATTGTCCCTTCTCTTGAACTGTTTCATAGTAACCAATTCAATCTCTGTCTCCATGACCTTGGCTTTGGCCATTGTCAAAATCGAGTATCTGCCAATTTCAATTGAAAACTTGAAATCTGGCTTCTTCAGTTTCATCTGTCTAGTGTGTACGACCACTATTTGTCTACACAGCTCTATTAGGACTAACTTATCAGAAGGAACTCTGAGGAGCATATAGGGATAGCCTTGAAAAAAGCCAACCCAAAGATAGCAAGAAAAGGAAAATTATAGAAACATACAGTCATAGTCGTTGACGACCATTCAGGCTTCATCAGATACTCTCTTCTGTTCGAGGTGAGGGTCGAAAAATCACAAAAATACCATGAAGAAGGCATCATTTACCTTCCTAAAATGGCGGATTGATCCTTGCAGTGTTAATTAAAGGTAATATGAGTAGACTGGGGTGGTCTTCTTGTCTCCTTCAATTGTCAAACCTGAAAAAGTTTGCATTGAAGCCGCTATGTACACCAAGTATGAAGTCATATAAAACTTTGAACTGGTTGATACTTTGGTCAGTTGCTCGTAAAGAGCATTGCTGATCTGCTCACCCCAAAAGATGACTTGCTTCTCTTGGAGGATGATCTTGATGAAGGGATACATCCATTCATGGAATTGTGAAGAAGACGACATACCTCATACCCTACTGAGAAGGGTAATTAAGTCACCAACTTCTTCAATGAAATCACTCCTCAAAAAATTCTATGGCCATCTAGACAAGTTGGTCCTGGGAGTCTTCAGCCACCTGTTATTTATTACCTTCTTTGCCCTCTCAAAATCCATGTCATACTCCTTATGTGCCTCGACAATGTTGATTCTCAGTACTTCAGTAACAAGAGGGCACATGAATACTTTATCAATAAATTCGAGGTCCAACCGAATTATCATGTTGTCACTAGCATCTGAGACTAATCTGGCCTCTCTATTGTAGAATTAGGTGCACTGGAAGATGAACTCTGTATGATGTGTTGCTACTAGAAAAGAGGCAACTAGATGAATGTTGCTCTCAATTATCCTCTTCATCTCAGAGCTTGGGTTCATTACCTTGGTGTTGGTTACAAACTCGGCCATATCTATGTGGTCGATCTTTGTGTCTCTAATATCGTTGACATTAGAAGTGATCGAGATGATCAAAAAAATGCCCTGATACTTGTACTTCATGGCCTTTAATTTTTTCAGAGAAGTTTTAGACATTGAAACTAGTCTCGATTGAGTAGGTGCCGATGAAAGAGAATTTTTAGGGGGTACTACAAAGATAATCATGATCGTATAATTAGGGAAAATTGAGAAAATTAGAGAATTTGCACGTTGGGTGATCATGATCAAGGAAGGGCACTTGACAGGGCTGAATCGAAAATTGGGTTGAAAAAATGAGAAAAAAAAGGAAATGAGGCGAAAAATAAAAAAGGTGAAAATTTCTCCAGAGTTAGAGAAATTTAGAGGAAAAAAAGTAAGGGCGGCAAAATTCGTCGTCCTAACATGTGGGCTGTCTTACATGCACAGGCAGTAAATTTTGCCACCTTTGCGTGTAAATGAGAGAAAAAAGGAGGCACGAGCGGCGAATTTCACTGCCCTTGCAGGTTTGGTAGGAAAGTGTAGGAGCAGTGAAATTCACCGCTTGTGCACTTTCAGCCTGCATCGGTGGTGAATTTCACTGCCCTTGCAGGAGAAGGGGCAAAACTGTATTGGCAAAAAAAATTGTCATCGATGTAGGTAAATGATTAGGGCACGGTTAGGATGGTGAAAATCGCTGCCTGAACATGGGGAATGAGAAAGTTAGCCAACGCGTAGGGAGAGAGCGTGGTGGGAGGAGAAGAGGAAACGGGCTGACGGGTAGGGAGAGAAAAAGGAAAAAACAAAACTAAAAGAAAATTTAAAGAGAAAAAAAAATGCCAAATATAAGACCTACTTAAAAAATTACGCGTGTCGCGAGCTCAAATCTGCAAAAACGCACTTTTACCCATTCGCTGGATCGTCTAGAGGCAAAAGCCAAGAGAAAGAGAGGAAAGAATGAATCAAAATAAGATAAAAATCAGATTAAATGGAATGAAAATCAACCCCAACCACTCGTGTGTGTGGCAATAAATGCCACGTGTGAAAATTGAGGCAGTGCAAGGGCGACGAAAATCACCGCCCTTACACTAAAAAATGAAGAGATATGCAAGGGCAGTGAATTTCGTTGCTTTTGCATGTAAAAGAAGAGAAATGCAGGGGCAGCAAAATTTGTTGCTCTTGCATGTTGGAAGAAAAATGCATTGACGGCAAAAATTGCCGCTCGTGCACAAAGATAGAAGAAAAAACACTAACTCTAAAAAAGCCAAACTTTGGTCCCCTGATCACGTTGAGATCGTAACAACTTTCACATTTTGGGTAAAATATAACAAAAAAATGTTATGAATTTCAAATGGAGTCAGTTGAGCCAATACGAGAACGAGAAAAACTCGTCTTAAAAATAGACTTAGAGAAACAAAGGACAAAACGGACAAGTTTCGTAGGGGGTTGTTTCGAAAATGAGCCGAGCTAATTTTAGAAACAACAGCTGGCTCTTGTTGGAGAACTTTCGTTGATCGAAATGATCAACAAGAGTAGAAATCAGTCTCTAAGTGCCTTCATCCAAGCCATTGGGCTACGGAGTCAGGCTAAAAATGAAAGAAAAACAAAAAAAAAAAAAAAAAACTATAGATATATACAAGTGGATCCATCTAAACTTTAAAAATTAAAAAGCTTCAGATGTTGCCCACTGTGAGATAGTGCAAATGATGTTCTATTCTGATACTTCAGCAAGAAACTAATTTCACTGCAAAGCTGTCGAATGGTGAATGGACCTCTCCATAAAGAGTCAAATTTGCCGTGCATTCCCTTCGATTCTCTTTTTTGTCCCTTAACAAGACTTGATCTCCGATTTGAAAATCATAGAACTTAGCCTTTTTATCAAAAAATTTCTTCACCTGGTTCTAATGCGCTGTAATCTGGTCCACCACCATGGTTCGCTACTTATTCAGTTCAATTAGACACATGATTCTTTTATCGATCAAACTTTCAAAAGTTAAATCTTCGATTGCTTTGGCTAACCTGAGCACTAGTAGTTCTAGAGTGATGGGTATCTCCGCATTTAAGCCATACAGAAGTTGGAAAGGCGACATACATATGGCCCTCTTGGGTGTAATCTTATTTGCCCATAAAGCATCAAACAGTGCCTTGTGCCACGTTCTCTGATTGTTATCTACCAATTTTCCGATTATAGTGACCAGGTTCTTATTGCTCGATTTTGCTTGGCCATTTTCTTAAGAGAATTAATCTGAAGTGTGGAATAAGGTAATCCCATAATAAAAGTCGAATTGAGTAATTTCATGCGAAGAGAAATAGTCCACATTATCTATTACAATTTTGAGTGGGACCCCAAACCGAGAAATGATATTTTTAAAAAAAAAATTACACACCACTTCAGACGTAGCGTGCTTGGATAGGATGGCTTCCACCCACTTGGTAAAGTAATCAGTCACCGTAAGGACATAATCATGTCCGGCACTTAAAGATGGGTTAACTGTGCCAATGAAGGCAATACCCCACTGTTGAAAAGGCTCTTCGATTATTACTGACTTGAGAGGCAATGCATCTAGTTTAAGCTTTTCGGCAAAATGTTGACACAGTTTGAATCTACGCACCCATTTATAGGCATCTTGAAACAACGTAGGCCAATAGTACCTTGCCCACAAAATTTTGTGCATTGTCACTTGTGCAAAAAAATGTCCTCCACAGGCCAAATTATGGAAATACTCCAAGAGTTTATCTTGTTTTACCTTTTCGACACAACGAAGAAATGCCCCGTCTAGGTTCCTTTTATACAGACCATTATCCCACAAAACATAACTAACAGCCTTTAGTTTAACATTCTATTTTTCTTTATAAGAGAGATGAGCGAGACACTCACCATAAGTCAAAAAATAGGCGATGTCGAAATACCACTCGTCAGTAGTGGCAACAAAGAGGACCATAGGTACGCCTTCGATCTCTATTTCTTCATTTTTTGCTTCATCGAGAATGTTGTTGGTAATCAACTGACAAAGACCCTTTTCTCACACAAGTTTGGTGGGTTTGATGTCTAGATCAAACTCTTGAATCTTAGCGATCCAATTACCCCTCTTTATACCAAACTCTTGTTGAGTTAAAATAGACTTGACCATTGTATCAAGCACCAAAACTTTAGTGTGCGAGTTCAGGATATAAAACCTAAAATGCTTGACTGCTTTGACCACCGCATATGCATGCTTCTTCATGTTGAAATATTTCAGCTCATGAGCCTTGAGTGGACAACTCATGAAAAAAATAGGAGATTCTACCCCTTCTTAGTTTTGTTGAACTAAAATCGCTGAGAGTGTATGTTCAGAAGCATAACTGTATATTTTGAAGCTTTTGCTGTAGTCTGGATAAACCAAGATTAGTACGGGAGCGATTGCTTCTTTGATATCTTTGAATGTTGATTTGCCCTCAGCAATCCACATAAAAGTAGCGTTACCTTTCATCATATTGACGATGTGGTGAGTTTTCTCAGCGAACTCAGGGATGAACTTTTGAAAAAAATTCACCTTTTTGAAGAAAGAGTGAACTGTAGTTTTACTGGTAGGCAGAGTAAGTTTTTGGATAGACTTGACTCTTTTTGAGTCAATTTTAATACCTTTTCAGGACACAATGTGTCTGAAAAATTTCCCTTCAGTCACCCCAAAGACAGATTTCTTTGGATTTAGAGAAATACCGTTCTGACGACAGCATTTCAGTATTCTTTGTAAATGACGGACATGGTCAGAATGGTGCTTTGAAAATATCATCAAATCATCCAGGTACACTACAATGAACTTACCCATTTCATTCTTGAAAATGAGGTCCATCGCTGTTTGAAATGTGGCAGCTGCATTTATCAGACCAAAAGGCATTCTTTGATAGGCGAAGGTGCCCCAAGGTGTGGTGAAAGTAGTCTTATGCTGATCTATATTTTCAACTTCAACATAATTGTACCTCGAGAAACTGTCTACTATTGATAACATCTCTAAACCTGTTACCATTTTCAGAACTTGATCCATGATAGGGAGAGGGTAGTTATCTTTTAAAGATAACTAATTCAAGTTCCTGAAGTCCACGCAAATTCAAATTTTGCCATTCTTTTTTTTGACAGGCATTATGTTGGTAATCCATGTGGAGTGATGGATTGGAAAAATTGTCTGGGCATCAAGTATTTTTTGTATCTCAGCTAAAATGGTACCGGAGATTTCTAGATTATATTACTTGAACTTTTGCCTGTAAGTCACAGAGTTTGCCTTAAGAGGAATGTCATCGGGCCTGAGTGATTTCAGGTCGTCATAAGAATAAGCTAAGGCGTCTATATATTGGTAGAGTATATCGGTAAGCTTGAATCTCTCTTTGAGAGTGCAGTATTTTCTAATGTTTACCACCTTAAGATCTCCCTTGGTTCCCAGGTTTACTTGATCAAAATTCTGAAAGGAGTTTGAATATGTTTGTTGTTGTTTAATAAACCTGTCATGGTTATCAAACAATTTCTCTAGAGAATCCAGGCCTTTGAAAATATTATTCCCCTGAAACTGAAAGAATTCTTCACCTGTGTTCGCATTCGATTCAGAGGTGGCTTCACATTCTCAAAAGTTACTACCTTCAAAATGTAGTTGTTTGAAACTGTCTTTTTGCTCCAAAAATGCAATGATTTGATCGTCATTGTTGAATACTTGCCAATGACCAGCATTATTAGGTACACTTAGTCGATAGACCAGTTCAATAGTGTACTTATCTCCTTCTAAATTTGGGTGGGGAGCCAAGAGAGTAGCAGAAATAGCCAATGCATCTGCCTGGTCATTGAATTCTCTTGAAACGGCAAAGATGCTAAAAGCATCAAATTTTTTAATTTGGTCCCAGACAAGTTTGTGATAGTGATGCAATATTTTATTAGTGGTTTAATAAAAGTTTTTTACTTGAAAAACCACTAATTCAACGTCCTCTTTAGCATGGAGTAGTTTAATGTCTTTTTCTCTAACAGTCTATAATCTAAGTAATAGAGATTTGTACTCAACTGTGTTATTAGTATTATTGAACTGCAACTTGTAGGATAAAAGAACAATATCTCCTTGAGGAGATACTAATACAGCCCCAGCTATTGAACTGGTAGAAGAGTAGCTGCCATCAAATTCTAAGATCCATACCTCATTAGACACCTCTTTTTCTTTGAAAACTCCTTCATTTGGGGGAAGAGGTTCTTCCATGCATTCATTTTGCTATGCTGATTCTCTAACTGTGTCAGTTGAACACATTTCTAAGTTGTCACCTATAAGAGTTTCGTCAGATGCCTCATGGACTTCATCCGTAGATAAGAAGTACTTGCCCATGCCAAAAGACTCAAATAAAATTTGAGCTTTTGGTGCTGATGATCGAGTGACTACATATCTTGCCTCTTTTTCAGGAAGCAATTTCTTCATAACACTTTGAATTGGGATCCTCACCTCTGACAAGTCCATGCTCAGCTCACCTCCAACATCCTTATAGAAATTTTGCCCAAGCAGGATACCATAAAAGGTTGGAACATTGGCCACTAGAACCGTCATTTTTATCCTCTTTTTTGGAAAAGCTGCAAAAGCAAATTGAGCATCTTTTATTTGACCAAAGAGTGAGACTTACTTATTTTTCATAGAAAAACACCTTCCAAAAGTTTTGGTCAAAGTTAGACCAAGGGAATCTGCCACCTTGGCGGGCATGACATTATCCGAAGCTCTGGAGTCTATTATGCAATTACTCAATTTATAGCCATTTATTAGCAAGAAAACATAAAAAAGTTCTATTTTTTTGAGAGCAACTGGAGGAGTCACGATAAGATTATTTTGAGTGGATTTATCCTTGGGGGGATCATGAATGACCTTTGAAGAATCTTGTCCTGTGGAGATGGCTTTATTTTTCACATATTCTGCCAATCTATCAAATTATTCAAGGTTAGCTCTTAAATACTCAATATCGGTCATTTGGATCTTAGTCTTTCTAACATGCTCAATTATATCAAATAATTGAAAAGAATTCAAGACAGAAGAAGAAGATCTATTGTTTGGGTCTTTAATGAGTGTGGCATTGGTCTGAGCAATAGAGGTGGAAGGTATGGAGTGGTTGGAGGTACTTATTTTTTTATGAGTTACCTAATCTTTTGATTGAGGAGGTAATGGAGTCCCTCGTTTATCGATGAAGACCACCAGTCGAGGTTATTTTTTTTATTTTCCTTTGTCAGCCTGTAGCGCTGACTGATTTTGAGATCTGGTAAAAAGCATAAGATCCATCTAACCTTTCTCCTTTACTTTCAGCTTCATCTTGGTAATCTAAGAAGCCAATATTGGAGTCGTCAGCTAATTCTTCTTCTTCTTCAGTGAAGAGATTAGCATCATCTTCGAGATTTAACTCAGGCTAGAATGAGAAATCTACTTCAATTTCTAGATATCTGACTACTGAGTTGTTTGAAGGTGCTTCAAGGGCCAGGTACCTCTGTGGAGGGGGAAGATGATTTTATTGTCCCTGATTCTTGGTGGTATTGCCTTGGTATGCCTGATTCTGAAATGTCCTCCTGGACATATCTCTATATGCAGTAGCAGATGACATTCCTTGTGCCATTTGCTTTTTGAGAGCTAGCATTTCATTTGCTAGCTTTTGTAGCATCGAGTCAGTGGTGACTGTAAGTGAATACTCAGAAGATGAAGAAGATTTACCTTTATTAGGGTCTCTCTTTATCTTTTCTGCAAAGAGAAAGTCATCTTCTACCTCAGTAGCCAAGTTCTGAGTAGCAGTAAGGTCTATGTGTCTGGCATGTCTCAGCAAGAAACCTATTTTAGGCAATTGTGAATTGATGAAGAAGCATTTGAGGTTTTGAGGCGTCGGCTGGGCGACCATGAGAATTTTGTGCCTCAACTTGTTGAACTTGACAATAAAATCCTTCATAGGCTCATGAGGCTTTTTCTTCATCTGAGTGAGTTGGGCCAGCAAGGCATGTGTATTTTTTGTAGGCTTGAATCTGGCTTCAAATATGTCTTTCACGGTGTCCCAGTTAGCCATTGATCCAGTCTGCAGGTGGTAGAACCAGTCTGCGGCAGTGCCTTGTAGTGTCTCTACAAACAGTCTAACCGCTATGTCTTCGAATTTCACACCTATGACACTGCAGGCTATGCTAAAAGCTGTAATGTGTTCATCAGGATGAACCTTCTCATCATCGAAGAATTTGAAGAAATTCTTTCTTAAACTGTGTGGAAGCTCATGCAAAGGTGGAGTCAAATTTAGCGGACCGAAAAAATTACCTCATGGGCTTTGAGCCATGATTTGATTATGCAAAAGTGGGATCACTAATCTAGGTGGAGCTTGGATAGGTAAAGCTCGACCAACAATAGAAAAAGAAGCTCTGCTTTGTGTTGGTGGCCTAGTAGGGCTAGGAGGAAGACTCCTAGTTCGCCTAAGGTGAGGTTGTGAAGGAAACAACTCAAAATTACTCTGTTGCACCAACTCAAAAGCAGGGTCAACAATACCTTGGAATTTCTAGCCTCTGGTATAACATGGAGTTGCCAGATTGTAGAACAAAAAATAGAAAAGAGTAGGATCTACTTCAGTTTGAAGTTTGAGACTTCAAACTGCACGCTCTTCTCCAGTGGAGTCACCAAAAAGCTGTTGGGTGAATATTTTATCGTCAATTAACTAATGACAAAATGGGTATATCAATCACATCACAAGGAGATTTACACCATAAAAAGTGTGGGTTTACTACATCTGAATGAGGTAAATCTCTCCTCTCATTAAAGAGAGGTTTCCTATGAATATTTATATGTTATATGTATATATAAGTAAGCAAAAAATAATACTCAGGGTAGTATAACAACATTCACCTCTTTTTTTTAGAGGTGATGTCCAAGGAACAAGAGAGAGAGATCTTGATCGTTGGCTAAGAATATTTCTCTTCTTTCAGGAATGATATCCAGCATAGAGCAAAAAAATCTTCTGAAGTAGGTAACAAAGTTCACAAAGAAACCCACGTAAGCACAAAGTCTTTCGTTGCTTCCTTCACTGATTTAGAATACGCGTAACCGTAGAGTGAAACAAAGCACAAAGTCTTTGCTTAAAACTACAATAGATAAAAGGATCACCAAGATTAAAGTAGCTCAAAGTCTCTCTTTTACCTTTTAGAAACGTCTTTAGATAATGTCAACACACTTTGCTTATTAAATCGAATAGATAAGAGATTATCAAGAAAAAAGACATAAGAACTATTTTTTAAATAACACAAATTACTTCAACACAAAGTCTGAAATAAACCTGTTTCTCATTCATTTGATAACATATGATTTACAAGTTGAGCACAAAGTCTCAAGAAGTGTCTCAATTTCAGCAAAGTTTTTGCTCTCAATTATCCAGAGATCCATTTACAAAAGAAGTTCCCTCTATATATAGGGAGAAACCTTCAAAATTAAAAAGATTAAACTATAAAAATATCTTAGTCAAAAATGAGTCATCTTTGACTTTGAGATATTTTTCTAAATTTTTTACATGTAATTACATATTATAAAATTGCATGCACTTTTACATGACAAAAGTGCATAAAAAGAGAGGAAGAAGAGAGAAGGAGAAAATGGTTCAGCTCTTGCCGCCAGACTTCTTCAGATGAGCATCATACATAGCGATAAATACCTGAATTTCTATACTGTCTGGCGCAATGGTATTCTTGAAGATGACTCTGGCCCTAATTATATTGTATTTTAATGCTGTGATTGCCTTGGCATGACTAGTTAACCTGGATCTTAGATTATTCAGAGTTAACTGAGTATCTAAAATGCTATCCACAGAATTCTTTGAGAATAATTTTTTTTTGAAATCCCTCTAAATCATACCTTTGAATCCTCAGATCATCTCTTCTGCTGAGAGAAATTGGTTATCTCTAGAGGTGAGGTCGCAAGGTAATACTTCAAGTCAGTTCAACAGGCCTGTATCCCTTTTCTCGTTAGCATCTTTGGAAGACTTGAGATCTTCAATCAGCTCCTTGAGTACCTGAATTCTGTATATCAGTGATTCCTTGGTTTCAACATAGAAATTTTTGCTGGAAATAATGTCGATGGATATCAAAGTGTTTTTTTTAGATCCTTCATTTCCCTCCACTTGCTAAGATATTTCTCTGTACTGTCAATGTTCTGAGAAATAAGTGAGACAAGGTCCTCTAAATATGTCCTCACCTTCTTCATCTTGTCTGTCTTCACAACAACCTCTATAAGTAAAGAAATTCCCTGAGTGTGCATCTTTTCAATGTAATCCTCTAGCACTTTCCCTTTCATATAAGTTTTCTCTATTTTCTAAATAATAGGGTCGTCTATAGAAAAGGCTTTTAGGGTGCCGCTTCAGAGGCAAGGGTGAATTTCCTTACTACTGCAGTCAATTGCTCTGCCTTGGCCTTATAGTAATCTTTTATCTCCTTTTCTCTGTCAAATTTCTAGACGATGATGTCCATCTTGGAATGTAGATCTTTCTTCGCACCTTCGTGAGTAACTTTTTCTAGTTCAACATGAGAAATAGAATAGCTGCTCATGTCAAAAACTTCAAGGGTTGTGTCTTGCGAAGGTTTAGCTATTTTCAAAAATTTATTCCCCTTTTCGTTAACCAATTTTGAAAGGATCCTTGGTCTCTTAGGGGCCTTAGCTTTTATCGGCACTATCTTACCAAAATCAAAGTCATCTGCAGAGATGGCTAGCTTCTTTTTTTTGGGCATGAAAGCTGACATCCAAAGAGGGAGAGAAGAAGTACTTACTGTAACAATGGTTCCTACAGCTGGTGTCTTTAGGGTGATGTCTATACTACTGGTGGTAACAGTGGTCACAGTTGGAGTAACTGGTGAAACCGTACCTACCATTGATTGATCAAGGGCAAAGCTTTCTCCTAGATTGAAAGAAGGAGATGCCAGACTAATAATAGAACTTGAGGAGCGAAGATTATCCCCAAAGGCACCTTGAAGATCGTAAAACATAAATTTGGAAGGAGAGGCAGCTCCAGGAAAAGGAACACTGATAGGAGATAGAGGTGAAGGAGATGCCACAGGAGATTGAGGTCGTGAAGAAGAGATGTCTATAAGTGGTTGCGCCCCTTCTTGGGAAGGTAGAGGCTTAGCTCTTTGCTGCTCTAAGGACCTGTCATCTATCTCCATCTATTGAGCTGCATGTTCCTGGGAGCTTTGTTCTCTAACTCCCTTTTCTGTTGATTTCAACTCCTCAACAACTTTTGATTTCTTAGAAAGAAAGATGATTCTAGGCTTGTGAGGCCTAGACGGAGAAGGAGCATCACCTTTATTTTTAGTCTTGTTTTTTGCCTTTTTCTTCATTTTTGCTTAGAATTTAGCCTCTGATCCTGTAATAAACTCCTTCAGCGTGATCCCTTTGACTGCTAACCAATCATTGGTGTTAGCTAATATTGGTTCAAATCTCTTCCTCAAATAAGTCAATTCTTTTTGGGACCACTAAATTGGAGGAAGAGGAGAGTTAACAACCTTCTCGGCTAGGTATTTATTGTTGATAATGTTCTTGTCATCAACCGAATTAGAGGAAATATTTGCAAGCCCTAGATATTCGATTTGCTTTAGGGTCAACCTGTTGTAGTCCATCTTCTTGATTTCTTCGGCTGTCCTTAGGTCTACCCAGATGTCTTCGATCATCATCTCATGAAACTGAGTCTTCCTTCTGATCATGTCTTTGACACCCCTGTAGTCAAAATTGTCCCTTCTCTTGAACTATTTCATAATAACCAGTTGCATCTTTGCTTCCATGACCTTGGCTTTGGCTTCTGTCAAAATTGAGTATCTGCCAATTTCAATTGAAAATTTGAAACTTGGCTTCTTCAGTTCCATCTGTCTAGTGTGTACGACCACCATTTGTCTACACAGCTCCATTAGGACTAACTTATCAGAAGAAAACCTAGAGAGCATATAAGGATAGCCTTGGAAAAAGCTAATCTGAAGATAGCAGAAAGAGGGAAATTATAGAAAAATATAGCCATAGTCGTTGACGACCATCCAAGCTTCATCAGATACTCTTTTCTATTCGAGATGAGGGTCGAAAAAGCACAAAAATATCATTAAAAAGGCATCATTTACCCTCTTAAAATAGCGGATTGATCCTTGTAGTGTTAATTGAGGGTAATATGAGTAGACTAGGGTGGTCTTCCAGTCTCTTTCACTTGTCAAACTTGGAAAGGTTCGCATTAAAGCTGCTATGTACACCAAGTACGAAGTCATATAAAATTTCAAAGTGGTTGATACCTTGGTCAGTTGCTCATGAAGAGAGTCGTTGATCTACTCACCCTAGAAGATGACTTGCTTCCTTTGGAGGATGATCTTGATGAAGGGATACATCCATTCGTGGAATTGTGAAGAAGATGACAGACCTCGTACCCTGCTGAGAAGGGTAATCAAGTCACCAACTTCTTCAATGAAATCACTCTTCAAAAAATTTTGTGACCATCTAGACAAGTTGGTCTTGGGAGTCTTTAGCCACCTATTATTCATTAAATTCTTTGCCCTCTCAGGATCCTTGTCATACTCCTTCTATGCCTCGACAAAGTCGATTCTCAGTACTTTAGTAGCAGGAGGGCACATGAAGACTTTATCAATAAATTTGGGGTCTAGCTGAATTATCACATTGTCGCTAGCATCTGAGACTGATTTGGCCTCTCTATTGTAGAACTGGGCACACTAGAGGATGAACTTCATATGATGTGCCGCTACTGGGAAAGAGGCAACTAGATGAATGTTGCTCTCGATTATCCTTTTCATCTCAGAGCTCAGGTTCATTGCCTTGGTCTTGGTTACAAACTCAGCCATATCCACGTGGCCGATCTATGTGTCTCTAATGTCGTCGACATTAGAAGTGACCAAGGTGATCAAAAAAATACCCTAGTACTGGTACTTCATGGCATTTTTTTTATAAAAAAGTTTCAGACATTGGAACTAGTCTCGATTGAGCAGGTGCCGATGAACGAGAATCTTTAGGAGGTACTGCAAAGATAATCATGATCGTGCAATTAAAGAAAATTGGGCAAATTAGGGAATTTGCATGTTGGGTGATCATGATCGAGGAAGGGCACTTGATAGGGCCATGTCAGAAACTGGGTCAGAAAATGAGAAAAAAAGGGGAGGAGGCGAAAAATAAAAAGGGTAAAAAATTCTCCAAAGTTAGAGAAATTTAGAGAAAAAAAAGTAAGGGCGGCAAAATTGGCTGCCCTAACATGTGGATTGTCTTGCATGCACAGGTAGTAAATTTTGCCACCCTTACATGCAAATGAGAAAAAAAGGGGGCACGGGAGGTGAATTTCGCCGCCCTTACAGGTTTGGTAGGAAAGTACAGGGGCAGTAAAATTTACCGCCTGTGCACTTTCAGCCTGCGTCGATGGTGAATTTTGCCACCCTTATAGGGGAAGGGGTGAAACTGTAATGGCGGTGAATTGCAGGTAAATGGGTAGGGCATGATTAGGGAGGCAAAAATCGCTGCCCAAACATGGGGAATGAGAAAGCTAGCCAATGCATAGGGAGAGAGCAAGGCGGGAGGAGAAGAGGAAACGGGCCGACAGGTAGAGAGAGAAAAAGGAAAAAACAAAAACAAAACTGAAAGCAAACTTAAAGAGAAGAAAAAAATAAATAAATGCCAAATACAAGACTTACTTGAAAAACCACGCACGTTGTGAGCTCAAATCTGTCAAAATGCACTTTTACCCGTTTGCTGGATCGTCTAGAGGCAGAAGGCAGGAAGAGGAGAGGAAAGAATGAATCAAAATGAGGTAAAAATTTGATTAAATAGCGCAAAAATTGACCCCAACCACTCACGTGCATGGCAATAAATACCACACATGAAAATCAAGGCAGTGCAGGGGTGGCAAAAATCGTCGCCCTTGCACTAGAAAATGAAGGGATATGAAGGGGTGGTGAAATTTGCCACTCCTGCATGTAAAAGAGGAGAAATGTAGGAGCGGAAAAAATTTTTACTCCTGCACGTCTAAATACAGGGGTGGCAAAATTTACCGTTCCTGCATGTTGGAATAAAAATGCACTGACGGCAAAAATTGCCTCTCGTGCACGAAAACAAAAGAAAAAAAACTAACTCTGAAAAAGCCAAACTTTGGTCCCCTGATCGCATCAAGACCGTAACAACTTTCATATTTTGGGTAAAACATAACAAAAAGATGTTATGAATTTCGAACGGAGTCAGTTGAGCCAATACGAGAATGAGAAAAACTCGTCTAAAAAATAGACTTGGAGAGACAAAGGGCGAAACAGACAAGTTTCGTAGGGGGTTGTTCTAAAAACAAGCTGCACTAATTTTGGAAACAATAATACGATTAAAATATAATGTAATGTAAATGTCATATTTAAAAAATATGTCATGAAAAAGTGATAGAGAGAGATTTTAATTAAAAGTTGTTTCTGAAAGATAATTACCCTAAAAAATGCAAGTTAAGTCAAAAGAGGTATAATTTTCTCTTTTGATAAAGAGGGGTTTTTAAAAATAAAAAAGCATAAATCTAGAGTCGTGCCTCACTTGAAATCTATTGTTGCTTACCTGATATCGCATTTTGTGAATTAACTACTAAGTAACAATAATCTGATATTTTTGATAAAGGTGATGGTGGAAACGAATCTATGTGTTCCTTCATATGACAATGAGCTATGCAGGGAAGAGATGTTCTATTTCACATTGAGTTTGAATAATACAAAGCGTCGGGAAAGGGCAAGGCTATATAAAGAATGAAAATAATAAAATATTTTAAGGTGAGATGGATGATCATGATGAGAGTCAATAACAAGGTATTTAAGGAAATGAACTCAAAGAAGCTCAAGTAAATAAATGAACAAACTTTATATTAACAATATGTATTTATAGTAATATATATCTTATATTAAATATGTATAACATACTCGTTAATTAATCAGTGGTATGCTCGAAGGCATTGAGGTACGAACGTATGATAGAGTGGGTGCCTCCCTCTCTTGGGCTATTCAAAATGAATTTCAACAAGGTGATTAGAGGAAACCCAGGGGTATTCGAAGTAGGATGCATTATCTAGGATTGTGTGGGTTCCCTTATCCGATTTGCATCAAAGAAACTGGTTGATGGCACCAACAATGAGGTATAGGCACAAGCTTTGCTTTTGGGTTTCAACATTCTGATTCACTATGGGATTGAGGACATTATCATTGAGGGTGACTCCATGGTGATTATCCAAGCCTTAAGGAATAGGAGAGCCATATCCTGAAATATCAACAACATCCTGAATCGCGGTTGGGGATTGCTAGACAAACACAATTCCCGAGAGGCATCCCATTATTATAATAAAGTAAAACTCTATAGCTGATAGATTGGCAAATAAAAGAGTTGATCAACTCAAATAAATCATAGTTGATAATGATTGGAGTAGTTGCAAAGGATGTTGTCTTGATGAGGGGATGTGGAAGCCACATCTAGTCATCATGAGCATATCACCTTACATTGAATTTGCATTGGTTGTGGAGGACTCACTCCACACATGTGGTATCCTCACACCGTCTATATATTTATTTGGCAGAAGTAGATAGTGCATTCACTGTAAGCTCTCTCCTTCCTCCATGCCTTCCTCATTGTTTGTTTAGGTAGCTCTGAGATGGTATTTTCGTCCATGGATTACATGCTTCAGGTGTCACTTAGTGAACCATTATTGTGTGATGAAGCTTCTAAGAGGGAAATGGCATTTGGTGAGTGAGTAACTGATTCTCAGTCAAAACAAATTTTCATAATTTAAATCATAAGTGTTATGTAAGCCATTAAAAATGTGATTGGTCAGGTGGCTTTGAATACATGTTATAGGGTGAAAGTAAACTCCCTGTTGTCTTTGATTTTTATTGGAAACTTTCTCATTGTATAGAAAGATAAACAATAAATGTTGGCAATAGTAAGTTGGATTGATCGACCTGGTTTTTGGGTTGGTTTGGCAGAAGTGGTGTAGGGTTTTGAATGGGGTGACCAGCATCAATTCCCTTTCTCTATACAAAACAAGCTAGAGTTAATACCCCTTTGAAGTTTCAGAAAGCTAGAGGCTAAGTTCTTTGTAATGGTGGAACATTTAGACTATTTGCAAACATGCTTGAAGCATCCTGGCCAAGAGGAGCATTTTATAAGAGAATTGGACCTGGGTGACATGCGTGCCACTATGGCCTTGGTGATGGTGGTCCTCGACAAGAGAAATTCTACCAAGGTGGTTATTGCAGTCAAATCCCTCTTGAGGCTATTTGAGGGCCCACTCCAATAACCACAACCATCTTCCCCAAGAATGGGTGGGAGGTACAGACTTGCAAACATGCTTGAAGCATCCTGGCTAGGAGGAGCATTTTCAAAAAGAATTGGACTTGAGTGATGTGTGTGCTAATATGGCTTCGATGATGGTGGCCCTTAGCCAGAGAAATTCTTCCAGGGTGGTGGTTGCAATCAAATCCCTCTTGAGGCTATTTAGGGGCCCGCTCCAGCAACCACAACCATCTCCCCAAAGAATGGGTGGGAGCCACTTCATACCTTGACAGGTGCTGTCAACTCATATACAAGATCGCCTAGCTAGCTCGTAAGCATTGCTAAAATTGGTGGGGTCATAATGAAGAGAAAGGTAGGTAGGTTGAGGCTTTGGTGGTGGAAGGTGACTGCTCTATGTAAAAATGGCTCTAGGTGTGCTCAAGATGATAGTGTAGCAGAGATGAAGGTAAACCTTGGAGGACATGATGTAGATGAGGCACTTGCCGCCCTGATAGCTATTGTAGGCCCCAACTCTGTGGGTGGTAGTGCTTTGGTGGAAGTTGCAGTTGGTCCATAGTTGGTCCCCTTGTTCCCCTATTCTTTGGTTTTGCTCGATATTCTCTTTTTTTACCCCTTATGATATTTTGAACTTTGGATAACATGTGACCTTTCAAGGATTGTTTTACGTACTTATTCATTTTTGTTAGTATTTTGTTTTTCTCAAAATTTCCAAATTCTCAATAAACTTTATCTATTTAGATTGATAAAAGGGTGAGGGACCCCCCAACTTTCATATCATCTATCAAAAAAAATGTATAACCTATATGTTTATTATTATGTATAATATATTATAGATAGAATATATTATAATATAATTATTAATATTTGTATGTATATTATGATTATAATATATATAATATAGGATAGATGTAATATATGAAATATTATAATTATATAAATAATGTATATAATATTATTAATATGTATATATTAAACAAATTATTATATTTATTAAATTATAATATTATAGTAATATATTTTAAACTATAATATTCAATATACAATATTAAATATATATAGATATATAGATATATAATTTATATATTTATTTATTGTAGTATATTATATATAATATTAATATATTTATATAAATAACAATATATTATATTACATTATATAATTTATCTATTATTTTTAGACATTATTTTTTAGACATGTTACTATTTTTAATATTAATAATATATTTATATTACATATATAATATTATATTTATAGTACATATATAATATAATGTGTATGATGATATTTATCATGTTTTGTCAACTATAACTGCAATCTCTCTCTCTCTCTCTCTCTCTCTCTCTCTCTCTCTCTCTCTCTCTCTCTCTCTCTCTCTCTCTCTCTCTCTCTCTCTCTCTCTCTCTCTCTCTCTCTCTCTCTCTCTCTCTCTCTCTCTCTCTCTCTCTCTCTCACACACACACACACACACACACACACACACACACGTTCAACATTGACATATTCTTGCATGACCAAACTCTAAGTGCAATATGTCTGATTTCTCCTCATTTGTAGGCTTAACAAGTGCATTGATTAATTCATATGCACGATCAACCTAAATAAGTGCACAATGAATGCACTTGAGCATAATGAGCCTCTATCTTCCTACTGCATTCATGTCTAGCAATCTATCTTTCTTCTACTTTTAATCTTTCAATTCAAGAATCTTGCTTTCTCTATATTTTCCTATTTGCCCCTTGTTATAGTCAATTGAGATGAATATGTGGTCAATAAATTAGAGTGCACTATGTCATCATCCTAGATTCTATTTTTCTTGTTGATTCTGATAGTAACCCTACATTGTCACCTCTTCTGATTTTCACCATCAAATAGTCAT
Source organism: Torreya grandis (assembly GCA_037957365.1). Classification (NCBI taxonomy): domain Eukaryota; kingdom Viridiplantae; phylum Streptophyta; class Pinopsida; order Cupressales; family Taxaceae; genus Torreya; species Torreya grandis. The sequence goes on from JARHVA010000030.1 coordinate 8,202,678, forward strand.
AATAGTCAACATAGATCATTGTGCAAGCTAAGTATACTTGTTCTTAGTACTTTCCCAAAATAACAACTTCTCATAGTTAGCAATTCGTCAAAATCAGAATTGTTAATCGTTTTCATATCTTTAGCAATATGATATGTTTATTTTTACACCTATAATCAACATTAATTCATTTATTATTTTATCAAAAATAGGGTAAAACATATAGGTGAGCCAATACTTTTATATTTGAACTTTGCTTGCCTTGTCTTGTTTTTTTCGCCCTAGGATTTCAACTGAGTTTTTTAAATTTCCAGGCACTAAAGATAAATTTGATTGTCCTTTACTAGATTTGATTAAGTGTTACTCTAGGATTTCTCTTTTACCTCAGGGTATTCTTGTTTCCTTTTACAAATATATTATATATCATGGGGACGTATTCAAAGGGGTTATGATACTTATTCATGCTCAAGCTTATTTAAAGATGCAAAAATTCAAAGTTTCAAGTTTTCAAGGTTTTCAAAGTGTCAACATTTCAAAGTTGCAAAGTTCAAAAGAGAAAAATATGCAAATTCTATGAGCAATGTGGTCATGAATATTCTTCAATCCCTTTTGATCATGTGAATTAGAATCTAGATTTGACTACAACAATGGGATTCAAATCTGTGCAGTGGGAATGTTACACATACGGGCTAGACTATAAGATGGATTTGAATTTGAATAGTGATCATTGCTTTACAAGGGATAGGTCCATCAGGTTTGAACAAATCCAAAATTTTGAAACAATCTAAGTCTGACGATTCTATCTAGAAGGCAAAAACACTGATATGATGATGTAGAGATAGTCTAAATATGATTTTAACATGTTAGACATAGACTAGGAAATTCTTATAGATGACTAATAGCAAATTGGGAAGGTCATACCTATGGAAATCAGAAAAATATGATAGAAAGGCAAACATAAACATATGTGTTCGCACAAATCATGTAACATGAAGGTAGGTTAAAACTAACACAACCAAATATTTAATACTAAATTTTAGTATCTACAATCATAAATAAAAACTTTAAAATTAATTTTATTATTTATGAGCTAGGTAATTTATTTTTTTACTTTAACATTCTTTATTAAATTATTTATCATAAATATTAAACTTGTGTATTGTATAAGATTCCGTTAGTTAAGTCTCATTTTACTTTGCACGTCCTTAAGTTAATTATTACAAATTAGAACTCATATGTGCACTTTAATAATCCATGTCAAAGCAGTTCTAATGTAATCACCTTTTAATTACATGTTTTTTTAACCAATCAAAGAGTTTGAAATGCATATCATGATAACAATTATAAAATTATGCCTAAAATTTATCATATTAATAATAAAATATTACGTCGATATTATTTGAGAATATTCTTCTAATTTTAATATAATTATAAATGTTATTAATTATAAAGTACTACTATAATAAATTTTTAATATTATTAGTCCCTGCCAAGGCATGGCACTTTCGAAATTCCTATACCTCATTGACCTAATGAAAAAACTTAAATTTTTCATGGTTTTGACAGTTACAAAGTTTTGTATAAAGATTTTCATTTAAATATTGGCATATTCTCTAGGGATTATTTAAGAATATATACCGATGTTGACATCGTGAAGAATTATTAACCTTGCCATCTCATACCATCATTAATAGCTATATTCATTTTTTTAGTTATGGCCATCTATATCAATAACACATAACTCCCAAAGCAATCCCTTCCATTATTTATTTTGCCACGATATAATGTTTATTATTTAATTTATTATATTTTTTAACAGAATTTTGTTATAAAATGTCAAAATAATTTATTATTATTTTACTTTGTAATAGTCTTAAATTTTGTACAATTTCACTTTAGTTTATAGTTTCATTGTTTCATTCCAAATAAAACATTACTAGTCACTTCTTTCTCGGGGACTTTTTATCCATAAAGTCTTTGCTATGTGTTAATTTGCTTAAATGATATACGCTCGGCCTCATCATAATAAACATAAATCACCATAAAGTCAACACACATTTTATTAATACACACCTTTTTTTTGAGGTTAATACAATTTACAATTTATGAGTCATATATAAATATTGTCAATGCTAGGGAATTTAACCATACAAATAAATATCTATTATATTATTATATTAGCCAATACAATGTGCAGTTTACAATTTATGTGAAAAATATATAGTATACAAACTTCTAAGTCTATAACTATTGATAGACTGCGACAATTTTTAGCTTTCATATATGATCTCAAAACATAAAAACAAATTAAATCTTATCAATTTATAACCTTGATTGCATGCAACTCAATCATAATTTTTTTTGACATAAAGACATGGAACAACCACTACATGACCCTCGTTACAATACATAATTAAAAAACAAAAAAACATCCAAATGACATGTAAAAAATTAGTGGATATCGAGGCACATTAAATTTTCTCAGGTTTCTCGTCGACTGTGGAAGACATAGTCATATCAACTTAGCTTATTGTCCTTAAGTGATGTATCGGATATAGTCATGTCACCAATGTCATTATCTGAATAGATGATAGCATTACTAATTACCTTAGTCAGTAAAGGTTTTTTTCCATGATCACTCTTCACCTGATCAAGCCACTTTGATTTGGATGGTAAGTTTAAAGTTTTTAAATGCCTATGGAAAAGTTGTTTGTTATTAGTCCTGGAGGGTAACTAAAGCAGTAAATTTGCTTTAACTCTTGATTAAACTTTGCGTTCTGGGCCAATGAAAATTAATTCTTTTTCATGCATTCAAATATTTGCAATTATCGAATAGTCAACTCGTACATTTTAAACAAGAAAATGAGTAAAAATCCATTTAATTGTGCTTTCATTGGTCAAAACTATGAAGATGTTATTTAAGGGCAGACTACTGACGACATAAAAATGAATGTTTTGTCAGGTGTAATGTAACCATCCTTGACAACATATTTGTCATGTGCTAATGTTTTTAAATGTTGTTTCCTATGCCATAGTTGTGTTGGCAGCTTGGAGATCCACACAAAAATATTATTTAATTAAAATATTTATGTCACTTGCTACTGGTTGATACAAATGCATTTAATGAAATTAATTTTGTCCGCCACACTTGATGTTCTTTCATTATTCTTAATGCTCAATGATTCTACAGTTGAGGTATCACCCATTGTAGGACTTTTCTCTTAGGCAAGGGTCCCATGGAGGGGGTTGTTGCTCCTATTTTTAATGAACTGGTGGTCCCATGAAAAATAAAAGACATGCAATAAGATATTTTAGAATATGTTCCTAAAAATAAGGAGCTGGCTAATTTTTAGGTGGAAAGCTTAAGGGGGTGGAAAAAAAAAGAGGGTTGGGAGTCTTCCATATCTGCTTCTATTTTTAAAGAAGATATTATACCAATTGTAAATCTATGAATAGTCAAAATTTGTATAAATATTAATTATAAATAAAAATACAATCATGTTAAATATTATCCTCTATAAAATTGGAGCATATACTCAAAATTTTCATGTCATGGGATCACTTGTACTACATATGCTCCTATTTTTAATCTGCATTACTCTTTAAGAAAAATTAGGATCCTCCTCCCATGAGACCACTTCCTTAGTTTTAGTTGAATTGTCAGTTTCATTTTTTACAGGATGGGTTGTATGAGCTTCCTTTACAAAGATTGGCATGGATGACAAGTTTTGAGGATTCAACTGTAGTAACCATTCCACTGTGAATGCTGGGAATGTTCCTTAATCTACTAGAAATTACACCTCCAATGACTGCTTTAGGGTTCGAATGAATAGAGTTTAGATTAACCTAAATATCACCATGATTAAATCACACTTATTTGACCTTGAGACCAAGATACTCATCTGTTATTTCTATTAAATCTATTTATCGATTTTTAATCTAGAAATTTGGACCTCTAATCATTAGAACAAGGTTGAAATCAGGGCCATGTCAGCAATACTATTGCGCAAACAGATCACACATGTTGAAACCTACCTCTAGCCCTACTTGAAAGCCTCCACCCAGACATGCTTTCCATTCTTCATGACTTAAATTTTAGAGTTTTTCCATATTTGTTTAAATGGTTTGAAACATATGGTAATGTCTATGTTGTTATTTTGTTTAATATTTCAAGATTCCTTTGTAATATTTATATTATCAAGGATATAAGTATTGTTTTGATTCACTTTAGTCAACATTAGGTTTACTCGTCATACCTATAGCATTAAGAAACTGAGTGGGCTTAACATTCTCTATGTCCATTTTGATCTGAGATCGATTCTCCAATCCACCACTTCCATACTCAAATGATATGCCCTGTTTCTCACATATCTTCCCTAAAAGCCACACCAATCCAGACATTAGGTTTGTAGAATAAAAACTTCAAGGGGAGACTATCTAAATGTAAGTTAAATGTTATCGTGGTTTGCATACAACATACTATACCTTTTACATGAGTACAGAGCAAGAAATTTAAATGTAAGGCTAAAAATTACATTTTATTCAGAGCTTCTCTCATCTCTTTGGACTTTCTATTACTATATTTTATATGTTTTCAAGTAGACTAGTGAAATCTTAGTTTTTTTTTGTTGGATGGACACTTATATGTTTCATCTGCATATTTCCAATGTCAATTCATGTATATCATGTTTGTAGGGTTTGAAACACAAGAATACTATATGTATAGATAATAGAGTCTAATGTAAGCCATAGATTCATAGATTTAACAAGGATCTTTACAATAGTGTATTTGTTTAGAAAATGAATGGTTATATAACTGATTCTAAGAGTGGTCAAGTTGTTTTGTTGTTTTCCCTTGTTTTTTCCAATCGCACGGAACTATTTTATATGATTGTGAAGTGGTTATTTGGAAAACCTATCACATTTTAATGTTCTTCTTGTATGTTAAACTATGCTTTATATCTTTCTATGATAACATTATTTTAATCTTAAGATTTTAAATAATCATGCAATCGCAATTAATTGTTTTATACTTTCCATTATCTTGCATTTTGATGTATGAATGACTTTGAGATCTAACAAACAATGTTGTGTAAGGGGTTGGTATCTAGGATTGATTAGAAGTAACTATCTTTATTGGCATGTAATCATGAAGATTTGGACACATATCCTTAGACTCTGCATTGAATTCTAAATTTGTTCAAAGGAAATATTTTAACATTGAAGTCTGTTTTCTAGCCTTCGATTCTCAAGTGGAGTTGTGATTGCAGTTTGAAATATTTTACTTTATATATATATTTCTTATTAATTTAAATCTTTTACAAATGATGCTCTAAATGGGGATTTTTCTATTGTTAAATATGGAAGAGTAGACACACAAGAAAATTGGGTACTTTTTTATTTCCTACCCTTATTGAGGGCATTGTGTTTTATATTTCTTGAATTAGTTACAATTTGGATTTAATTGATCTTTATGTAAATGTGTATTCATTTTGTAGTTTATCAGCGTAATGGAAAATCCCCAGTATCTTCATCAAATAAAATAACGATAGATGGACAGTCCATCTTGATGCTAGTTGACATGAGAAGAGATTACTCAAAGCCTCAAGCTCAAGATACTACAATAAAATTGACATAATATTTTTGTGTCTTACTTGTCACTCATGCCATTAAACATAAATATGTCTGTAAAACATTGATTTGTCATTCATAGGTAGCAAGGATAGGGTTTAAAAAGTTTCAAGGGATGTTATGCCCAATTGTTATTATGATTTTTACAATTATTTTTTTTGTTGAATTGCTTGTTTTAGTAATGTGCCCTATAAGTCTGAATGATTTGACTATTATTTATATTTATATTTTCAAATAATTTATGAGTTTAGTAGATTAATATTGATATGTTCAGTCACATTGATGTCCATTCTCTTCTTTAGGCTAACCTTTTTAATGTTTACTTAATGATGACTATTATTATTATTATTATTTTTGCACCTAATTTTATGATGTAGTTATGTGGCTCCATCACTATAGTGTTTCATCGTCACTAATGTTTCTCATTTATTATTGTCAAACTTTTTACAAGTTTCCCTATTTGGGATTGTTGTCATGTCTTATTATGTTCTGTTATTTTCTTAAACTTTAAAGTGATTATTTAAGGAATATCTATATAACATAAAAACTTAATCTCCTTCATAACTTATAATATATTTATTTCATATGCTTATCTGACCTTAATTTCAAACATCTATTTGTTATGGTTACTAACTTGTAAGTGTTTCCATGGAACGTGGGTGAGTTGAATTAAAGCGGATCTAAATTTACGATCTCTGCCTCAAATATAGCATAATACTTTATTTATATATGGATAAAGGAGAGCTAAAACAAATAAGAAATGAATATTGAGAAACCAAGCAAAGCATAACAAAACTAGGTTATATTAATTTTTGTGAAACTACTTTCCTTTTCAAATCCAATTAAAATTTGACAATAAATATAATTGCCTAAGATCACAATATTCAAAGATATCCGTTAAGTAACATGTCATGTTTATGTTGAATTCATGTTGGTTTTTCTCTTTTTATATATAGTTTTATACATAACTTATGTTGGACCACAACTAGATACTGAGAGGGGGATTGAATCAGTATATCAATTAGAACTACTCCTTTAAATGCTTTTAATGCAGATTAAAAGATATATGCAAATAAAATCAAATATGCAAAGATCACACAAACTCAAATACACATGACACCATATTTATACATGGAAAACCTAAAGGGAAAAACCACGATGAGAATAACTGTTAGAATCTAATGTTCTAATCCAGCCTCACAGTTCAAAGCCTCACTTGTAAACCTCATTCGTTACACTTTTAACGGCACTAACCTTAAGGAGACACCAATCCCTAATCTGAGCACCAACTCGACTAAACCTCACTAGTTACAAAGTTTAAGGGCACCAACCCTAAGGAGACGTCAATCTCCTAACTGAGCACCAACTCAACTTGTCTGATGCCACCAATCAATCAGATCTCTATGGAGTTATAATTCCAATTTACAAATAGATTCATAAATGAATCTAGCTCTATTCTCTCTATTACAAGTCTAATCTATAACTGATCATGCTTTGCACATTTTCTCTATATGCCTCTCTTCCTCTTTTCCCTTCTATCTCTATGTCTAGAAATGTCTGTATTCGACACACTTCATCTCTATCTCACTATGCTCCTATGTGTCTCTATATTTTCTATTTGACATAATTCATCAACAATAACTCATCCTCTCTACACTTCTACCTGTGTCTAGATATTCTTCTACATCACACAATTCCAATTACTCTAGTAACATTTGCCTGTAACCTAGACATCATATCTATAATTAAATGGTCTAGTGTTCCATATATTCTATATGTTCACACTTGGACTGTAACACATCACTCTCTATTCTAGACTTAGTTCTAATTTCTTGATTTGCAAGTTTCCCGCATCTCGAACTCATGCTCCACCACCATGATTTTTGGTCTTTTACAATATTTAATAAATCTCTGACTTTGGTTATGATGCACATGACTTGTTACATAGATTTGATCAATTACATCAATCAATCTCATTGTTTGTATCATGATTTAGGGCTTAACTATAAGTTTATGCATGTTCTAATGTTTGACCATTAACATGATCATAACTTTAAATCTTGACTTTTGATCTTATATTTGGTGCCAGTATCTAATGATCTATATTCAATTTACTCATATTTAAATCATGTCCATTCGATCAATCTTTGACAAGCTTATGATATATGTCTGATCTTTGTACGCTTCCAAACTTTAACTTTGTCAACTTTAAAATGCGTCTATTAATCTTCTTGATTTGAGCTTTCATGTGCCATTATATCTCTAAAATACATGATCTTTACTTTTTTCTAGTCATTAAATGTCGAGCTCTTTATACCATCTCGTTGCTTCCTAGGTCTTTGCATCACTTTTGCTCCATTGAATCTCCTTTTTGTGATCTTTCGCTCACCATCAAATCTTTTGGTAAGCTCGATCTTTATCTCTGCTTAGATCTCAAGAATGTGACACTTGGCATTAACACGTGCCTTCTGCATATTATTGTTAGTTCTTGGTATTGAGACACTTGGCATCCTCATATTACTCATTAACTATTTGACTTTAAACTGTACTGTTGATTTACTGTGCAGGCTTTATGATTGTGACACTTTTCACTAGTGCGTTTACTTAGAGGACCCTTTGACAAATTGACTTTGTTGCGCTCTGTTGGATCTTTAGTGTATGATTAAGTGATAGTCATTGATCAAGATGTGACATATATAAAGTCTAAGACTTAGGAAATATTAAGTCCATTAATCACTGTTTGAGGTGGTAATTACTAGGTTGAGGGGTCAGTATTATAATGACAACAAAGGCTTAGGTTATAACTTAATCTACCAAGTCCAGGTTATATCCAGTTAACATTAAAATAAAAAATCCTATTTGATGCCATGAATCAAACCCTTGGGGTTTAACTGAGAAACCCTATTTTGTTTGAGAGCAAAGATAATTTAATTTTGAACTCATTCCTTCTCATTTGGACCTACAAACCATATGTCTAGAATGATAATGAAAAACCCAAAACAAATATTCTATCTATTTCCTTTCAGATGTCTATAATTGATCTTTGTAGAAGTATGATGACTTCTTAAGACTTTGTGCATATTGACTAAGTATGGAGACCATTTCAACATGCTTGGAAGGCTATCTTTGCACCTGCATAACTTTTGTTTCGCTCAACCACCTGGTCTAGAAATTAGACCATATAAATTAGGCATGATAATAAATAAACCCATAAGCTCATTTATTCTTGAATCTTTCATGTGTGTAAGATATAACACCATTAATTTACTTACTAAGATTATTCTATCACAGAGCTAGATATGCCTCGAACTTACTTGGAAGGCCAAATTTGTCCTTGTATAACTCTTTTCATGCTTAATCGCATGACCTATAAATCAGCGCATAAGATCCTCCTACATAGGGGATTCCATTCATATATCCATTTGCTCTTGAAGCCTTCATATGTGCAAGATATAGCATCACCAAAGTGCCATCTTGTTTTTTTATTACAATCTATAAATTTGACCAAGTGTTGGAAAACACTGTCAAAATCGTTGGGAGCCCAACTTTTCTCAAGCATATCTTTTGTTGTGCTACATCCCATTACCCGGGATTCAGTGCATATAATCTAGGCACAAAAATGGACAGACCCATATGATCATTTTGTCATGGCACCTCTATATGTGTGAATGCTAACCTCATCAATATGCTTACTTTGCTTTGTTGAACCCTTTTGCAAATTTGGTTGTGTTGGAACTTAGTGAATTGTATCCAAATAGAAAACTTTACATCCCCATATCTTCAACTGTGCTTCATTACATGTTTTTAAATTTGGTGCTTAACAATTAGGGATTAATGTGATTACAACCATGTGACCTGTTCCCCCATACTCGTTCACACATGGCAATGGTGATGTTAGCAAATTGCCTTCTCATCTTTTCCTGTCATAAACCCAAAGTGTCTAGATGATAAATATGAAGAATCAGATGACTTCCACTCATGCACATAAGCACTCCAATCATCCTTGACCTCTGATAGAATGCCTTGCACATCTTCAATTTACCATACTTAGCTCTAAGCATCAATGACATCCATAATCTACCTTTTCACATCACCGACATGCTCATAATGTCCCTTTTGACATCAATAACAAACATATTTTCAATAATTTCCCCTTTTGTCATTGATGGCGAACTAAATGCTCTGTTCTTACAATATTTTGCTCCTTCTTTGGCATTGCTTGCATTGGCTTTTGATGAATATGAACTAAAACTTTTCATACCAAATTTGTTCCCACTTAGGCAATGGCACATGTGCCTAAACTCAACTTGGACACTTGCTCTGGTTTTTTGGCATTTGCACTTTTTATCCAAAATTTTGTAGAGAGCATTTGCTCTTTTTCTCCCACTTTGACATCAATGGTGAAGGGACTCTTTTTGATTGTTTGTCCAAATGTTTATCCCCCTTTATTAGATAAAGAAGTTTGTCCAAGAATTTGCAACCATCAACTCATTAGAAATTTACACAACATATATACTTGTGTTGCCTTTTCACTTCTTCTTCTAGGGATTAAGAAAGCTTTTATGGTCCTCTCCCTAGACTTATGCTCTATCACTAATATCTAGAGATGTGATGTAGGAGCTCCATATATGCTTACTAGCCTTCTCTCTCAATCTCGACTATATAGTCTTTTGATCTTAGGACGTGACCAATTGCAAAGCTCCTCTACACTGAGCCTTATTTATCCTAACAGACTGAACAATCTAGCTCCCCCTTACACTATGCTCAGCTTCTCTAGTTATTAATGTTGTTTGAGTTAGCTCCTTGTAACTTCATGCTCCATCTTTGCATCAAGGTACTGCTTATAACATAACATAACTTTATTTAACATATGTATATCATCATTTTACACATGTTCTCTTAGTTTGATGACCCAACTCACTGCACAACCCAAGATACACAATGTCAAGGGTTTTTTGCATTAGAACTCTTAAGCCAAATAAATCTACAGACCATATATATATATAAGATGTACTACCACAATCTCATTATGTTATATTGAAACACTCATTATGTCCCTGTAGACACTACATACACAACACTTGACTTGGTTTAATCAAGTCATCATCACAACCTACTTGAGTTCTCATTTGTAGCAGTGATCACTTGCTTCTCCACTGAAAGGGGTCTCTTAATAAGCATAGATAGAGACATCTTACTTCACAATGTCCTAAAACAATATGAAACCAAAAGTTGCCCATAACTCTTAATATTCCTTTTCCTCCTTGGTCATCTTATGCTTTTTGTTCTTCTTCTTCTTCTTACGCTTAAGAGAAGTAACACGCTCATCCATTACACTATTCTCCTTTTATTCTGTAATTGGATTAATAATACATGGAGACAAAATGGATTCATGACATACCTATTCATCTAATGAATGTTCCTTGCAACTCAAAATCTCATCACTTGGAAAAAGAGATTGATGTTCTATGCATTAAAGTTGCTCATCAATAGCAGGTTGTTCACTTGATTCTGTACATACCTCAGACATATCCTTTGCTAGCACCTTGGATTTCTCCTAGAGATTGGTCTTCTCATTCTCAACATGTGCTGACATTGAGAGCTCTTGACATTCTTCAGCCTCTCTAGCATTCTCCATCATAGCTTGAAATTTCACTTTCCATACATACTTGGGCTTCTTAAATGTCCTATTTTTCTCTTTATCAGAGAATTATGAACCTTTGTTCACATCGGGAGACATGTCTTTCTTCTTACTTTGTAATTTTTATCTTACAAAGTTTGTTCTACAATGTTTAGCTATGTGACCAAAATTATTGCAATTGTAGCATGTTAAATTTGTATCTAACAAGGGTGTAAATAAATTTTTGCTTACAAAATTGGTTCTCCTTGTAGGTACAACTCTACAATTAGTAGCCTTATGACCAAAATGATTACAGCTATAACAATAACCATAGAAGATTGAGGAATACATGGTCATAGTTTTTCTTTGTGTAGGATGGGAAGTTTTTCTTGACTCTTACTTCTCCAAGTTACTTACCTTTGTGTAACCATTTGCATCAACTGCCTTTATCTTCTCTATCTTCCTTGAGTTTGTAGAGATGGACTTGTTGTTCTTTTTCTTTTCCTCTAGCTTCTTTTCTCTTTTAGTCTTCTTCACATTAGCAGTTCTTGCATGTCTCTGTTTCCTTGCAAGCTTTCTCCTTCTTTGCTCCTAATCCTCCTTCTACTTTGAAGTTGTCATATAATTTAGCCGATGTACTAGTCATGGGACTTTTCCCTTTTTCATAACCAAGACCAAATTTCCCTTTTGATGGCTTTTGAGAGTTGATCAATTCATCAAGAATGTCCGATCCTCCTTTCAGCTCTAGACATTTGTCTATTTGTCCTCTAGCCTTTTCAAGCTCTTTTTTCAAGTCCACTATGTCTGCTTCTAGCATCATACACTCATCAAATTTGAATTGTAGTTCAATTTTGGCTACATCTTCTATTCTATTAGCTTCTTCAACCTGAGTCTTAAGGCTTACTATCATCTGATCAGATCTTTCAAGACTTTTGGACATTTTTTCAATTTCTTTTTGTTTAAGCTTATTTTATCTTATGTTCTCTTTTCTCAGCTTCTCAATCTCATCTAAAGGACATATGAGTTCACATTCAGGGTCCAATTCTCCTTCCTCTTCTTCATCAGAGTCTTCAACTTCTTCTTGATCTAGATTTATAGAATTTGATCCTAATGCCATAAAAAGGGATTCATTTCCCTCAGCCACAAAGGCATAATCATGGTCATCATCTAAGCTATCACTATCATCCAATGAGTCACTGTCTTCTTTTATATATAAACTTTTCTTGTTTTTAAAGAAGTTCCTCTTTTTGGAATAGTGGGGCTTCATTATTTTTCCATCTTCTTCTTTTCTAGAGTCATCCTTTTTCCCATAAGGGCATTTAGCAACAAAATGTCCTACTTTACCACAGTTAAAGCATTTAAAGAGTAACTTACCTTTGTACTTTCTAGATCCTCTTTTCAATCTTCTAACAAAGTTGGTTTCTTTTGCATCAATGTCCTCAGATCCTGATGTAGATGCTTTTGCTTTTGCTTTCATAAATGATTTGAATGCAACTACTCTCTTGGAAGTATCTACTTCTCCCATTCTCATCTCATAGGTAGTGAAGGTTCCATGAAACTCATATACAATAAGCTTATCTAGATCTCTTGCTTCCTCTATTACATAGATTTTAGAGTCATATCTTAATGGCAAGGATCTTAGGACCTTTTTGACAATGATTGATTCTTTCATCTCTTCTCCAAGGCCTCTAATTGCATTGATTGTTTCATCTACCTTAAGGAGGTAGTCTTCAATATTTTCTTCTTCAGTCACTTTAAGACTTTCAAACATACCTATGTATGCTTGTAGCTTGGCCTAATTTACCTTGTCATCTCCTTCATAGATGCTCTTCAATTTGTTCTAGATATCTTGTGCATTTGGACAATGCATTACTTTGACGAACTCTAAGTTTGACAATCCAAAAAGAATAACATTCTTTGCCTTGGCATTACTCTCACATGCCTTATTTGAAGCCTGATCAGAAGAAGTTGTAGCACCATTTATAATAGACATTCATACATCAAACCCTAATGAGGATAAATATGATTCCATTATTATGTTCCAAAATGCATAGTTTGATCCAATAAAAAGAGGTGCTTTGTTTGATGCAGATCCTTCTTAACTAACCATTTGTGTTCATTGTTCCAAGATCTACCTGAGCTAATTAAGCTTCTTTCAAGGAACTAGGGCTCTGATACCAATTGTTGAAACACAACTATATACTGAAGGGGGGTGAATCAGTATATCAATTAAAACTACTTTAAATACTTTTAATGCATATTAAAAGATATATGCAAATCAAATCAAATATGCAGAGATCAAACAAACTCAAATACATGTGACACCAGATTTATACATGAAAAACCCAAAGGGAAAAAATATGATGAGAATAGCTGCTAGAATCTACTATTCTAATTTAGCCTCGTATTTCAAAACTGTAATGGCAAACCTCACTAGTTAGAATTTTAAGGGCACTAACCCTTACGAGACACCAATCCCCAATTTGAGCACCAACTCAACTGAACCTCACTAGTTACAAAGTTTAAGGGCACCAACCCTAAAGAGACACCAATCCCCCAACTGAGCACCAACTCAACTTGTCTGATGGCACTATTGGGTGAATATTTTGTCAATCAGCGTACTGATCAACAAAATAGGTCTAATCAACCACATCAGGAAGATTGGTCGGCTAGGTGTGCAACTTTACTACATCAACGGGAGACAAATCTCTCCTCTCATCAAGGGGAGGTTCCCTATAGATACGTGGGAGATATATACAATATAAATAAGTAGAAAGTAAGACACGGTGGTGGGATAAACCATCCATCTCTCTTCTTTCAGAGATGATGCTCACAAACAAAGGAGAAATCCTAGTGTAAACACTAAAGGCACTTCTCTTCTTTTAGAAGTGTTCTTGTAGGAAACAACAAGAATTTCTTTCAGGTAGTAAGATAAGAAACCAGTTAACCAGAGGGCGTAGTAACAGCAGGATGAAGCAGAACGCAAAGTTTCCACCTCAACTGCCCAAAGAGTATATCACAAAGGATAATGGGGGCATAAAGTCACCCTAAAATCCTTAACATAAAAAAAAAAAGAAAAACACAGACTGAAAGCAATTGTGAGAGCACAAAGTCTTCCCACAGTTGGTTTCAGGGCACTTCCCTATTACCTTCACTAATTTTGCTTACCAAATTAAATGAATAAGGACACCTTCAGAAGATAGACGTAAGAATGATCTTCTAAAATGACACAAGTCAGAACAGCACAAAGTCTGTGAAAAACCTGCTTTCTCATTCATATAAAAATGAAAATGAAATTACAACCTAAGCTCAAAGTCTCAGTCTTCTTCTTTCAAAATGGGCAAAGTTTCGCTCTTGTAAAATGAAAAGTCTCCTTTACAAATGAGAGAAAATACAAACTTATATCAACTACCCAAGGATTGGCACCTTTTTCCATGGGACGGCCCATGCTACATTCAGCGTCTCCAGTTTTGTCTGGAGAGACCATGCTGAGAACAGTGCATTGCCATAACTATGGTATGTCCCTTCATCTGTTATGTCTCCTCCTTAATATGGACCGTTTGGTCCTTTGCATATTTGTCTTTACTTCATGGAAGAAAATAAGTCGTGTCCTTGGTTTGGTGTGCTCAGAAGTCTACTCGATCCACTGTTCCACCTACTAAAAATAACTCTTTCGAAGACATTTTTGGCTTTTTTGTCTTTCTGCTTTTGTCTTTTCCAGCTTTGGTTTGAGCTATCGGGCTCTCTTTTCATTTAATCTCTTGGTTCTTCCTTTAAGTTTTGCGCTCTATTTGAATTTCCAAAGATTTTCCCTCACTCTAAAATTGACGTCTGAAGGGCCGTCAGTGATTGCTAGCTGCTTAAACCATGTTGAACTTTGAACCTGTGAACCATTTGAAAGTTCATTGGTTCAAAGCTTCGTCGGTTCACTCTGTCTCTTTTGGTCCATCACTTCCCTGCTTAAGTGCTTCTCTGCTCTCTGGTTGAACCATCATTTTCATTTAACATGCCTTTGGAATCATCCATGTTGCTTCTTTCTTTACTTGAGGCTGCCTTTGAACTGCTTGAACCTGTGAGCCATTGAACTTTGAACTCTTTTGGTTCAAGGTTCAATTGGTTCATTCTGTGTCTCACTCAAACACTGCTTCCTTTATCTTTCTAATCTTTGCTTGAACCTGTGAGCCATTGAACTTTGAACTCTTTTGGTTCAAGGTTCAATTGGTTCATTCTGTGTCTCACTCAAACATTGCTTCCTTTATCTTTCTAATATTTGGTTTAATGGTTCGATGGTTCGTCCGTTGAAGCCCCTTTTTGTCTAAGTCAGTGGAATTTCCTTTTTGCATCTTTGTTCAGCGTTTGGAATGTCTTGAAGGGAAGGTGTCCCTTCAGGCTTTTAAAATGGTCCTTTCTCTGACATCAGGTGCCCCCCGCAAGGGTATTTGTCCTTCAGGCTTCAACTTCCCTGGCGGGCTCTTACTTCTTCGACAGGGTTTTTCCATCGAGCAAAAAGCTCGAAGGAATTCCTTCAGACAAAATGTCTGAAGGAAAGTTTCTTGTTACTTGGCCATTCGTTCTTTCCTGTTTCTTCAGACTTTTCCCCCAGGTGAATTCCTTCAGACAAAAAGTCTGAAGGAATTTTGCCTTAACATTTTTATGAGAAAAGCCTCCCGAAAGTATTCTTTCGGCCTCTTGGACTTAGCCATTTTCCCGAGGGGTTCCTAAATTTTGTTTGTTTTTGCTTATTGCCCCCCGCAAGGGCACTTGTTCCTTTGGCTTTGGGGCAGCCCCTTGAACCTACTGATTGAACCAACCGATTGGACCAACTTTAGTTCAACGGTTCAATGGTTCAATTGATTCATTCTTCATTATTTGGCTAAGTGTTGAACCCGTTTCTTTCCTACAGAGTCTGTAGAAACCAACCTTGAGAGTCCGTAGATTTGACCCTGCCTGCAGAGTCTGTAGAAGCCAAGTTCATAGTTTTCTCTAACCTTTGAAAGAGTCCGTAGACATCCCCAGTGGAGTTCGTAGAAACCATCTGTGAAGTTTGTAGTTCTAAGCTTGCAGAGTCCGTAGATTCAAGCCTGTAGAGTCCGTAGATTCAAGCCTGCAGAGTCTGTAGATTTCTAGAAAGCTTGAAAAAAAGAGGAATTTGAAAGCTCAGAACAAATTTTTGAAAGGGGAAGAGAGGAATTTTGGTCCTATAGGACCAAGATAGCTCATGTGTTGTTCCAAAAATGAGTGACATTTTTGGGGACCAACAGGCACAAACCAAGCAAATATCTATGGAGCTACAACTTTAGTTTACAAAATAGATTCATAAATGAATCCAACTCTATTCTCTCTATTACAAGTCTAATTTGTAACTGATCACGCTCTGCACATTATCTCTATGTGCCTCTCTTCCTCTTTGCCCCTCTATCTACGTGTCTAGATATGTTTCTATTCGACACACTTCATCTTTGTCTCATTCTGCTCCTCTGTTTCTCTATATTTTTTGTTTGACACATTCATCAACAACTCATCCTCTTTGTACTTCTACCTATTATTAGATATTCTTCTATATGACACAATTCCAATTGGTCCAGCAATATCTACCTATAACCTAGATGTTGTATCTATAAGCAAATGATTTAAGGTTCCATATATTCTATGTGTTCACACTTGGACTGTAACACATCACAGTCTATTCTGCACTTAGTTCCAATTTTTTTAACTTCAAGTTTCTCATGTCTTGAACTGATGCTCCACCATCATGATTTATGGTCTTTTACTATATTTAGCAAATCTTGATCTCTACTTATGATGCACATGCCTTGTTACATAGATTTGATCGATTACATTGATCAATCTCATTGTTTATATCATGATTTTAGGTTTAACTTTAAGATCCTGCATGTTCTAACATTTGACTACTAGTATGATCATAACTTTAAATCTTGAACTTTGATCTTATCTTTGGCACCGTGATCTGATGATCTATATTTAATTTGTTTATCTTTAAATCACATCCATTTGATCAATCTTTGATAAGCTTATGATATTCATCCAATCTCTATACGCTTTGGAAGTTTAGCTTTGTCAACTTTAAAATGCATCCGTCGATCTTCCTGATCTAAGCTTTCATGTGTCATTAGATCTCCAAAGATGCATGATTTTTACTTCTTTATAATCATTAAATGTTGAGCCCTTTATCCCATCTCGTTACTTCCTAGGTCTTTGGATCACTTTCACTCTATTGGATCTCCTTTGTATGGTCTCCCACTCATCGTCAGATCTTATAACAAGCTCGATCTTTATCTCTGGTTAGATCTCGAGAATGTGACACTTGGCATTAACACGTGCCTTCTACACATTGTTGTCAATTCTTGCTATTGAGATACTTGGCATCCTTACATTGCTCATTGTCGATTTGACTTTAAACTACACCATTGATTTGTTAGGTTGTGGAGCTAAAAGCTTCACTGATGTAAATGGAGGAGGTTGTTGAGTTACAGAGCAACTGACGTTGACAGGCCAATCGACGTCGATCATCTTCAGTGTTCACAGTAACCGACGTCGGTTAGGAGTCGGCCGACATCAGTCAGACAGAAACTGATGTCAGTAACCTGTGTGTGCATGCGTTTGCATGCGCTTCCAAAACTGGTCTAATTTTAGACAGACAGTCAGTTTGCATGTAAAAGACTAATTTTAGTCTTGAGTCTGCGTTTCTAATAATTGTAATTAGGAAGTCTAATTATTGTTTGTATGGGATCTATTTAAGAGACCCATGGGGCTATATTATAAGATTATAGAATCATAAGGACTTGCAAAGGCAAGGACAAGGGTTCCTCCAGGTGTGTAAGATCTAGGTTTGTAGGTGTGTAAGACCAGGTTGATCTCTAGGTGTGCAAGATCAGGTGAGATCTACATGGTAAGTAAGGTCAGTTGATTTGCAGGTGTGTGTGTGTGCAAGGTCAAAGAAGATCTGCGGGGTAGTAAGGTCAAAGGAGATTTGCAACACAACAAGGAGCAATATCAAGGAGATCTACTTGGAGTACGTGGTGTACTCAGTTGGTACTGGAAGTAGGCAACAACAGTTGAGTTGATTGTCACTTACTGGTTGGTGTACTGACAGTATTGTTACTGACTGGTTGAAACAACAACTCTGTGTTTGAGTTGATTGTTTGTAATTGAGTGAGAGAACTTTTGAGGGAGAATTACTGGTACGCCCAAGAGGTGTGGGAAGAGTGTAATTTCTTCATTGTATTTCCTTTTGGATGAGTTGAATACAAGATTGTATTGTCTGTCAAATTCTGTGTTGTTTCTGATTTCCAGTTACTTATTACTTCTGTTAAATTTCGTGTTTAGTTGCTTATACAAGGTAATCAATTGTGCTCCTAGATCCTAACAAAGTGGTATCAGAGTGAGGTTGGAGGTTCATCAGAGCTTGGTTCAGAGCAGGTTAGTGTTTGTTGATTACAGGCCACTCACAGGGGTTTCTGTTTGAGTGGGAGTAAAGCAATGATAGAAGAAAGTAAGCTAAGAATGGAGAAATTCAATGGCAAGAATTATCAATTATGGAAAGAAAGAGCAGGTAAAGAAAGATTGTTGGTTGGTAGAAGATCAACATGAAGGAAATGAAGAAGCAGATGATGTAGGTATTGTTGCACAAGATGCTCTTGTATGTTCCTTGGATAAAGTAGAATCTTGGGTTTTAGATTTTGTTGCCTCTTTCCATGCAACCCCAAATAGAGTATTTTTCCATGATTATGTCCATGGAGACTTTGGAAATATTTATTTAGGGGTTGGTGAGCCTTGTCAAATTGTTGGCAAAGGGGAAGTGCGACTGAAATTACAGATGGGCAACACATGGGTGTTGAAGGAGGTCATGCATATCCCAGTCCTGAAGAGGAGTCTAATTTCTACAAGAAAGTTGGGTGATGAGAGTTGCACAGTTACTCTCACAGTGGAATCTTGGAAAGTTTTCAAGGGTGCACTTGAATTAGCATGTGGTAAGAAAGTAGGTACTCTTTATCTATCTACTTATATTAATGATTCTCCTTCTGGTTTATCTACTTCAGATGTAGATGCAAAGATGTGGCTCTGTAGGCTTGGTCACATGAATGAGAAGGGGATGCATGTTCTTAAGAGGAAGTCTGATGTCTTTGACAAACTTAAGAACTGGAAAGCCTTGGTTTTCATGGAGAAGATGATGGACAGAGATCACCTCAAGGGGATGAATAACTCTGAGCAGGGCAGTTTGGATAGGGTTATGATCCAAGGTGAGCTCACGGGTAAAAGTCATCACTCACAAGAAAACACAGTTACCGACATCAATCAGGTGAGAACCGACATCGAACAGGCAGGTACCGACGTCGATCATGTGCAGACCAGAGTCGGTGGTGTCAGGCAGGTGGAGACCGTTGTCGGTCAGGGAACCGACGTCGACAACCAAGACACTAACATTGGTCAGGGAATCGGCATCGGTGATCAAGTGGAATCGACATCGGTCGAGTGTAAACCAGGTCGACCAGAGAATAGATTTTGGGCGGATAACAAGCTGTCAAGGAGTCTCAAATGCGCATGTGGAGGACCTAAAGGGTAAGTAAGCCTCAAATTCGTTATTCGCCTTCTTTATACTACTAGAACTTGTTACTCACTGATGGTCAAGAACCAGGAAGTTTTGAAGAGGCAATGCAAGTAGAATCCAGGAAACAGTGGGAGCATGGCATGAATGAGAAAATTGATTCCTTGGGAGAGAATCAAACGAGAAATTTGGTAGAGTTGCCAGCTGGGATAAAAGCACTGAAAGATGAATGGATTTCTAGGTTAAAGAAAGGAGAGAATGGACACGTGAGATAAAAGGCTAGGGTATATGGTCTTGAGCAGGCTCCAGGACAGTGGTACAGGTTTGACAGGTTTATGACAAAGCATGGCTTTAGTCAATGTCAATGTAATCACTGTGTGTATTTTACCAGGTTGGATAATGGTCGCGACATTATCCTGTTACTGTATGTGGATGATATGCTTGTTGCAGGTTCATACATGCAGGGATTTGCTGAGCTAAGGGTAAAATTAGTTTAGAGGTGTGCCAGGAAGGATTTAGGAGGAGTGAAAATCCTTGGCATGAGTATTTCTAGAGACAGGGAAAGTCACAGGTTGATGTTGTCTCAGGATGATTGTGTGAATAAGGTAGTGGAGAGGTTCAAGATGCAGGATGCAGAACCGGTTAACACACCTATGGATGGATAGTTCACAAAATAGTGTCCCAAATCACATGATGAGGTTGAGTACATGTGTACTAGACCTGATATTACCCAAGCAGTGGGAGTTGTTAGCAAGTTTGTGGCCAATTCAGGAAAGGAGCACTGGAAAGCAGTTTAATGGATTCTCAGGTATCTGAGAGGGACCAGCAGCAGGGATTCATGCTATGAAGGGTCAAGCACTTCTCTACATGGGTATGTAGATTCAGATATGGCAGGTTACTTGTATGACAAGAGGAGCACCACAAGATATGTGGTGGTTGGTCTTCAAGACTAAACTTGAAGAGGGATACAAGTCAAGAAACAATGTACAAGTACAGGTACAGGTCCATCTAT
Organism: Torreya grandis; assembly: GCA_037957365.1. Classification (NCBI taxonomy): domain Eukaryota; kingdom Viridiplantae; phylum Streptophyta; class Pinopsida; order Cupressales; family Taxaceae; genus Torreya; species Torreya grandis. The sequence goes on from JARHVA010000030.1 coordinate 8,223,486, forward strand.
TTATCTCCAAGTGGGAGATTGTTAGGTTGTGAAGCTAAAAGCTTCACTAATGCAAATGGAGGAGGTTGGTGAGTTACAGAGCAATCAATGTCGACAGGCCAACCGACGTCGATCATCTTCAGTGTTCGCAGTAACCGACGTCAGTTAGGATTCGGCCGACATCGGTCAGACAGGAATCGACGTTGGCAACCTGTGTGTGCATGTGTTTGCATGCGCTTCCAAAATTGGTCTAATTTTAGACGAACAGTCAGTTTGCATGTAAAAGACTAATTTTAGTCTTGAGTCTGTGTTTCTAATTATTATAAGTAAGAAGTCTAATTATTGTTTGTATGGGATCTATTTAAGAGACCCATGGGGCTGTATTGCAAGATTGTAGAATCATAAGGACTTGTAAAGGCAAGGACAAGGGTTCTTTCAGGTGTGTAAGATCTAGGTTTGCAGGTGTGCAAGACCAGGTTGATCTGTAGGTGTGCAAGATCAGGTGAGATCTACATGGTAAGTAAGGTCAATTGATCTGTAGGTGTGTGTGTGTGCAAGGTCAAAGGAGATCTACGGGGTAGCAAGGTCAAAGGAGATCTGCAACACAACAAGGAGCAAGATCAGGGAGATCTACTTGGAGTACGTGGTGTACTCAGTTGGTACTGGAAGTAGGCAACAACGGTTGAGTTGATTATCAATTATTGGTTGGTGTACTGGCAGTATTGTTACTGACTGGTTGAAACAACAACTCTGTGTTTGAGTGGATTGTTTGTAATTGAGTGAGAGAACTCTTGAGGGAGAATTACTGGTACGCCCAAGAGGTGTGGGAAGAGTTAATTTCTTCATTGTATTTCCTTTTGGATGAGTTGAATACAAGATTGTATTGTCTCTCAAATTCTGTGTTGTTTCTAATTTCTAGTTACTTATTACTTCTGGTTAAATTCCGTGTTTAGTTGCTTATACAAGGTAATCAATTGTGCTCCTAGATCCTAACATGATTTACTATGCTGACTTCATGATTGTGACACTTATCACTAGTGCAATTACTCGGAGGACCCTTTGACAATTGACTTTCTTGTGCTCTATTGGATCTATAGTGTATGGTTAAGCTATAGCCATTGATCAAGTTGGGACATAAAGAAAGTCTAAGACTTAGGAAATATTAAGTCCATTGATCACTACTTGAGCTGATAATTTCTGGGTTGAGGGGTCAGTTTTACATTGACAACAAAGGCTTAAGTTATAACTTAAACTACTCAGTCCAGGCTATATCTAGTCAACATTAAAATAGAAAGCCTTTTTGATGCCATGACTTAAACCCTTGTGGTTTAACTAAGAAATCTATTTTTCCAAGAGCAAAGATAATTCAATTTTGAGCTCATTTCTTCTCATTTGAACCTACAGACCATATGTTTGAAATGCTCATGAAAAACCCATAACAGATCTTCTATGTATTTCCTTTGCAAATGTCCATAATTGATCTTTGTAAAAGCATGACAACTTTTTAAGACTTTGTGTAGATTTGACTAAGTATGGAGACCATTTCAACATGCCTGGAAGGCTATCTTTGCACCTATATAACTTCTGCTTTGCTCAACCGCCTGGTCTGAAATTTGGACCATATAAATTAGGCATGATAATAAACAAACCCATATTCTCATTTATTCTTGAAGCTTTCTTACATGCGAGATATAGTGCCATTAATCTTCTTACTGAGCTTATTCTATAACAGAGCTAGCTTTGCCTCGAACTTCCCTAGAAGGCCAACTTTGTCCTTGTATAAATCTTGTTGTGCTTACTTGCATGACCTACAAATTAACGCATAAGATCCTCCTACATAGGGGATTTTATCCATATATCCATTTGCTCTTGAGTTCTTCATATGTGCAAGATACGACATCATCAAAGTGCCTACTTGTCTTTATCTTGCATTCTGTAAAATTGACCAAGTGTTGGAAAACACTGTCAAAATGGTTGGGAACTGACATTTGCTCAAGCATATATTTTGTCATGCTACATCGCGTGACCTGGGATTTAACGCATATAATCTAGGCACAAAATTGAACATACCCATATGATCATTTTATCCTATAACCTCTATATGTGAGAATGTTGATCTCATCAATATGCTTACTTGGCTCTGTTGGACCCTTTTGTAAATTTGGCTAAGTGTTGGAACTTAGTGAATTATATCCAAGTATATAACTTTGCATACCCATATCTTCATTTGCATTTCATCGCATGTCTTCAAATTTGGCACACAATAACTAGGGACTAATGTGATCGCAACCATGTGACCAACTTCCCCATACTCATTCACATGTGGTAATGGTGACGATAACAAATTGCCTTCTCATATTTTCTTGTCATAGACCCAGAGTGTCTAGATGATTAATATGAAAAACTGGATGACTTGCACTCATATTATTTGATATGATTTGTTTATTGGTTATGAATAAATATTGTTAATATTGGACAACTTAATCATGTGTTCTAGTTAATGGAGCTACCACCTGTTAATACATATCCACAAACCATATTAAATTAAATTAATTCCATGCAATTCAATGTAAAAAATTATTGGTAAGACTAGCCACATTATAATTTTTATGCTTATAGGCAAATATTAAACCATAAACAATTTTCACGATTCCTTTGTGCTATGCATTGCACTTTAATTTAAGTATTAAAAATGATCTTCCCCAATGTATCTTCAAACACACACCAGAAACTTGTGGTAACTCTCCAACTCATGACCATGTTTAGATACACTCACACAATCACATCAAGAGTTCATCACATACTCAAAGTCATTTGGAGTGTAAAAATATTTGGATCATATGTCCTTTAAGGAGGGTTTACATAAGATCTAGATAAAATATTTTGGCACCATGGCCATAGTGAAGGCAATATTGGGTGAGGATGGTTCACGAAACACTAGGGAAAGGTGAATCCTTGCCTCTATTGAAGATGATTATTATATCACCAATCAAAGATGATGCCATTAATTACTAGATTCCAGTCTAGGTGTCAAGAGGAAGAGAGTACTCCTCTCTGTTAGGTTTGTAAGTGGACATTAAAGAGAGGCTAATAATCAAATAGTCAATTGAATCTTTGAGGAGAGAGAACACAATGCTTCTCACGTGTTTTGGCCATTTTTATCTATTTTTGGTCTTTCTCAACCTCCATTAGAAGATTCTCTTCAAACCTTCTCCTTTTATGTGTTATTTCTCATTTGCACATAGCCGATATATCTCACATTCTCCACTCGAGGTGCTACGACCACTTTGTTCAAGGAAAGGAGTTCTAATTGGCCACGAATATGATATCTCGAGCCTTAAGTTAACAAAGAAATTAAAGAGTGTAGCTTGAGGCCAACCCAAAATGGATTGATTTTCAGGAATAACTTCCTCCTCAATCTCTATGATAGTAGGATCTATTTGAGCAAAGGACACTTGCTCTCCTTTCCACCCCTCTGATCTTGTTTCACCTCTCAATGAATGCATTGATTATCTATAGCTGAAGAGAACTTCACTATCTTATTCCGAGGTGAGAGATTGACCTATTGAGGATAAGAACATATAAGAATTACACGCAATCATGGAGAATTATTGTAGGCTTTGGCATGATAGTGATTGAGGGTCTTCCTAGGGAGGTCATTAGAAATTTGCACTTAAAGACAAAGTTAGCACCCATTCATGTTTGAATAATTATACCATATCTAGTCCATGTGTGTCACCTCCTAAAAGCCAAGTGTCTTCCTCTCAACATATAAACCCTTCCTTACCACTTAGGAAATGACAAAGACCTTATTTGCATAATTTCCATTCGATAGATCACTAAGACTCACAGATGGATCATGACTCTCATCTTGTGTTCCTGAGCCTGCCTCCTACACATTTGGTCATAATTTATACTTGAAAAAATGACCATGATTACAATAATTTAGTGCAAGGACCTTAGGGATGTCCACCACATTAATCATCACCCCCACATGAAACACTGCTCTTAATATTGAGACTATCTCCTAGGAAGCCTTCTCCTATGCGACCATCTGAAGATGACCTTCCCATAGAAGACCCTCTTTTGATCATCATTAAAAAATGTCACTCCACTTTCATCATTCACTAAAAACAATAATAAATCAATACAAAAATATCACTTTAGTTTCATTATTAATTAGAAAACAACTTACTATACTTTGTGCTAAGTAGGTCCTCTTACCTTCTTATTATTACAAAAATATACACAAAAGAAAATGTCATTACCAGTACTACTTGCAAAGGTTATCTTGAGATTGCTTTAACACACGCTGAAAAGGATCAAAATTGAAACTCTAGACTTTGGAGGGCAAGTAGACCATAAATTTATGTGTATAATTATAAACAACTTCCAAGTCAATGCTTCAGTTCCCTACAAACTACTCTTTGCAGAAACAAACACTTCCTCTTTATAGGTAACAATTATGATCAGGGTCTATACTAATTGAGAATAATATAAAACATGGAGAATAACGTGTGGCTTAAAGCAACAAAGGAAGAAGAGTTGCATACATGAAAGAGCACATGGATGAAACCAAACTATAAATGGACGAGCAAATATGATATTGACATAATTGAATGTTCAAACCTTAACAAAGAAATAAAAAGCAATGTGAAGGAAAATTTTAGAATAATCATTTGGATAAAGAAAGCAAGAAGGTAATAACAACACTATTTTACATAACTGGACCTATGAACATCACGAAAAAACATACATAGGGGCGAAAATCAAATTGACAAAGGAGATACTCATAGCTTTGATAAAAACTAGTCCCCATAGGATCAAATGTGAGACATGGAGATGGGTGACCCTTAAGGAAGAATGGGAGCAAAGGATGTGTTTGTTTTGCACCATATGGGCAATAGAAATAGAGAAGCACTTAACCTTAGAATGTCCAACTTATAATGATATCCGAGTTAGGTACATGGAAACATTGAAAGTAGATGTCGCATTAAATCCATTTGAAGAGATAAGAATAAAAGTGCTAGGCGAGCTACTAACAAAAATCAATATCAAAAGTAAAAACCTTCTTAAAAAAGCAACACATCCCTCAATTTACGTATCGTCACATGATTGAGATAGTTGTAACAAATTTTGATTCAATAGATTATTAGGTTTGGTGGACGCAATTAAAACCAATTAATTCAATTCGATTTTACATTAAAAATGTTGATAGCTCAATTAAGGACTAATTCACATCGTCTTAAGTACGACATTGGCAGGAGGACAACGACTAAAGAGTATTGAACAAATAAAATATGTTATTTTTACACTTTAAGATTAGTAGAGACAAAATGCCACTACATCATGGAGTGTTCAATGAACAAGGATATTTGAAATAAGTAAATCGACAAATTGATAGTTGATTTCTTGATTGCATTATTGAAATATGATAGATTAACAAAAAACAAATGAATTTTTGATCAAGATACATAACAAAATATAAAAAATAAATAGATATCACACCAACATAACATTTAAAAAAAATAAATTTGTACACAAAACAATCTAATCACTATCCTTTAATTGCATAAACTCCTTAATCAGAACTAGTGTGGGTATGTCTCAATGCTTTGGTAGTGACATTGGGGTTAAACAGGGCTGCCCTCTATCCCCCTCTCTTTTTGGTATATATATTGACAAACTCGAAGATTGGTTAAACAAAACCAATGGGTGAGGTATTCAACTGACAAGTTATGTGGTAAAGTAGATTTTGTATGTGGATGATCTTATTCTAATTACAAAAACAACTAATGATTTGAGACAACATTTGAAAGCCTTAGAGCTCTTTTGCTAGGAAGTCGGGATGCAAGTGAATATCAACAAGACCAAAGTCATGATTTTTCACTAAAAAGGATAAAGCAGCAGGTTAATTTTATTTTTGAAGGGAGCCCATTGGAGATAGTACAAGAGTACAAATACTTGGGAATTGATTTTCATAACAAACTTAATTGGGATACATGCAGAGCAAAGAGATTCTAAGGTGGATGGAGGACATCTTACCTTCTTCAAAACAGGGGTAGGAAAGTTGAATTATGGGATTGGAAAACCAAAAAAACCCTTTTTGGTTTGCTGGTCACACCGGTTGTCCTCTATGGTTGTGAGGTTTGGGGTAGTAGCATGTCAAACTACAAATGGAAACATGTAAAAAGAATTTAAAAACACCTGATCACTAGCAGCTTCAAAGTCAAAATGACGGTCCCCTACGAGATCCTCTTAGCTAAAACAGGGACTTTTTCAATGGAGGCTTCAACGTTAATCAGGCTACTAAACTATTTTAAAAAGGTTGGAAACATGGATAATCATCGCTGGCCCAAAATGGTCGTAGAGGAGAAACTAGATCGGAGGAAGAAGACATGGATGAAGTAAAACAACAAATGGTTGGCCAAGTGGGACATTAATTTACAAGAATGTCCTAACAACAACGAGGATATAAAGAAGTTTGTGTTAGAAAAATTCAGGATTGCCATGTGGACAAATCATAATGGACGGAAAAAAACACATTATATCAAAAAATTCAATCCTAGTGGGAGCATGGTGAGAAGGCTTATATGCACACTAAGCTTAAAGGCAAGGCTAGGATTTTAATGGCTCAATTGAGGACTGAGTCGCATTATCTTAGGTGCAAAACTGGTAGATGGACGGTTCCAAAGAAATAGTGGGAAGAAAGACCCTGCATTTTCTGCAGCAAAGGAGTGGTTGAAACTGAAAGGCATTTCATCATTGAATGCACAACGTACACAGATATTTGGAGTCAATATGAAAATAATTTGAAAGTAGGCAGCGTAAGTGAGCTTTTTAAGGAGCCTATGCTGTATTGTAGGCTGCACAATACAGTTGGTTTATTGATCAAGTTTCATAGTAGAAGATTTTATATTGAAAAAAATAGAAAAATATCTTGATGTTTCAGCTATTGGCCCCTTAGATTGCTTGGTCTCGTGAACGTCATTAAAATCTTTCATTCATTCATAACCCGACCTACTTTATTAACACTATTTCATTTTTTTAATAAAAAAAGGGAAGAAAAAGAGAGAGAAGAAAATCACATTCCTCCGGTGCTTTTTTGCACCTTTACTAGCAATTGCTAGTGAATATGGACCAAAAGATCATGCATTTTTTGCAACAAAGAGGTGGTTGAAACAAAGTGACATTACATCATTCAGTGTGCTGCATATATAAATTTTCGTAGTCAGTTTGACAACAGCTAAAATGTGAACAACCTTAGTCAGTTATTCGAGGAGCTTCGGTTCCTCAATACGACTAATTTACTCGTTTTATAACGGAGGCTCTGATCTGAAAAGGAGGTTGAAAATACCTCGAGGGTTTCTTCCCGGGTCCCTTACGCTTCTTGGCCTCGTGGACTCCATTAAAATCTTTCATTCATTCAATAGCATTGGAAAAAGCAGGGAAGTGGAATAAAAGACGAACGATGCACAGGGCGAATGGAAATGGAAGGTTATACCCTGTTCTCCATACAAGATCTCCTTCAACACCGTTGCCCGCTTACAGGTGCACTTTCTTTAGATCTTTCTTCCTATTCTCCTTCCATCTCCACTCCGAAGAAGAAGAAGCGAAAGCGCTCTCATAATCCTGGCACTGCCGCTGTGAATGAAGGGCAAGGGAAAACCCTAAACCCTATTAAATATCCTGCCATACTCAGTGGAACGATACGCCTGTGGAATGACGCCTCTCTGGCTTTTACAGACCATACCAACACTTGCACTGTATGTTGTGTAGTGCTTCATCTCGATCCTCGTATCATTGGTCGACAAATCCACCTTCTCTCATGGAATTTTACACCGAATTCCAATGCCAATAGCAGTGGCTATGGGTGCCTTGAAATATACAAATGGCGATTCGCCGATGCCAACGTCGCCCCACCTGAGACAGACACAGACACGGACACACTACACAGTTGCTGCACTAGGGTTTGCGGCAGATTGCATGCTATAAGCCCTCTCTTTTACCTTCCCTGCTTAAAGCCGGTGAAGGAGAAGGGCAATGGGAATGAGATCATAGCCAATAGCAATGCCAGCTCAATTGGCATAAATGTTTGTTCAATTGGGTCTAATCAAAATCAGGATGGTATGGATATTGATGTTGGAATTAGCATGACAGGAAATAGGAGGACGATTTCGTCTTCTTCTAACCAATACGAAACACAGATTTTCTCCAAAAATGGCCACTCCCACATTCTCAATGTAAATGTTACGACCCAAAGGAACAAAAATCAATCTGTCAAGAAGCAGAGAATTCAAGGGGTAGAAGATGTCACCAAAGGAGGAAATGCAAGTTTGTATAAAAACTTTCACAAAGAAAATAATGTCAATGCAAAGCTAAATTTGCGCACAGAAAATAATATCAATGCAAAGCTAAACTTGCACACAGAAAATAATGCAAAGCTAAACTTGAGCACAGAAAATAATATCAATGCAAAGCTAAACTTGCACACAGAAAATAATGCAAAGCTAAACTTGCGCACAGAAGATTATATCAATGCAAAGCTAAACTTGTGCCCAGGAGATAATATCAATGCGAAGCTATTGTTGCCAGAAGAAGAAAATACCCCTGCTTTTGTGAAAGGGAAAGGAACGGATTTTTTTAATTTGCACAATAAAGAAGAAATCATTGGTAATAGTTCAAAGAAAAATCCAGCAGAAGCAACTGAGCTTGGCTTCTTAATAGAGCTCCAAGCATGCAATCATAAACTTCAACGCAGAATAATCTCAGAAGACCTGTTTTATGGGCATTCCAATGCAGAAAAACAGCATAATTGTGTAGAACCTGCATTTGTTTACTTCACTGGCTCAACTGCTGCTTGGCGGCCGGTGCTATCAGGCTTATTTGGCAAATGTCTCACAGTTACAGGGCTTAAAAGGAAGGTTATTTTACTAGGGAAGGAAAAGGAAGAAAGTAATATATTTGTTGCTACCAGAACAACTTTATTGTCTTTGGGGAACTTAAACAATCAGTCTACCAGAGAACATTATCACTTGCCAGAAGCTTATACTTACAATACAAATAGGGTAGTACCGACATGTTTGGCATCTGGTTTGTCCGAAACACTATCCGATTTGGATAATTGCAAAACAAATATGTCAAGCAATGTTGTCACAAGAAGATGCTGGAAATGTTGTGCACCTGACCTCTCCTCTGAAGCTGAGCTGGATATTTGCAAATTCAATATGTCAAGCAATGTTAACACAAGAAGATGCTGGAAATGTTGTGCACCTGACCTCTCCTCTGAAGCTGAGCTGGATATTTGCAAATTAAATAAGTCTAGCAATGTTGACACAAGAAGATGCTGGAAAAAGTGTGCACCTGACTTTTCCTCTGAAACAGATACACCTGGAATGTTAATTGGCAAGCTGAAAGAACAAGGGCTGGGGCATGACAATACAGGTTCATATGTTGGTGTTGTAACTGGCATACATATGCAGGGTTCACTCATAGAACTAGACAGGAATGCGTGGCTTCTCCTTAGTCATCAACCTCTTACTCAAGTGCATGGACTTAGAACTGGGGTTCTTGTAAGTTTTGGGCATTGAAGGTGCTCTTGGATATTGGATTCTTGTAGATGTTTTTGGATATGTATTATAGGTCACCCAGTTCTTAGTTGTAAGTTCCAGTCAAAACTCATATTATTCTTGTGTGTTTGAGATATTTGGTAGCTTGCTTTGATGCACGTTCACTTCATAAAGATAAAATCTGCATGGGAGAAAATCCTGGTGCTCGGTGCTTGCTTCAGGTCACATATTGTTGTCAAATCATTTTCGCCCCTTAGGACAATGTAAGTAAAATTTCAGTAAATTAAGCTCTTTAACAAACATTTTGAAGAAAACTATTAATATCATTGTACTTATTTTTGTCTCAGGTATAATATCAGGCCTCATGCTTGGAGCCTTTTAAGCAGATATATTGAGTGTCTTCCTTTTACGGCTGCATTTTGGTAATATAGATGTCCTGCCATGATATACCCAATTTTTTATTAATTCATATCTATAAGTTGCCTGGTCAAGTTCTTTGTTGTTTGGCTGCATTTTCAAAGTATTCTGCTGATTGTACTCCAGGGTGTTACTTATAACCATATGCTTCAGGCGTAAATTTTGGGGTTTTTTCTGCGAGAAGGAGATTCTGGGCTCAAAAAAGGTACCCAAACATGCATTTTCTCTGTAACTAGGACCGTGTTTAGGTGTGAATTGTGGTTTTTTCATTTTGTTTTAATATATTCTTGCCATGCATTTAAGTAATAAAACAATTGCATTATCTGGGAGGTATTGCCAGCATGAAGGTATGGTGCAGAGATATGTTCAAGTTCGGTGCTCTTCATTTCACTTGCATCGGGTAATATATCTGTTATCTGATTCTCTTTTTTCATGTGTTTAGCATAGCTCCTCTTTATATTCCTTTCTGTAGATTGTAGTTAACTTCATTAATCTTTCTTAGCATCCTCCTCTTAGGCTTATGTTTAGCAAACTTTCATGATACATTCTTTTTAATAGGTACATTAGTAAACATTCTCACATGCCATCTTTTTTATGCATGCGGAGAAGCACACTATCACACTTAGATAAAAGTAGAGAGGTATCTCTTCCATCAAGATCAACCCAGACTTGCTCTTAACTTTGTCTGTTTTGGGACCTATGCTCATTCTAACATGATGAACCTGCCCAATAGGGTTTGAACTTGAGTCATCATCATAGCATTTTCTCTGCCTTACAACTACACCATGGCCAGCTGGATCAACATTCATGATATATTAATCAGTAGGTCCAACAATTTTTTGTTTGTTAAATATTTCCCAAACATACATGACTTATGGGTTTGATCACTTTATGTTTAAACAACATATGGTGCTTGATGTATGAATGTTTAGCTGGTCTATGATTGCAGATATGTTTTTCTTGTGTATGAATGTTGATCATTCTCCTTGTTTTGTATGTGGATAGGATGTATTGAAGGAATTCTTCAAACACGACTCTTGTCCTGTGGGAAAACCAAGTAAAACCGAATTGCAATTGGTAAGTGATTGTTCCAAGTGGTTTTTTCATTGATTATTTTTAATCTTTGGATATGTATATATAAGAAATTAAAAATTAAGCTAAGCTCTTATCTATGCTCATGAGATCCTAAAGTCTGTAGTACTTTGAGCAATAAATGCTAGATCAAGATTTTATAAACATGTTTTGTAGATACTACTTTTAAGATAAAGCTATAGAGTTCTCTAGTTCTCTGTTTTAAAAACTGGTGCATGAGGAAATTAAACACAAGAACGAGGCGGACAGACAATTTATGAAACACAGCATTCTTGCATTAGGTGAAACTTTTTCACTTCATAAAGTAATGTACAATGGTATCTATAATACACAATGTTTTTTGATCAGCAATTATCACATACTTTCTATGTTCTTTTACATATCAAATCATTTGAGTCCTTATTTTTTTGTTCAATTTTGTCATTACCCAAACATTAGACCTTGATCAAATAAACATTACCTCTCCACTATCACCTAATGTTTATTTTTAGAATTATAACATTATTGCCCGTTGAATCGTTGTGAGCCTTAAACTACAAACCACAAACTTTTGAATCTCACTTTGCCCTGAACTTACAAAACTGCAACTATTTGGAACCTCTTACCCCTTCCTTCGACGTATTGGGATTGCTGATCTCCTCATCTAGCTCCTCCAACATATCTTAACCATAAAACATGGCAGCCCAAGTCGTGATCTGAAACTTAAGCAGCATTTACTGGAAGTTGCCACCTTGTCACCTTTACAACGTTCAACCCAACAAGCCACCTTTCATCTACCTCTCCAGGATTTATGGAAGTTGCAACTTGTAACATCTGCAATTAGTAGTCATTTTAATTTGTAGTTGCACGCGACATGATTAGATTGGATGGATAACCAGTCTTTTCAGCTGTTCTGATAGTGCCTTATGGCTATTTTAGGGAAATCTCTCCTTTCAGTGCTCAATCAAACGACTACAAATGACTGGAATTCTCTCTTTAACCCATGGTTTAGTTGAAGGTTGATTTGGATTTAATTGCCAATTAGGTGGGCAACACACTAAATTGTAAGAACTTAATTTAAATGAACATGATAAACACGTATAATATTTCAATGTAAATGAAGCTTTATTGAAACTGAAAGTAATTTACAAGATGGTAGCAATCTTCGACAAGAGATGCGAAGCTACAACACACTGCTCTTAACATTCAGATGACAAACCCTACATTACCCAAAACCAATTTTCTATCATTTATTCCCATAAGACTGTGCCTCTAAAAAATTATCGTTTAAGAGGAGTACAAAGACAGAAAAGGCTGCAGGTGAATGAAATTGGAAGATCAAATTATCAGGTTATCTTCTATTTTTCTGTCCAAGTCATGAGACCAAGCCTTTCACATAATATCCTCACAAGAACTGAAAAGACTGGCAGCACTCTCAGCGCTCTTTCCCTCATTTCTCTAGAAAGTATTTAAGAAAGAAGAGATTCAAGGAACAACATTCATTCATATCTCACTCTCAGTGCCTTTCCAAATGAGAGATTAAGGACCTTATTTCCAAAGTTGTTTCCATCACATCTTCATTTGAGTTATTGCTAGTAGGTAAATCTACCCTTTAAGCGGCTTTCAAGTCAGCCACTCTATTTCCTTTGTGCTTGATGTGGGTGAACTTTATATGGTCAAAATAACCAGAAATTTTAAGGGCATCCTATGTTATTATTGAGTTCAGTCTCTAAGCCTTGTAATTTTACTTGATCATTGCATTGATGAGAATTTGGGAGTCCCCTCAACCCCTAAGCTTTTCCTCCTCTTTCCTTCCAATCTGAATTCTATAGAGAGCCATAACCTTATCTTGGTTATTTGTATTAAATCCTATGTAAAGGGCATACATCAAGATTGGTTGTCCATTGCAGTGTCTGAAGAACCCGGTGCCACTTGTTGGCCCTTGGTTGCCCTTATGAAATTCAAATCAATTGTTTTCGGCTGGAATTTTTTCACTTCACCTTAGGCACTTATGGCCTATTTGCACTAGCCCATTTAGTGGGGAAAGGGGTGAGAGTCAGTATCCACTTTGCTAGCGCTTTCTTTCCAGCATCTTGGATACGATCCTTTCCCATCATCCATGAATTTGCAAGTCTTGAAATTGAAGCTCAAATTCTTCCCCAAACTTTGATTTCAAGATTAGCCTTGTCCTTGACAATTTGGTTGTTTCTTTGTAGCTAGTGATCCACACAATCATGGCAGTGGCTATATCCAAAATCCGGCTAAGTATTTTGCTCCCAATTTTTTTGATGAAGCTATCAACCATGGTAGCCAGGCCAACCCATCAAAACTCCATTTTTGCCAAGGAGCGACCCCAAATAATGACAACAGACAAGAAGTGAAGGGGTAAATGCTCTATCTCTTTTCGGTAGTTATGACAAAAGAGGCAAACCGAGGGCTCATCATCTAATGGGACTCTCACAGGTCAAAAGTTTTCTTATGGTAGCCAACTATAGAAAAGAATTTGGTTTTGGGAGGTCCTTGCTGATTCATACCAAAATGTTCATGTTAGGAACCTGCTGTTATAAAAAAAAACACAAAAACAGGAAAAATATAAAATTCTGCACCTTTATTCTAAAATAAGAGCTGCAAATCTGAAATTTGTGGTCTTGCTACTTGATAGAAACATTTATAACAAATGCATTAAGCTGTAATAAAACTTACACATATAAATCAAGAGTTTCAGATATGACAGTAGTAGTAACTCACTAGAAATACATCATAATGAAAAATTAGAATCTGACTAGTACGCAAAACATCAAAGATCCCTATCAATTCTCCTCACAAGAAGCTAACTGAAAGACTTGACAAGATAAGACTCCAACCTCCAGCTGCCTTGCTGATAAGCTGGCCATTTGTGGAAAGAACCACCAAGACATATATTTCCAGAGATGGATCCTTTGAACTGGTGAGGCCCCTTATTATGGTCTCTACAAACTTATCACCTTCCTTATTATAATCCAACTACTTATTTATTGCTTACATGAAATCCATACTCTATCTTAACACTACCTTTTTATTGCTGCCGTCTTTATCTAGATCCAATAAATATGGTAGCTTTATTCCATCCCAACCCATAACTTATTTTTTGTCAAATTTATTTGATTCCAAGAAAAGTTGACTACATTATTTGATTCTAGCCTCCACAACTTATTTAAAAGTAAAAACTTTACTGATGGTGAAGTTGGACACTAAAATTATCTATACTTCCAGCCTCCATAAGTTATTTAAATCTAGCGGCTTTATTTGATGGGAGAGCTGGACAACCTACTTTTTTTTACAAAGACAGTTTTATTACGCATACCTTTCTGCATGGGAATTTTAGTGTCCAACTTCACCATCAGTAAAGTTTTTACCTTTAAATAAGTTGTGGAGGGAATAAGTTGTGGAGGCTAGAATCAAATAATGTAGTCAACTTTTCTTGGGATCTAATGTAGTCAACTTTTCTTGGTATCAAATAAATTTGACAAAAATTTATTTAAAGGTAAAAAATTTACTGATGGTGAAGTTGGACACTAAAATTATCTATACTTCCAGCCTCCATAAGTTATTTAAATCTAGTGGCTTTATTTGATGGGAGAGCTGGACAACCTACTTTTTTTACAAAGACAGTTTTATTACACATACCTTTCTGCATGGGAATTTTAGTGTCCAACTTCACCATCAGTAAAGTTTTTACCTTTAAATAAGATGTGGAGGCTAGAATCAAATAATGTAGTCAATTTTTCTTGGGATCTAATGTAGTCAACTTATTTAAAGGTAAAAACTTTACTGATGGTGAAGTTGGACACTAAAATTATCTATACTTCCAGTCTCCATAAGTTATTTAAATCTAGCGGCTTTATTTGATGGGAGAGCTGGACAACCTACTTTTTTTTACAAAGACAGTTTTATTACGCATACCTTTCTGCATGGGAATTTGATCTCCCTTTGTCATTTTATAGGTGGAGGTGGATTGGCAAATTCAAGTTCACTACTGAGCTTGGTCACGAGGTCAAAACCTAGAAGTACAAAATTTGAACAGTTTATAAGGTAAACAGCAAACAATCCCCTTGTGGGCTTTCATAAAGAGGTGTCATACATCAAATTAGTGTCTCGCTTGGCGGTGACCTAAAAAGCTAGCTTTACTGTCACCTACAGGCAACTTTTATAGACTTCTCCAAAACATTCACCTTCCCAAATGATAATATCATCCTTTGCCACAGGGAAGAGGGAAAGTAACACAAGAATGATTGATAAGCGGCATAGAATGTGAATGTGAATGTGCTTATATAGTAGGAGCTACATGTATTCAATTGGAGATTGTTCACACCAATTGGTGCTTCATGTTTCCATTTGGGACTTGTTGGAAAGAATTGGTATTGGTTGGTTTTCAGACTTGTGTTTGAGTGTAGATTGAGTGGATGCTTATGTTTGGATAGATATATGTGAATGCTAATGCTTCTATTGATTTGGATTAGTGCTAGTCATAGGTTGTATATTTTTTAGAACTTTAGATACGTTGCAATGCAGCAAAGTTCTCATTGTTGAGAGTAATAAATCATGGGTACTTTATTAGCTAGAGATTTTTTTCTAAAGAGGACAATTGGTACATTTGTGAAGTGCAATCCTTTGGTTGATACTACTAGATGCATTGAGTTTTTTGCATCGAGACTTCTAGATATTGTATAGTTTTTTAATAGGTCAATTTTTTGTACACACATGCGTGCGCACAGACACATGCACGCGCATGCATGCATGCACGCACGCACACTTTGATAGATAAAATGAGGGGTTCTATTGGTGCCCTCACTCATAGAGTTAAAATGTTACAAAACAAGAAGTATGGTAAACGAAGAAAAGAAAAGCACACAATTTATCTATCATGGGAGAATGTCAACTTTAATACATTATATAATAAGCAAATTAAGGCCAAAAGGTGGTCATACAAGCTTGCAATCAATCCTAGCATGGGAAACCTTAGAATTCCAAACTGAAACAACAGCCACCCACCAGGGAACCAATGAAGGACGAAAACCAAAAAAGCTAGGTAGACATACAATAATCCCTTCTTGCTTAGCTAGGGGGCCTCTAAGTTGAAGCTCCACCCCTCATAGTTGCTTGTGAGAAACACCCAACATTGCTACACACTGCCAAAAAGAAATCGAGGGCTGCACCAAATAGGGCATCAAACTAGACAAACGATCCCGGGGAGCAACCATGTGTTTCTATTCACGTCTCATGACCACATGTGCAACAACCAACACTTGAGGCTCCATTTTTTTTCGTGTTCATTTCACACCGGCAAAGGGTTCTAGGTTTTTGTTCCGGTGCAACAGGAACTCCTCCAAGTTTTGTTATACAGCTAAAAACTAATTCACCTATGTAGCAAAACTAACAAACATCCCCAAGTCAATAAGTTGAGCCATGGTGTGAGATGGTCAAAGAGGATATGCCAAATGCTACAAGTTCCATTCCTTTTCTGAATCCACACCTTTGTAGCTAATTGACTGGACTTTATTGGTTTCTTAACTAGCTAGGGTTTGATTACCTTTGAAACTTTTTCTTTGTTCTCCTCAAGATGAGTTGGGGTTCTGACATTCATACCAACTAGATTGCTATTATGGACAAGAACATGGGACCCATTTCAGACCTCAGTTTTGAGGGTCGAGGAAAATTTAACCAAGCTTCAATATTTGCCTTCACACAACACAACTCTCTGCTCAAGGAATTTAAGCTTTTCCTCCCTTGCTAGTCCTACTACCTAGTGTATTGCTTTATTACGACTCTTAGAGCTATCAATGAACATCTAGTTGGGAATCAACTGAGCAAGCAAATTGGGCGTATTCAAAACTGATTCTCCATCGTGTGTAGAAGGGACAAGAGAAGGATATAAAGCATCCCAAACTACTTTTAAATTCCTCATAGATTCAGAGCTTCCATTAGGAAAAAGATTTTAACCACGTATTGAAATGCATAAAGACTTAGGGTGATTGAAGCAAGCTTTTGTAGAAAGTCCTCTCAGATGGAGTCTATAAAATGCTTCACGCCCTTGATATCGCCTAACCCATCAATGACTAGGACCTGGCGGACAAATTTGTCCCCCATGCCATCCAAGAGGAAGCATGAATGTAGTTTCCGAGAAGTAACATCCTCTCCGAATGTTTGATTAGTTTTTGAAGAGCTACCAAAAACCACCATGGAGACCAATAGGGACTCAGGAGCTAACAAGAAATTTGCACATGCAATCTAGACAAAGAAAGCGAAGAAAATCAGAATCTATCAGGCATGTAAGAACATGGGTGTCGATTTAATAGATAGGGGATTTAATGATGCCATAAGTGGCCACCACTGCTCAAGCGTTCCAATAAAAAACATTCCCTTTGGCAAACATTGATTTGATTGAACATTAGAGAGTAATTAAGGGCTGCCAAAAAATCATTCCCTTCCATATTCATTAGGACCAATGATGGTGGAAAAGAAAATTAATAAGTCTTGCACCAAACCAACTTACTAGTAGGGAAAACAAAGTGGGCATAACTTTAGTTCGAAGGAGGATTCTTCACATCTTGCTCGACTAACTTGTCCAAACTCGACGAATTAGACAAAAGGGAGGTTTTGAATTTTTGAGAAAAGTCCAAAGTTAGCTCCTGAATTGGCCAAGAGATCAGTTGGTCAATAAACTTCTCTATAGCAAATGAGTGAAAGAAATTTGAAGGAATTGTGCAACACGAGGGCTTGACGAAGTGTATAGTTGAACTTTCAATTTGGAGTGATGCCTTTGTTTGTTGCATCTATCACCATTGAATCACCTTCCACCCCAAGGAGTCAACCCCATAAGCTTGTGCCAAAGTAATACCTTCCACAAGTGCCTTAGCTTTGGTCTCATCATTCGTACCATGTGAGACAAAGGTTAAAGAAGTTACAATAAGCTTTACATGATGTATCCCAAACTTGCTATTTTGGGGTTTCCTTAAGAGGCTCCATCGAAATTTAGTTTTATCGATGTAGTCTAGGCCAAGGGACCAAACAAATGATAACCTTATCCTAGCAGCTGAAATTAAGCTTCGCCATTGTTTTCCTACCCAACTATGTTGTTCCAACTCTTTTGGTGGTCACTTGGAAGAAATTTTGAAACCCTTCATTTAACAGAATTTTTAACTAGAAAATAGGGAAATTGCCTAAAACTTCAAATTTGCTTTAGATGAGAGTAGAGGTATAGGGTATGAGTACTCGAAACAAATCTCACGATATATTTTGGAAGATATCCAATCTTATATGGAGCCCAACTGGAACAACGACTGGTTTTGCTATTAAAAATGGAGTTTTGAGGCCTTTTCAAAGGCATATAATGGATGTCACACATACAAAAACTCTTGAATCAGATTCTTTCCCCTCAAAGAAATGTTCTCTAGGCCCAAACACGACTGACAAACCTACAGCAGGTTCAAGAACTCCTCTGAGTTACAACAGTCAAAAAGATTATTTCAGGCATTTTGTCAAACACTTAGGCTGAATTTCACAGACCAATTTCTCCTTCAACAAGTTTGTATGCCCTCCAGCAGGGACAAAAACCAAGCACACATCCGTCTTTAGAACTTTGTGAAGGTTCTTCAGTTACTTCAACTTTCAGATAGCCAAAGCATCCCTCTTCTTGGCCTGTTTTGGCTGTAGTTTGTTTTTCTTTGTTGCTGTCATCAAAACATTTATTCTCTATGTTTTCCTAATGCTATGACCATCCCTCAGACTCCCTTAACTATCAAACATGAACAACAATCTTCAAAAGACATTTTTGGCCCCTTCTTGGGCGTTTTGGAAGGTGTTCCTTTTTGTTTGTATCTCCCAACTTGCTCACTCTTTTGCCAAACACTTCTTGCCACACCATACTCATCCCAAGATCACAAAATCTGTATATTTTGTTTTTTGCTTAGCTGGCCCAAGGAGTTTCAACACCATGCTAAAAAGTGCCGCTTACAAGGCATGATTATGATTTTTGATGAGAAAGCGGTTCTTTTTATGATTTGTCAGTTCCAAGAGGTTAGTAACATGATTGAACTCACTTTCTGGCGTGAAACATACCCCGAGCTTCCTGCTTGTGTTTTGCTATGTTTTCCATAGGCACAAAAATGGATTCAAAGTGCCACATAAAGCTGGGACCATGATGTTTGAAAATGGTTACATGATCTCCAAAAAAAACCTACTTCAAAACAATATTCAGATGCTTGTGAGGTGGTCCCTAGTGTTCTAACCTTGACTTCGCTAAAATAGCACATGAAGAAGGAAATCAAGGTAATGAGGTCTTGTAGTCCGTGTCACCATGTTCACGCGTCTTTGAATGGTTTTTTAAAGGTGCCATGATCTTGAAAACTCAACCAGATGCCCGATAGACACTCTTCTTAATGCCAAATACATGCTTCGAATTCTAGGCCAGGTGGTGTGAGAAGACGGAAACAACCAAACCAGACTCCTAAGCGTGATGTGATGTAATGTCCCCTTTTTGGAAGTTAAAGTAATATTATTCCTAAAATAAAAAGTTTTTTTTTTTAAATACTTAAAAATAAAGGCAATTAATATAAAAAACACTTTATGTTGTAAATTTCACTTAAGTTGGGGCCTTTTAAGGGTCATGGACATGTAAGGCCTAAAGTGAAATTATAAGGAGTTACTTTCAATATTTTTAAATTAACTTTTCCCTCCAAATTGGGCGCTACATTTGAAGGAGGCTATTTAAAGAGGATGAGGGCTCATTTGAAGATATGCTAATTTTGATAATTGAAATTCCTCATGCTTGAAGATTTTGTTCCTACGTGTTCAATAGGAGTGGGCACTATAACCCACGATTCGCTGTTGATTATACAACAAAAAGGTGTCTCTTGACGCCACCTTTGCTAAGGACATTTTGTTCATGCCCTAAGGAGTGAAGCGATTTGCTTTGGAAGGATGTGTGGAAGTTTGTAAGGGTTTCATGGTCTTTTCTTGCATGTTAAGCTTGCTGATTATTGATATTATTTTTGCAAGTGGAGCGAGTTACTTGGGGAGCTTAGATCTAGGGTTTGGATGCCTCAGTTGACTTAAAAATTGTAAATTAAATAATTGTTTGCTAAATTTCTGATTATTGGTGTGAAGTTTTGGATGGATTTGTGAAGGGTTTGAAAGAGAAAATTAAATAATAATTTTACAGGAAACTAAGGTTTTCAGATTTTTGGAGCAATTTTCGGTGACCTTCCCATACAAAGAAAATTCTGATTTATGTTTTATTGGAAAGTCTATATTTTTAGCTTTATTTTGAGTTATCATTTGATTAGAAATTCCAAGTATTTTAAGAGTTATGGGTTTATGAAGTTTCAGCTGTATTTTGGACATAAAAATCACAATTTTTAGAATTTAAAAAAAATAATTGAATATTCTTTTTCTCCATATTTTTGTGCATCTACAGTAATATTTTCATAATTTTTGAGTGGTTGGAAGTGATAGATCTAAAATTGGTGAAAACTTATTATCCTCCAAACAACAATAGAAAATTGGCGATTAAAGCTGATTTTTTCTTCATCATTTTGTGGCATAAGGAAAGAGAAAGGTATTTATCTAAGTGATTTAAATTTGAAATTTATTATTTATTTTCAGATTATTTTATTGGCAGAAAATTCCTTACGAAACCCTCACTTTTGGTATCTAGGGTTTTTTGCATTAAATAATGGTTTTGGAGAATTTAATTCTCAAGCTAGGGTTTACTAATTTTCAGTTAAATTTAGGGGAATTTGGGGAAAATCCCTTTTGCATTAATTTGTCGTATTTGGGGACATTACATGTGATCTTCGGAGTTTGGAGACAATGCCACAATAGGTTCACCATTATTGAATGAAACAAAAATATTATGGGGTTGGTGTTGGATAGCCATGTCATGTCAAGGATGTTCTTGCATCATTTACCCAACCCTCTTTTGGATGTGACCATCTAATTTGGAACAATTTATACAACATACTCTTTTCCTATTAACGGGGGGATATTTTTTTGCATTATTTTCATAAACATAAGTAGCTAACACTGATAGCTTCATTAGACTGTCTACAAACTAGCACTAGTGTTTCAAGCTCGAACAAAATTATATGCCATTTTCACATTCTTTTTACGACAAAGTGATTGATCATAGACTATGAGGATTTCTCAATGCAACCCCTATCAAACAAATAGCTAACGGTAGAATTTAATTGACTGTCATTATGTTTGTCTTCCCTATAAAGAGATTTCTTAAACCATACATAAGAGAAAAATAAGAAAATATTGTACACTACCTAGTGGAAACTTAGTAGGAGCTGAAAGTGCAGAAGGGCATTTCAAACAACCATGCAGGCAAAATTATTTTCACCAAGATTACAAATTTTTTCTTAGTCTTTCTTTCCTTGCCCTTGATTATTTTACTCAGGTCCATTGCTTTTTTGAGGTTCAACTACAATTTAAAATTATTTCATTCTCCCACTTCATATATTAGTTTGTCTGGTCATAGTCATTTCCCTGGGCTTCATTTGTGGCATGCTGAGCCTGTCTTGCATTATTTCTTATTCTTGACACGGTTTGTTCAAAGGCTTAGGTGCATAAATACTGCCAATTATTTTGCCTATGCAAAATAGATCTCCTTTGGTTCTTGCCTTTTCTATATAGCTAAACTGAAAACATTGTATTTGTGATGTGGTTGCTCAGTTAGATGTTTTTTCTGTTCTTGTTTGGGTAGAGAAAGGGAATAATTCATGATGTTCCACTTATACCATAATATTTTGTCGTATAAGAGTCAATTTTTGTGAAAACAACCATTTGGCCTTGATTTGGAGGTTTTGTGGTCTACCATGACAGAATTCAAGTGGCCAATTTGCATGGATAAAACACTCTCTTTGCCTTTAAGTCTTTCACCTGCCCTTTTTATCATGGTCTTTGTTCTTCTCTGGCACAATTCTTCGTCTTGTTCCTGATGTCTACTTAGACAACTTGATATTGCGATTATGTTATGTCTATTTGGTCAGCTGCCCATGTTCCTAATATTTGTTTCAGGGTTTAACACTATATCAGACTAGATATGCTTTGTTTAAGTGATTATGTTATTTAATCAAGGTCTCTCTCCCTCCTTGAGTATAAGTTGAGGGTAAGCCTTAACTTGTGTATCTTTTGAACTCTCTATCAATCTAATGAACAAAAAGCTACTCCACAAGGCCTCTCGTGTTTACAACAGGATTTGCAGGAGTAAATTCATTTTGGGTCTGCTGGTTTCCTTGTATTTTTGACACTTTTCAGCACGCATTTATATTAGCAGCGTTATTTTTTCGCAGCTGCTGCAAAAATGCCAAGGGAACAAAGGAACGAATTTGAGTTTGTGGCTGAGGATTTAAAAGAGACATTTGGAGCATTTGCAGAGCAGATGAGGCGTGAGTTTCAAGCCCTGGTTAGAAGGGGTATGAATATGAATCAAAACCCCTCAATTCCCAACTCTAAATTTTAGATTGGAAGAGGATAAACACTCTTGGAGAATGAAGGCTGACACCATTTTACAGCCACCATCCTAGATATCCTCATTCAATGTCCAAATGAAGATTCCACTATATTTAGTTAGTCTTCAAGGTGCAAAGCATCTATGACCTTGAGGAGAAGCTAAATGTTGCCCTACAACACCTATAATGGGCAAGCCATGCACAAGGAGAGACGAATCTCTCAAAATCAAGAAGGTGGCTTCAAAGAATTTGTTGATGCCCTAACATAGAGAGCAGATCGAAATTGGGATGGGCCTTATGACGTTCATCTCTGCACCTTGTCCAGAGGGACATAACAGCTGAAGAGTACACAGAAGTTTCAAGTCATGGATTCCAATGTTAAACTGTTAACAAAACAGGTGCAGAAGATCTACATCTCTAACTTGTGGTCAAAAATTTGAAGAGTTAAGAATGTTTGAGCCAAAATCTTTATAAAAAGTCAATATCATAGTTACAAGAGTAGAAGTTCATCTTAAGGCCATTAAAAGAAAAGTCTTGGGTCCTGCTAAAATGGGGCATACATTTGACTGGAGAAATAAGGAAGAGGCAAAATTTGAGTCTTCAGAGCTTAAAATCCGAGGTAAAAAAAAATCTAAAACCCTAACCCCTTAGCCTTTGTAGGCAGCTTCAGATACTTGGGTGCACTTAGTATATAATTGAGCACTAAGTACAAGCATGTTTGCTTAAGTTGTTTAACATATTCTAATTAAGTTTAGTTATTATTTTGAAAAGGTATCATCAAGGGTGCACTTTTGATGATAATCTTATACATATATATAGGTGAACTCATTTCAAGTTAGGAAATCATCAAGCTAGATTAAGCTATACCAATCTATTGCTATCTATTGTTGTTATTTGCATACATAGTTGAGTATATCTGCTATTATGTTTTATTATATGTTACTGTTGACAATTTTGCCCCACAGGCCAAAATTGTCAACCCTACTATTCGGAACTCTGCTTATGGTACCAGTTTGTCTTGTAAATCAGTTTTTTGGGGTCCTTAAATAGACACCTACAGCCATATAAATTGGTAAACATACCTACAGCCATGCAAATTCTAAAGACACCTACAGCCATCATATAAAGCATGCAGTCCATTCAAGGGCAGGATACATTCAGCAAGTTTGAAAGGGTTTTCTCCTTCAAAAAACATTACATTTGGTCATCATGTTAACCCACAGGCCTGTAGGTTTTGCTTATGAATGAGGGCAAGCTGTTTGAGTGGTCTTTTCTTTTGGACACCTAAGCGAGGTAGGCTTATTTTTTCGAATTTTTGCAAGGGTTCACTTTTGATTTTGGACTATACAGCAGCTGCTTTCTTACCGAAGTGTTTTGTCTTCCTAAGAATTTTTTTGGGGCTATGACATGGACAATTTTTTCGGACTTTTTGTCCGAGGGAAAGAAATTTCAAGGACTTCACAAGAAAGTCCGAAGGAATTCAAAGGGACAGTTTTAAGGGCACACGGGAAACGCTGAAGGTATACTGGCAGGTTTTTCGAAGGGTATGAGCCCTTCGGAAATGTTTTTCACATAAGGGCTCCAACTTTTCCGAAGGAAAACGCATGGACAGGCTAATGGAGGACAGTTTTCAAAAGGCCCGAAGGCATTTCTCAAGGAAATGGAGGACACTTGCAAGAATTCCGAAGGGCCCCTACCCTTCGGAAAGGCTCATTTCAAGTTTGGAAGGTACGTTTTCAACAATCTCGAAGGGCACCTATCCTTCGGGAATGTTCATCACATGAGTTTTAAGGGCTTTTACAAAAGCCCGAAGGGCATGTGCCCTTCGGGAAAGACCATTATAGAAAACCTGAAACGGACACTTGACAAAACCTCGAAGGGTATATACCCTTCGGGAAGGTTCAATTCAGAACGAGGGGACACTTTGCAGGAAGCCCGAAGGGCACTTGCCCTTCGGAAGAGACATTACATAAGGCGGAAAAGGGTCTTTCACAAAATTCCCGAAGGGCAGATACCCTTAGGGAGAGTCCAAGACAAGAAATCCGAAGGACATATACCCTTTGGGAAAGGCACATTCGGAAAAGGCACAAGGGACATTTCCTTCGGACTTTTAGTTCGAAGGAATGTCCGAGAAAGTGACTTAGCCCAGGGTCCCTATAGCAAAAGACAGGAAAAGAATTCCCGCGGACTTTTTGTCCGTGGGAAAGTGATAGGGCTTTACAAAAAGTCCGAAGAATTCCTTCGAACATTTTGTTCGAAGGAATTCCTTCGGAGGACAACACAGAGATAACAAAGGTGGAAGAGACATAAGTCCAAAGGATTCCTTTGGACATTTTGTCCGAAGGAATTCCTTCAGAAAAGTTGCTGCGGGGAAAAGATAGGGACAAAAGCCTGCAGGGAAAGTGACAGAGGACAATTCCTTCGGGCAAATTGCCGGAAGGAAAGGGAAAGACAAAATTCCCACAGACTTTTTGGCCGTGGGGAAATGACAAAGAAAAGGGTCCGAGATAATTCCCGCAAACATTTTTGTCCGCAGGAATATGAAAAGTATAAGGCCGAAAAAAATATACACAGGCAAAGTCCACAGAATAGACCCGAGGCCAAACAAAGAAAGACCAAGGGAAAAGAAAAATATCCGAAGGAATAAACAAGCCAATGGGAAATAATCTTGGGAAAATTGCCAAAGAGATACACAGGAAGATAAGGCTGAGGAATGCATGCACAAGAAAATAAAAGCCATGATAAAAAGGTCAAAAATAGATCCAATCCGAGTAGGCAAGCTCTCAAACGTTCCAGCAGTCCGAGTGGAGCTCATCTATTGACTCTTGACGTGGCTTTACATGCAAAGTGGGCTGATCTCTTCCTCCAGCTCAATCTTCAAACAAAGTCAAACGGAGTTCCTTGTTTAGATTGGCATAACATTCCATGCAAATGAGAAGTTGACTGGTCAAACCTGAGTTCCACCGTCCATATTCCAAACGCCAAAACTTTTTATGCATGCTTTAATTAATGATTACTCTAAAACAAGACAACCCAAGCTTAGCCACCATTCATTTCAATGCCAAGGAGCTCCATACACGACAAAGACAAGAAAAGACAAAAGAGGAATGCTCATGCAACGCAAGTTTGACTTAGGCTAATGAATGAGTTTACCTTTTCTTCTATTTTCAAACTCATCTCTTGGCTGCTGTAATTTTTCTATAAGTTGGCTTTCAGCGTTGTTTAAAAAAGGATCCTCTTTTTTCAGAGTAATAGAAGATGACTGTTTTTTCAATTTCCAGCAAGCTGGTATAGTGTATTTTGTCATTGATTTGCACAAGTGGTAGATTTTTTTTCTTCCTTGCCAAGTCTTGATCCATACCTAGTTACGAGCTGGTCATGTTATGCAGGTCATGTTCTGTGTTTAAACATTTTTTTGGCTGAGTCTACAGTGGAAGTTAGTGGCTGCTAGTGCCTTCAATCAGACCTGTTTTACCATTTCCCTCAAGCTTAGGTCGCAATATAAAACATTTTCGTGAAATACTTATGCATATTGATTAATTGAAGTTGAAAGTTTAGTCCTTTTTCTTATCTGAATTAGTGTTTTTAAGAGCTTAAATTGAGTGGATCAATCTACATTCAGGTGTATCACCATCATTAGGTAGGATTTCCTTTCAAGTTTTCTTTCTCTCTTTTCCCAGACAGTTTGTAGCAGAGATCCTAATTGATACATCAAAGTGAGCTATTCCTTACAACTTAGAGATTCAATCCACTAATTAGGTCACCCACAGCGTAAGATTGTTTCCATGTTTCAGCAGACTGTGAAGCCTTGAAACTACCTTCACAGGGGTGCAAGTCTGATTAACAACAATCACTGTTGTAATATTGCTTCCTGTACATTCCGAGTACACTGTACAAACACAATAGGCTGTATGTATGTTATCATTGATGACCCTGGCATGGCAGAGCAAGGATATTTTGTCACTGTTTATAAACAGCAGTTCTGATTGTCAAGCTAGTGATAACACACCAACGAGTAAGTGAACAACCAAATAGAAAGTAAGGGATGTTAGATGATCAGTCAGATTGTGGAGAAATAATTATCCAGTTGAAATCGATATTAGTCAAATTCTGGTTTAAAAAACAGAAATTGCCCCATTGTCAGCATAGATTTGTCAGCTTGAAGTATCATATGCTGAGCCAGAGGCAGGGGAAGAAATGACATCAGCTGCCAGGAAGGATTCGGATTTGATTGTCTATAGCCATAGAAATAAGAAAAAACAATCACTTGGGCCAGTTCAGTGCCGTGAAAAAAGGAAAACTTGTTAAATTTAACGAACAAACATTGAAGAGAAAAAGAAAGGAGTCAAAACCATTGTTGGTGAACCAAATCAAGATCCAACTACTTATTTGTCTATATTGGGAATATATTACTGGAAGGCTGATGGTATCACACAAGATAAGGCAAGACGAGAATATTTTCCAATAACTTTGCAAGGTTATATGATAAAATAGTTTGACCGATTGAAAAAAGATGAAAAGAGTTCAAGGCAGAAAGTGAATGTAGCATTCACCAAGGAATTTAAAACGTGGCATACGAATGCCCAAGTCCTTAATCAATTAAACAATGGAAGGACGGATTCCTTAAGGATTATAATAGAAGAACGTTAAACTTGCTACAGAAGTTAGACAACCCCATTGGTGATGGCTTGAAACAACGATAGTTGTTTAAAGGGGTTATCAGAAGTGTTTAGGGAAAATCTAAGAGTAGTACTAACCTCAAAATATCAAGATATGTATCAACGGCTGTTAGATGCCAAACAACAAAACTTTTTATAGATGAGAGATGAAGACGAAGACGCAAATGAGTCTAAATTAGAAGAAACTATTACAATATTAAATAAGAAAGATGATAAAAAGGTACAAATTGTGAAAACAGGTGTTTGGTATTAAAAATGCAGAACTGAAGGACATAAAGAGGAAGAATGTCGTATAAAATATTGTGGAATATGTAATGTGAGGATTCACGACATAAGTGAGTGCCCATTTAATCTAAAAAGTAATGAATCTGTTAAGAAATATATGATGCTGCATGAAACGCCATCTAGCAAAGTCTATAAGAATCAGAGAAATCAAAGATCTTCAAGTAATAGCAGTAGTGAGAGTCGAAGGGCCAAGAATTTCAATTATGAGGGATAACAAGGGTATACCTGTGAATCGTGATACAGTCCAAATATGCAATAAATGGGGGAACTTTGCTAATGAATGTCCAAACCTGTCAGCCAAGTCTTGAAATTATGTATCAAATGTGGTTCAAGTGACCATGATGAAGAGGACTGTCCTAAAATGAAATCAGCCAACATTGTTGAAACTGGAAGAGAGGAAGACGATAAGTACCTATTGGCAGTTACTAGGGTAGCAAAAAAGAAAGAATTAGGTATGCAAATAGAAACAACGTATGCAAGATGTGTTACAGTATGTGAAAGACATAAATAAAAAATCAACCAGATATATGTGGTGGGTTTATGTAATCGCACCACCAGTGGAAACAAGGATTGGATAACCACACATTAGAGAAGAAGAAAAATATTAAGTAAAAGAAGAAAGTAGTCAGTACAACAGTTAGTATCATTGATTAGTGGAACCATGGTCACATTATCGGTCAAATTATTATTTGACTGCTTGCCACATCTAGCACAAGCCCAAACGGTCAAACCACTTGAAGAAGTACAACAATCAACTGAGGAAAGGGATGTACTACTATTGGGAAGATATGTTGTTCCCAAAATAACTATAGAAATGATTGATAGTTCATAGGTTAATGATTGTGAGTTACTATACAGAGGGAAAGAGAATCTTTTGGCAGATTTTCAATCAAACCAAGTTGAGACACCAGTTTTTCATGCAATATCCATTTGTCACCTTGTGTGGTTAGAGCATCTTCTTCAAAATTACACAAGTGACCATGCTATACTCAACCTAAGGAAAGAGATTATAGATGGAAAGGGAAGCCTTTGTCAGTCAGGCAATAATGTCATCTTCTTCAAAGATTGCATTTACTTCAAGAATCAATCCCCTTTCATTTAGAAGGCCTTTTAGCGATGGAATGTATCTTCTTCTATAGGTCATGCAGGATCCAAGAAAATATATATGCTTCTATGGGAAAAATATGGACTACATTGTGAGATTTGTGGTGGGATACTTTTCAGAGCCACAAAGTGGAAGGTGTTCCCTTTCCTGGTCTTCTTCAGCCAGATATCATCCCGAACCAAAAGTAGTATCGATGGACTTCATCTCAGGCCTGTAAGTATTAGAGTTAAAGATCAAACCTTTCTTGTGGTAGTCCGGTTAACTAAATATGCTCATTTCATCCTTATGACTAAGTCTGGATGTAATGCTTGTAAATTTATTGAGCTTTTCTATTAGCGTATTTGTAACTTGCGTGGGCTCCTCATCTCATTATCTGTGATAGGAAGCACAAATTTTAGAGTAAATTTTAGCAGAAACTGTTTATGTTAGCTTGGGTCACCTTTAACATGAGTAATTCTTACCATCCTTAGAGATATGGAGAGTCAGAAGTAGTAAATAAATGTTTAGAAGGCTACCTAAGGAGGTAAACAGGAGAAAACATAGTAACTCAATGAAGTAGTCGTATCAAGTAGATGTTGGTATAACATTGCATATCACTCATCAATAAAAGTCATCTCCTTCAAGGCATTGTACGGATATGAGCCTCCATCATCCAAGGATTGGGTAGTTCAGAATGGAAAGGTTCTTGATACGATAAAAATCATAGTTAAAAACCATGTTCTTCCGAACATAGTCCATATACTGTTCAAACCGAACTTTTTGAGCAAAACGAATTTAAATCCCGAACTTCCAAACAAATATGGACCGTGTTCGTTTTATCATTCCAGAAAATTCGTTCGGTTAAATTTGTTTTTTTCCCGAGTATGGACTGTGTTCTCATTTGTGTTAATTTAAGAAAAAAAATTAAGACTATATATTTATCATTTTTATTTTTGTGTTATTTTATATGTATGATGTTGAACAATGAACATTGAAGTTTAACATTCTATTGAGTTTTGTTATCATATGTTATTAATTATTTATGTTTATGTTTCACAAACATGTATGATATATTTATTTTTTATAATTTATAAAATTTTCTAATCGAACTACCGAACCAAATTTTTTTCAAAATCCCGAACTTCCAAACTTTTTTCCCCTTCTGAACAATCCAAACTTTTCGAACATGGTAACTATGATAAAAATCCTACAAGAAATGTAGAATATACTGTTCATCATAAATGGATAATTATGTTTCAGTGCTGTGTGGCTATTAAAGACCGAGCAAGTTTATAAGAATGCAGCTATGAAAACTTTTGATTAAGGTCTCGATGCTGTGTAATTAGCAAGCTGTAGGCTTTTTATAAAGGAACAGTTGCTATGGCCGTTTGATTAAGGTTCTTGAGGACCATTTGATGGGTGTAATGTGGCAGCTTGGATGGTGAACGAAATGTGGGTCAGGACCTAAGATTGTAACTACGAGAATGCACCACATGGATTGATATTAGCATTGTTGGGTTAAGGTGTGACACTAGTTTCACAAGGGCACAAGCCCTATGGTGTGACACTTTAGTTGGAATATTAAATTTATAATTAGTGTTGACCTTTTGACTATCCCCAATAAGGGATTTGCTATTGCTCAAGTAAGTTCTTAGTTGTTCACTGGGGCAGGTGACAATCTTTGCGATCAAGTTGATTGAAGTTTAATCAATATTGCAAAGTTTAAATTGGGCATTGTGGGTCAAGGGGAACGTGGTGGCATATTGTTTTTAGCTGGGTTATTCAAGTATACAAGTTTATGAACAAAGCAATTCAGGTGGCTGTCCCATCTAACCCCAATCCTTAAACATGTGGAGGTTTAACTGCACGAAGATGGTTGGAACCTTTAGCTTGTCGTCATATCAATTGAATGATATTTAATAGGAATGTAAGCCTGATGTTTAAGGTGGTGGGCATGTTAAGCATAGAAGTTTGGAATTTAATTATTGGGATTGCATATATTCCCAACATTTATAAGGTCACAGCCCCGATGGCTGTTGTTTATCATGTTGTTAGCCCAAGCTGTTACTTTAGCTGAGATATTAATTAGTTTTGTGGTTAATTCTGTTGTCGCCCTTGTGTTCTTATTTGGTTTTGCTTCAACCCTAATGTCGTATCACCAACAGCCATTGATCAACAACCATTTGTGGCCCACATTCAAATTGTGATAAAGTTGGTTGTCGGTGCAGTCATGATGCAGATCGTATTGTCAAAATTACTTCAAATTACAATACATTCTTCCCAAATTCGCTTTAGATCAGATAATTGTTTGCTTTAAACTAGAAGATCCTGCTTTATTTCGATTGTGTTAATTGAAGTTCAGAATTGCAGTTGGGAGGCAGTTCATGTGTTTATTAAAGCTGGTGGCTTGTATTGTTATAAAAGTAGGGTTGGTTTGGTGTTTTTCTCTGCAAAGTTACGGAGCTTTCATTGTTTATAGTAGGACTTGTTCTTAGAATTGAAATCCGTTGGTTGTCACACTTCAAGTTGAAGGAGGGCCCAAAGACTGCAGAGGAATTGGCAATCATTCAAGATGGGGGAGCCACATTTGAAATTAAAGCAAGAGGTTGAGCAAGCTAGAGCCAAGGCGGGCACTAATACATCCATATATTTAGCAGATGCTCTCAAAGATGTTTGAAGTCCCACAATGGAATCCTAGATTGCACAAAGGCATATGGAAAGTATGGACCAATTGTGCAAGTATGAACTATAGGTTGAAGAAGCACTACAATCTTGATGTTATTCCCTTCCCTGTTCCTCTTGAAGACCCAGTCTTGGAAAATATTGATGATCCTGTGAATAGAAAACGGTTTAATGGATATTTTATGGATGGTATTTCCATGATATCACAAATATTACGCTTAGATAATGACTACATGGCTGATAGAAATGTGTTACAAATCCTTATGGAGGTCCTTACATACATCCTCACTGATAACAACTATGCCAGCTATTTATCTAAGGAAATTAGTTTAGCTTTTCAGCAGTGGAAGGCTAGGAAAATTTTAGATATTACTCCAATCATCTAAAGTTTCCTTTATTAACACCATGATAAGTTCTCAAACTTAAGCATCAAGATCCATGGTCAGAACCAGAGAACCAAGGAAGTCATCAAATTGCAGGTCCAAATGTGGGCCAAGAAAATTTAATCTACATAACATTATAATTCTTGTGTTTCTTACTATAGATTTGTTGTGCTTTCCTATAGGATCATCCATGCTTGCGAGCCCCCAAGAATCCACAAGTCAATAAGAGAGTCCTATATACCTAAGGTACATGACATAAGATATTTTAACTATGGTGATAAGTTTCTGCCCCACACATACAGTTATTATAGCGTTGTTGGAGCTTGGGTGCCCTTGCAAAGTCACCAAAATATGTAACTTTCAGGCTGTTTGCATCATAATTTTTGAGCCAGGTGAACTATGTCGATGAGGAATTCTTTGGTGTGGGGAAGAAGGATTTGCTGAAGATGCAAATTGAGATTGATGACTTTGAATTTTGGCACCATAGATGTATTAGATAGAGTGGACAGTGTATTGGAAGATATAAGGTTTTCCTTAGTAGGGGGCATATATCATGACTCTGGGAATTACATCAACCATCTGAGGATTTCCCAGGGAAGGTCTGTTGAGCCACACCAGTTTAATTCATTAAATAATGCTACGAGGAATTCTTTGGTGTGGTGAAGAATGACATGTTGAAGGTGCCCATTGAGATTGATGACTTTGAATTTTGGCACATAGATGTATTAGATAGGGTGGATAGTATATTGAAAGAAATAATATTTTCCTTAGTAGGGGCCAAGTATCATGACCCTGACAATTACATCAACCATTTGAGGATTTCCTAGGGAAGGTCTATTGAGCCACACCATTTTAATCCATTAAATAATGCTACGAGGAATCCTGCTGATGAAGTGGATGCTGAGGACAAGGTGAAAAACTTTAGTAATTTTTTAACAATTTAGAAAAAGGAGGATGATCTTTCTAATCTGGGTGCTTATGGCACATAGTGGATCAGATGGAAATGTTAAATGTGATGGAGGAGTACCTTAATGATTTGGTGGATCCCGAAGTTTAAATGGATTAAGGTGAGCTACTATAAGGATACATGGAGATTGATGCCCCTCCCCCTGACCAGGGTGAAGCTATGATCATTCAACAAGAGGATGAAAACAAGGTAGAAGATGAGAGGCTAAAAGAGGAGGAAGAATTTCTATGAAAGCTAGATGTTCAGATTACCCCAGAACAACTTTTATAGGAGCTTAAGGAAAAAGATGACTATAAAGTTTTTTATATCTGCTGGTTTTGTGCAGGTTTTGAATAAAGTACTTTAGAACTACCCTCTAAAAAATTAAAAAACTTCCAAGTTGCATCTTTACCCCAAATTGCTCTCTTTCCAACTCACTGCCGAGAAAGTTATTAAAAGTGCAGGCAGATTGCTAATTTCTGGATGGAACAGTATACGAGCTATAGAGGATGCAATTTTCAAATATGGTCGAGAGGAAGTAAAATTTTGAGTTATCTTGAGTTCATAGGTTGTTCCTAAGTCTCATCGTGGTAATAGATTAACAGATTTAACAAAGCAAATGAATGAACTAGAACTTGAGGATCTCAGGGGATCATCTGTAATGTCCCCAAATGGGACAATTAGACTTAGTTGGGGTTTTCCAACAAACCCTTGAATAAATTTGCCAATTAATTGAAAATCTGTCCCACAAAACCAACATACCCTAACTGAAAAATTTATAGAATTTTCAAATAAACACATGCTAAAATAGCTGAAAATAAACTGAAAGCAAGTTACCTTTTTTGACTAAGAATATATTGACGAAGTGGCTGAAAATATCCCTGCAAATATTCTGATTTTTATGTGAAAGAATAGCTATGTTTTCCACTCATGAAACATCCATAAAACCTCCACAAGTGGGTTGCCACACTTAAAAAAAAAATAGAGAAATAAATCTGATTTATATCTTGGAATTTGCCCTTCTAACCACCTTCTGAACCCCTCCAAGCAAGTTGCCAAGTAGCAAAATAATATATAAAATCTCTGAATATTCCTAAGGCACGAAATAGCCCTCCAACCTGCAAATTGATCCACAATAACTTGCCAAGTGTTGGAATAAATTATTAAAATTACCTTTGACCCTAGAAGAGGGTTCCAGAGACAATTTGCCCTCTTGAGAGGGGTCACCACCCTCCCAAAACAAGTTGCCACTCTTGGGATTGCCTCCAAAATCAACAAATCTCCTCAAACCGAGTTCGCCTACCTTTTAGACCTATAAATCATGAATTTTCAGCTCTCTGAAGGGTTTGAAACAATCCTTGATGAAGGTGGTGTCCAAAAACACCCTTGTAGATCCACTTGCACACAACTATGCAAAATTGAAGCACAACTACAACCCTTGAGTAGATCTGCCCTGAAAGTAGGTATGGAGGTTTTCGTCTCCAAACCTCTAACACACTTCAAGGTTTTCATCTTCAAGATGTGGTGAACAAGCTTGACATACTTGCACAATAATTTCAATATCCAAAAATCATAACCTTTTCAAATGAGCCTTCCCTTTACTTTTATACCTCTCCTCCAAGTGTAGTGCTTAAAATAAAGAGAGAGTTTACCTTTTTCTTTAAAAAAGATATTATATAAAATTTTCTTATAAAAACACTTTAGGCCTTAAGTGTCCATGACCCTTAAAAAAGCCCCAACTTAAGTGAAAATGATATCATAAAGTGCTTTTTTATTAAATGCTTTTGAAGTCCTCAATGTCCCCTTTTTCTTTTCTTCTCTTGGCCTTTCTAGGAACAATTCAAGGCTAAGGACTTAAACAAGTTTATACCAAAAGGGGGACATTATAGACCTCCCTACCCAAAATTGCTTGTCCTCAAGCAATTGCAAAAGCGACGGGGTTGTCCCAACACTTTTCACTCTGCAAGCTCTTTTTATCAATGCCTCCCATGAAATGGAAGTTCCAAACCAAAGCCTTACCCTGCTGTACCTATGTTTTGGGGGCTGCCCTGAAGAGCTAGAGGTGTTCTCATAGCCCTCCAAAGTCTCCATATGTTCCCAATCAACCATCCTTTTCAACACCGAGTGGAAGATAAGACAAACTCCTTTTCCTTATACCTTCAAAGGGGGTGTTATGTTACCCAAAGTTGCAACAATAAACATGAGAAAATATGATTACCTTGCTGCCCCGTGGGCAAAGACCTCCCAAATATCGGGCCACCACTATCCCAATATGCAAAAAGAACCCAACAAGGTACCTATCATGATGTGAGGCCTCTAAAACATACCAATCACCATATATGGGCATCTTTGTGCAAACCATGTGCCTTCCAAAAGGCTGCCCCTTGTCAATCATCCCATGCATGCATAAGACACTCTGAAAGCTCATCAATAGCTTCCCAACACTTACCAAATATAACTGTACCCTCTTCGTGTCTATGTTTCCTTTATCATCCACCAAAGGTGCCAACATATGCATTTTTCTAAGACCTTGCAAGAGCTGGACTGTATTACAAATTCAGTCTTTCTTCCTTTGTAATATGGCTGTACATGCATGCATGTCTCTGATTTTTCATGTTGGCAAAATTGGGAATTGATATATGTATACTTCTCTTAATAAAATTCATAATTTCTCCCTTCTAAACATGGCTGTGTTTGCCTTCCCAAATCTGATTTTTCTGAGAAATAAGTTTCAAAACTTGCACTTACCTTCATCCCATCAATACAATCATGGCCTCTGGAAGATGTCAAACTGTTGTCCTTACTCATCCCTCTTTGCCTCGAAGAAGACTCCCAAAAGTGCAAAAGAGTAGCCAAAAGAATTATCAGGTACCACATCCCTCTGAAGCATCTCATCACCATATGCATTCCACTATGAATGGTCCCTGTCATATGCAAAGCATGTTTTATCCAAGGCTGCCCCTTTTTATGACTGCTATGTAAGTATGTGACCATGTAAACATTAAAGGAATGTTCAAAAATAAATAAGGTATACTGCTATTTCATACTCACAAATTTTACCCACTTGTGCAAACCGTGGTCTCTAAAGATGTCATTTTACTTACTCAAAAATAGTCGTAAGTAAACAATTAAATCAGTCATGTTGTTCCCATAAGGGGGCTGTAGTAGAAGCAAAAAATTTGATTTTTCTGATTGCACAAAGAAACACAAGGATTAATATCTTTCCTTGTCATGAGTAAAAAAGTCCCTCAAAAACCCATTTTTATATGTATATTGGGTGGCTGTAATGAATGACACCACTTAGAATATTTGGAGACAAAATTTTCAACTTCTTATCAACAATTTCAAGCATCTTTATTGGCTGCCATGTACAAACAATGTGCCTTTTTTGGGGGGTCAATGATTAAGATTGTTGCCAATAATTTTTTGAAATTTTCAGAAAGGAAAAAGACAAATTTTTCTTCACCAATTTACTTTGCCAACTGCTTCTCATGATTTGAGCCTTTGCCCAATCTATGATGGTCCTTAAATCTTCTTCCATGTTTTCCATATCACCCCTTCCAATTGGTTGCCCATGTGTGGAAGTCAACTCATTTCTTGCATTGCCCTTTGCAAGGGATCTCCAAAATAAACCAATTTTGTGATGTGCTTGCATGCTTTTTGGCATGCCCTTCACCTTGTCCTCACCCTTGGCATGATGCTCATATCCTCCCAAATGATGTAGGAGCATAGTAGGAAGGTTGGGCATCGATGGATTGCCATAAAAATAATTAAATGGCTTACCTTTATTTGCTGTTCCGGAAATTACAACAAACTGATAGTGATCATTAGCCTTGGTGGCGTGGACCTTGTTCACCGATTTCCCTTAATCGATGTGCAATATTGATTTCTCTTTATCTTTGGCATGATTATGTAGGTGTTTAAGGGATTCACCTTCCCCCTTGAACTTCCTTAGTTGGTGCCTAGCTAGGAAGGCTATCATCTTTGCTTGCTTTGCCCTCATCCACTCATCACACCTTGCTTGTGTCCTTGACACAAGGGCACAATTTTCCTCTCCTTGGTTGAGCATATTTTCCTCTCCTTTCTTTGGCATAGAGAGTGTCTTCATAGTGTGTCCACATCCCTTACTTGAATTTTTATGGCTTCTTTCATGTGAGTCCTCATGAAGTTTTGTTCTACTCTTCTTTCCTTCTTTTTGCATGACCTGCTTCTTATCACAAGTGGCTGCCCCACTCGATCCTTCTTCCATGGTGTGTTTAGAGTTCATCTCTTTTGGTTCATCCATCCTTTTGGAGGTCACTAACATAGGTGTCCCATTACTTAAACCACGGGGAACAATTTCCTTGTTGGTTGCCATAAATTTCAGTTTTGATTCTTGTAAATTATGAGCGTACTCACCAATGGATTGAAACCATTAGGCTCCAAGCACAATATTTGTTTCCCCATGGTCTATCACATTGAACTCTCCTTCAAAAGTATATTCACCCATGGTGAGTTTTAATTCCAAGGTGCTGAAAATGCATGGTATGGAGGAGCCATCCGCCACGGTTACCTTAAGTCCACCATTTTCCTTGGTGGGAAGCCTATGTCTTGCAACCATTTTAGCATAAATAAAAGTGTGAGTGGCTCCATTATCCATTGACACAATTATCCTTTTGCCTCTAATGGTTCCTTTCACACGGAAGGCATGGCGTCTAGTAGCAATAGATAGGGTAGCAATCATCTCTTTCTTTGTCACCTGCTGGCTGTCCTCTTTTCTTTTATGTAATTGTCTTTCAATTTCAGTTTGGTTTATCTTTATATGTTCATTTATTTGCTCCCAATTTTCTGATTGTCTTTCCTTTGGTGGCTGCCCTTATATTCCCATTTCACATACTCTTAATTTCTCTGAATTTTCTAATTTCAATCTCAGCTGATTATTCATCACAATGGGCCCACATTTGACTGAATTTTGGTGCCCAAACTTCAAAGGCCCTTCACTTGGTGGCTGCCCTTCAAATTCAGCCTTACATGCCTTCCATTTCCTTGAATTCTCTGATTTAATTTGATTGACTGAGTTTTGGTTTTTAACAAGCTTGTGGAGTGGCTGCCCCTTGTACAATTGGAAATTAGGGTCAGTTAATTGTTTTAAGAACTACCTTTCGTCCAATTAGAAACCCTTGTTAGGTGCCTTTAGTGATTTTGGTTTTGATGGCTCCACCTTCTTACCAAACTCATTAACGATTCTTTCCAAGAATTCCTCGTGTCCCAATGGTGTTGTGCCCTTGTGTTTCCCATCCACGACGCTGCCATTCATGGGCAGCCCCATCTAAATGTTGAATGACAAAAATTAAAGATTCCATTCTACCCCTAGGCCTCAAATCAAGGTACTCATCTTGTCCACCCAAGCTCTCACTGGAATACCTGGATCACCATCAAAAGTTGGAAGAACTATCTTCCCAAGTTGTCGTATGTAGCTATGTACTCCTGGTGCCCTTTGCCATATCTCAAACCTAGCCAATACTTGAAGCTCCTTCCCTTTCTGTATTGTGGTGCAAGTGTCAAGTACTCATCATAATCTTCCATCAAATCCCAACGAACCAAAGGCTGGTCCTTTACTTTGACGGGCTGATTCCCATGATCCTAGGCCTAAATAAGACTTTCAATCCTTCCCTTGTCTATGTTACTGTTTGATGTAAACCTTGAATCCCACATATAGCCAAGGTATGGCTCTGATACCACTGTAATGTCCCCAAATGGGATAGTTAAACCGAGTTGGGGTTTTCCAACAAACTCTTGAATAAATTTGCCAATTAACTAAAAATCTGTTCCACAAAACCATAAAACCTTAGCTGGGAAATTTATAGAATTTCCAAGCAAACACACTAAAATAGCTTCACAAATAGCTGAAAATAATTTGAAAGCAAGGTACCTTTTTTGACCAAGATATATTGGCGAAGTGGCTGAAAATACTCCTGCAAATATTTTGATTTTTATGTGAAAGAACACTTGCGTTCTCAACTCACGAAACACTTTCAAAACCTCCACAAGTGGGTTGCCACACTTAAAAAAAATAGAAAATAAATCTGATATTTATTTCTTGGAATTTGCCTTTGTAACCACCTTTTGAACCTCTCTAAGCTAGTCGCCCAAGTAGCAAAATAATATATAATTTTTTTGAATATTCTTAGGGCACGAAATAGCCCTCCAACATGCAAATTGATCCACAATAACTTGCCAAGTGCTGGAATAAATTATTGAAATTATCTTTGAACCTAGAAGAGGGTTCCAGAGACAATTTGCCCTCTTGAGAGGGGTCGCCACCCTCCCAAAGCAAGTCGCCACCCTTGGGATGGCTTCTAAAATCAACCAAGCTCCTCAAATCGAGTTCACCCACCTCTTAGACCTGTAAATCATGAATTTTCAGCTCTTTGAAGGGTTTGAAACAATCCTTGATGAAGGTGGTGTCCAAAGATACCTTTGTAGATCCACTTGTATACAACTATTCAAAATTGAAGCAAAACTACAATTTTTGAGTAGAGTTGCCTCGAAAGTAGGTATGGAGGTTTTTGTCACCAAACCCTTAACACACTTAAAGGTTTTCGTCTTCAAGATGTGGTGAATAAGCTTGACATACTTGCACAATAATTTTAATATCTAAAAATAATAACCTTTTCAAATGAGCTTTTCCTTTCCTTTTATACCTCTTCTCCAAGTGTGGCACCCAAAATAAAGAGGGAGAGTTTACCTTTTTCTTGAAAAAAACTACATTATCGGATACGCCCCCTCCAGGCCCTGGGAGCGTGGGGGATACATGGGGGGATACGGGAGCACAGGGAGATGTCCAGGGAGTGTGCCTGGGCTGTGGGTACACTTGGGTACGTCTACTCGGGCGTATCTGTAGCCTAGGCATGCTCCCTGGGCGTGTTTGTGAGCTTTCCGGGGCCAAACTCAATTCATTTAAATTTTTTTTCAATTTTGCCCAAGAAAAAGTCAAATGTGGACTTCAAAATACAATGAAAACCAAAATAAAATGGATTCCCAACCCTAAAAGCAACATTCACACTCATTTTATCACAAGATAACAACATATTTCCCTTTCATTGCATTTTTTTTCCTCATTGCACATTTGTTCACTCTTGTTATTTTTTTCAGTTTCATAAGCTTGAAACTCCTTCCTTGTGCTAAACCTACACCATTATCTCAACCTATTTGGCGCCAAGGTGCTTGAGGAG
The DNA here is from genome assembly GCA_037957365.1 of Torreya grandis. Lineage (NCBI taxonomy): Eukaryota > Viridiplantae > Streptophyta > Pinopsida > Cupressales > Taxaceae > Torreya > Torreya grandis. The sequence continues at coordinate 8,263,290 of JARHVA010000030.1, forward strand.
CTTGCAAGGAAGAGGATTTACTGATTGAAGGCAAGTTTTTTAGATTTGTGTTTTTTTGTTTTGTTTTGTTTGTAACTAGTTTTAATTTTAATTTTTTTTTTGTTATTCTTTTAAGTTTTAACCATTATTTCCACAAATACCAAATACAATGATAATGTTTTAAATTTTAATAGCAATTGTTTTATTTTTTATTAGGGGCTATAGGGATTTGTCCGAATGTCTCAAGGTGCAAGTGCTAATTCTGTGGGGCAAGGGATAACTCCCAAAGTTGATTCGCGAATGCCCCTTTGAAAGTATATGATAGTATTAGAACAAATGTTTGGTGGAGGGTGTTTTTATTGGCTTTGCTCAGAGTGTAACTGTAAATACAAGAGCTCGTATAGTCGAGTGAAAGCTCATTTATGTGCGATTTTTTGCATTAAAATCAGAGTTTATGTTGGACCAAGCATAAATGGAAGGTCGAGAAAAGGCTTGCCATAGGCAAAGATTCTTGCATACATCAAAGAGCAAGAAGAGGCAGATGGTATTGTGGGGCAAAGATCGAAGCATCCTTTGAGAAAGAAAGGATCACCATCTGTTGATCCATCTCGTGCTAATGTGGTGATCCCATCACACCCCTTTATTGCTACACCTGTTGTGGCCAAAGAGGAAGAGGATTCACCTCTTGGTCGCAAGAGAATAAAAGATGTAGGCCCATTAGACAGGGCATTCCATAATGAATCCAGGGACATAGCGGAAGAGAACATTGCTCGTTGCATTTATGCATGTGGGCTGACATTTAATGTTGTTAGATCACCATATTGACATGATATGGTGAGATCTATCAGTGCTGCCCTTAAAGGGTTTGTCGGCCCAAGTTATGAAATGGTGCGCACCACCTTATTGACAAAAGAAAGAAAACACATTGAAGATGCATTGAAGCCCATCAGGAATTCGTGGATCGAAACAGGGGTGTCCATCATTTTCTATGGATGGAAAGATATGACAAATAGACTATTGATTAATGTGATCATAGTGAGCCTTAAAGGGACAATGTTTTTGAAGGCCGTTGATTCTGAGGAGCAAGTGAAGAATGCACGATTCATTGCTAACATCTTAATAGAGTCCATTGAGGCAGTGGGGCCTCAAAACATTGTCCAAGTTGTAATAGACAACGCTAAAAATTGCAGAGCTATGGGCAATTTAGTTGAGGCAAGGTATGGACATATTTTGGACACCTTGTGTCATTCATTCCCCCAACCTTATGTTGCAAAAATTGGGAACAAAAATTGACTGGAGCAAACAAGTCTATGAGGAAGTGAGTGAGATCCAAATATTCATAACCAACCATCATATGTCCCATGGCATCTTCAAGGCCTTCTCAAAATTGCAGTTGTTGAAGGTAACTCTTAATTTAATTTAATTTTGTAATTTGTAGTGTTTTTATTTTTGAACATTTTTTTAAAGTTTATTTGTTTTAATTTTGTATTAGGTTGCTGAGATTCGATTTGCTTCACACACCCTCATCTTGAGACGACTTGTTAAGGTGCGTGAGGCATTGACCAATATGGTCATCAACAACCTTTGGGGTGTATGGAGGTAGGGACAGTGAGAGGGCCACAAAGGTGAAATGGTGGATTCTTGATGATGTGTGGTGAGAATGTGTGGAGTATTTGCTGAGTTTTACTGAGCCCATCATCAACATGTTGAGATATGTGGACATGGATCATCCATGTTTGGGTGAGCTTTATGATGGAATCGACTCAATGATTGAGAACATTAAATCCATCATAAATGCCAAAGAGCAAGATCCCACGAAGAGGTTCTTCAAAGAAGTGCAGTCACTTCTCATTGAAAGGTGGAACAAAATGACCACCCCATTGCATCTTCTTGATTTTGCCTTGACACCCAAATACTATAGTGCAAAAATCTTTTTTTTGCCTCGGAGGGTCGCACCATATAGGGATGTTGAGGTTGCCGAGGGATATAAGGTAACATTCTCTAGAATCTTTCTCGATCCAGAAGTAGAAGACCAAGTCAGAGAAGAGTTTGTGCATTTTATATTTTCGGTGGGTGACTCCCTTGGCGCTATCCGTGACAAGTACAAGATGGACACTCACTTTTGGTGGTACCTCCATAGGCAAACATCCACCCACCTCCAACCATTTGCAATAAATATTCTATCACAAGTTTTTTTTTTTACTCTACCCTTTTGATCTTTTCGATGTTTTGTTTTTAGTTTTAAGTTTTAATTTTTATAAATTCTAATTCACTTTGTGGCTTCAATAGGTTGCAAGTTCCTCTTCAGCTGAGTAGAATTGGGGTACCTATGGCTTTATCCACTCAGTTAAACGCAACAAGTTGGCTGCAAAAAAGACAGAGGATGTGGTTTATGTGCATTCCAACTTGGGTCTTTTCTCAATAAACAACGTCAATACAAGGGCTAACAAAGTTGTGGGATGTGAACCCAAAGGCTGCTGATTTAGATGCCTCTGTTGCCTACCTTTCTTTACTTGACACAGAGCTAGATAGTGTTTCACACGACTTGCATAGTGGAGCTAGTGGGAGTGGCACTGCTGTTGCTTGTGGTTCTAATGAACCACATGATGATGAAGACATTGCAGCCGAAGGCGAAAATGAATATAGTGAACAATGAATATGTTGATTTGTGTTTATTTTTGTCCATACATTGTAACATTTGCACCATTTACTTGTTATAAAACTAATATAAGTTCGACCATTGAATATTATGATATTTGGCGTTGATTTATGAGTATATATTTTGTGGTTATTTAACTTATTTGAAGTTATTTTGTTTCCTCAATGCATATTATGTGGTTAATTTTGCTTATATGGCTATATTTTTATAATTTTATTTTTTATATATTTTTGTATGGCTGTATCCAGTCGTATCTAAACTCCCCCAAAAAAATCGCCGTATCCCCGTATCCAATTCTTGTACCCATACCCGTACCTGTACTTGTATCGGTAATGTAATAAAAAAGATATATAAATTTCCTTATAAAAACACTTTAAGCCTTAAGTGCCCATGACCCTTAAAAAGGCCCCAACTCAAATGGAAATTAAATCATAAAGTGCTTTTCTATTAAATGCTTTTGAAGTCCTCAATGCCCCCCTTTTCTCTTCTTCCCTTAGCCTTTTTAGGAACAATTTAAAGCTAAGGACTTAAGCAAGTTTATACCAAAAAGGGGGACATTACATCATCTATGTTGCTAAGGGCTGAAGATGCTCCTATGATTGTTGCAGCTAGCTTAAGTCTTTACACATGTCAACACGGCAGCTGCTAAAACTTAATTTCAATTAGAGAGCCTAAAGAATGAGGTAAATGAGTTAAGAGATGAGGGGATCAAGCTGAAATCTATCGTTGATAGAGACAAGAGGGTAATGTCTTCATTGAATGAGGAGCTGAAATAGTGTGTCCATTGATCAAGTGCCTGCCCAAGCCTCCTATCTTGATGGAACTAGTGGCACTTTTGATTTGCAACAACTAGAAGAGGAGAGGAACTACAGGAGGGAGCGACAAATCTTATAACGATATGCTAATACAGTTAATCACATCCCATATTTCTAAAATTGAAGGGGTCATTGATGGCTTGTGGGAGAATATGAGAAGGATGGTGATAATAAACCAACAAATTGATGAAATGAAGGGTACCACAGATCAACTCAATAGTGTCATATCAAAAGCATGTAGGCTGAATACACCACTGGACGAGATGAGTGATAATGAGCTTCAGCGATGAATCCTCTCCCTTGCCATTAGAAAACAGATTTCTAACAATGATAACTCTAGATTATATTATTTAGATGTTCTATAAGTTTTCACTTAATTTGAAACCCTTTGTATAGCAAACACATGGTAGATTCGTACAATTTGAGACATGAAATGCCAGGATCATGAATTCAGATAATCTGATATAATTTCCAGATAAGAATGGAATAATGCTTGCATGGTTTCTCTTGACACCTTTGAGAAAGAGATCGGAATTGAAGCCATCCCCAAAGCACAACAGGTTATCAGGGCCTTTAGTAATGCCATCGATTTGAACTTAGGGATTGGGGACCTCCTAGGAAATTTGAACCTAATGAACAAAGAAGCTCAAATGACTTCCCTTCAAGGTTTATGGACTTAGATGTCAGGAATGAACCTGCCCGACGAGGACTCTTGGCAAATTGTTCTCAGTGCTTTCTTGTCTAAGCTCCAAGGTGGGGCCCAATAATTATCAAAATGAATTGTAGAGTTATTGTAGGCATTCACATATAAAATTAGCCATGCCTTTTAAGTTTTTTATCTCATGTCCCAAACAAATTCTGAAGAGCTGGAAATCGTTTTTAGAAGTTGTTACAACGGTTTGGAATTAATAGAAATTGAGAAGATGAGCTGGCTACTTCAACAATCCTGTATAATTGAAGAAATTTATTTTAAAATTGACCTTTTACCTATTTTGGTATGGTATATTGTCTTTTGGGTTTTAGTATTTTGTGATTTTCTTGTGTTCACTGTGTCTCCTTTTCTTAGCCTTTTCACTTTCAGGTTTTTGTATGAAGGGCTGTTGTGCCGAAGTGGAGTCAAGACTTAAGGGTTATGCTGTTGAGTATACCCAGTTGAGAGTCCATAAGTCTAGTCTTATAGGGTTATTTGAACAATTTGTAGTCTTTGAGATTTATGGGGCAACCATTGCAAGTACGCCTACATAAAGAGTTTATATTCTTTGACATTGCTCTTTAGTATTTGTCAAGATTGTTGATGTTGCATTTGATTGTTATTTTGAATTCATAGTAGTAATGTACATTGTTTCAAGAAGCAATTTATATGACAAGTTTAACATTTAGCAATTTGTAGAGTTTCTTAATGGCAAATTTTATCGACCATGATAATTTTGTCATTTCTTTGTCCTGTGTGCTGGATCTGTAAATGTTTCTTAGATCTTTATTGGTTTAGCATATATTTTCTTTGATTTTTCTTTCCCATCTCTGATATGTGTTCAGTTTCTTTATGTTATGTCCAATTGACGTTACAGGCACTGATCTGTGATGGTTGCATCAAGAATTTTCACTATTAATCGTTTTTCTTTTCCTATCAAAGCTCTATATACTTAATTTTTAAATAATAACTGCTTTGAGCTTTAAGGTTTTCATCAAGTATCTTTGTGGGATTTGGATGAATGCTTGTTTATCTAAGGAACAAATTCTGTGTCAAGCATCTTAATGCTACATTGGATCATCTTCTGATGTCTCATCATTGATTTTAATAGATCTTGCAGGCTGTTAAGCTGATTATGTGTTTCTTTTCTTAGTGACATCTAAATGGAGAAAATAAATGCTAATGAACTATGATCAGTTGTTTATTTATAGGGAATTCTAGCTTGAATTGAGGTTTTGTGGTTGCTGTTTGGGAATTCCCTGTTAGGGAATGCTTCCGTGGACCTAACAGGTCTGAAGTAAGAGAGATTATTTCCATCCTTTATTTGCAGAGTCTAAATCTAGTTTGATTACTGGCCATAGCCACTTTGCAGTCAGTCTTTAATCGATAGGGCCCCTTTGTGTTTAGTGGTCCAGGTGTGCAGATTTGGGCTCCAATAGAGGGAAGACACTAACTTGTGTATCTTTTGTATTCTCTATCAATCTAATGAAAAAAGAGCTAATCCATTGATGCCTCTTGTTTTTACAGTAGGATTTACAGCTCTAAATCCATCTTGGGTGTGCAAGTACCCCCATATTTTTTCCACTTTTCAGCATACATATATAGTTGGAGTTGTATTATTGCTGATCTCATTCAGGATCTCAGCAGTTCCCTCCATCCAATCTCTAGAGCAGAAAAAACATAATATATAAAATCAGATTAGAACTTGATAATAGATATATATTGTATATAAAATGTCCCGAAATTGGACAAATGATGCAAATCTAGAATTAACAGTATACCCTAACCAGAAACAAATATTTTCTGATTTTTCCACTTTAAATCCTAGTTCAAAAATTGCAAATTACTGAATTCAATATTCCAAACCCTAGCCAATAAATTCAGAATGCTGTAGATGAATAAATAGGGCGCAATAAATTCAGAATGATTGTCATAACTGGATTATTCCATGATATAGTGCCATTCCATCTATTTAGAAGGAATTGTGCTTAAGTTTGTTACTCTATTCATTATTTATCAGTTAACTGGGTTTTCTTTGCCTTTCTTTAAGCCTTATCAAATTCTTCTTTAGGAACAATTTAATTTCCTGATTTGCTTTATTGGAGTAGGATGCTTGTTAAAAAATTGGTACTGTAATTAGTAAACATCACATTCATCTAATGATCTTTTCCCTTGTTTAATTAACTTCCGTGTCAGGTGATTTGATATTTTTTGGTGTGTTGTAGGTAGCACCAATAATTAACTTTTCTAGGCAAATTGAGGCCATGTGGGCGGATCGTTTCTCAATAATATGGAAAAATAAGAGACATAATTTTAAGGAAGGTAGTATGCTACGACACAAGAAGGAAGAATTGAGTGTTAAAAAAGATGTTGATTATCGTCGTTTTGTCCGTCGAATCATTTCAAGTAGAGAGTTAGGTGTTGTTCTCATTGGCATTCTACAGGTAGGGTTTATATCTGTTTTGTAATTTAATCTTCTTATATTAAAAGTTGGGAGTGAGTAAAAAAATATTTCATTTGTGCTGCATTTATTCTAATAACACAAGGCGTAAAATGAAAGTTTATGCATGTGTGTTCCTTTAAGAATAGCATTTTTTAATTGGATTTGGAATTGATTCATGTACACTATCTTGGAACATCGGACGGGTAACAAACTATTGCATATTATAGTCTTTTAGCCATATTCCATCCATGTAGCTTTCTACTAGTTGATCGTTTTTCTACTTATTGTGATTGATACACATTGCCATTCTTATATCAATGAATATCAGTTAGTACCAACTTGTAAACTAGCTTAGGTTTATGTACACCAAATGTCAGATTCGCTAACTTATGGTTATGAACATCACATGTTAGTTTCTATTAGAAATAATTTTACATATCTCTTAGATATTCACACCGTACAGAACTATCATTGGAATACAATTATATAATTTTATTCATCTATCATAATTGTTTTTCTTTCTATGCGTATAAATGGTATTGTTTTCTATTTTTGATCTTTATTGTGTAAAAAATGAATAATGATATAGACTTGCAGTTGTTCTTAATACATTAGATTTTGCAATTTAGTGTCATAGGCAGCTTAAGGGGTACTTGGTGCATTTCGTATATAGTTAAGCACAAAGTACACTAAGTTTGATTAAGTTGCTTAACATATTCTAATTAGGTTTAGTTAGTTTATTGAAAAGGTATCATTAAAGGTTGATAAACCTTATATTCATAAATAGGTGAACTCATTCCAAGTTAGGAAATCATCAAGCAAGAATAAGCTGTCAATCACTCGCTATTTACAGCTGTTATTTGCATACAAATACATAGTTGTGATTCGTAGCTTTTATATTCCATTATCTATTTCTGATGTCATACTGCTCTACTGTACTTCCCTAAACTAAGCAGAATAAGGAAAGGTTTATGTCACTGTTTGTAAACAACAATTATGAGTGTCAATAAGTGACCAACCAAGCAGAAGTAAGAAATGTGGCAGGTCTGTAAGGATTTGGAGAAAAGAACATTCAACTAATATTGATTTCAGTCAATTCTCTGTTGCAAACAGAAATCGATTCATTGTCAGCTCATATTGGACAAATTAGAAGTGTCCCAAGCTGAACTAGAGGTTGGGGAGGAAGTAACACGGTGCCAAGAAGCATACATTTATCATTTCTATCACCACTCAATTCCTTCCCTCCAAAACTCCGTTTTCCTGCGGCATATATAAGCACAAAAAATTGCCTTTGCACCCCTTCTGCACAAAAATCAGCAAATTGCTTTGCCTCAAAAGTTGTCACCATTATCAATACATAAATCCTTAATTTTCAAATTGGATTCAACCTCTACAGTAGCTTTAGATTGCTTGAATTTATCAAGCACGTTATGCCCCTATCCACCGGTAATCATGAATAAAAAGTAGAGAGTATATAGCACCAAATATTAAATTTATCTTCATTGGACAACAAACATCCAACTGCACTAATTAGAGACAAGAAGTGGCCCTTCATGCATGTTCCTCTGGGAATTCGTTCTTGCTTTGTTTCTCCTCTGTACAAGTTGAACATATTTGCTTCTCAATCTGAAATGAAGGCAAACCTGCACACATACTATTTTTTTTGTAGCGAAGAGAGATAAACACTGTTGAGGTGTACATATCTTTGGTCTTGAAATCCAAAATTTAAATTGGATGTAGCCAATGTATAAATCTGTGATGTATTAGCAGCCTCAAAACTGTAAGGGCCACACACCCTACCCCCCTTGGAAAGTACTTTACCACTATGAAACGACCCATTTTTTTTTGAGCATCCCTTCTTTTAGAGTTCACAATGGAAAAATAAATGTTTTATAATCTAAACTTTGGTTTTTGCATAACTAAATGTCGTGTTTATGTGCATGAAACTCTTACCCTAGGTAATTACCCCTATAAGATTCTATGGGGAAGATTATTGCCCTAGGGATATCCTTATGCAATTCAGTGTTTATTGATATGCGATCCATAGAGATATATTCGGGATTGCATGGTAGCAAACACCTTCCCAATATGACCACCTAGGTGTCCTTATCCTATCTAAGTGTTTGTCATCTGTGAAACCTAGTATAGGCTAGGGTAGTCAATTTGCTCTTCTTCGAGTTTGGGCTGGCTAAGTTAATTACTTAGGTTATCAATGTTATCCAAACAGGGATCTAACAGGTTTAAGTAATGGTTCGGGTTTGAATAGATTTATAGCATGTGGACTATGCTTATGCAATTCAAATACTTGATACATGTGCAAGATCTAAATAGTACTACCCCCAATTTTAGATCATTATACCATGATCTTATGTTGCAGGGTCATCGCACCTCATTCCTTCACTTGAAAAATTTAAACTACTCAATTTATAGTTTTCGTCAAACATTGTTATTTGTGAGCAAATAGGACATTCTTAATTTATAGTGGCATAATACTTTCATGAGACCATCCCGTAATTAGTGCTTTAGAGAATCATGTTTCTCTAGTATTGTTTAGAGGTCACTTGGTCATGATCGTGAGATTATCAATTTTAAGCCACTTCAATAAATTCATGACACAAACTTCTTTAAGAATGCTAACATTGTTTTGTACTTTAACAACCATGGTCATGTCATAAACAAAAGACTATCAGGTCTATTTAAAACAACTTAAGCATGTATTAACTTGCTGAAATGTGTATGCAATGAAAACAATTCCTTGTCATTGTATCACACTATGCATGTTTATGCTCAAATCTGAGTATGCATTTGTTGTGTAAAGAAAAGTATGAATTAAGATTAGAAGCAACAACTAAGTATAACCTTAAGTCTATGCAAATGAGGTTTTTGATGTTTTCCTACAGTCAATAGATAGCTACTTTTACCATTAAAAGAGCGATGTCACATTATGACAAAAGAAGAACAATGTTGTTTGTAACTATCATGTCTTAGATCCATTAAAGTAAGAATTTAAACAAGACTTTTCTTTGATGAAAATGAATTATAGCTTGTTCCAATAAGTGAAGGTTCTAAGATCTTTGATATCATTTCATTTTGGCCTTGTTTCAAGTGCTCATAAGGCTAACAACATAACTTGAAAATAATACTTTCTTTTCTCATCTTATTGTTTTAGGTAATAAAGATGTTTCAAGTTGATTTTTTTTTGTAAATAAAAAAATATGCATGCCAAATATGATGGCAAAATAAATTGTACAAGAATTAGAATAATCATTGGAAGTTAGAACTTGATGCTATATTAACTTTTAAAGCAAATGCACCTGTAGGTGGTTATTGAAAATCAACAAGCTGAATTAATTTAATTGCAACGATGTGAATGAAGTTATAAAATACCAAGTAATGTCTAAGCAAGAATGCTCTTTAGTAAGTATAGATTTTTACTTGCTTAGCTAAATTATTTTTCAACATATGATCAATTTGGTTGTTATAATAGAAATATTGCAAGCTGAAATAAATTTTAAACTCAACTATATAATCAACTTGACCCAGCTTTTAGTAAATGTTTTTAAGTGAATAATCACCACTTTTGTAATTTAATCAAATGAAATAAAATGAATGTTACAGCTGAAGTTCAGCTTCCAATTTAATATCAAATAGAACATTGAGCATATAAGAGTACGTAAAACTGATTGAAACTAAATTAGTAACCTACAACTAAAAATAAACTTTCAATGAAGGAAATAAAATATGTAAGAGTACTTAATAATACAACTGAAAATTAAATGTATTGTCACTAATTTATATGATAATCTTTCAATTGAAAGTGGTATTGTGGTAAATAAAATGTATAAGAATATTGAAGCCATGCAACTATAAAGTAAAAGTATTACATAAGCTACAATTTACAACAGTAGTATTAACTCCAACTAGCATTTCTAGACAAGTTATTTACAAAGTATATTGTATCAACAATGCCAAAAAATCTCAATATACAACAATAACTAGTTGATTGCAAACATTTATCTTCTTTCCGCAAGTCATCTCGTCTCGACTCGTCCTATGAGCCCCCAAATTGGTGGCTGAGTTGGGAGGTGGAGTCCGAATTTCAAGACTTTGGGAATGTAGGCCAGATACAAAGGGAAATGAACCAATTAATTTGCAGTTGTATAATAATAAAAATTTTTACATTGAAACTTCAACACAGTCATTCATAATAACCTTAACAACCTGGTTTTGATCTGAAGGGTTGTAGAAGCCAACTTATTAATTTAAGTGACCTCATACACCATTTTTTTCAAGTGAATCAAAATAATAAAAAGAAATAGACCCTGGTTCCAAAAAGAAATCAACTGCTGTGGTTTTATTACATCTATTCATTACCAGTTGATATGGTAATTTAATCACCTACAACTGTGACAAATTTAATTCTGCTGATTATGATAAATAAATTTTAACCCTCAGTATAACAATGAATCAAATAAATTATTTTTCCATAAAAATAACATATTCAACGAAACCCTGATTCCCAAAGCTCTCATACACTAACAGAATTTTATTCAACAAAACTCATAAAATTTTTGCACAAATTTTGTCAGCATAGGCTTCCCAAAATTGACAAAATCGGAACAACAATTTAAATCCACAAAATGGCTAAAAGGACCAATTTTTCAGCCAAGAATAGTTTATGAACCCCAAACATCAAGAAATAATTATTTATCAAACACCCACAAAGTTTATGCAAAAATTTTACCAACATAACAGCTTAAAAAAATTTGACTTGCAAACCCAAAATTCTGGGCTGTTGTTAAAACCTAAAAATGGCTAAATAAAATGATAAATCATCTCTACATGAGTCAAGCTAGAACGGCATTTTCTAACAGTTAAACAAAAATATCATTGTTTGGCCTTAGGTCGACCCAGGTCGCCTTATTTCAGCCCAATAAAAATAAATAAAACCATAAATAAATTCTATACACTTGGCCATAATTTCTTAACAAGGTTTGCGCTAAATCTAATAAATTTTCAAACCCCCAAATCTAAAAATTAAATTTTCATTGTTAGTCATGGCAAGATTAACAGAAATTTATGCAAAATAATCTCTCCATAAATCTTTGCAGGTTCATCAAGGAGTCATTTGACCTCCTCATGAACCTGCAAGTAATTTTTTTTATTATTACTTGCCCTCCAACATGCAAGAAATAAACAAACTTTTGCAAGAAATGAAAAATACAAAAAATTACTTGTTTTTCCTGCAAGCAAAAAGAGAAACTGAATTTTTTTTATCATTTGCTACCTTGCCAAGCCCCCTTAATAGCCTCAACCAAGTAGGTGATTTTCTCTCCATATCAGGAAGATTGTGTCATCCACCAACTCTCTCAAAATTTACTTGTTTTTCTTGCAAGCAAAAAGAGGAGAAACTGAAAAATTTCTATCATTTGCTATCTTGCCAAGCCCCCGTAATAGCCTTAACCAAACAGGAGATTCTTTCTCCACATCAGGGAGATTATGTCATCCACCAACTCTCCCTAGGGTTTGGCTCTATCTCCTCCAGGTCTACGCCTCCCTCCTCTCCTTTCCTCCTTCCCAACACCTCCCTCCCTCTCTCTCCTTCCTCTCCTTTCAAACCTTACGGCCTATGCAAAAGAGGCAGCTTGAGGGCGAGCTCAGCTCCTCCAAGCGCCATAGTCATTAAAGGAGAAAATCAGATTTTGCCTCTTCTCAAAAAAATGCAATGATAACCCCCCAAATCTGATTTGCTTTAGGTCAAGATCCATGGCCAAGGTAAAATTTTTAATTGCCAAAATAATAATTTACCCAAGTCCCACGACTAAGGTGGAAATGGCCACTTTTTTTAATTTGCCAAAAATCATTAATGGCAATTTTCAATTTGCCAAATAATAATATATTATTAATTTGATTTAAAAGAAATTCGATAGGGTTCTTTTCACTAGGAGTTGGAAGGGGAGAGGGAGAGTGATGAGAGAGGGGGTCTAGAGGCTGGCCTAAGACAAGCAAAAATAATAAAAATAATAATGACAATAATGATTTAATAAAAACAATAATAATAAACCGGATTTAGTCAAGACACTAGAGGTCACAAAACAAGAAAACAAAATTGCCTCGGGTCAAAAGCGAAACAAGAACACATGAAGGCAAGATTGAACAACAATCGAAATATACGCACACAAGTATTATAAGCAAATCCTGCAACAAAACAATCGACAAACGAGACAAGCCAAAAAGCACGACGGACAAATCAAGAAGACTATAAAATGGAAAATTCATAAAGACGGACTGCTGCAAGTTGTGGTTCATTAAGTTTTTTCTTTTTTCCCTGTGTCGGTTGCTTTTATTCCGTATCCCCCGATCATCAAAGTCCATCTCCAGCCTAACTCATTTCCCCTGTTTCTGCATCCACAAATGGCATCAACAATACCGAAAATGTATAATCGTATATAAGCAGAACTAAATAATAAAACGCAGAAAATCGAATAATAGGACCAAATATCTCATGTACAAAAATAACTCTAACAATAACATTTTTGTCCATCATCCAAAAATATTAAAATAACAGTTCCAAATAGTGTTTTATAGTATCAAAACATGCTGAAACTAAGTATGATAGCAAGAAAATGAAATATGTAGGCGGGGTCATGACACACCACTGTTCTCCTTAAGTAAATTATCATCTGAAAATACAACCTCCAAGTGCCCATAACTAGTGATATTCTTAATTAACAAAAAAATCTCTGGCAAACCCCAAACATAGAGGACATATTGGCATGTGAATTTCTTGCCCCCATTCAAGTTGTGACCTTGATAACTCCACAACCCAACACAATGTGTGACCAACTATTACCAATTATCACTCATTCTATTGGATTTTTTAAACAAAATTCACAAAACAATCATGCCTATTAGTCATGTAATGAATAACACTTGAATCAAAGAATCAAGAACCAAATATCCTTTCCTAAATGATTACATTGAAGAATGATTAAAACACACACCTCTTCATGAACCAAATTGTCTTGTTCTACTTTCCTTTTTTTCTTGAGTCATTCTAATATGCGTTTATAATTGTTTTATGACACTTCTTAAAAAATAACAACCAATATTTGTCTTAGAATTAAAGAAAGAAAGAAATAAATTATATTGTGCATATATGACCAAAAGTAGGTCAATGGGACTCGAGGATACAATAGTTAACAATAGAAAGTTCGAGGAAGAAAGAAGCCTACAAGCCAAATAAAGGAAAAAAGACAGTAAAGTAGTGTGCCATTTAAAGGTGGTAATCAAACCAATACAAACAACAATGAAGGGCAAACAGAGCCCCTAAAACCATGTGCCAATGAAGACTGGAAGACCTCATCGAATATCTTTGTTTTGTGCCTGTAGTGGAGGAGCCATCTGAGCCATCATTGATCACTGTGAAAGATTTGATAGTGCTCATTGGGGAGTACCCAATCTTGGAGTGGCTAGGCTAGGAGATCCTAGGAGGAAGCAAAACACTTCCTCTAGAATCTCCCTAACATCCAAGGCCGGTGTACCTCCCGTAATAGAAAAGAAAGTCGGAATATGAGTCTGCTTTATCGTTTGGGGGGGTAGTTGATAAGTAGTAGATCTATGTCGTGGGAAAGACGTAGAGCCATGTCGACGGGAAGGAGCAGAGCCATGATGCCAAGGGAGAGCACGCTGAGTATCTGAGTAATTTGAGTAGTATTGGTTTGTTGGTAGAAGCACCGCCTAACTGATCTATCAACTTTGATGTGTGATGTACCGGTGTCCAAAGGGTTCTTAGTGCTGCCAATTGCTTGGATGGGCTGGAAGAAAGAGGTGATCAACATGGGGGCTCTTGTGGACACCTATATCTAGTCACAGGTACTTGACCATGCTAATTCTTGTTACTTTTTGAACTATTTATGCTCAAATACATGACTCTTATTCGCCATTCCTCTAAGCCATTTATCTATATGTGGGCTTGACCCCTTGTTTGTCGTCATTACTATACAAGAATTTCCAAGCCAAATGTTTAAACTGCCTTATATTACTTTCAATCTGCTTTTAACTTCTGAACAATTTGTTGGGTGAATATTTTGTCAATCAGCGTACTGATAAACAAAATAGGTCTGATCAACCACAGCAGGAAGATTGGTCGGCCAGTTGTGTAGGTTTACTACATCAAAAGGAGACTAATCTCTCCTCTCATCAAGGGGAGGTTCCCTATAGATACGTATGAGCTATATACAATATAAATAAGCAGAACGTAAGACATAGAGGTGGGATAAACCATCCATCTCTCTTCTTTCAGAGATGATGCACACAGACAGGAGAAAATTCTGCTGTAAACACTGAAGGCACTTCTCTTCTTTTAGAAGTGTTCTTGCAAGAAACAACAGGAGTTTCTTTCAGGTTGTAAAGTAACCAGTAATCAAAAGGGTGTAGTAACAACAGGATGAAGCAGAACGCAAAGTTTCCACCTCAACTGTCCAAAGAGTAAGATACGAAGAACAAATGGGGCACAAAGTCGTCCCAAGGTCCTTTACATAGAAATAGAAAATAAACACACACTGAAGACAACTATGACAGCGCAAAGTTTGAAAGTAGTTGGCTTCAGGACACCTTCCTTATCACCTCTACTAGTTTTGCTTGTTAAACCAAATAAACAAGAATGCTTTCAGAAGACAGACATAAGAACAATCTCCTAAAGTAGCACAAGCTATCACAGCACAAAGTCTGCAAGTAACTTGCTTTTTCATTCAATCAAAGAAATATGAATTACAATCTAAACTCAAAGTCTCATTTTTGCCTTTCAATTCGGGCAGAGTTTCGCTTCTGGTAAGGGGAAGATCTCGTTAAAACAATAAAAAAGATTACAATATATAGCCACCAAGCAAGGCTTGGCGCTCTCTCCTATGGGACGGCCCATGCTGCAGTCAAAGTCTTCAATGCGCCTCCAATTTTGTCTGGAGGGACCATGCTGGGAACAACGCATTGCCTCAACTATGGCGTGTCCATTCATCTAATGTCTCTTCCTTGGTATGGACTATCTGGTCCTTTCTCTGATGTCTGCGCAGCTGTCCAATTAGCCATTACTTCATGGAAGAAAAACAGGCTTGCGTCCTTGATTTGGTGTGCTCAGAAGTCTACTGGATCCACTGTTTCACCTACTAGGAATAACTCTTTTGAAGATATTTCTGGTCCTTTGGTTTCGCTCCTCTCTTCATTGCTTAAGCGCTTCTTTGCTCTTTGGTTGAACCATCGCTTTAATTGAACTTGCCTTTGGAATTGTCCATGTTGCTTCTTTGTCCTTTATAGCCCTTCTTGTCTAAGTCTTTGGGGGGTCCTTTCTGCATCTTTGACGAGTGGCAAGTTCTGCTGTTATGAAACTCATTAGAAACTCACGAAAAATGGGATCCATGACACGTCTCGCCCGAGCAACTTCAAAAGGGGAACACGGATGCAAACACTTGTCACGCTCCGTTGAGTCATAACAGAACACGTGATGTATTCCGCTCTGCTTTATAATGGACACGTGGCGGCTTTCGGGCTTGTTTCTCTCGGCAAGCTTTATCCTTTATGTCCTTCGGACAAAATGTCCGAAGGAATTCCTTCAGACAATTTGTCCGAAGGAAATCTTCCTTGCCTTTGCATCTTTCCTGCTGGGCTTTTGCTTTGTCTTTCGGGCGAATTCCTTCGGACAATTTGTCTGAAGGATTTCGCTTTGTCTTTTGCCTTGTTCACTTTTCCGAAGGAGTTCATGTTGTCCACTTTTGCTCGCTGCCCTCCGCAAGGGCACTTGGCTTGGTTCACAACCCTCCGTAAGGGCACTTGTTCCTTTGGCTTTGGGGCAGCCCCTTGAATCTGCCGATTGAACCGACCGATTGAACCAATTTTGGTTCAACGGTTCAATGGTTCAATCTTGCGTTTGAAGCCATTTTTTTGTCTAAGTCTTTTGATCTCTTTGAACCTGTTGAACCCGTTGAACACGTTGAACCAATTTGGTTCAAGGTTCAACGGTTCAATGGTTCATCCCTTTGTTTTTCGCCAAGTCCTTTGATTGCTTGAACAAAACGCGTTGAACCAACCGCTCGTTGAACCTGTTGAACCATTGAACCTTTGCCGAAGTGCTTAACTCTTGCCAATGACGTTGAACCTTTGATCCCATTGAACTTGTTGGACCAAAACGGTTCAAAGTTCAACGGTTCATTCCTTACTTACAAGCTTGCCGATGAACATTTTTAGTTGAACCAAGGCATTGAACCAACCCTGAAAATGACTAAGCGTTGGAAACTTGTTCTTTTGATTGAACTCCCCTGTAGAAGCCTTTGAACCTGTTGAACCTGCTAACTTCAATCATGTTGAGTTTGTAGAAACATATCTGTAGAGTCCGTAGATTTGAGTCCCTTGAAAGAGTCCATAGAAATGCGCCTGCGGAGTCCATAGATTCAAGCCTGCAGAGTCCGTAGATTCAAGCCTGCAGAGTCCGTAGATTTCTTCCTGCAGAGTCCGTAGATTCAAGCCTGCAGAGTCTGTAGTTTTCTGAGAAAGCTTTGAAAAATGAAGACCCTGAATGCTCAGAACAATTTTTGAAAAGGGAAGAGAGGAATTTTGGTCCTGTAGGACCAAGATAGCTCATATGTTGTTCCAAAAATGAGTGACATTTTTGGGGACCAACAGCTGGCTCCAGTTGGGGAACTTCTTTCAGGTGAAAACTTGGAACAGTTGAGGGGAGTAGAACCCAGAATCTCCAGTGCCTTGAAGTATGCCATTGGGCTACGGAGTCATGCTACCCAAAAAGAAAGGCTCCAAAAACGAAAACGAAAAGAACAAAACAGAACTAAAGATTATACAGATATACATATGTACAGGGGAACTTATCTGATACTTCAAGAATTGAAGTACTTCAGATGCTGCTCCTTGTGAGGTGAAGAAAAGAGGATGCCATCCTGATAAACCAGTAGGAAACCATTCTGTCCCTAGAAACGGTGACGGGCGAATGGAGCTCTCCACCAGGAAACCAATTTTCTGCGTCTTCCTCTTGGCTCTTTCTTCTTCTTGCCCCATGGCAGGACGTGGTCTTCAATTTGAAAACCATAACTCCTTGCTGTCTTGGCGAAGGGCTCCTTTTGCTGATTTTGGAGTACAGCAGTATGGTCCACCACCATAGCTTGCTGTTCTGCTGGTTCAGTCCAGCACATACTTTGATTGTCGTCATCAAACTTCTGACAAACCATCAGCTCAGCATCCCCTTTGGTGTGAAGGAGTTCGATCTCTTCATCCTGAGCAGTCTTCAATCCGAGCAATAGAGATCTACATCCAGCATGAGTGGAAGAATTGCTGCCATCGGATTCCAGGGTCCAAGCATCATCAGAAGCTGATCTTCTATTAGATTTCTCTTCATCGGAGATGGAAGATCCTTCTTGATTTGTACTGCGCCCTATTAATTTTTTAGATGCCTTGTTTGGATCAAATCCTGGATTGCCAGCTACAGGACTTTCATCAGCTGAGACATGAGCATCCTCTGTGGTCAAGAAGTAATTACCTCTTCCTGAAGGCTCAAACAGAATTTGAGCAACAGGGGCTGACATTTTTGGGGACCACCACAATTGTCCTTGTTTTTCTAAGATAGGTTCATGCTAGGCACACAGGTTCGTTGCCACAAACCTGTCCACCTAGTGCGGTCTGTCCCCACACCAATTAACGGCTAGTTTTCAAATTTGAAATATTCATTTGGGTCTTTCTGCACGTTTAGTACGGTTGGCTAAAAGAATTGTCAAAAAGTTTCACCATATAAGCAAATCAAAACCTCATTTTAAAGGGACTTGATTCCTAGCTTGGCACTATCTATTAAGCACTTATACACGACTGCATATTGAGCAATCTTGCCCTATCCTTTCCAAATTCAAGATCATTCACTAGGAGCAGTCACAAGCCAAGTCTGAAGCATTTCATATCAAGTCAAGAGCTAACATTGTAAATATCAAAGTCAAATTTTTAGCTGCATACATATAGTAAATGAACAAAATTGCATAATCATTCTAGGTGGAAGAACTGTGTGCTTGATTCTCTCTTCGGAGCATCTGGATGTATATGCAGAGGTCAATCATCAAAGTGGGTAATTGGGGTTAGCTTAGCCTATTACACTTCACCTTATATTTTGTACGTTTCTAGCTCTCACAATATCCCTAGGGTTTTCCAAGCAAAGAGAAGAAAAACAATGATTTTTGCGTGGCATCTATGGAAGTGAAATATCTAAGCCTGCACAATGGACAGGGGTAGGTGACAAAACAATCACAGTTTTGTCACAGTCAAAGGATACATGTCTGCAATCAACGGACACCGTTGGCTTGCTCTGCTATCCAGGGAGCGCAAACTTGTCCAAAAATATCCATAGATCCTGCCTTTGGATTTGAGTTGTCATAGTTCTGCCTTATCTTGATTTCTATTGTCAGACATCCGTTACAGTCAATCCGAAACCCGGATCTAAGCTAAGTTATCTTCTTCCTAGTGTTTCTCAAAAATTGCATATTACCATATGTAGCAAGTTGCAATTAGAATTATTGGTAAATTGTATATCTTTAACATTTTGATTTATTAAATATTATGCTTAGTAAGTTCATAAAATAAAAAATAAGGTAAATTATATTGGTGAACCCAAGATAGTCACATCTATTGGTGAGTCTGTACATTTTTTGAGCATTGCTTTTTTTATTTTTATTTTAGGATTTCCACTGAATTCATGATTCCTATACACTAAAAAAAAATCTAATCGTCCTTTACAGGGTTTGATTTAGCACTGTTTTAGGATTTCTCTTTGACGTAGGGGTTTCAGATTGAATTCTTGATTTCCATGCACTATTTTTTTTTTTGGTTAGTTTTCAATTCTTTTTCTTTTCTTTTCCTAATTTATTAGAACTGTGTTCTAGCAGTTGTAAAACTCATAGGCGCTGTTGTTTTGGGCAAAGCGGTCATTAGTTTTACTTGAGCTATGGTGTGAGTATTGCTTCAATACTCAAGCCATTACATAACATTATATATGTATTTTAGTTTCCACGTACTTCATGGTACATCAGAAACGCTTGAGGGTTCGGCTTTTCAACCATAGAAGCCTTTCGATTGTTTGGTTTTGTCGTGCATCGATAAGCGGTTAGCACTAGAAGGTTACTCTCAACGTACTTCAGACACGAGATAGTGCGGTTATGGGAGGTGGAATCCTCCATAGCTAGTGTTCCTTTGGGTTTTGTTCACTATTTATGACTAGGATTGGTATATCTGAGAACCTACAAATCAAGCACACCCTGCCTAGTTACATCTCTTATGCCACTTACAAATACAAAGTATCAATATCAAATAAAGTCTAAAATGAATAGTGTACATTCTCAAGTCTTTCTTAACTCATTTTGTTGCAATATTATATCACGCCATGACGTCCCTAGGATATAAGCACTGTTAAGGCAACTTTCTGTAAAATCAACAAGAATAGTTGTACATTTCAAATTCTTTCAAAGTTTATGGGCATAAATTAATACATCATGTGGAGCCCCATACGATCGTACAAAGGGAAGACAATCATAATGAACATTTTACTCTCTACGGGTTCTACAATGCATACTACACACCCTATTGATGGACTTGTTGTAGTGTAGTAGGAAGACGCATCCTCCACCCCTTGGGATGCATCTTCGATACGGGAGATAGGGACAGAGACGTTTTCCGTACTCAGAGACGTCTAATGTCTCCCAACGGTTTTTCGGAAGAAAAAACATGTACCTAACAAAAACACTTTTTTTGAAACCGTAAATGTGTTTTTGTGGTTGGATCAGTTGCCGTCAGGGAAACAGGGATGTATAGTCGTGGACCCGTGGTTTAAACTTTTAGTTTGAATGTTTTCACGACAATGGCAACCATTGCTGTGAATGACAATGCAAACTGCCAAAGGTTGTTTAAAATTTTAGTTTTGAAGGTTTAAATTTTTATAAGTTATTTTTTAAATTTAATTTTTAATTTTTAATATTTAATATTTAATATTTATTAAAAATAATAAAATTATTATTGTTTGATGTTTTATAGTTTTAATTTTTTAAATTTTGCTTTTAGTTATTATTTATTTAATTATAATTATTAATTATTAATTATTATATTTATTTAAATTAATTTTTTTATTTTATTAAAATTTTAATTTTAATTTATTTTTAAATTTAGAGAGTGATGCTATCTAGAGAGCATCTTGGCGAAGGGCCTAGAGGACATAATTTATGTGACAGTTGACCCTATTGTATCAGATGAGATATGATCAAGGTCACATTTGTGTTTGTCCCTTTTTGCTTACCTATTTATTGGCATTTCAATGTGTTACAATGTACTTTTGACCCTTAATATGATAAGATATTCGTTCACTCAAGCTATCTGGCTGGCTTGTATATTAATAGTATTGCATAGTATATATTTCATTCGCATAGTATTGCAATAATATATATTTCTGTAATTATATATATATATATATATATATATTTTGTTGTCTCCTTGTACTCGTCTCCTGTTTTTCAAAACAATGACATATCAGTAACCGTACTCGTCTCATACCCATACCCGCACCCGTCCCCTTGCAACTATGATTTGTCATGACTGTTGAGACTGATAAAGCTAATACAACGCAATCAAATGAAATTAATGACAAAAAATTCATTGAATATCTTAACGCCAATACACAAAAAAATTGATGCATTACTACACATGGCAAGAGATGAACAAAAGAAATCGGCTCAAGCTTCTACTCCCACTTCAGGGGTTCCGGTCTCTACTATTGCTTCTATTCCTATATCGACATCTCTAGTTACATATGTGATATCATCCCTAGGTATGGGGGCATCACAAGGTTTACAACAGATTAATATGCCTATTTCTACACAGACATCGTACACACCTCTTT
Organism: Torreya grandis; assembly: GCA_037957365.1. Lineage (NCBI taxonomy): Eukaryota > Viridiplantae > Streptophyta > Pinopsida > Cupressales > Taxaceae > Torreya > Torreya grandis. The sequence continues at coordinate 8,284,803 of JARHVA010000030.1, forward strand.
TGATTACTACTACGCATGGTCCATCACCAACCTCGCCTAATGCACACTTTCTTGAGCAAATTAATACAAAACTACATGCTAAAGTATTGCAATTAGGGCAAGGAGTTTCTAAAGCTAGCATTCAATGGATTCCCATACTTTGCTTCATAATCCTTCGACACCAGAGATAGCATCTCACCCGTTACCAACAGGCTTTGTAGCTCCTAAGCAACCACTCTATAAGGGTAAAGGTGATCCCGAACATATTTGATTATTTCACACAGTATGCTTGGATTATGCATACAATGACAGATTATTAACCAAGCTCTTTCCATGAAGCTTCAAAGAGTATGCTTTGTGATGGTTCTATGATCTTCTACTCCAATCAGTTAAAACATTCAACCCTTTGGCATATCAGTTTCTTGCACACTTCTCTATTAACATTGGTAAAAAACTATCATATGCGCAAATTGCTAAATTCAAGCAAGAGTCCAATGAGCAAATCAGTGAATATTTTCTTCGATACAAAACTATGCCAACTAAAATGACCATTTCTATGACAGATAATGAGATACGAGATATCTTCACAAAATTTTTGCGAACATTGCTTCATGAATCTATCATATTCGACAAATTCAAAATTTTTGATGAGTCATGCCTTACAGTCAAATAACGAGAAGTCAAGCTTATAGCTTTGAACAAGCGTAAGTATGCACCAAATGTCCCATCTACTTCATATACTAAGTTTCGAAGGAAACTGAGCTATAAGGTAAAATCTAGTGAAAGTAAGAATGAAGCAAAAATAATAGTCAATGTAGTATCACAACCAACAAATAATCTTCAATTGACAGTGCCACCAAGGAGATAATTTTCAAGATTACTATCACCTCTTCATATTTTATTACCGAAGTTACTTGAGTGCGATCTCATATCTCTTTCTCTACCATTATAAGTTGATATGACTAAACCTTAACATAATGGGTTCAATATTAATGCATATTGTGACTATCATAGATGTATTGGACATTTTAGTAACACATGTTATAAGGTAAGACATAAGATACAAAATCTTATCGATGACAATACTATTGAGTTAAGCAGACCCACAAACGAGGCTAGACCACAACAAAATGACAATGCAAAGTTGAAAATCTTCAGTAATTCATTTCCAAACTACGACATGATAAAAAATATAAATAATTTAGAGGTACACTATGCATACAATGCACATCCTCCTCCTTCGACATATGGACATCCGATAGATGATATTATTGGTACGCTTATAGGCAGATCAACACCACATCCTATGATCACATTTGATGATAGTAAGAACATTGATGATGATTCAGATAGACGCAAACTCTTTATTTGAGCTTATATCAACAAACAACTCGTATATAGTGTCAAGATTAACAATGGGTCAAATGAAAACACATGTACAATGACACTTCATACTCTTGGGTACATAGAGAAAGTTTTACTTCTACATGAAAAGTAGTCAAAGCATCCGAAGGATATATACAAAATACTCTTGGGCATATAGTGCTATCTTTTCAGTTCGGTTCAGTGACAGTGGCTACTCCATTCTTGGTTTTATTAGGCACATGGGTCTTTGACAAGTTATTAGGATGCCTTTGGATACAACTTGTCCACGTAGTGCCATCTACAGTACATCAATGTTTTAAAAATAAATCGGCATTAGGTGGTCAAAGTTTTAAGCATTCGTTATGAGTACCCTCTATGGTCAATGGTTTCTTCTTTCCCACCACCACTATAGTTGGTTATTGCACCTATTCAATAGCTATGTTGTTTGGATATAGGTACAGGGACGACTCAGGTACGTGGGTAATGCCATTTTTCTAGAACCTTGATTTCGATACGTCGTGGGTACATCTATATATATATATATAAACAATGCATATTACTCATTTTTTTAGTAAAACACTTGAAAATACATAGTGTTTGTTCATTCATTGCTTCAAAATGTTCAAAGTAGGCATTGCAAATACATTCAAATTTTCAAAATGCAAATCTGGAATAAATCATAATTCATCTAGATTCAGATTGTCTTCATATTCATAATTATGAATGCCACTCCCACTAGCTCCACTTGGACCACTTGGACAACTCCCACTAGCTCCACTCTCCACTCCAGGGGTTGAATTCTCTTCATTGTCATCGATATCATCAACACCAAGTGATTGAACTTGGGCAAATGTAGATGTGGAGGCATCCAAGTCTGTATTTTCTGGAAGGATATCCCAAAGTTTGTTAGGCCCTCGCATATAGTTCTCCGACTTGTGTGAAAGGAGGCGCAAATTGGAATACACAAATACCAAATCCTCAGCGTTCTTGGATGCCAACTTGTTTCTTTTAGCAGAATGGATAAATCCATATGTACTCCAATTCCGCTCTACTGAAGAATTACTAGCCACTTGTCACAAAAAAAGGTTGTTAATTGTTAGAGTTTTCAAATTTAAAATTTGTAACAATGTAAAAAAAAATGTCAATAATTTAATAATTTTTTTGATTTAATTTAAATTGAATACCTGTGAGAGAGTTTTGATTGCAATAGGTCTTAGGTACTTGGCATCATGGCCATGTACATACCACCACTTGATTGGAGACAAGATGGAATTGTCAAAAAGAGCCTCAATTTCTCTCATGCTGCCCTTTGAAGCTACAAACATGCCCATTTCATTGCAGACCACACTAGCTACAGATGGATCAGAAAAAAGCTTTCTGAATGCTTGCCTAGTTCCATTTGCAACCTCTACATCATCATATGGTGGTTGCCTATTAGGTAGCCAAAGCATTTTATTGCTATAATACTATGGATTGAGAGCATAAGCAAGGAGATGTAATGGGGTGGTCATTTTATTCCACCTCTTTATGACCAAAGACTTGATTTCATTATAAAATGTTTCTTTTGGGTCTTGCTCTTTCTTTTGTATGATCTCTATCATACTTTCAAGCATGAAATCAATCCCATCATAAACCTCTACCATGCAAGCTGCATCTTTATCCGTAAATCAGATCATGGATAGAATAAGCTCTGTAAAATTGAGCACATATTCAATTTTGGTCCACCAGTTATCATCAAGGATCAACGCTTTGATCTTTTTGGCTTTTTCAATGCCAGTGGTGCTTGCTTGCCTCCACACATCCAAAACATTGCTAATCACCATACTGCTCAGTGCCTCTTTTACCTTCACAAGTCATCTCAAGACGAACGTGTGAGAAACAAATCTAGTTTTGGCAATCTACAAAAATAAAATAAAACTTATAAGTTTAATTGTCCAAACTGTAAACGTTTATAAATAACTAGAATTAATTATTAAAAATTTAGAACTTCAAAAGTACGACTAAGAATTTGTTTTCAAATCTCTTACCTTCAACAACTTCAACTTTGAGAATTTCCTAAAGATGGCTTGAGACATGTGATGATTTGTGACAAATGTTTGAATGTCATTGGCATCTGCATAAACTTGCTCTATCCATTGGATTTTGCCAATCTTTTGCAGCATCAAGTTGAGGGAGTGGACAACACAATGTATTCAAAATATGTGCTTGTATCTGCCCTCTACAATCAATCTAGCGGCTTTGCAATTCTTTGCATTGTCTGTGATGACTTGGACAACATGTTGAGGGCCCACAGACTCAATAACCTCTCTCAAAATGTTTGCAATAAACCGAACATCTTTCACTTCGCCCTCACAATCCACTGCCTTCAACAACATTGATCAAACTAAAACAACATTGATCAAAGGCCTATTTCGAGCATCTTTCCATCCATCTGAGATAATGGGCACCCCTGAATCTTTTCACGAATCTTTAATTCGATGCAAAGAAGTGTGAACATGTTCTACTTCTTTGGCCAAGAGTGTGGTGCAAACCTTCTCATAGTTAGGGCCTTTGTAACCTTGTGGAGATTCATTGACCGCTTTCAACATTTGTTGTCAATAAAGCGATCTCAAAACACTGAAGAGCAACGCACATGCATAAATGCATCTAGCAACCAACTCATCAGCAATGTCCCTATTTGCGACATTGAAAGCTTTTTCCAATGGTCCTTTTATTTTTTTCCGTGAAGTGTCATCTGCATCATCATTAGAGGGTATTGCAACTGAATGAGCTTGAGTTTGACTTTCAATGAAAATATGACTTGCAGTTGCAAGTATTATGGGTGGTTTTCTAATGTGCCTCTTTGGAGAGGTATTGTTTTAGAATGACTTCTTGAAGCAACTGTTGTATCTATTTGTTCTTGCTCTATCATGTACTCAATTATTTTTGCCTTGGAAATTTTATCACACTTTTTGATCTTCGGTGGCCCATACCTAGTGAAATGAGTTTTGACTTGAGTATATGAGGACTTGTATGTGGTATGACAATCATTGCATACCCCACACACGAGTCCCACCACCAACGATTTCAAGTATTGTCACATGTTTCCAAATAGGGGAGGCAGGGTCATATTTCATTTGAAGAAAGGTTTCAGCGCGGTTTGCTTCATCGTGTCCTCTCCCTAGAATTGAATTGGGTGCCATAGAGATCATAATTATAAATTATCAAATTAGAACCAAGCAAAAAAATAAATTATAATTATTATTTTTACAATATACATTTTAATTTTTTAAAAGTTAAACTTTATGTAAAATTAAAAATAAAAAATTAAAATTAATAGCAACTAACTCTGTTTTTGATTCTCACGATCGCAATTATGCGCAAGAGAAGAGCATACAGAGAAGTTAGGGTTAGAAACTTATATTAAGAAAGTAATATTTGGTTTTTTATAAGTTTTTAAACTTGCAATTTTAATATTCATGGAAAAAATAAAAAATAAATTTAATATGGTTAACTCTGTTTCTGATTCTCACGATCGCAATTACGTGTGAGAGAAGAGCATACGCAGAAGTTAGGGTTATAAACTTAGATAAAGAAAGTAAACATTTGATTTTTTTTAATTTTTAAACTTACAATTTTAATATTTATAGGAAAAATAAAAATTAAATGTAATGCGGCTAACTCTGTTTTTGATTCTCACGATCACAATTACGCGTGAGAGAAGAGCATACACAGAAGTTAGGGTTAAAAACTTTAGACAAAAAAAATATGCATTTGATTTTTTAAAATATTTATTGAAAAATTAAAAAAATAAATTTAATGCGGTTACAACTTAGGAACGTAGACTAAATTTTAAAATTAAAAAAACTCTAGACAAAGAAAATATACATTTGATTTCTTTAATATTTACTGCAAGATAAAAAGAATAAATTTAATGCAGCTACAACTTAGGGCTTAGATTAAATTTTAAAATTAAAAAAACTAAACAATATTTTACTATTTAATGTTGTAGCAAATGAAATAGAAAAAAAAATTTGAAAGAATTGAAAAATCCTTGTAGCTCAAACAATCGCTGCTTTCACAAATTTGAAATTTCTCCTCCTTGCAAAGTGGCAATAGCTGCCTTGGCCCTCCACAAACAATTGTCGATTTCTCCTTGCAAATTTCCAATCACCAATGGCAAAGCAAATGAAACAACTCCAAACAAATTTGCAATCACTATTAGCAATGGCTGCAAACTTTGGTCACTTGGTGTGGTCTTATGAAGAGGGAGGGGACTGCTTTTATAAGATATTAGCAACGTTTTAGGATTTATTTGTTTTTTTAGGGTTTTTTAAATTTTTTTTTGAGTTTTTTTAACTTTTTCGTTGCTTGTTTTTTCCCCTATTGAAAATGCACGGGCATGCCCAAAGACGTTCTGGGCATGCCCGGAGGCGTCCCCATGCTGGAGGCGTTTCCTGCAACACAATTCAATAGCATAGTACAAAGACAATTACTACACCTATTCAAACGCATAGTGCAAAGTCAATTGTTGCACCTATGGAAAATCTTTCTATTTAGTTAGTTCAAAGGAGAGCAGTACACCCTCCTAGATAGCAAGCTTCACATCAGCGAGTTATTCAAAGTTCAAAGAGACCATCTTCTACAGTGTGTCCTAAGGCAATACCTTAGACAATTGGACATGTCCCACAACAAATACAGGTAGTGAGACCTCTTACTATACAGCAAACTCTATCGAGTCCTGCACCTTTTCGAGTTACACATCCTGCAAAAGATACTATGAGCAATGATCAATAGAGTTACATTACAACCCCTGATTCCTTTTCAAATTTTGATTGATCTACATGTAACAATTTTTGTTCATGGAAACTCACCCTCCAGTTCTATGATACAGTCACGCATCAATTCTACGAGATACAGTCACGCATTATGGTCTTCCCACTAATGAAATCAGAGGCTAGTTTCTTTTATATGCAAATGTTTCAAAAATACAAGAAAAATTCAAATATTGAAAAAATACAAAAAAATTCAAATATTTTGAAAATTCAACGAGTTTTTAGTTTACTTGTTTACATATTTTATTTATCACATATTTTGGTAGATAGTATATTCTTTTTCATATACACATGCATTTCACAAGGTATATGAGTGATGCAAAACATACATTTTATACATGGATTCTTATATGCTGGAATCTCTTCTACTCATTGGCCATGCCTATGCTGGGAGCATCTTATTCTATAGGTTACTGTTGACAATTTTGCCCTCCACAGGGCAAATTGTCACCCCTACACTTCGGAACTTTGTTATGGTGCCAAGTTTGTCTTGTCAATCAGTTTTGGGGTCCTTAAATGAGTAGTTACAGCCACCCAAGTGGCCATCTACAATCAGGTGAATTTTAGTCATGTATAGGTTTCCAAGGAGCTTTCTTGATTACAACCAAATGTGCAAATACAACCAAAACATACAAGCTATAAGTTTAGTTATTTTGTCTTCCCAAGGAATTTTTTTGGGCTATAAGAGGTGGACTATTTCTTCGGACATTCTGTCCGAGAGAAAGAGCTCTCAAATGACTGTGTAAAAGTTCGAAAAAATGACTAAGTGGCAGTCATTCAAAGCTTATTTTCTTTAGACTTTTTATCCGAAAGAAAAAGAGAAAAACACAGTTGAGAAGATCCGAAGGGCACCTGCCCTTCGGGACGGTCAAATTCAAAAGTCCCAAAGGGTATGTAACCCTTCGGGTTGGTTCACTTTATGGTTTTCAAGTCAAGACAAAAGTTTCGAATGACAGTTTCAAAAATCCTAAGTGCCTTTCAAAAAGCTCGGGTGCCCTTCAAAAAGCCAAGGTGCTCTACAATTCTTTCGAAGGGCACTTCTGGAAGAACCTTGCCCTTGCGGAAGGCATCTAGGCGACTAACATGACCAAATCAAAAAGCTCGAATGGCAATTTTGGGAAGTAGAAGCCCTTGCGGAGGGCACCTTCATAAAAGCAAGGGACACTTAAAATGGAAAAGAATTTATTTCGGACAATTTGTCCGAAGGAATTCAAGGAAAAGGTCCGATGAAGGATATACCCGGGAAAAAACCTGATAGAAATAAAAAAAACAAAGACAAAGAAGGAACCAAGAAAATTTAAGGAAATCCTTTGGAATAATTGTCAAACAGGAAATCCGTGGGAATATGAAGTCAACAAAAGCCCGAAGAAAACCAAAGGGCAAGACATAAGAGCTTAAAAGAATAAATTTTGGAAATTGGCAAGGAAACGAAATTCTTCGGACAAAAAGTCAGAAGGAATTCGGGAGGACAAAAAGCCCGATAGAAAAGACAAGGGCGTAAAGCTAAGGCCAAAAAAGAAAAAAAGAAATGCCAAGCCCGAGAAAGAGAAGAGACAGAGAGTCCTTCGGACAATTTGGTTGAAGGACGAAAACTAAAATAAAGCCCGAGTTTTGAATTAAAGCAGAACATGAGAAAAACCAGAGAAAAGACAAACAGGGTTGAGCTAGAACTGAACAAAAAGTAAGACAAACACAGAAATAGAGGCATGAGCAAAGACTGAAGTAGAACTGAACATGGACATAAGCATGAACAACGAATAAAATAAACGCAGAATAAAGACAAAGGTAGGATGAACAAAGATCATGCACAGACTAACGTGAGTGACTCCAACAAAGTGAACGCGTTTAAGAAAACAAGCAGACTTCAGTTCTGAAAATAGAGTTGTTTTGCATGATGAACGGGCAAAGTGTTGGATGTTTCAAACAATCATAATTTTCATGCACGCACTCGCGTTTGTCTCAAAGCTCGAACGCAATTCTTAATTTGGCATTTGCATTGATTTCATACAAAAGGGAGACTTTCAAACGTTTCAACAGTTCGAGTGAATTTGACTATTGTTTTGGAGTTGACTAGTTTTCAAGTCAAGACATCTATTCGTAGATGTCATGCATCTAAAGCTTGTCTTCTTCTTTTTCAAAGCCAAGGATTCTTCGTGCAAGACAGCCAAGTATAAGCCAAGAAAAAACAAATTTGGAAGACTCATGCAATGCAATTTGGACTTGGGCTAATGAAGAATTAACTTTCTCTCCTATTTCCAACGTCAATCTCTTGACTTTTTGTAATTTTTTATATTAATGGCTTTTCAACCTTGTAAAATCTATCCCTCTTGTGGTAAGACTAGAGTCTACCATTGGTGAGTTGTATAACCTCTTCAATCAATAGGAGTGTACTTTCAGATTTCAAGTGCTAACAGTGTACATTCATTCAACAATTTGCATATGTGGTAGATTTCTCTTCCTTCCCAAATCTGATTCGTACCTAGTTGCTAGCTCATCATGTTATGCAGATCATGTTCAGTGTTTTTATGTCTTTTGCTAATGCTGTAAGTGGATGTTAGGTGGCTGCAAAGTGTCTTGTATCAGACCTCTCTCTATTTGTCCTCACATTTTTGTCATTGGATTGAACTTTCTCATGAAATACTTATGCATAGTGATCAATTGAAATCAAAGGTCTTCCTTTTCCCATGTTTGATTCAGTGTTCAAGGTTCCAAGTAGAGTGCATCAACATTTTGGTGTATCACCATCATTAGGTCGGATTTCTCCTTCAAGTTTCTTTCTCCCTTTTCCATGGTAGATTCGTAGCATAGAGTAGAGATCCGCATTGATACATCTTACAGGAACCAGCGTTCTCTGGAGGTTCTTTTCACCATTGAGGCACCCACCCTCGTGAGAAGATCTCATTGTTTCAATTGGAGAGAGGATTAGCCATTTCAACACGTCTTCGATTTAGGGTGCAACTCCAGGTTGACAACAGTTACATTATCACAAGTTATATCTATCTATGACCTATTTATCATGTTGAGTTACATATCTTACAAGTGTCTTGCTAATTACTCATATCTTACACTGTGCTACATGAATATGCTACATTGCTATGATATAACATTAGTACATTTGGATGGTGTAGACCAATTTTCACTTGTTCTATGCTCTTTCGATGTTGTTACTTTCTTCAATAAAAGGCTAGACAATGCTTGCTTAATGTGCGTGGCCACTTGGCCTTGAGTGTGTGACAGTATGGCCCTTGTTTACGACATTCTTAATGTCCTTTGCGTGTGGCCTTTGGCTTTGTTTGTTGCAACATGCTCATGTCCATTGAATGTGGCCCTTGGCCTTATGTTTGACATTGCATGACATTGTGTGTTGTGCTTGTTGAACTTGATTAGTGGTGTTGTGATCCATATCATGCACTTTTATTGCGTAGTCTAATTTAGAGATGGTTATTTTATTGCATGAATCAATGTTATATCTATCTAGACAGGACCCTTGTATGCCTTGCATTACATATGTTTCATACATGCCTTGATAACAGTTACATTATACTATGATAACATACTCTCCACATGTTGACACAATGTTATATGATTCTATTTTTATTACATGATATAGTTAACTCTTCTTTTGAGATGAGTGACTTGCAGGCTACATCCCTCATTTCAAAAGAGGGAAGTACAATGGGCTTGTCTTAGAGATTCAAGCCTCCATGAGTAAGAAAATCAGATTTTATTGTAGAGTAAGGTTTCAAGGATTCTAAGTAATTAAAAAATTAGATGTTATGACAGAGTATAGGGTTCAAAGATTCAAAGTAATTAAAAAATCAGACACATGACAAATATCGGCACAATGATACAAATTATAAAGGCATATGACATGCATATGCGCTCACTTTACAAAGACTTAAGTACAATATCATACACACTTGGATGGATATGCAAAACAATTATAGGAATATGAATTATAGGTTTCAAGTATAGTTATAGTTAAACATATAGATGCATGACATTTTACATTATTTGACACAGATTCAGGGGGCATGTTATAGGTTTATGCACACATACATCTTTCAAAGTTCAAAAGGCATAATACTGACTGATGCACATATGCATTACAATACAATTTTACAGATTCAATGGCAAATGGTTATATCACTTCGAATCTATTGGTACTGCGATCATGATGAGGGCATGAGTATTCTTTATTTTCTTTTGATCATGAAAATAAAATTTCAATTATGCAAATAAAATCTAGATCCATCTGCAACAATGTGATTCATTTTGTTATGGGTAATATACGTTCGAGTTTAGTGACACTCAACGGCCTTAGCATTACTTCTAGCAAACCCATTGTGTGGTTCCACCTTCTATTACAGGTGATGTATGTTCGAGTCTAGTGACACTCAATAGCTTTGGCATCACTTCTAGCGAATCCATCATAGTGCCACTTTCTTTGGATTAGTATATTAGGTACTTCACCACATTCATGTGAGTTGCAACATACATCTTTCCAACTCTAGGGCTTTAGTTATTCAAAATTGAGACTTGATCACTCTTAAATTCCCCAATGGTTCAACATGAGGTGCCATCTCTCCAAGTGCTTCGACAAGGGGGCACATTTTTGCATTGCTTTATCATTTTTTATAGGTTACAGGGCAACATAGTTTTACCTCATTACAAGTGTACTCTTTGCTGTCTTTTCAAGGTTCATAATTTTCAAAATTTCAAATATAAACAAATGACTACTTCACTTGTTGCAGAGTTTGCTAAAATGAGTGCCTCGCACAATTGAAGTTTCTTATCAAAAGACAAAGTGTGTTGTACACATTTAAGTTTTATTTTTCTACGTTACTCTAGCAATTTCATTACTTAAATAAAGGGGGAGACAAATATAGACACCTAAATTTGGTCATAGGGACATGACAATGTTGATTCTTGACATCTTAAACCATTTGACTTACGCCCAAATACATGACTCTTATTTTTCATTCGTTTAAGCTATTTATCTATATGCGGGTTTGACCCCCTATTTTCCATCACTACTATACAAGAATTTTCAAGTCAAATGCTCAAATTGCCTTGTACTACTCTTAGATTGTTTTCAACTTCAAGACAATTGTCCCTGTTTTTTTGCGATTAGTCTATGTTAGGCAGATAGGTTCGCTACCACGAACCTGTCCACTAGTGTGGCCTTGTCCCCATGCCAATTAACGGTTAGTTTCCAAATTTGAAATGTTCATTCCGTGCTGTGGACTTGTCCACCAAGTGCGACCTTGTCCTTGCGCCAATTAATGACTAGTGTCTAAATATGAAATATTCATTTGGGTCTTCTCACATATTTTGCAAGGTCGGTTAAAGGAAATTGTCAAAATGTTTTTACTATATAAGCAAATAAAAAAACTCATTTCAAAGGGACTTGATTCCTAGCTTGGCACTATCTATTGAACACTTATACACTACTGCACATTGAGCAAATTTGCCATATTCTTCCCAAATTCAAGATCATTCACTAATAGTCACAAGCCAAGTCTGAAGTATTTCAAATCAAGTCAAGCGCTAACATTGTCAAGTATTAAAACCGATTTGTATCTGCATACATATAGTCAAGGAGCACAATTGCACAATCATTGTAGGCAGGATAACTACTTGTGGCTTTATTCCCTCTTTAGAGCATCTAGATAGATAGGTAACAGTAAATCATCAAAGGGGGTGATTGGGGTTAGCTCAACGTATTACACTTCCTTTCTTTTTTGTAGGTTTCTAGTTCTCACAAGTACCCCAAATGTTTTCAAAGCAAAGAGAAGGAAACCAAAGATTTTTGTGTGGCATCTACAAAAGTGAAATATCTCCGCTTGCTCAGTGGACACTGGCGCAAATGGCAAAAATCACACTTTTGTCACAATCAAAGTGGACAAGTCTGCAGTCAAGGGGAATGGTCGGCTTGCGTTGCTGTCTAGGGAGCATGGACTTGTTTGGAAATATCCATAGATCTTGCCTCTGGATTTGAGCTATCATAGTCCTACCTAGTCTTGATTTCCACTGTCAAAAATCAGTTACAATCAATTGGAAACTTAGATATAATCTAAGCTATATTCTTCCTAGTGTTTTCCAAAAATAGCATATTACTATACTTAACAAGTTGCAATCAAAAGCATTGGTAAATTGTTTATCTTTAGCACTCTGATTTATTAAACATTTTTATGCTCGTTAGGTTCATATAATTAAAAAAATAAGGTAAATCATGTTGCCAGAAAGGCATGGAGCCATGTTAGTGGGAAGGAGTAGAGCCACAATGCTGAGGGAGAGCAGGTTGGGGGTTGTGAGTAATTTGAGTAGTAATTGTGTGCTGGGAGAAGCGCTGCCTAACTGATATATCAACTTCGATGTGTGATGTATCGATGTCCAAAGGGCACTTAGTGCTACCAATCGTTTAGATGGGCCGGAAGAAAGAGGTGATCAACATGGGGGCTCTAGAGCTTTTATGCTCCTCCTGTAGGGATCAGTATTGGAGGATGACTTCCTCGCGAAGATAAAGAGCCAGGCACCACTGGTCTGGATATCTTAAGAAAGTAGATAGGGTGTTCTTTGAGTCCCTATAGAGGCAATGATATTTTCCTCGTATCTCATAGTAAATGGGGCATCCAAAAATGAAGTGTTCCTATGTCGCCATCTCTTGGAGGGAGCAAAGATGGTAGATCCAATCTTAACGAAAAATGTGGTGATTTGTTTCCAATCGTAACTTGTGAGAACACACTCTTCTGGCCAAGGGGAATCCTCAAGCCATGGGACCAATGGTGCTGGAGATAGTGAGGGTGATGAAAATACCATCCACTACTTGTAAGAAATGCTCAACGTAAAAATTAAGCTTGGAGTTGAGCGACTCAAAGGGGGAGATCCAAGTGGTTTGGGTATATTGTTTGTAGATGTCCTCTTTGGCAGCTCTAGTGATGATGTCCTTTGTGGGAAGGAGCTAGTGGGGCATTCGATAAATAGATGAAAGGGGTAAGCCTATGTAATGTCCTCAAATTGGGACAATGATGAAAAAATAGGGTTTCCCAACAAAACACTTAAACACTCCGAACAACTGAATTCAGAAAATTTTAAATCAACAAACCCTAGTTGATATATCTCAAAATACCCCAAATAGAAACAGACTCTAGGTGCCAATGTTGAACAATTAATTCCAAAACAACTGAAGCATATATCCACTGAATTTTCACCTTAAATCCACATAATATGTCATACATGAACCCTGAATTTGTTGCTGTAATAAATACCTATTATGTGTGAGAAAAGGTGGATGTACTTTGAGAAAATACCCTTGCAATGTTCTGATTTTTCTCTTGAAAGTACAGTTGCGTTTTCGCTTATTAATTCATCCCTTAAACCCTTGCAAAACTCACGAAAAATAATAATAAAATATAGAAATATATCAGAATGAAATATTTACAATGTTAGCCTTCCAAAGCTTTTAAAAACCCTTCAAGGCAAGTCACCCATGTGCAAAAATTACTATGTGAATTAAATCAGAATTTTCCCTTGGATCCACTCACAAAATGATGTAAAAAGACCTCGAAAAACATGCCAAAAATTTACAAATAATTATAATATTATTTGTCCACTTTTTAGGGCCCAAAAGCACCCTTTAAACCTCAAAAAATACTCAAGTGAATCGCCCCATTCATAAAATAATGGCAGAATTTTTACAATGAAACCATAGTCTTTCCCTTCCAATTCCTTTCAAGCCCTTATGATAATTTGCCACAAAAATCAAAGAATAAAAGAACAACTTGTACCTTGCCAAATAGAGTCTAAAAACCCTTTGAAGAATACTCAATTCTCCTCCCCAATTGGTTTGCCCTACCTCAAAAAATTAAGGAATAAAATTCAGAATATTTTACTCACCTAAAAATCCTTCCGAATAGCCTCTAAAGACCCCTAGGACAAGTTTTCCAAGTTGAAAAATTGGTATAAAATATTAACAATACTTTATACACCGCAAAGCACTTCCAATCAGCCTTAAACCCTCGAAATTCACTCTTCAATCAAGTCGCCTTAGCTGGAAAATTCAATAAAATAATGTGCAACCTTCTTTGGTATCCAATGACCCCTCCAAGTGGTTCGCCTAGCTCCATAGGCAAGTCGCCACCCCTTGGGAATGTCTTCCGCAACACGGACAAGCTCCTAATATGATTCACTCTTCTCCAAACCTGTGAAATTACCAAAAACCCGTTTTCGATAGAAGTTGCAATATTTTCTCAATGAAGCTGGTGTCTAAAAACACCTTTGTAGATCCATTTGCATGAACACATGCAATTTGAAGCTCACAACCCTTGAATAGAGTTGTCTAAGTAGAAGGAATGGAGGTTTTCGTTCCCAAACGTATGGCACTTCTTGAAAGTTTTCGTCCTCAAGAGGTGGAAACCAAGCTGAACACACTTGATTCAATTTTCCAAATCAATATTCAACTTGCCTTTCCAAAAGAGCCTCTTCTTTTTTATATTCTTTCTCCAATTGTGGTGCCCAAAAATAAAGAGGGAGAATTTCTTTTCTTTTTAATAAAAAAATAAATAATAAGATTCCTTATAAAAGCACTTTTAGGATGGTCGTTAAAAAGGCCTCATAATTAGATAATAAAGTGCTTTATCAAACATATCCTTGAAGCTTTCTAATATTCCTCTTTTTGCCTTTAAAATCCTTAGCCCTAGGGAACACTCAAGCTAATGGTCTCATCCCAAGGACTAACTCAAAAGGGGGGACATTAAAACTTATGTAATGTCCCTTTTTGGGGCTGCCAACTGAAAATAGGGTTTTTCCACAAACCCTAACAAATATTTAATTTTTATGCAAACCCTAGATGCTGTAGTAAATTTCAAAATGCTGGAAAGAGGCCAAAATTGCCACAAAATACTATTTATTTATTTTGAAAATTATTGAATATTATCATGAACATTAGGGCATAAAATTCACCTCAAACTCAGCCACTTTGACGTAAAAATGTAGCAAAATACAACAAATTAATTACTATTTTTTTGTGCTTTTCTCAATCTAAGAATGCTGGAAAATATCCTAAAAAATTAGGGATAATCACTGAAATAATTATATAAATTTCAGAATATTCTTTAGCCCTAAAAATAACCCATCAAACACTCAAAATGGTGCCCTAATCCACTTGTCCTAGCTGGAAAATTTAAAAAAACTATCAGCTGACTTACAAATAATCATTCGATCTCATGAATGGCCAAATTAGGGCCTAAAACCAGCTCGCCCCAGCCTTATGAAACCTGTAATTTCCTGTCAAATCCTAGGTGCAGCCCTAGGTATACTTGCTGCCCTAGAAATAGTGTTTTTTTGCAAATCAATCCAATGAAGTTCAATGCAATCCCTCGAATGAGGATGCCCTAGTTGAATACAAGGTTTCCGTCCTTGCTTCAACTTCCATTGAAGGGTTTTTGTCCTTACAATGGATAAGCCAAGCGTTTTGTGCTTGAAGCTTACAATTCCAATTATCCAATTTTGCATGATCCCCGCAAATGAATCTTCTTCCCCTTAAATACTCACTCCCCAAGTGGAGTGCCCAAATTGGAGGGAAAGGACCATGATTTATAAGGTCAGTTTGCTTTTAAAATCATTTAACCCTTAAAAGCCCCCAATTTAAGTGAAAAGCAAATTAGACTCTTACCATTTTATTTAAGTATTTAGAAATACTTTTTATTTTAGTAATAATACTATTTTAATTTCGAAAAAGGGGACATTACAGTCCTCCCTTCCCAAATTTGCTTATCCTCAAGCAAATGTAAACTCTTATGCCCAAGTGCTCTCATGCCAAGGTGAAAGAATATGTTGAAATGCTTCCATAATCTAGCTCCCATGCCTGTCAAAGGAAGGAGTTTTTGTAAAGACAAATTCGTACACCTACTGTTCTTGAAGACTTTTGGCTGTTTGTGCAATTTG
Organism: Torreya grandis; assembly: GCA_037957365.1. Taxonomy (NCBI): domain Eukaryota; kingdom Viridiplantae; phylum Streptophyta; class Pinopsida; order Cupressales; family Taxaceae; genus Torreya; species Torreya grandis. The sequence goes on from JARHVA010000030.1 coordinate 8,300,909, forward strand.
GAAACGGTACAACAGCAGCTCCAACTCTTCCTTACCTGTCCCATTGAGGCCATATACCTCGGATGTGGAAAACAATGATGAGGAAAGGAAATTCTCAGAAATGACAGCATCATAGTGGCTAGAAAAGTTTGTTCCAGCAAGGTAGTCTTGAAAATTTTGGGCATTGGTTGTCCCTAAATCAACCCCTGCACAAGACACAAACACATTAGACAAAACAAGAGTTCTCCACTTCATGTTTGCATCCTTGACCATGCCTTCCCTATGTGGAGTGGCTGGAAATCCTCCTTTGCTAGGTATGGAAGAGCTCCTAGCATTCTCGCGGATCGTTGATAGCTTTAATCCCTTATCTGAGAAATGGTTGCCCTGTCTATATTTTCGATTACTGAACATGGAACGACTGTTAGTAGCATCAAATTTGATCCTTAAGCTCACAATCTCTTGTTTCCCAAGGGCTGGAAGCTTCCATATTACAGATATGTCCCCATCCTTGGATCTCATGCTCAATTGTTCCCTCTCCTTGGAGATAATCATCTCAAAAGGAGAACTGTACCTGCTGTTGTGAGGGCTGTGTTTGCCATTTACAGCCTTGCAAAAACTCAACAAAGTCAAACCATCCAATACCAATTTGACCTTGGACGAACCCTTCATGTCTTCACCCTCAAGGGAAGCCTTTATGAATTTATAAACCATGTTGGAGGAGCTGGAATTGCCAACATAAACATTACTGGAAATTGCACCAAGGCTGCCCCTTATGAGCAATCGTTCTTGTAAATATGTCACGGAGTGTGTGCTCCCATGGGGTGCATTCCAAAGCTCTCTAAGGCTTTCTTTGTGCCTTGGTACTCCTCCACCAAACCAAGGGTATGGTTTCACAATCTGCACCGAACTAACAAACTTGAACAAACTTGGGGACATACCTTGTGTGTAGATGCCATGTGGATGTGAGCGACCTTGCCTAGGTTCCCTCATGAATCTGTCCCTTTTTCTAGAATTTTTTGTACATATGATGAGTTGGGTTTGCCTATTTGCCCCTTCATCATTTCCAGCATTCGTGTTCCCATCATTTTCAGACCTTTTGGGGTGTTTGTCCAGTTGTATTGGCTCACCTTTTGCCAAATTTTCTGAGTATGTAACCAGCTGAGTGGGTATGAAAATATCAATTTTTTTTGAGTGTATATTAGGCATCTTTCCTATGCACATTTTGGAACTTTTCCTTCTTTTACACACTGAAATTCAGTCCTTGCAAGTACTTGTTTTGAGTCTACTTTCCAGAATTAGCAAAGCTTAGGGAACAGGAAATAAAATGTTTTTTTTCATACCTTAGTGGCTGCCCCAACTTGGGTTTTTCCGCTTCATTGCTCTCCTTTGGAGAGTAGCACTTTCCAACCTTTGACTCCTTTACCGAATCATGCGTATGATCAAGTTGCTGTAATGGTTGCCTATATGTGCTGGAAACAGTGCTACAGCTTAGGGTAGTCCTTCTTCCTTCAACCCAAAGGCTGCCATAGCTGTACTTACTGTTGTTTGATAGGCACTAGCCCTTAGCGTTTTCCCAATTAGCCACGAAACTCAGAAATTTTCCAACCAGAGGAGTTGGAAACACCACCACAATGCTAAAACTCCATCCTTTGTCATCTGTCACCCAACAAATGTCCACATAACCCCAAAGGATGGTGAAATCATTCACTTCCCTCGTGATTGGTGGGCTACGCATGCATAAATCAGACTTCTTATTACTCCAAAATGAGAACTCATTCAACCATAACTCACCCTTTTTACGTGTCTTTTTGCAATCAAAACCTTCCCCATGCATCCAGGAATCCTCAAACTCACCACAAGTGAGTTGGAACTGTCATGGACAGGATGGTGGAAGAGTGGACCATGGTTGCCCCTCATGCCGCTTCTCCTCCACGGGTGCACCTTAGAGGGGGTGTTCTTTTGTGGGGTCTCCACATACCCCTTATGACCTTCAAAGGGTCTCAAAGTCCCCACAACAAACGAAGGATATGGCTCACCTTTTTCCATGCAACAACCCACTTTAAACAAAAGGAGAATCATACCTTCCAAGTGGGCATCTTCATGGGGTGGCCAACTTTGCCATGATGTTTCAACAATTGTATCTTGCTCCTCTTTATGCTGCCCTTTCCAAGCATGCTTCCCAAGTGTCTTATCATAGTTATCTATGTACCATTGCCTCAATACAAAATTTGAAAAATCAAGGGTACTTACCATGCCTAACAAGAGCTGAATCTCCATCTTTGGAAGAGGCTGCCCCACTACGGAATTTGCTGAATTCCTGGTCTTTGAAATGGTTTGAATGCTCACTGATAAATCAAATTGTTTAACACATGGAGTGAGCTGAGTGTTCACTAAAAACTCATAATTTTCTCCTCTGAACATGGGCCGAGTTTTTACAAAAAGCTAAGAATTTTCTGAGTCAACAAATTTAGAATTCTCTATACAACTAGAGCACTGAGTCTCGACACAATGAAAGAGCTATACTGAAAATGAGAATGAGAGATTTACCTGTTTCCTTGCCAAGCCTTTTGGATCCCGTATGCACCAACAAACTTGGACTTGAATTGGAAAATACACATGCTCACATCTGCAACTTGTGTTTTTGGCTTCAATACACATCTTAGCATACCTCCTAGGAACATGCTTATCAATTGGATTAACAACAATATGAGGGAAGAATGTTTTTGTTCTAGCAAGCATACCATGGATTTTGACTAGAGGGTGGTCATCTCCAATCTCCAACACATAAGGAATCATACCTTGGACCTTAAATCTTATATCAACAACCTTATTCGAAATCAACTCTGATTTTTCCCTTTAATGAAAGGGACAGTTGCAGATATCTGGAAATCAGAATTGTTACTTTTTGTAGATCTCAAAATATTCCCGGGATCCCACACTCTTTGGCCATAACAATTATCAACTTGAACCCAGGGTCCCCATGCCCCATGTTTTAAACTGTATGCCTTATTTTGACCCCCATTTTAGCATGCTTCTTATGAGGACAACAAATCTGAAATGACATAGTGTGAAATAATGAATTTGATATGTCACCAAACCTTTCATACCATGGGTATTGTAGCATGGTCTCATTCTCCGGTGGAATGACGAGCGTGAGCTGAATAGGGACAGCTTCCTCACTCGCGCATTCAACAAGTGATGTGTTTTCATCCTTAGACTTCCTCTTTATTTTGTTTGTGCATGCAATCATTAGTAGTTAGTAAAATATTAGTCATACCTTGGACTACCAACAACAAGCTTGTCCTCCTTTGGCGAAGTGGGAGTGGTGGAAATGCTTCCATCCTTGTGATTCCCTATTTCTTTTTCACACATCTCTCTCCACTGCTGTTGTGAAAATAAGCAAGTGGTTTGTCAATATTATCCTTCAACAATTGAGCTTTAATCACAACATTCTTTCCCCAATCTTGCAAATTTGATTTTCCTTCTTCCTTGGGCTTGTGCCCCACGATTTCTCTCTCTACTTTTATTGTCAAGGGTGAATTCCTTTGAGGTGATGAAGCCTTCATCAGTTCTGCTATTCTTTTTTCTTTTTCTAAGGGAGACTCTTGACGTCTAGGGCTGAACCCTACAAACTTCATCAAATCCTTGGGGCCTATTGCCCTCAATTTCCTTTGATAATTCTCTATAGCTTTCAACAAATCATTCATGGCTGCATTCATTGTCCTCTTCTTCATTCCCACTTTTTGAATGGGATCTTTGTATTCCTCTTTTGGCAAGAACCTAGGTTTCCAAACCATTGTAGTCACTCACATTCCACAGTTGGCCAAGATTTTGGCTCTGATACCACTGTAATATCCCTTTTTGGGGCTATCAACTGAAAATAGGGTTTTGCCACAAACCCTATCAAATATTTAATTTTCTGATTTTTATGCAAACCCTAGCTGCTGTAGTAAATTTCAAAATATTGGAAAGAGGCCAAAATCGCCACAAAATAATCTTTATTTATTTTAAAAATTACTTAATATTATCATGAACATTAGGGCATAAAATCCACCTCAAACTTAGTGACTTTGACACCAAAAATATAGGAAAATACAACGAATTAATTACTGATTTTTGGTGCTTTTCTCAATCTAAGAATGCTGGAAAATATCCGAAAAAATTAGGGATAATTATTGAAATAATTATAGAAATTTTATACTATTCTTTAAGCTTAAAAATAACCCATCAAACCCTCAAAATAGTGCCCTAGTTCACTCGCCCTAGCTGGAAAAATTATTAAAAATATCAGCTAACTTACAAATAATCATTTGACCTCATGAATGGCCAAATTAGGGCCTAAAACCAGCTCGTCCAGACCTAGGAAATCTGCAATTTCCTCTCAAACCCTAGGTGCTACCCTTGGTATATTCGTTGCCATAGAAACAATAGATTTTATACAAATCAATCCAATGAAGTTCAATGCAATCCCCCGAATGAGGATGTCCTAGTTGAATGCAAGGATTTTTGTCCTTGCTCCAACTTCCATTGAAGGGTTTTTGTCCTTACAATGGATAAGCTAAGCGTTTCGTGCTTGAAGCTTACAATTCCAATTATCCAATTTTACATGATCCCCTCAAATGAATCCTCTTCCCCTTAAATACTCACTCCCCAAGTGGAGCATCCAAATTGGAGGGAAAGGACCATGAATTATAAGGTCAATTTGCTTTTAAAATCACTTAAGGGCTGAATAAGCCCATGACCATTAAAAGGCCCCAATTTAAGTGAAAAGCAAATTAGACTTATTATTTTAGTAATAATACTATTCTAAATTCAAAAAAGGGGACATTACAGTGTTGGTTTCTAGTGGGAACTAGTGAAGCAATCCTCTCTGAAGAGCAAAGTGCTAAGTATGAATATCTCTCATGATTAGAAGCCGAGTCTCCTAAGAATCTGAGTTTGTGGATGTAGAAAGTAACCCTGAAGATAGGCGTAGTGACTGGGTGGAAAATTTAGCTTGGGCGATACCCTGAGGAATTCCCTTCTTGCAATGAATCATGCACCGTAACATGAGATTCTGGACCCTCTTAGAATGGGCCTAGTCAACGGCTCCTAAGGTAGGTTCCCAAACCTCTGAAAAATTTAAAATTCTAGGTTTGATTATTGTATCAAAAAGACATAATTTGGAAGGGATGTCCTAGAAGTGGATTTGGAAACATTGATGTTCCAAGATATAAAGAGAGGCATACAGAAAGAGAGGCATACCCCTTGCAAAAGCACAGATGAAAGGTAGACTTCATGCTAAAGCATGGAATAGAAAATTGGACCCCCAAATATGTGTAGGCCGATGTGATCTCTAGAAGTTTCTCTTTTCAGAAAAACTAGAATCTAGAGAGAGAGCTTTTGGAGATATTGAAGATCATGACCTAAATTTTACTAAGGTTGACCACATGTTGGAGTTTGTAACAACGATCAAGGGCATCAAGTTGTCTCTATAAGCCCTCAACAGAGTGTAAGCCCTTCGTAGAGTATGAGAGGAGGACAACATCATTGACAAAAAGAAGGATAGCTATAAACACCTCATGCAAAATAAAACCATCATCCATATGGGTGTGTTGCTGATGAAACTCCTCTAACAATTCAATGTAGATGCTTAATAGGATCAGTGAGAGAGGACATCCTTGCTTGACCCTAATGGTACTCTTCACAAAGTCAAAAAAACTACGAGAAGTATGAAATTGCTCAATAACTGTCTCATATAGCCTCCAAGCAATGGTAATCAGGGAATCTAGGATGCTGATATCTCCCAAATTTTGGAAAAGCAAGTGTCTCAAAACTGAGTCAAAGGCTTTCTTGAAGTCAACAAAATAGCAAAATGTTTTGGAACACTCATGACGGGCTTCTTCAATAATAGCTCAAAGCATAAAGATGTGGTCAACAGTCTGGTAGTTCCTTATGAAGCCAACTTGCCCCCTGGCTTTGATATTATTCCTTTCCAAGTACTTTGACAATTACATGTCTAACATTGTAGCATACAAGGATAGAGAGATTCCCGAAATTATGAGTTGGGTGAATGATGTGCTTGGACCATGACTAAGGGAAACCTAAACACACCACCTTATTATAGAGCATGGCAAGGGGAAAGGCAAGGGATTCCGCACCATATTTGATGAACTCAACTTTGATACCTTTCACAATTAGTTGCTTTGTTGGTGCACAACTTCAAAATAGCTATCTTGACAAACAAAGTGGAGAAAACAGAGGAGGATGGTGGATGAGTGGTGGCATTGGTAGTAGGATGCACTGGAACATCATAGAGGGAACTAGCATAGGAGATATAAGATTTGGGGGTGATGTCAATAACTATGGTATTTCTCAGGAGAAGAGCACCCCAAAAAGTCTTAGGTGAGTGGTGGAGATTAGCAAGGAGTGTAAGCCATCTAGATGCAAGAAACTCTTGCTTCTTACGTCGGAGAAGACAACGGTATTGCTGGCCATTTTTGGCCCACATATAAAGCTCTTGCATGGTTTGATGAGGCAGTGGATCAAAGGTGTAGAAATGGATCCAACATTTGCAAATAGAGAGGGTCCAAGCAAGGTTTTCTAAGGATCCAGTGGCAGTGTTCAAGGATAAGCCTGCAAGCTAAAAAAGCTAAGTACAAAAGTCTCTTTTTTGGTTAAGTCTTTTTTGTTCATTCTCTCAGACTTTGTATGGAACTAAGTGTTTCTCTTCTCTCGGGAATTTTGTTCTCGACTAAGTGTTGGAATTCTTTCGGACAATTTGTCTGAAAGAAAGGTTCCGAAGACTTTTTTCTCGGGGAAAGGGTAGCTTTTCAAGATCCAAAGGGACAACATTTTTCCGAAGGGCACTTTTCAAAAGAAATGGCGCTAAACACTTTTTCCAAAAGATATCCTTTCCCTTTGGAAAAAGAACTTTGCAAAAAGCCGAAGGGTTCGTTTCAAAGGCCCGAAAGATCTCATTGAAGCAAAGTGCCCAAACAGTTTTTTCGAAGGGTACTTTTTGGGAGAAATGGTACAGAATAGAAAAATTGAAGGGTATTTTTCAAAGTCCCGAAGGGTATCTTGCATTTTTCCGAAGGGACTTTTCAAACAAGCAAGAAGCCGAAGGCAATTTCAAATTCCAACGGTCCATTCAAAAAAATCAGAAGGGTACTTTCCCTTCGCATATGGTCAGACATTTTTTCTGAAAGACCATTTCAAAAGTTCCGAAAGGAGCTTTTCAAGAATTTTGAAGGGTATTTTCAAAGCGAAAGGAGCTTTTCGAAAATTCCGAAGGCTCCATTTCATTTAATCCGAAAGATCCTTGGCAAAAAAATCCGAAGACATGATTTCTTTCGGACAAATTGTCCGCGGGAAGGGTCTAAGCAAATTGCCCGAAGAAAAGTCAATGGATTCTTTCGAAAGAAAAGGCCGAAACAATAGCCTGAAGAAATTCTTTTGAAGGAATTGTCCGAAGAAAATCGCTGAAACAAGTTATCCAAAGGAATTGATGACGGGCCCATAAACGTCAAAATTTGAACCCCCGCAAGTAGCCATTGGCATTTAAAAGAGATCAAAAGAAGCTACACAATCTATAGACTTGTATCGACATAAATGGATACAGGAAAACCAATGTTCTTAGATTGGTTTTCCATCTATAGAAAAGATTTGGCCCAGGTTTCAAAGCAGGAGCTGGGGTATACAATTAATGGAGAGGCTCTCGTCCTTCAACATGGCCATCATCTCCAACAAACAATCCATCCATTCAGAGGTAGCATGACTCAGTCCATATTCAAAGTTATGGGGGTTTTGTCCTTATACGTGTAAGACAAGTGAAGGATGGCGTGGAAGTGAAAGATGAAGATCAGGCGATTAGAAAAGGTAACTCGAGCATTAAAGACGTTTCTGGACTTTTCCTTTTTAGTGGATCATGACATCATCATCCTCAACAAGTTCTTGTCTTCTAGTGTGTTTCTCAACCAATGAGAGGGCTTGAAAACTATTGGAGCTAATGGTGGTTAATTTGTTGAAGAATGATTAGTTTTAATTAACCCAAGTGTGGGTGAGAATTCATGGAGGGTGGTTGGATCTCATTTATTGAATTCTGTTTGCTTGCTCTTCTATTTTCTTCTTCCCTTTTTTCATATATCTCCATTGGCTCCCCCATAAAAAAAGATATCCTCATTTGACAAGGAGAAACCTTGTCAAAATTTGTAAGAAAGACCTTTTGAAGCAATAAAGATCAATTTTTACCTATCTCTTACCTGAAAATTGTGTTTAGCAAGCTTGTGCATGATGTCCTTGTGAAGAAGTGTTGTTCCATGTCCATTTTCTTTTCTTGCCTATTTTTAGGTATTTTCAAGTTAGTTGCAGGTCTGAACTTGAGCTCTTTTTGCCATTAATGGATGCTTGGTGTGGATTTTGAAATTCCTCTTTGCTTCATGTATTGTTTAGTGAGCGTAGTTTATGAAACATTTATGCAAATTAACTAGTTGTGAGGTTGTGTGAGCAAGAATTATCTTATGCTGAATTAGTGTTTATTTCATGCTTATATGAGTGTCAATCAATTTGGTGTATCACCCATTTAGCTCTCTTAGTTACCTTATATCCCCTTTACCTCTTTTTCAAGCAGAAACATTAGTTTAGGTGATCTACCAAAAGGAAACCGGCCTTCTCCAGGGGTTCAACCTCACTACAGGATACCCACAGCCTGAGGTTGCTCCAATATTGTAGCTGGGAGTGAGAGAGCCTAAAAAACTCTCCCACAAGCGTGAAATTCTAGCCTACAAGTACTCCCTACAAAGGATGGTATGGAGAGAGGGTCATGGCTTAGGGAAAACCGAGGTCTCTGATGAAGGGATTTACACTCATCATCACACCACTGGTTCATGGGGTAGGTTCTGTGGTGGGTATGGGATTTGGAGTAATGTATAGTGTGGGGACAAGAGGCAAGGGCAGCATCCCTAAGGGTTTGATGTAAAAACTAATACACGGAATCTGTGGTGGGAAGAGGGAGGGAGTAAAAGCTAGACATAAGAAGGGAGAGACGGGCAATATAGTCAATGGTGTAGTCATCATCAAAGTGGATTGTGGTATGTCTACTGCTGGGGACATGGTGGAAGGGGAATGGGGGAGAGAGGTGACAACCAATATGGAGGGTGAATGCCAAGACAATATGGTTAGCAAGGGGGAGATAAGGCAAAATAAAGAAGCCACATATGTGGGGGATGAGGGATTTGTTGATGAGAACATAGTCCACGATGCTCGTACCACTGCCATTGAGAAAACAAGTGAATCAACTAGAGTTGGAGAAGTGAGGAAGCCCGTTGAGAATGTGGAGGCTCCAAAATTCACCCCACCTAAGAAGGTGTCTCTCATAGGCCGCAATCATAGAATTCCTATCAACAAAGGCTCTCTATAAACCAAACTCCTCTACATCCAACTCATGAAGACATAACTCAACCTGTACAATGTCATGAATAGGCATTTGAAGTTTCTCTGTACGGGCATTAAAATCTCCCAAAAGAATGATATCACGATTAGTGGAGTACCGAGAGATCTTTGGATAGAGGATAAGGTATGGGTTTCAATCAACGTGAATGGCAAACAAAGATGTGGTGGGGGGGATGTAGCATATAACTATGAAAACATCCTGAAAAGGTGGATTTCTTTGAATCTGTAGCCACATGTATCTAGAATGGACATTAGAAGTGATAAATGAAACTCTAGACCTCATGCTATTCCAAATGAGGCAAGCCACACCACCTCAAGCATGGACACCACCTGATTTGTGAGTTCCATGATGAGAAGTTGAAACCCACGAGTACTTGTAGAGAGGATTACAAAGCAAGTTAGTCAAGCATTAGTCCATAAATAATGAAACATGCATAAAGAACTAACTAACCAAGCCTATCTATTCCTATGGGAATTACAAAGGATAACAAGAAACAAATGAAAGAAAACAACATCATATTACTTTCCCAAATGGATTCACCATACCCATGTGGCTCAAACGCATGTTCTCCCTTGATCAAACATCCTTGTCTTTGTCAACAATGGTGGTAAGCTCCTCCAATGCCTCAAGAACACTCCATAAAACCTAGGCTTGTGATTCCAAATCACTAAACTAGCCTATCAATGAAGTTTTCAAATAAAATCTATGATCAAATGCAAAGCCTTGTGGAAACAATTTAACATTATAACTTTGCAATATTCAAGCTTTTTTTTCATGTCCATGGCCTCTCTATTTATAGATTTTTGAGATTGGTTAGGATCAACCATGACCGTCCATCTTAAGATTGAGATGTGTGGCCATGGATAATCCGAATATTTGGAATTAAATCCATAATCATCTTCATCATGACCTTGGAAGAAGGGGCATTGAAGAGGCATGGGAGACATTAACTAGGCATGGTTGACTCATAATCCTGATATTTGTGGCATTTATGGCCTAGGGATGTCTTTCCAAGAAATGATGTCACTTGATGATGCAGATGATAGGAATCAATTTTTAAAATAAAATAATTAACAACTCTCATGGAAAATCCATTTAAGCTCTTGATTTGGATTAATTAGCTTTAAATAAGGTTAATCAACATTTGTGCAATTATTTGAAAATTGGCCTTCAATTAATCAAAATGGTTAGAAAGTCATATTACTGAGTTGCAATTTGACTCGAGAAGAACTAGAAGATGAAGTTAGATGCGCCGGAACCGTATTTCCATTTAGGATGTTTTCAACACAAAATAACAAAGGTACGTGGTGTGTACCAAGAAATTTAGGAGAAAAGAGTGATCCAGAGCACAAAAGGCGAAATCGTTGAATTGATCAAAGTTAGCTGGCCTATAAATTGCATTGCTCTATTTAGGGATACTTTGACCTAAATTGGCACTTGTAAATGACAAGTTCGAACCATTTAACGCATTTTATGGATTTTGACCTACAATGTGCATTTGAGTGCAATTCGAGTAAGATTGACAATTTCAACACAAATGGTGTTAGTAATTGGATGTCTACATTTTGCCCCTGTTTGAGAAGGCGTAGCGAGACATTCAAGCGAAGCAACGTCTTTTCAAAGAAAAAGAGTTAAGAAGAAATTGGAACAAACCCGTGATGCCCCCTCGAGAGGACATACTAGGATGGAAGAAAATGATAGACTCTCGAAAAGAGAGAGAAAGTGAGAGATTAACCCATGGAATAGATCACATCCAGACGAGTTAATGCTTGCACACATGATTACCATCAATGATCAAAATATAATTAGGAGTATAATAAGCCCTAGAGACGGGGGGAATGGGAAAGATACAATCCATAAGTGTAAGGGACATTGTAAACGTACCCAATTTGAGAGTACAAGCTGCGCGCTTATTGCATTGATCAATCTCGAGACAAGTTGCACACTAAAATATTGCCATTGTGGGCTTTAATGTGGAGAGCTTGGAATTAGAGAAAAAGAGAGAACGTTCTGCTTCAGGAAGGGAAGCACCACTAGAACGGGGTCTCCAAAGAGAAGATAATAAGTACTCCAGTAGAGTAGATTTGATTGCGATAAAATAGTTGTGCCCTAGTAGGGCGAATCTTGATCATTGATAAAGAATAAAGAATGATTTCGTCCTTGTAGAGCTGATTTGATTCGGACGTGGTTCAGATGTTGTGCCCCAGCATGGGCAATTGGCAAGCAAAATAGCTCAAGGATATAACCGAAAAGATAGGTTAAAGCGAGCGAGCGCAAACGTACATGTGATGGTGTAATGGCTTAGAAAGCCATATAAAACCAAGCATATGAGAATACACAAAGTGATGAGAGAGATGAAAAGAAGAATGGGGATAGCCGAGCTGACCTCAATAGAAATTGAGCGCTGCCTACATAGTTCCATGGACTCATGGTCCAACATGAACTTCAGGCCAATGTAATTCACCCAAGTTTGGGAGAGAATGGAATGAGGAATGATGAAAAATGATCAAGAATTGATTAGACTCACAATGTATGCAAAGAGATGCACGTCTAAGCATAGACTTGAATGCTAAAATGCATGTTACTTAGAAGCCTAATTCCATATCATGAGCCTAGGTGTTGCAAAGTGTTCTTGAGAATCGTTCATTGGAGCTGATGTTGACATTAAGACTTTGAGGCCTGAGCACAAAGTATTTTTTATGGCAAAATAAATTAGGCATCATAAGTATGAATAACTTAGACTGACACAAGATTCCAATTGCACCGAGCCAATTCAAATTTGAATATCTATAACTAGGGATAATGGTAAAACAATGACCAAAACTAGAGTTATAGCGATTTACATTTAAACAAAAAAGCAAAAACAAAGAAAAATATAGACTTAAATGAGCTTAGCTTGAAATCAAGATATGAGCTATCAAGACTTAAGTAAGAACAAAAATGTTTAAAAACAAAAGGCAAGAACATCTTAACGACATGAGACCAAGATATGAATAATCAAGATCCATGTGGACCATCAAGGCATTCTTGAACACAAAAAAAAAAAACAAAATCAAACAGAAAAACAAGACACCAACAATCAAATAAACAAAATGGTCCAAGAACAACGTAATAACATAAGATCAAGATATATAAACAATTGAGATCCATGTGAATCATCAAGATGTTCTGAAACACAAAAGAGATAAGCAAAAAACAATCAAGGAAACACAAGACCAAGATAAGACAAGAAGTAATAAAAAGAGAAAAGGAGAAGAAATAATAGGAGAGGTGCAAAAGCACAACAAAACACCAAGGAAACTCAAATAAACACACAAACAAAAATCAAGTTAGTGCGGTTTAAAGACAAATGTTCATGCCTGTGCGGCAAAGGCGTTACTTTTCACCACATCATAACAAAGAACGATGACACGACAATTGTTCCCTAATTAAAAAGGAACAATGACAAAATAAATGGGGGAAGAGAAAAAAAGGAAGGGGTTGGCTGAGCTGACTCCAGATGCATCAGACAAGTAGACGCTGCCTACATAGTTCCATGGATGCATGTTTCAACAGGAACTTCAAGTCAAATGTAGTTCTCTCAAGAAATGGGATAGAAGAAAAATGATGCTCAGACCAACATGATTTAGAGAAGAAATGGAAGATACGACAAACAAATGAGAATGGTTTGGCAAACAAAGTTGATAAGAAGAGAAATAATGAATTTGCCAAACGGCAAGTGCGTGGGACAAGATGAAATGAACTGGTGTTTCTGTGCTTGCAAAACGACAAGATCGTAGCATGGTGGAACGATAATGTACAAATGTATAGAAGCGTGAGACAATGCTTTTGTTTTTTTGTGGATCATGTTTTGATGTTTTTGGTATTTTCAAAGTATTTCTAATGTTTTTGGTGTTTTTGAGATAAAATATGTACTAGGTGGGACTATCTAGTTGAGGAGATGCATGCCCTGAGAGTAGAGGTTCCAATAAGAGAGCGAAGTTCTTGATAAAACAAGAAAGAGCGACGAATACTTGAACTGAGAAGATGCGGTTGTTCACTTGTTTGAGGCTGCACAAGATTGTCCTGATTGAACTGCTTTGTAGAACCGCTGCTGAAGATGTTCATAATGTTCATGAGACATAATCGAGATCATAATTGGTCAAGGGACAAAAAGTGTTCAAGCTTATAACATGTCTTAGATATAACAAAGAATATGCTTCTCGAAGAGAGCAATCCAGAATGGGATGAAGAATGTGTTCAGAGTGCCAAGGATTCAAAGCCTTTACTGTCGAGAATCATGAAAAGTGGACCAGGGTAGTATAAAATGTGTTCCAGGTAAGATAAAAGAGTGGGATAAAATTACGACAGCACAAGTTGCCCCTAAGTCAGAGGTCTTATAGACAATGATTCAAAGCTGTTCATGTGTAGAACCTCTTAAGGTGTATGATGTTCATGGGCTCTGAAAGTTCTTCACCATTGGGTTTAGCCAGTCGATATGCTCTTAATCCATAGTTTGCTGTGACAATATATAGTCCTAACCAATTAGGTTGAAACCTGCCTTTCTTTTTGGGTTCAACATTCGTATTCTTCTGGTTCTCTTTTAGAACTAAGTCACCAATCTCAAATTCTCGAGGGAGAATGCGTTTATTGTAGCTTCTCCGCAATTTGTTCTAATAGGATTGCAAGTTTTCTAGGGCAGCCAAATGCTTACCATCAAGAAGTTCTAGTTCGTGCAGTCGTGAGGCTCTATAGTCTTCATTATCTTTAATGTGTTCCAATGATATTCTTAATGATGGGATCTCAATCTCGACTGGGATGATAGCTTCAGTGCCAAAAACAAGGGAGTTTGGAGTAGCTCCAATTGGGGTGCGATGATTGGTTCTATAAGCTTAGAGGGCAGGAAAGAGTTGCAAGTGTCAATTACGGCCAACATCATTGACAATTTTATTTAAGATGGCTAGAATGGTTTTATTTGACGCATCAACTTGTCCGTTGCCTTGTGGGTTATATGGAGTGGATTTCTTGTGCTTGATCTTGAATTTTGCACAAAGAGATTTCACATCTTGGTTCACAAAGGATCCGCCATTATCGGATATAATACGTGGTGGGATGCCATATCGACAAATGATATGGTAATGAATGAATTAGGCTATTTGTTTCCCAGTAACATAAGTGAGAGGAATGGCCTCAATCCACTTGGTAAAGTACTCGGTTGCAGTCACAATGTGCTTATGGCCATCTGAAGATATTGGGTTAATTTTTCCAATGAGATCGAGACCCCATGTTGAGAACGGCCATGGTGTTGTAATCCGCTGCAATGGTAAGAAAGGTGCTTGTATCAAGTTGTCATGTTGTTGACAAGGAACACACTTCTTTACATAATTACAAGCATCTGTCTCTATTTTGGGCCAATAATAACTTGTTCTGAGGAGTTTCTTTGCTAGGACTACACCATTGGTATGGGCCACACACATTCCTTCATGAACCTCCTTTAGTACCAGCTTGGATTCTCCTAAAGATAAACAAGGAAGAAGCGTTCCATCACAACGTTTACGATAAAGCATGTTTTCAAGGAGGATATAACGTGTTACGCGATGAAGGAATAGTTTTTGTTGGTTGTTGGAAAGGTTGGCCGGAAATACACGACTATGGAAATAGTTATAAAAATCTTGGTACCATGGTAGCTTAGGTGAGGGATTAGGATGAACAATGGTGCATATCCTCTCTGAATCTGATAGAATATGTGCCGGTTGAAGAAGATTTTCAATCAAGAACTGATACTCTTTAGCACAGTCTTGCATTTGAATCATGGAACTAATTGTTGCCATGGCATCAACAGATTTGTTGTTGACTCGTAGAACTTGTTCAAACTGTAGAGATTTAAAAGGTGTTTTGAGGTTATCAACAATTTGCTTGTAAGGGACAAGCTTATCATCCTTTATTTGATACTGGTCAGTTGTTTGATTTATGATTAGCTACAAATCTTCATAGACCTTTAAGCTTTGAATATTCCACTGTATGGCAAGACGGAGCCTTGCAACCAATGCGTCATATTAGGCCATATTGTTTGTACACTGAAATTGTATATGAAATGCTTTGGGGATCAAATCCACCTGTGGCATGATCAACAATATACCAGTTCCAGACCCTCGGGATGTGAAGGATCCATCAAAATAGAGCGTCCACTGTTCAGGTTCTTGTGATGCTTGTTCTATCGTCATGATAGAATCATCTGGAAGGTCAAAGTTGAGAGGTTGAGTGGCCGTAATGGGAGCTTCTGCAAGTTGGTCCGCAAGAACTTGTCCTTTGATTGCCTTTTGATTCTAGTACTCAATATCAAACTCACTGAGGAGCATAATCCATTTAGCCACGCGTCCTTGAAGAGCTGCTTTAGATAAGAGGAACTTGAGAGGATATACTTTGGCGATAACAATAGTTTGTTATTTAGCATATAATCTTGCAATTTTTGAGTGGCGAACACCATAGATAAACATACCTTCTCAATAGGCATATAATTATGTTCATAGGCCACCAATGTGCGACTTAAATATTAAATTGCATGTTCCTTACCATGATCATCATGCTGAGCCAAAAGTGCCCCTAATGCATGTTCTGTGGCTGATATATAAAGAAGCAGTGGCTTTCCTTGTGTTGGAGGTTGTAAGACTGGTGGATTGGCCAAGTATGTTTTAAGCTTTGAAGCTCTTTTTAGCTTGAAACAATGGACTTTGGAAAAATAGCTCTCGGGTCTGTGTTTTAATAAAAACACAGTGACCGACGTCTGTTATTACAACTGACGATGGTTACTTTGGCTAATCGAGATCTAACCGATGTCGATTTTGCTAACCGACATCGGTTAAGCCAGGTAACCGATGTCGGTCTTACTTGCCGACGTTGGTCACTGTGTAAAATCGTGGCAAACAAAAACGACAAAATAAAGTTAGAAAATCAATTTGCAAGAGTTTTAAGGGTCCAAATGAATGTTTTAAAGTTGCAAAATGATCTTCTTCAGGTGTGAGATGTGTCTTGTCCCACCGGGCCTGCCAAGATGTAGAGAGGATTACAAAGCAAGTTAGTCAAACATTAGTCCATAAATAATGAAACATGCATAAAGAATCAACTAACCAAGCCTATTTATTCTTATGGGAATTACAAAGGATAACAAGAAACAAATGAAAGAAAGCAACATCATATTACCTTCCCAAATGGATTCACCATAACCATGTGATTCAAAAGCATGTTCTCCCCTGATCAAGCATCCTTGTCTTTGTCAACAATGGTGGTAAGCTCCTCCACTGCCTCAAGAACACTCCATAAAACTTAGGCTCATGATTCCAAATCACTAAACTAGCCTATCAATTGAGCTTGCAAACAAAATCTATGATCAAATGCAAAGCCTTGTTGAAACAATTTAACATTATAATTTTGCAATATTCAAGCTTTTTTTTCATGTCTATGGCCTCTCTATTTATAGATTTTTGAGATTGGTCAGGATCAACCATGACCGTCCATCTCAAAATTGAGATGTGTGGCCATGGATAATCCTAGTATTTGGAATTAAATCCATAATTATCTTCATCATGATCTTGGAAGAAGGGGCATTAAAGAGGCATATGAGGCATTAACTAGACTTGGGGGACCCATAATCCTAATATTTGTGGCATTTATGGCCTATGGATGTCTTCTCAAGAAATGATGTCACCTGATGATGCAGATAATAGGAATCAATTTTCAAAAAGAAATATTTAACTCTCATGGAAAATCCATTTAAACTCTTGATTTGGATTAATTAGCTTTAAACAAGGTTAATCAACATTTGCGCAATTATTTGAAAATTGGTCCTCAATTAATCAAAATGGTCAGAAAGTCATATTACTGAGTTGTAATTTGACTCGAGAAGAATTAGAAGGTGATGTTAAATGCGCTGGAATCGTATTTCCATTTAGGATGTTTCCAATACAAAATAACAAAGGTACGTGGTGTGTACCAACGAATTTAGGAGAAAAGAGTGATCCAGAGCACAAAAAACGAAATCATCATTTTGACTCGAAATGAATTGATCAAAGTTAGCTGGCTCATAAATTGCATTGCCCTATTTAGGGATACTTTGACCTAAATTGGCACTTGTAAATGACAAGTTCGAACCATTTAACGCGTTTTATGGATTTTGACTTACAATGTGCATTTGAGTGCAATTCAAGTAAGATTGCCAATTTCAACACAAATGGTGTTAGGAATTGGATGTCTACAATACTCATGACTAGAGGAGGGGGCCATTCAGGGCTCTCATGGGTCTCAATGAGGAAGATGAGATCTTGGGAAGCAATAACATCCTATAAGGTACTTGGAGATGACCATAGAGTGCCATTGCAGTTCCAAAAAGCAATGGAGATAACACCACCACCCACTGAGACTAGGGGTTGTCATGCTGACGGTCTAGGGTGTGACCACCTAGATGGGAGAATCATGAATGATAGCCCGACAGTCTCTGATAACAACCCATTTTTCTCCTTCTTGGCACTATAGCCTGAATACGAGCTTTTGGAAGCTCCTCCATCTGGAGTCATGTGAGATCAGCATCTACATAGATTTTCTGCGGGAGGGAAAATATTTTCTTTTCTGTTTTAAGAGCTTGCAAACACTCTTCTGCAGTTTGGAATTGGATAACAAGGGTGCTGTCTGACAATATCCTTATGTCTTTCGAAATTGCATAAGGGTTGTGAAAATCAAGATATGCAGTTTGAAATTGCATAAGGACTGTCCTTACACAATAGCTTGATGGATACAATTTATCAAAATTCATGTCTTTGGAATCAGTCTGATTGAAAGTTTCAACAAATGTACTAAATGATGGATGTAGGCTACAAATAATAATTCTTTATTGTTCTTCATCATCTATTTTTTAGTTGATGGCTGCTAGCTGATCCTTTGTAAAATTTCAATAAATGTTGTTGAAGAGACTCTCCTTCCTACATCCTAAGGAAAAACATCAATTTCCTCAGGCAAGCAGCCCTTGCAATATCAAAATCTCATAATTTTCAATTTCTTCCCCACGTCTGCAGCATATTTGAAACCTGATACTTGAGCCAACATTTCATCAATAATAGACAAAGTGAGCAACAACAAAGCCTCTTTATTCTTTAAAACAAAGTTCTCTCAACTTAATGCATTTTTTTATGCTTCATTCTTTAACAGTTCCTAATAATAACATATCCAATTCCCTATTAAAAAAAATGATAATCTTCTTATTTTCCCAAATGGAAAAAATTGACCTATAACGTTTGGGAGTTTGCCATAATATTGTTATTTATATTTGCCATAACAGGTAACTACATCCTTAGTTGCAAGGGATATGCTGATAAGGAAATTTTAAAAGTGATTCTTTATAGATTCAATATGTCCTTCCTACAAGATGAGAGCTGCAATGGTTTATAGGAGGACTTTGACCTCAAATGCTGGCTTCCCATCTCCCATTAAAAAGCCATCTATCAAGAAAAAAATTAATATTTTTTAAGCTAGTAATCCATCAATCTGCTCAAGTTTCAGATATAGCCACTGCTTTCAACTTAATAACTAACCCACAAATGACTAACCAAATCTAAACTTAAGTAGTTGTGTTCAAGAGAGAGAAGATAATGATTCACGGTGAGGCCATATTTTTGATTACATTTAGACATACCCCAGAGCCAAGTGAAGGATAAAGAGTTCCCCCTCTCCCTTTCCCATGTATTGTTTGTATTTATCACGTATTGTCCTCCATAACACATAACCTATCATTATTATAAGCAATCATAAATACCATTGAATAATAATATTAGACAAAAAAAAAAACTTAATTAATTGTTGCAATACATAGCCAACATTATTATGCTTAAAAAGCTCTCATAATTATAATTAACATTGAAGAAAACAAGATGAATTACATTGGAGATGAACCAAGTCAAATTGCAATATCCAACACATGGACCATAATAAGTCCTTCCTACAAGATGAAAGCTACAATGATTTATGGGAGGACTTTGACCCCAAATGCTGGCTTACCATCTCCCATTAAAAAGCCATCTATCAAGAAAAAGATTAATAAATTTTAAGCTAGTAACTCATCAATGTGCTTAAGTTGTTAGATATTGCCATTGCTTTCAACTTTTTGAGTAACACACAAATGACTAACCAACTCTAAGCTTAAGTTGTGTTCAAGAGAGATAAAATAATGATTCATGGAGAGGTGATACTTTTGTTAAAATTTAGACGTATCATAGAGCCAAATGAAGGATAAATTGTGCTCTCCCTTTCCCATATATTGTTTTTATTTATCAGGTATTGTCCTCCATAGAACATAACCTATCATTATCATAAGCAGTTATAAGTATCATTGAATAATAACATTAAAAAAAAATAAAACTTAATTAATTGTTGTAATACATAGCCGACATTTTTATGTTTAAAAGGCTCCCATAATTATAATTAACATTGAAGAAAACAAGATAAATTACATTGGAGATGAAGCAAGGTAAATTTCAATATCCAACACATGGACCCACTTTGATAGTGCCTAGCCATAGCTTCCACACTAATATAAAACTTGTAAACAACCAACATTATTGTTCTTGGAAGGCTCCCTTAATTTTGATTAACATCAGGAAAAAATTAAATTACATGAGAAAAAGAAAGACAAATTACATTGGAGATGAAACAAGGTAAAATTGCCATAGCCGACATATTGACCGACCACATGGTGCATAGCCATAGCTGCTCCTTTTTCCTTTGTTGTAATTACTAGCAATTGCACCCTTAGCTGTAAAGGATATGCCGATACGGAATTTTTAAAAGTAAGTCAAATAATAAATGATAATTTATTATTTTCTATTATAAACATTAATTTCATATTATATCACTTCTTTTAAATCTATTTAATCAATTTTTTTTACTTTTTAGGCTAGTAAACTATCAAGGTGCATAAGAGATACTCACCAAATTATCTCAATTGCTTTTAAGTTGAAAAAACATCCCCAAATGGCTAACCAAATCTAAATTTTAAACTGTGGGGTGGGAAAAGAGGAGATAATGATTAATGGAGGGGGGTGAGAAGAGAGGAGATAATGATTAATGGAGGGGGCCATATTTTTTTTGTTTCAATTTAGATTGACCCTATAGACCCTAGAGCCAAATGAAAGACCTTATACTCTCCATATCTCACTCGCATAAACATTATTTGTATTTATAATGTCTTAAACATAAGTTATCATCTTCATAGCCATTATTGAATAATATCATTTGACAAAAAAGCTGAATTAAACATAAAAAAATATAAATTATATTGCTCCTTACAACACCACCCAAGACTTTAGTCTTGAGGTCAATTTTAAATTAATGTCAAATTATGGCTATGGATGCTTTAAATGTGAAGATTATAAATATTAAGTAAAATTTATTTAAATAAACTAAGGGTATCAAGTAAAATTCAAAGTTACCAGGTATCACTAGTTTTTACCCATTAACTGTTTAAATGTGTAAAGTTATAAAGTGGGTTCACATATAAATAAGTTGTAAAGCCCACTATCATTCTAGAAAATAAACTTGTTAGTAGGGTGTGAAGGGTGATGAGGTGGGTCCCCATTACTATGTAAGTTTAAAAGTTTGGGCTATAATCACCATTCATATTTATCAAGCCCACCTTTTAAAGAAAAAATAATTTATCACTAGAGTAAGAAGTCCACAAGGGTTAGTTGGGTAAAAGTTCATGGTTTTGAAACTGTTGTTAGAAGTTAGTGGTAATTCTAATCAATTGGCCACCTCCCCTTTTGTATAAAAAGCATTTGAAAATCAATGAAAAGGATGACGGGAGAGGGCGGCTAATGCTAGGACACGGTTTTATTTTTCTTGATCTTGTTTAACCCCATGTGTTTACTTCTCACAGACATGACATGGTCTTTTAATTATTAATTGCATAGATAGGCAATCATTATGAGTAATTTGTGCAGGATCCTCTCCTCTTATGTCAAATTACTTTGAGCTTTTGCTATTGTTGTTTGCTTATGAGATGGTTGTATCTTCGTACTAGGGTTTGTTCGTGATGGTTTTTCCCTATGTAATGGTTTAACCCATTCTCCATTACTTTGGCCCTTTGCTGTTGTGGTGGTTTGTGATTTGTACTCTACATATTTGCAATGATGGGTAACTTTAATTCCAATACCTTGGCCATTTTCTGTTGTGGTGGTTTTGTGGTTATCCATGCATGGCATTATGAATTTAATTCCATTACCTTGGGCCTTTGTTGTTGTGGTGGAATTAAGGTTGTTTATGCTTACATTATGAAATTCAAGAAGGTAGTCAACACCTAAAGTGTAATGTCCCCAAATTGGGACAAATCTAAAGATCAGTTTTTTCAAGCAAACCCGAGCAACCTGAAAATATATTTCTGAATTTTACAGCAAACCCGAAATGTAATAAACCTCACAAAAATGTTGTAATTAATGATGCAAACCCTAGCAGGGTTTATTGAATATTGCAATGTTATTTAAGGCATCAAATTAATATTTTACCCTTCCAACATATATAGGAAATTACCAATAATACAACCAGTGATATCCACTTGAAAATCAGTTTTTTCCTTCAATTAAATAGCTGAAAAATAACATAAAAATACTGGGAACATAAATGTGAATTCAGATCTCCAAATAGGTCAATTTTGACCTTACAAAATGTATGAATTAATTTCTAGGTAAGTCACTGCCTTTGTGGCCAATGACAACCCTCAAACTTCCCCCAAAACACTCCCAAACTGAGTCGCCCAACCAAGTGAAGGGCTGTTGAGCTTATCAAACCAATTGCTATTCTCAAGGGTCTTCAAACCCTAGATCACTAACAACCTTGTCCTCAAACCCTAGGCGCCACCCCTAGAATAATTTGCTGCCCTGAAAATGATGTTTATTCTGCAATTCCAAACCAATGATGCTCCTTGAAACCCTTGAATGAGGATGCCCTAGTTGAACATAAAGGTTTTCGTCCTTACTCCAACTTCCATTGAAGGGTTTCGTCTTTAATGGCTAAGTTAAGCATTTTCGTGCTTAAGCTTACAAATTCAATTATCAAAAATAGTAAGAACCTCTCCACAAGATGCCCCCTTTACCTTTTAGTCTTTCCACAAAGAGGTGCATCTAAAAGGGAGGGAAAACAATTCAAATATTGAAAAGACCTTTTCTTATAAGCTTTCTTGTAATCACTTGAGTGCCCATGACCCTCAAATGTCCCCTTCTTAAGCAAAAACAATTCAAAATATTAAAAGGACCTTTTCTTGTAAGCTTTCACTTAATCACTTGAGTGCTCATGACTCTCAAATGTTCCCCTTAAGTGAAAATTATTTAAATATTAAAAGGACCTTTTCTTATAAGCTTTACTTAATCACTTGGGTGCCCATGACTCTCAAATGTCCCCTTCTTAAGTGAAAATTAGAATAATAAAGTACTTTTATAATTGCTCTTTAGAAACCCCAAGTGTTTCTCTTCTTCCTTTTTCCCTTAGCCCTTGGGAAACAAAACAATGCTAAGGGTCCTCAATGGCTCCACGATCAAAAGGGGGACATGACAATTTTCCCCGCCCAAAATTGCTTGTCCTCGAGCATTAACAACATCCATGGAGCTGTCCCAACAATTATCCCCATGCAAAGCTCAACTCTCACTTCTTCCCATGGAAGAGAGGCCTCCTGTTGAACCCTTTTCATGTTGTACTTGAAGGCTCTTGGCTGCCCACTCAAGCTGGAAATGATACAACAAAAACACATTGTCCTCTGTATTCTCTCCCTTGAGGCCTTGCACCCCAGGCTTCTCAACAAGATGATAGAAGAAGAGGAATTGCCCGAATTTGCAGTAATATAGGGGCTGGAAAAGTTTGTTCCAACAAGGTGATTGCTGGAAATCTGGGCCTTGATTATCCACCTGGCAACACCTGCACAAGACACAAACATGTTAGTCAAAATGGAGGATCTTCCTTCATGCTCCATGCAGGGGTGGCTCCACTCCCTTTCCTTGCTTGCATACTTGACAATCTTCTCCAAGGTGTTCGGTATCCATTCCTTGCTTCCCAACAAGCACAACCCTTCGAATTTGCAAAAGATATAACCAAGCCAGCCACTTTTCTTGTGATTAATTGGCTGTTTGCACACAAATCAGACTTCTTATTTCTCTAACATATGAAACCATTCAACCGCCACTCACCCTTTTGAAGTTCCTTTTTTCAACATATCTTTGAGTTGGATTTGATGACCCTTGAACTTGCAATAAATGGGTTGAAACTGTCATGGGCAGCATGGTAGAAATAGATATAGTTGCTGCTCTCCATCATTCTTATCCCTTTATGCACCTTAGAGAGGTGCCTTCCTCCTTCCTTGGTGGGATCCCCCATTCTTACTTGGATTTCCAGCCAGTGCTTCCCCAAGTTTCTGAACAAAGCTCCTTTAGGGTGGTACAAAAACACCTCTCATGGCTGCCTATGATCCTCAAGGCTCTTCTTTCCATCCTATGATATTGTTCACAACCTTTTTGGAAATAAGCAAACTCACACAAAACTGAAACCACCATTTTTTGTGATCCACTTGAGTGCCCATTTTCGGAATTCCCATCTGCACACCTTCATAAAGAAGGCAACCTTGCCCTTAGGCCCAATGAAGCACCCACCTGGCCCATAGTGTTCTTCCAAGCTGCCCTTTCCACTCATACCTCCAAGATGGCATGTGATTACAAAACCAATGTAGAATTCCTTTACCTCTCAAGCTGCCCTTAGCTTGCCCTTCCTTCGCCACAAGATGGGAAATATTTGTGGCCTCCACACAACCTTTTAATTCTGAACTCTGAATTTATTCCTTAAAGGCATACTTATTCAAAAAATGAGTAAACATTCATACTTAAATACTGCTGCCCTATCACAGACTTTACAAAGTCTTGGACACTTACCATGCTTAGAGAGAGCCGAGTTTCTGTCCTTGAAGGTAGATGCTCCATTACAATATTTCCCAAATTTCTTGCATTAGAAACAGACTGAGCTTTCACACTTTGAAGGGGCTGTTCCCACTCAAAAAATTCAAACTTGTCATAAGAGATGGGCTGAGTTCTCCAACAATTTTCAGATTTCCGGACACATGTAGTGGGTTGGGTTCTTCCAGAATAATCAGCATTTTTAACACATGGGGTGAGCTGAATGTCAACATAAACGTCAGAATTTTCTGCCTTTGAAGTGGATTGAGTTTTCACAAAAAACTCATAATTTTCTGAGTATGATCGGAACTGAGTTTCCCAAAATAATTCAGAATTTTTCATTCTTGCAATGAGCTGAGTTTTTGCAAATTGAAAGGGCTGTCCCAAACAATAATTTCTAAATATTTTTATGTTTACCGAACACGGTGTGCGATGGATTCCCACATGCTGAGGTGGCTGTCCCAACTTGGAATTGGCAGCCTCTTCCCAAGGTCCGAAAGTTTCACCTGGATCCCATATAAAATCTGAATTTCGAACTAGCTAAACATCCATCTCAAAAAGTGGATTGTCAAAATATTGGGAGTTATTCCTATCTGTTTGCTCAAATTCTACATTTGCAACTTCTGAATTTTCTGAAAAATATCCCAAATCAAGGTCTTCTTGAAGTCTAACGAGCTCATCAATTACTTGCTCGATTTCCTTTGCCCTTGCTTCATTCTCTTGCTCCCTAAACTTCCTTGCAACATCAATCTGATTTTCTACCTTAAGAAGTGCCCTTTGACTATTTTGTAAGGAATCCTTGGTTGATTCAAGCTCAAGGGTGAACTTATCAACCTTAAGCTTCATTGTCTTATAAGCATTTAAGGTTTCATTTGCAAATTTGATGGCCACCTCCTTGTGTTTGACTACATGAAGTTATTTTGATTTTTTTGTTTCCATTGCATCCTTGATTATAAATAAATCCACAATCGTGACAATTTCCTTCAAGTGTTCTCTCTCCACATTTTGCATTAATCTTTCAAAGAACCCCTTTGTGTTGTCCAACTTGGTTAGGGCTTGTACTTTCCTCTCAACCGTTATCAACAATTGTTTTTTCCAAACTCCCTCATGAAAACTAGAGTTATGCAATGAAAATGAACTATTGTTAGAATCAATGCAAACATCAACCTTCTTTTCTACAACATACCTTTCCATAGAGTTATTCTGAAATATTTCTGCCTTATAGGGGTTGTGTTCTTCTTTCTCATCTCTGGTTTCTTTAGCAACTTCAAAAATTTGTTCTTGAGGCTCACTTTTTCCCTTCATACTCTCCAAAGTCTCTTCCCTTTCACTATCTACCATTTGCAGCTCCTTTTACTGTCTACAAGCTTGATGTAAAACATCACCTTGCTGCCCCAAAATATCAGGTTTTTGGTACTTAGAAAAAACAACACTTGGATGCACCAAATTGCTTGGCTCTACGGCATTAATGTCTTCCAATTCCAGCTCCATTTGCTGCCCCAAAAGATGTGATTTCCGATGTTTAGAAGTTGCAACTCTAGGTTGCCTCAAAGTGTTGTCATTTTACTGTTCAAAGGGCTTCAAGGTGCCAAATTTTTGCTGCCCACTAACCCCTTTCTAATCTGAATTGGTGCCCTCTTTTGATGATGGATCCTTAGGGCAATTTGCTAGAGGTTTTTTCTTCTACTTTTATTTCTTGTGTACACCTCCAAAAATTCTTACAAGGTGTTATGGGCTGCCTTATATCAGCCGTTCTCTCATATTCATCAAAGGCCATAAGTTTGTCCTCATCTTCTTTATTTTGTTCCTCCAACTATGCCATTTGAATATGATCATTCCTTTGCCTTTTCTTGAATGATGCTAGGGCTGCATTGCTGATAGTAAATTGTTGCACAAGTTGATACTTAATGTCTTGTCTCTTCATTCTATCACTATATCTTTTTTGCATATGCATCAACAACTCCCGAATAGGATCCATTGTATACAATTCCAAACCCTACAACTAACCAAGATTTTGGCATTGATACCACTGTAATGTCCCCAAATTGGGACAAATCTAAAGATCAGCTTTTTCAAACAAACCCTAACAACTTAAAATTATATTTCTAAATTTTACAGCAAACCCTAGCTGTAATAAACCTCACAAAAATGTTGTAATTAATGATGCAAACCCTAGCAGGGTTTATTGAACATTGCAATGTTATTTAAGGCATCAAATTAATATTTTACCCTTCAAAAATATATAATAAATTACCAAATAATATAACCAATGATATCCATTTGAAAATCAGATTTTTCTTTCAATTAAATCGCTGAAAAATAACATAAAAATACCAGGAATATAATTGTGAATTTAGATCGCCAAATAGGCCAATTTTGACCTTACAAAATGTATGATTTAATTTTTAGGTAAGTTGTTGCCTTTGTGAAGGGCTGTTGAGCTTATCAAACCAATTGCTGTCCTTAATGGTTTTTAAATGCTAGATCACTGCCAACCTTGTCCTCAAACCCTAGGTGCCACGCCTAGAATAATTTGCTGCCCTGAAAATGATGTTTATTCTGCAATTCCAAATCAGTGATGCTCCTTGCAACCCTCGAATGAAGATGCCCTAGTTGAACATAAGCGTTTTTGTCCTTACTCCAACTTCCATTGAAGGGTTCCGTCCTCAATGTCTAAGTTAAGCATTTTCGTGCTCAAGCTTACAAATTCAATTATCAAAAATAGTAAGAACCTCTCCACAAAATCCACCCTTTACCTTTATAGTCTTTCCCCAAAGGGGTGCATCCAAAAGGGAGGGAAAACAATTCAAATATTAAAAAGACCTTTTCTTATATGCTTTATTGTAATCACTTGAGTGCCCATGACCCTCAAATGTCCCCTTCTTAAGTGAAAACAATTCAAATATTAAAATGACCTTTTCTTGTAAGCTTTCACTTAATCACTTGAGTGCCCATGACCCTCAAATGTTCCCTTAAGTGAAAATTATTCATATATTAAAAGGACCTTTTCTTATAAGCTTTCACTCAATCACTTGAGTGCCCGTGACCCTCAAATGTCCCCTTCTTAAGTGAAACTTAGAATAATAAAGTACTTTTATAATTGCTCTTTAGAAACTCCAAGTGTTTCGCTTCTTCTTCCTTCTTCCCTTAGCCTTTGGGAAACAAAACAAGGCTCATGGTCTTCAATGGCTCCACGATCAAAAGGGGACATGACATAAAGTTGAAATTTCAAGCCTTTTTAGGTCTTGGTAACCGTACCTTGGTCTCTAGTTTAACTTGGGCCAAATACGGGAGGGAATTTTGCCTTATGACTCTTAATTCTATTACCTTGGGGCCTTTCTTGTTGTGATGGAATTAAGTTTGTTTATGCTTGACATTTGAAACTCATGATGGTAGCTAAGCAGTTAAAGCTGGAATTCCAAACCTTTTTTGGTCTTGGTAACCCTTTTCTTGGTCTCTAGTTTACCTTGGGCAAAAAATGGGAGGGCTTTTTGTCCCTTAAGTTGGTGTGTCAAAAGGCCCTTCAACAAACTAGTTTAGAGAAAAAACAAGATTAACTCGCAATAGCCAACACACAAATACGATCTTGATATAGTCATAGCTACCATTCTGCTTTATTATAAGTTTTTAATTAAAGGAAGTATTAAAATTGTATTTATGTCTATAGTTTAGTAAAATTTTGAAGTTTTAACATATCTTGTCCAACTCTTATGGTGTGATGATTTTCTAATCAGTCAAAATACTTTAGCCCCTACTCTTTATTTTGTTGTAGTTATACATTTAATATTAAAATTGTGTTGAAGTCAACAATTCTATAAAATTTTGAAGTTCAAAATATCTTGTCAAACTCTTAGGGTTTTCTGTAGTATCCCTTGTCAAACTGACCTTAATTTTTCGTTTGAACACCTAGGAATTTTGTCAAATAGTTGGCAAACAATATCTTTCCAGTTGGTAAATGTTTTCTTATTTGGCTTCCCGCTTTTTGAGTGATGATAAGATGCATAAAATAACTTACTAGTTTACCAAATGACTGTAAATGAATTAAAATGTAATGCAAGGTATTTTTCTGACTTTCTGTAACTATATGATGGCTGGAAATGATATGCATCTATATAAATGAACATCTACAGCTAAGAGGTATTTTTACAACACTTAACATGCAAACTTCACAACTCCAAGTGACAAAATGAAATGCATGTACAACTACAACCATATGACAATATATCAAACAATTGACATGCAAACTCCCAACTCTATTAAGACTAAAACTTATGCAAATATGAAGCTACAGCTAAAAGGCATTTTGTCAAACATATGCTATGCAATCTTTCAACTTCATCTTGATATTCAGAACTGTAATTCTGATTTGCATACAACTGATTACAATGCTCAATAATTTGATTACAATGATTTGGCATTCAAGAACATTTACATAGCAACGCAACATTAATGACAACGATTATACTTCAGACTTTTGACTGTAATTTTGGCATGACATATGCTGATAGGACTGTGAGCTAATGACTGAAACAATGCAACCTATGACAACAATATAATGACAGACTTTAAGTAGCAATGAGGAGACCCTGGTTGACCCAATGAGCCCATGGTTTGTACTTAAATTGCTGCTGTAGATGCATACCACAAAATGCATTGATACTCCTTCAAACTGATATTATTTGCCTTCAAACCTGATCGCTTATGTTGCTGGAATGAGTCTGGAATGATGCTTAATTGCTGTCAACACTGTTCACGCACTGTAGCATGCACTGTTCACGTTACCATTCACGGCATTGTTCACATTACTATTCACAACACTGTTCATGTCACCTTCAATCTGCATCATAGCTTCTTATTCGAACCAAATATACAAGATGTCCTCAGAAAATTTGGCCTATGGCCACCAAATGAAGCCCAATAGAAAGATTGTAGTATTTTTCTCTCAGCTGCAATCCTTCGGAGGAATCTTTCACCACCTCAGTTATGACAATCGATGGGAGGTATCGTTCTAAAGATCACAATCAGAAATCTGCAGAAACTCTCGGCTCCACAGATAAACATATCAAAGCAAATGTCAACACTGGATGATTAGAAGCTTCGCCAAGCCCTCTATTTTTTTTTTTTTTCTTAATCCTTCAAGAAGCTTCTAGAATATTATTTTATTTTATTTAAATCACTTTATTAAATTAATTAAATATAAAGTTACTTTAATATTTATTTATTTAATAACCTTACAAATAATTAATTTAATTAATTCTCCTTATTTCTCCAACTCCATAGAATCCAGGAATGGAGACCAACGGGGTAACTGCCGCCAAAAGATCCTCTAACCATGCCTCACTAACATACGAGGACCACTGATAGGCTAATCGTGTTGAAGTATAAATGTCTAGCTAGAAGGGGACATTACATTTTCATAATATTTTTATATAGGATTCTAGTATTGTGATTGTTCTAAAAGATTAATTGTAAGTTAATTTCAATATCCTCATCATAAGATACGTTATCTCTGTAAACAGTAATAACCACCAAACACCATGACAAACCGGCACTTACAGATTGCCAGAGACTTTTGGTCTGAATTCAATTGACATGGTTTCAACCAAAATTTACGCAACTAACAAAAATGGTTGCAACTTGAGCCTTAATATTTCAGAAATTAGAATTTAAATCTAAAAATATTGTATAAGATTAAACTCTCCAATTCTTGCAAAAGTTTAATGTTATTTCGTACATCCAAAACTGCTTAAAAAACGTCCTTGATTTTAGTGTCACTTTTCCTTGGAAATCACTTCCTATTGATGAGTACTCTATTGTTAAGAATTGTGCTAGCAGTTCAACAACCAAAACACTCAAAATTTTGCCTCCAAACCCCACGAAATTGCTTTGGAATTTGCACTGATTTTTTGTTTATCTGAATTTAGGGTTTGAAATAATAATTTCAGGTCTATTCCTCAAGACCATACAATTCATCTCATATGCCTCTCTTTATCTTCCTTGGACCTCAAACACCTAATACTTTGATATTGTGAGAGAAAACTTAACATAGGAGAAAAACACTCAATCTCATTAAATGGATTGAGAAAAGGTCTCTTTATTGTTGTCCCCTGAATTAACATGCAGGTGCAAGTTGTATTTTAGGGCATCTATGAAGGCCAAAGATCTTACCATTTTAGGTTACTTAACCAGAGGAGTTTACCCTTGAATATTAATTCTCAATAAGGTTTTTATGTCACGTAATTTTAGGTGTGATACTTCAATTTTGTGTCAATTGCATTGTTCTTTGTATTCCATTTTGAGTGCAGCTGGAAAGCCTTGTGATCTGCAAATTTGCTGAATAGATCAACCATAAGTGATTGAAATTGTGGTTGTGGTTGATTGTGCCTTGTATTTCAATCTGCAACTTAATAGTTGGCTTCAACAATTTCAGTATGTTTCAAGGAGTTGGGTGCTTGGGCTGATTATCGAAAATGTTTACATCTTCCTCTAACTGCTTGATGAGCTCCTTGAATTTTGCTTCCCCAATGAGCCTTTTATCTTTCCTTAAGGGGGATGATAATTCTAGATCGACTAAGATGTCAACATCTCACTTCATTTCATGCAATCGATCTAGGGCGGCAATAAAGACTGGAATGGTCCTTCCATACGCCGATTATTTTCTAACTTAATTTCATAATTGATTCATGAACTGCATTCTATCTGGGATGTTACGAGTGCTAGCTCCTCAATGGTCATTTTGTACACTTTGTTCAACAAATCAGCTACTTGGGGCTCTTGCTTCCATGATGGGACCAGCTTGATCAAACTTGGTTTTAATCAACTCAACTTGAATGTTGAGCTTATCAATGTAGTCCCATTTTCCTCGGATTTGCTTCTTGAGCTCAGACAATTTGGCCCACTGAGCCTTGTAGGCTTCCCTCACTATTTCCTTGATGTCGCTTGAAGAAATTTGCTTATCCTTTTCTGCCAGCTTTATCTTGACTTGATGTAGTTGACTCAAGAAAAAAACATTATTCTTGACACTATGGTTCTGCTCTTTCTTGTTGGTGTGACTCTGCCCCTTTCCGGCGACATGGATCTACTACTTATCGTCCTTCTCCCAGACCATAGGGGCAAACTGATATTACGAGTTTATTTTATTCCACGACAATTACACCGGCCTTGGATGTTAGGAGAGATTCTAGAGGAAGAGTTTTGCTTCTTTCTAGGACCCCCAACTTGGCTCCTCCGACCCTGGGTACTCCTTGACGAGCATTATCAAATCTTTCATAGTTATCGATAATGGCTCAAACGACTCCACTTTAGGCACAAACAGAGACATTCAATGTGATTTCCTTCCAATCTTCACCGGCACATGCTTTTGGGGGCTCTAGTTTGCCCTTCATTGCTATTTGTATTGATTTCATTACCACTTGTGTTAGTGGCACACTACTTTATTTTGTCTTTTTGTCTTTTTATTTCTCTATTTTGCTTCTAGGATTCTCTCTTCCTAGAACTTTCTGTTGTCAATTGCTATATCCTCGAGTCCTATTGACCTACTTTTGGTCATCTGTGGACATTTATATAATTTCTTTCTTTCTTTCTTGCTTTCAAAAGTTTTGACTTTATTTTTTCAAGTCAACTATTTGCTAGTCATTTGTTCTGAGCCTATTTTACAAATTTTCAATTTCCTTTGGTTGAAACCTACCTTTGAACTTTTTATTGTTCAAATTACCTTTGTAATGTCCCCAACTTGGGACAATGAAGATAAAAGAGGGTTTCCCAACAAAACCCTTAATTAACTCACACTCACTAAATTCAGAAAATTAAAATCAGCAAACCCTAGTTGATATAAATATGCTCACAACACCATATGCACAACAAACCCTAGGTGCCAATATTTGCACGAATAATTCCAAGGCATGTGACGGATATAACCACTGAAATTTGCACTTTAAACCTTCAAAAAATCATGCATAATCCCTCAGATTACTACTGTGATAAAATACCTTGTATATGTGGGAAAGGATGCATGTACCCTGTTGAGTATCTTGCCAACAAAATCTGATTTTTCCTTCTCAAATTACAGCTGTATTTTCTTTGCACAATCAGCCCTCAAACCTTTGCAAAAATCCACCAAAAATATGGAAAATTATAGAAATATTTTATTTAGAAATATTTCTAATTTTAACCCTTCCAAAACCTCTGTAAAGCCTTCACAATCAATTTGTCTAAGTGCAGAAAATTACTGAATTAAATAATTCAATTTCTTCTTTGAAATCTACCATCAAGTATGTTAGTGGACCATAGAAAAATGTACTAAAAATACCCAAATAATTCTAATTTTTTTTGTGTACCTTTGAGGGCCTAAAAGCACCCTAAAAAATTCAGAAAACGCTCTCCAAGTGAATTGCTCCACTCACAAAATATTAGCAGAGTTTTTATGATGAAACCCTAGTCTTTTCCCTTTCAAATTTTTTCCAAACCCTATAATAATTTATCACAAAAATTCAGAAAATAGAGAACCACAAGTACCTTGCCAAAAGGAGTCCAAAAACCCTCCAATGAGCTTATTTCTTCTTCCCAACTGGTTTGCCCTTATTCAAAAAATTAGGAGATAAATTTCAGAATATTAAACTCACCAAAAAACCCTTCAGATTGGCCTTCCAATGTCTCCCAAGCAAGTTGCCCAATGCAAAAATAATGGTATAAAATATTGGTAATATTTTATACACCGTTGGCGCTTCAAATCCTCTTCAACTCTTCGAAATCCACTTCTTCCACCAATCGCTCTAGCTGGAAAAATATCCTGAAGACACAAACAACTCCTTGTGACTTTCAAGGACCCCTCCTAGTGGTTCACCTAGCCTCCTAGGCAAGTCGCCACCCTTTGGGATGGTATTCCGCCACATGGACAATCTCCCAAATGATTCGCTCCTCTTCAAAACATGTAAAATTCACCAAACCTGTTTTCAATAGAAGTATGCAATATTTTCGTAATGAGGTGGTGTCTAAAAATACCTTTGAATGATCCACTTGCATGAAAACATGTACTTTGATGCTCAATCACAACCCTTGAGTAGAGTTGCACAAGTAGAATGAATGGAGGTTTTCGTCCCCAAACCTATAGCACTTCTTGAAGGTTTTCGTCCTCAAGAGGTGGAAACCAAGCTTGACATACTTGATCCCATTTACCAAATCAATATTCAACATGTCCTCTTTGAAGGAGCCTTTCTTTCTTTTTATAAATTTCCTCCAATTGTGGTGCCAAAATTAGAGAGGAAGGGTTACTTTTTTTTAAAATAAAAAGATATACACAAGCTTCCTTATAAAAAGTACTTTTAGAATGGCCCTTAAAGAGGCCCCAAATTTGGATAATAAAGTACTTTATCAAAAGGAGGGACATTATAACCTTTTGCCCTTTCAAGTTGTTCAATATTTTTCAGCTTTCTAACACTTTTCAACATAATTCTTTGTCAACAGCTTTAGCAGCTTGATTCATCCATTTGATCTTATCATCGGTTGCGAGGCTGGACAAATCTATCTCCCATCCCTCTACTTTGTAATCCGTAGGTCTCATTTGATTTTCTGGTTTATTTACGGGGGGTTAAATAAGCCATTCTGAATTTGTTGGGCCTATAATGTCTGCCAAAAGTATAGAAGTGGTTGCTTCAATGCTAGACATTATATTGACATTGAAGGTGGCTTTTATTGAGTTCTAGCTTTAGCTTGGAAATCTTATAGGTAGTTGGAAGATATTAATGGTCAAATGGGGCTTTGCTGCAATGCGGATATGTTGGGTGTGGGTGGAGGAAGTATTAACATGGTTGTATTGGATGATGTTATTAAGGCATGAGATGGTTTGGACGGACTTCCAGTTGTATGGTTGGCAAAGGAAGTGGAGGTGGTGGCAGAAGAAGGAGAACAACTCTATCAAATAAGCCAAATGTTGTGAAGCTATATGTGCCCCTACTCGTTATAGCGGAAGCGGGGTCTTGAGCTAAGGGCACAATACTCCCTTGGGGAGTGGCCAACAATGATTGAGTAGACAATAGAAATGCACCTGTCATAGTGGCAGTAGTTGAAATTTGTGGTGGTGGCACGGGCGGAATGAAGTGTATTCTAGGCCTTTTGGTGACCATTCCTCTGAGCAGATAATCTCTTGCTGTCCTTTTTTCGGGTTGTCCAGTTGCTATAATGCTAGAGGCATCAGCTTGATTAGTAGATTGGGCAAACTCTGGGATTGATTGTTTATTGTAACCAGGTTGTGAAATATTGGGACCACTCGTCTACTTTGTTCCAGCTTCAGAATCTGTTGCAACACCTTTCCCAACCTATCCTTGGTGAGTCGTCGTATAAATGGGCTGCCATATACCCTACCCCTGTGATCCCAATTCTCCATAAGTATATCCTTGTTGTAAGATGGCTGCCACCTTTATGTATTTTTGATGTAGAAAAGGATCCATGGTTGGTATGTAGGTGGTTGTCACATGACTCACATCCACTACATCTTCCTCATCAGCATCTTCTCCTTTATCTGATACATCATCCGGGTATTCTTCGTTCCATTTTTCAGAGAATAACTCATCCTTGTTCATTGCTTTGAAGTTCATATCAATTTTTTTTCTGTCCATACCGCATCTCATATTATACTAGGCTTTAATCTTTATTGATGGCCGTTTTCTCTCATTAGAAAGGTATTCACTGAACCTTGGAGGGACCTTACCTGCCCTTAATGGCTTGGAGGACTTATAATAGAAGTACCTCCATGTAATGGGTTCAAGAGCCACTAGGAGGTTGTTTAGTGCTTGAGAAACAGTCATCCCTTGTAGTCGAGCCAGAGTTAGAGGACATTTGCAACTTCGTCCCAAGTTCCCTTGTTGGATGGCATATTAAACCCTGGCCTACTTTTGTCGGTGAAGGCAGGATTTCTTAGCTCTTCAATTTTCTGGCTGAAAATCTCGAGGATCATATTTCTATTCAAAATCTCATTGAAAGTTTACAGTACTTATGAACTTTGTGATGATATATAGGGTCTCCCTTGAAAATGTCAAACTCCTGTGAGAGACTGGTAGGAGAGGAAAATACATCTTATTCTTGCCATTAACATACCTAGCATCTATCTCTGACATTTGTCGGACATATTCGAGAACAATGATTTTGTTTGAAACATATATGGGAAGGACACAGCCTCACCTGTCCCCCATAAAATCTGATAGTTGTACTGTCCTCAAATAAATACCAGTTACTGAAGGGTTCAGTACCTGGAGGACATATGAAATCATTGCAGCATTGGTCAATCCTTATAGGTATTGAATAGATAATGCTTTCATACAATGGAGCAATGAAATTTTTGGTAAAAACCCTGTAGCCTGATTCAGCGTACATTCTTCTTATTTGATGACACCACTTGAAAACAAGCTTTTGCTTAGCCTTGTCATCCAAGTTTCATACAATGGAGCAATGAACTTTTTGGTGAAAACCTTGTAGCTGGATTCAGCTTACATTCTTCTTATTTGATGACACCACTTGAAAACAAGCTTTTGCTTAGCCTCGTCATCCTCACCTATAGAAAGATCTTTGAATTCATTCAAAATTTTGTAGCACATTACAGAGTCATATCTGAAATGTCTATTTTGTTGAAAGTTTGTCAAGTCAAGCTTGATGCACATGGCTATGTAATGGAAATACCTGTTGTAAACAAGATTCAGGCTGTTCATGTGAATTGCTTTAAACATTGTTAGCATGCACTCATCAAATTGGTTGTGTTTGGCGAGTCTGGAGGCTTAAATGATAATTGAAAACAAATCCCTAGCCTGACAGCTAATCAACGTTGATCCAAATGTGTTTTGTTCTAAGATATATTTGGAGGGAATTGTACATTCCCTATGACAAGCTTCTTTTCATCTAGGATTTTACTATTCCAATTTTGAGCATGTTTGTCAAATTTTACAGCCACATGCCCTTTCCAATTATCAGGCACCTGAAACACTCTTGCCACTGTATCCTCAGATATGATTAATTCAATTGTCACACCATTTTCACATGCTATGCTCCATGTTATGGGATTATAGGCTTGTGCCCATATATTCCCAATCTCAGCTTCGATGTGCGTTTCAGGAAATACGAACCAAGCTAGCCAAGACTTCTAAGCTCTGCCAAATTTTGAGTCAATTCCATGGTTCATGGCCTCTTCCCTAAAACAAACCTAAGCATTTTGGGGTCGTAATTGGGCAGTATGACATTGTGCACTTACATGTCATCTTCATAAACCCTACACATTTGTAGCCATTGCAAGCCTATTTCTATCAATAAGCTGAGCTTGGTTCTTTTTCTTCTTCTTGTCCTTGAGGACTTTCTGAATAGCATTCTTTCTGTCTTTGTCATCCATGGTAGCTCTGTGATACTTTTCCTTTATGGCTTTGCAGCAACTCCCGGCATTGTTTCTTGCTTAAATTGAAACCTTTTTAAAACTCTGTTGAAAAGCCTTGGGCCCTTTTCTTGGATCCTGCAATTTTTGTGAAAGCTTTAAAAGAAATACTCTGAAAATTGTTTAGCTTTGTATTCTCTTAAAATGCTTTTAAAGCTCCTATGGATACCTGCACAAAGCTTTGATTCATCAATAGTAACAATAACAACTTATGGATCTTTAGGGTTTGGATTTGAGAAATGCAAATAACCTAAGATTGCAAATGAAAATGGTGCCGGAATTGGGCCGAGCTTATGGTATTTTAAACCATGAAGGGTCAAACTATGTTAATGGTAGAGTGGGCTTGAGCTGATGGGTAGAATGTGTAGGATTAATCTTAGTTGCATGTAGTTGGGATTAATTAAGCATTATTGGGTTTTAGATTTTAGCTCGTAAAGAATCGTGGCTGTCGGTTAAGCTTTATCCAACATTTGTGATCAAATATAGGGCAAGGTTTGTATGACATGCTTGTTTTTTTGTAATTGGGCATACGAGCCTTTTTGGCCCTTGATCTTTTTGACCTAATCAGATGGTTGTCATTGAAATCCAGGGGCGTTTTGGAGTTGGGATGGGTCAAATTTAAGTTTGAACCTAAGAAAGCTCAATAGTTGTTTGACTAAAGCTTGATTGGGTGGTGGAGGAAAATCTTTTAATATTTTTTTAGCTTTTATGTTAGCGAGTTAGCTTATGTCATAACTCGAGAGAATCGATGGTTTTGGACAGAGTTCAAATGAGATTTTGGCTTTAGAGAGTCAAACCAAAGCTTGACCTTTGGCTGGCTTGATAATTGTTGGTTTTTGGAGGATGGACGATCATGGGCAATAACTTAAATCCTTAGCTTTTTAACAAACATTCGACAACCTTAGAGCCAAGCCTTTGGGAATTAATAGCTTGTAAGGTAGTTCTGAGATAAATTCGACATGGTCAGGTCAAATGAAGGTTTGATCCTAGACAAGCTTTTGATTGGTTAGCTAAAAAAATATTTCAAACACAAGCATTGGATTAAGATTGATCGAATGGTCACGAATGCAATCTAGGACAAAAGATTGTTAGTTAGTCGTGTGGGCACCTTTGGGGTTCGGATTCGGTTGTAAGCCATTGGTTGAAAGTTGTGAGATTGACGGTCTTTGTGGCTTGGTGGATTATGGTCCAAGACTTATCTTAAAGTGATAAGCTTGGTTGAATAGTGCAGGTAAGCTTTTAGCCGAGACGTAAGCATGGGTTGTATACAAATTTTTGGAAAGTAAATTTGGTAGATAGCTCGGATAATCATGGCTATGGATTTTGGTGACTCAAAATGCGGAAAATAAACTAAGTTAAGACAATTAAAAATAAGGCTCCCCAAAATCTTTATTTGAAAAATAGATGGACTACCAAATGTAAGGGCACAATGAAAGTAAACTAATGAGATGATGCAAAATTCTAAAAGTTTGGAGGGGTGTTGCCTAGATCTACAACATAGGCTCCTACTTGGGGGACAATACTCCCTTGTGGGGTACTGAGAACTCCAAAGGTGAAATTTCCATCTTTAGATGCCTCTTCTCATGGATTGTCAGATTTTACATTTAGAACTTGGCTTTATATATCTAATCCATTTATGGCAATGCAAAGTGATTACAAATTTATCCCAATTTGGCTGGTACTTATCATATTTTGTAGACCTTTGATGGATGGTGTTGCATTTTCAATGGTTGAGAACTAAGCTTGTATTTCAAAGGTGATCTAAGATATACTTTTTCTGGCCATAACAAGGATTCTTCAAATCTCTTTGTTAGAGATAGATGAGACAAGGACCGCTTCTAGTGGCTATTTATGGATGCTGTGACGAGCTTTAGATCATATTGGAACTTGCTGACAATGGGAAAGATGCTTTGCAAGTGCAAAAATATATGCTTCCATCTTCTTCCTAGGTCTGGAGAGAGGACCACAGTCTTTGATTGTGGAATACATTTGGAAAAGGATGAACTGGAAAAATCAGGTCAGATTGATGAATGTCCACCGCCCGAATGTCGACCAAATGTGCTAGGTGGCAGTCGTGCCTTCCTACATTTGCTTTGGTGTTCCTGCCAGTGAATCCCATCAAATGTGTGTCAAATGTGCTTCACGAACAATATATTCTTGGAGTGATGTGCATCTGATTGGCTTCAGGGATAATAATTCTTGGAGAGGTGCATCAAATTGGCTTCAAGGCCATCATTTCTAGTTGAGGGATGAATCAAATTTCCTTCAAGCCCGACACTCTAGAAGGGGTGATGCTTGGAACATGCTCCAAGCAAGGCGGGGTCCAATAGGAGGATCACAATTCTTGCCAGATTAGTTATGGGGGATAAAGGCCCTTCCTTCCCTGATGTTATTTCTTTTTCTCAGTGTGCAAGGCTTTTGACTTCTTTATTCTTTTAGACACGAATATCCGAAGTATCAGAAACTTAGTATGTAAAATACCATCTTATAATGCCTCAGGCTTCAATGATCTCAACTTTGAAAGGTTTGCCTTAAGATATTTGAATAAAATGGCAGACTTTGGCTTGTTCTAGCAGTTTTGTAATGGCGGGCCTGATTCAATAGACTAAAGCATTTATTTTTTAAAATTATGACATTATATCTCTTTAAGATATAAAATGCTTGATGTGCTTATCACTGATAAGCTGCTCAAACTTTCTTCCAAGTTCCTAAGATATACCAGCAGTATTGTCGATGATGAATGGTACAACCAGAGATTATCAAACCTTTTGTGTTTTCCTTATTTTCTCTGGCTCTATCCCACATGAGAACTAGATCACTGGATTTGAATTCTCGGGCCTGGCGTTTTTGTCAAAGACCTTCATCTGTTCCTAATATTCACGAGTTTTATCGTCAACCTTTGATCAGTTTTCCCATAGTTGAACTAGCTGCTTAGTTGTTATCTTCATGGGTTCTGGCTCTTCTACTACTTCTTGAAAAAGTTTCATAACTGGTAGCTCCAATTGTACAGTCAGTACAGCGTCAATCCCATATACCAGTTGGAAATGGGATTTTGTAGCAGCTCGCTTAGTCCTCTCTTCCAAAATATCATTTTGAAGCTGGTCATGATTAATTGTCTCCTTTACGGATTGCTTGATGAACAATGTCCTTCAAAAAAAATATTGGAAAATAAATGTATTCCACAGGTATACATGCCATTGGAAGCATTACAATCCACTTTGACCTCTTTTGTGTGTCTCAAGTAGGTTAAAGGAGATGATGGTACCTTGAAAGCATTGTTTTGGTCTTGGATCATGTGCTAACTGGGTTGAAGAAAATGCCTTTCGGCTTGGTGTTTCCTAAAATAGAGGAACAAAAAGTTGATGTCACAAGTTTTAAATCCAGGGTTCTTTTGAATAAATATCAAGTCAATGTTTCTCTGAGAAATTGATTTAAAGTGTCATTTTTTTCTCTCATGGGCTGTGATCTGAATAAATGGAAAGTTGATTGCTAGGACTTTGCATTGCACCACTTTTAATATCAAGGAGGTTTTGAACTTCATGATTTTTCTCTATTAGATTAACCAAAGTTAAGGGAAATCTGCTTATTTACTTCTGTTCCATGGAGGACTGTGTTGTGTTAGGACTACATATCAATAATATTGCGGACTGGGACAAAGGATTCACACTACCTTTGCAATAGTTTAGAGTAGTTGGGACAAACAAAATCTCTATAAGAAAGGTAATTGGCTTCAGGTTTTTTTGCTGTATCAAGCCTTAGGGATAGGTTGAATAACAAGGTCATCACTAAAGAAACTGCATTAAACTATATCAACAAGAAGAGAATTTTTATGTAGGCAAATGGCAGTACAAGATGGTTATCAAAAAGTTTGAAAATTCAAGTAGATTGAACCCATTCCTTGTTACACAAGTTATTACAATATTTTACAGTGCAGCCAAAAGATACTGAAAAGCAGTGAATGTAAATAATGTTGAGTCTGTTGAAATATTGTGTCAGGTTTCTCAGCAAACAGGACATTTGCAGTTGGTGGATGCAACAGGGGCTCTGGATGTGGTAGTACCAGATTTTGTGTCGAATTCATCTCTGCAAAATTTTTATGAGGTTTTCTACTTGCATTTCATTTAATTCATTGCTGTAGTATAGAACATTTGGTATGATTTTTTTTTTGAACTGTTTTTCTTATTCTGTAGCCTGCATTATAAACACTTTTGTATAAGAAGCCAGCATTCTAACTATAAGGTGGTCTTTTTTTTAACGCGGCCTCTGGACAAATATATGGAACGCTTTTCCAGTGTGTCCTCTGGTTGAAAATGAGTACTTAAGTAAATTGCATGCATATTGATTGTGGTGTGTTGATTTTCTGTCTCTGGATTTATTAACTATAAATAAATGTAGTTTCTGTCATCTGATACTTTTATGCTATGTTCACAAATTTTGGGTTGATTCTTTTCTTTCTAAATGGCATAAACAGTTACATTGTGTAATTGGAATGCAAATAATGCACGTGCTTATAGAAATATTTCTAATGAGCATGTCGGTTGCAATATATCCAAAATATATAAATACTAAAATATATATTGCCAAACACAAATATAAAAATACATTATC
This sequence comes from Torreya grandis, assembly GCA_037957365.1. Lineage (NCBI taxonomy): Eukaryota > Viridiplantae > Streptophyta > Pinopsida > Cupressales > Taxaceae > Torreya > Torreya grandis. Next base: position 8,342,289 of record JARHVA010000030.1, read on the forward strand.
TGCTTCAATTTTACTTTTTTTTGGATAGTGTGGTTTACCTTTTCGTGGTTTTTTATGCCCCTTCTTGAGATATATCGTTTTGGGGGTTTGACTGGTTGGTACAATGGTTGCAGAGGCACCAGGTACAACACATCAATGGTTTTGGGATGTTAATATTTTTTCCCTTGGTTTATAAGGACCATCAAACTGTCTGTCTAAATACTGAACTAACTATTTCTGTTTAAGAAAAACCAAGCCAGTCCTTGAATTTGATAGTATCAACAATCCAGGTCCTTGTTGAGAGAAAGAAAAAAATAAATTATATTAATGTCCACAAATGACCAAAAGTAGGTCAATGGGAATTAAAAGTACATTCAGCTGCATGGAAAAGTACTAGGGTAAAAAACCCCTAGGATCTGAAAAGTTACTAATCACTAAAACATTATAGCAACATAAACATAACTAGAGGGGGTAAATCCGAGGTCATCAAACTCTAAACCATATGATCCAAGTACAAGTACACATAGCCATTTGAGGGAAAGAACCCTCAATGAAAGGAGTAGATTATGAAGATCAAATCTGGAGACCAAGTGATCTGAAATGAATCCTGAAAAGCTTTATAATTCAGTTGATTGAGTGATCAGCTGTACTTCTTAGTTCATGAGACTAAAGAAGGGCTTAAGACATGTTATAACCTCATGAGGATAGCACTAGGCAAGGCAACGATGCAGAATCAGATGCAGAACAGGGGAAACAGGTGCAGTGGGGCTCATAGATAATTCAGACATCTAGGGGCCACACCATTTGAAGAACAAGTCTCAAGTGATAGTTTCGACCGTAGAGAAAACTGTGTGACAATTTCAACTGTAGATGAAACTGTTATCATTGACCAGGGTCAGCCACGTGTTTGGCTAGGGATAAAATCCATTCCATAAGGGACAAAATATCAGAATTGAGTATCCAGAGGGAAGTTGGATTGGTTCTTGTTCCATCTCTTCATATTGGAGGCATTTCAAATCCTCTATACAACTCATTTGCTCATCCCTTAGCATAAATATACCCTCTATGGGTCAAGTAAAGGCATCTAAGTGCATTGGGGAGGATCCAAGCATTGCCAAGAGTTTTTAAAGGGAATCCTTGAGGTAGAAGATGACGCACAGCTGAGAATGGCTGTGAGCAGCAGTCAAGCATGTTGAAGAAGCAAGTAATTCACAACAAGGCAAGCTAGTAGAGCATTGTAGAGGTGCTACCAACAAGTAATTCACAACAAGGCAAGCTAGTAGAGCATTGTAGAGGTGCTACCAAAACCAACAATGCACGTGAAGGCTCAAATTGAGCAATTGGCTTGTAAGAACTTGCAAGATTATGGTGGAGACGAGGAAGCATTAGCTTCACTCTTTTGGACTTTTCCTGCATTGGGTTTCTTGAGGGTAAATCCTTGTGTTATATCTCATTTCATGTGGATTTTGATTCATTTGTTTGCTTACTTTTGTTCAATGAAAATACTAAACAATTGCAAGCACTTATGAAAACATCTAATTGATATTTTCAGCTGATTGCCAGCATAGTACTTGTTCACAATAGGAAATGCAAGTTGGATTCATTCTCACATATTTAATGAATTGACACTCTTTGTTGCACTATTGTTCTTGTGGGATAAAGAAGAGTATGTGTTAGTAGCAGCATAGAGGGGTATGGAATATAATATGCAATGTTTGTAAGCATGTATGTGAGCATATACACAATTGCATAATGGATATATGATGTAGATGGCAGCCATAGAGCTGTAGCAACATAACTTTACAGCCTTAGTTTGTTGTTTAGGCTAGATTAGGAGAATGACCTAGTCATACCTCAAAATGTCGCACTCCTATGTTGGTCTGCTTTTGTTTCATATGGTTTTGTGCAATGGTTAGATTGTCCTTAAGGATGCATAGGACATTATGTTATTCTTGAATATGATCTTCCATTGTTTTCACCCTAATCCTTCTTGACCCTTTGATAGGTCTCAGGGAAACGTTATGCTTCTCCAAGTGACCACCAGTTGGAGTAGCATAATTTTATAATAAGATGTTGCTTTTCAGCTTTGATTTATTGCAAAAAAATAGGTGCTCTTTAGACCTCAAGGATTCCGCTCTCCAAGCAAATGTTTCCATGTTGCTTGGATCCTTAATGAGCTGCTGCACAAGTTGGTTGCTGCTAGTATTTTGTAGCCATTCCACTTTTTCTGTTTCAATCAAATTTGGTGTAATGTCCCGTTTGGGACAGAATTAGAAAGATTTGGGTTTCCCAACAAACCCTAACAATAAATGCAATTTTCTGATTTTCTTTATTTCAAACCCTAACCATAAAAGAAATCAGAATTTTGAAAATATGCATTTAGGGCACAATTTACAATATTTTTCCATCAAATATTCACCAAATAATTTAGAAATAATACAGCTTATTGAAATACTTTCAAATCTGATTTTTATTATCAATTCAATGGCTCGAAAATATAGTAAAAATACCAGCTAAATATGCATGCCTTTAAATGGCAAATTAGGCTTTGTTTAGCCCTACAAATTGCAGTTCCAAACCCCAAGGTGAGGTTGCTTCCCTAACAATGAGTCTTTTGCCTTCTTCCACCACTTCACTGCCCTTCTAGGGTTTCAAACCAGTTCATTGCCTTTCAGATCAGCTGCATCCTTCTTCAAACTGTCCTCCTTTGCCACGCCAAACCTGTATTGGTGTTAGAAACACCTCAAACTGTCCAATGATGCTTGATACGACCTCTGAATTAAGGCTGCCAGCTGTTAGATAAGGGATTTCGTCTTTATTACAACCAAACCAATGAGGGTTTCCATCCTCGATTGGAGGAAGTTCAGCAAATCATGTCAAAAAATTCTGAATTTCAATTATAATAATTAACATAACCCTCTTCAAATGAACCTCCTCTCTCTTTTTATAACCTTTCCCACTCAAACGCCAAAATAGCTCCCAACTAAAGGCTGACTTACATCACAATAGAAAGTCCCCCTTCTTTATGAAAGATCAAATTAGAAAAGGAGTTGCCGACATACTCACTTTTGGCAACTAAAGCATACTATTACTTTTAGTTAAAGTATTTAAAAATACTGTTTATTTTAATAATAATATTACTTTATTTTTAGAAAAGGGGACATTACATTTGGTTGGACAAAGGACATTGCACATAGGAGTACCTTGTCTTCTTCTATCCTAGACAATGCATCAACCACCACATTCTCATTCCCTTTCTTGTAAGTGATTTCAAAACCATAACCTATCATTTTTGTGACCAATTTTTGTTGTTCCTATGTGGTAAGTCATTCCAAGAAATACTTAAGACTATCATGATACGTTTTAATCTTAAAATGATTTCCCATCAAATGATAACATTACCTTTTGATCACATCCAGAATGGCCATCGTTTATTTTTCATAAGTTGACTTTGGTTGCATTCTTGTCCTTAAGTTGGTGACACGAACTCTCAAATGTTAACGTTCTACCACTCTACATCAGTACTTGAGTCACACTTCGCTGCAAAGGTTTGGGTGTAGCCAAGATTGGAGTTGTGCACGTAACTTTCTTCATTTTGTACTTTGTGTTTAATTTTTTCCATTACCTAGGGTCATTTTACCCTAGCACTTGTCTTTTGTAACTAATTGTACTTTTTGAGTCTAATTGACCTATTTGGGTTATTCATGGACATTAATATAAGTTCTTTCTTTCTTTCCTAAGGCTAACAATGGGGCTGTTATAAGGTTATGAGAGAGGCCTTTATGCATCCATAGTTCTTCGTGAACTTATGGTAGTAACTCATGAGGCCAATGAAAACATGTAGCATTTTCATTGATTTTGGAGTTGGCCGCTCTTCCATGGTTTTGATTTTGTTGGGATCCACCTTAACCTTCTGTTAGAGACAATATGACCTAGATATTCCTCTTCTTTTACTTCAAAAGCACATTTGAATGGATTTGCATAGAGCTGATGATCCTCCAACAAAATTTGAATAGCCTTGTCTAGATGCTTCAAATGATCTTCCTAAATTTGCTATAAATCAAAATATCATGGAAGAAGATCAACACCAAAATGTTTGAAGAAAGGGCTCTAATACAAAATCCATCAAAATTTTGAAACTAGATATACAATTAGTTAAATTGAAGGGCTAAAAAATAATATTGGCCTTCATGAGTGTGAAAGGTTGTTTTAGGCACATCCACATCCTCGATTATAATTTAATATATTTTAGGTCCAACTTAGTAAAAAAACATAGCTCCATGCAATTCATTCAGAAATCATTAATAACGTGAACAAGAAACTTATCTTTAATGTTGATCTTGTTGAGGTTGATAGCAATGATCATGCTCCTTCATTGGTGGAAGACCTTTAGGCATCTTGCAAAACACCTTGGTATGCCTATTGATAATGTTCTTCAACTCTTCGGGTGGATGTAACTGGAGTGGTTGGATCTCTAGGTAATTACAATGAGCTATGACTCCCTTGGCTCCATTTTTCAACATCTTTTCCATGACGTTAAGAGTTGTTGACTTTTTGAAGGCCTTCCATGGACCCTTAAGGTCATGGTTTATGACATCTACCTTGAAGTGTATAAAAGATAATGGAAACTCATTGCAACAATACCAGTGCCTTGAGCCATTGCACTTCCAAAACCATCCCCGCACTTCCATAGGAATTGCTAGCATAGGACTTGAGAGTTGGTAACTTCCCATGACAATTCAATCTTACCATATTTTCCCTCACAATTGATGGTGCCACCCTAAAAAATCATCACCTAATATTTGGACATTGAATACTTGAAGCAATCGAGCTGACTTGCCTAAATAGAATTGATGAAGTTATGGGTGGTACCCGAGCCATCAAAATTATTACCTTTTAATTTTTAATGAACTCAAAAACCTTAATGGTTTCAGGTGCGCTAATTCCTGCCAAAGCATGATAACTGTTATCAATATGGAGTTGCACTCTGATCGAAGACGGTCCGAAATGGCTAATTCTTGCTCTAGTTGAAACAATGGTATCTTGTCACAAGGGTGGATGCCTCAATGATGAGAAGAACCTGCAGAGAAGACTAGTTCCTATAAGATGTATCTATGAGGATCTCAACTTCTACGCTACAAACTGCGTAGGAAAAAGGGAAGAAAGAACTTGAAAGGAAATCCTAGCTAAAATGATGATACACCTAATTTGCTTGATCCACTCAAATCGAACTTCTGAGAACACTGATTTAGACAAGGAAGAGGCAGAACTTCAACTCCAATTGATCAATACACATAAGTATTTTACGAAAAGGTTTAATCCAATGATCTAAGCTTGAGGGAAATGGAAAAATAGCCCTGATGAAAGGCACTAAACAGCCACTAATATCCATTATAAACTGAACAAAAGACATTCAAACATAGAACGTGACCTACATAAATGATCAGCTAGTAACTAGGTACGAATCCAGATTTGACAAGGAAGAAAGAAAATCTATCACTTAGGCAAATCAATAACAAAAGTACACTATACCAGCTGTTGAAAATTGAAAAAACACAGTCCTCTTATTTGTTTTGAAAAAGGTTACAGCATAATCTTTTGTAGAAGTTTTCTTGTCAAAAGAGGGATCATTTTTACAAGGCTAAAAAGCCATTAATATAGAAAATTATAAAAAGCCAAGAGATTGGCGTTGAAAAATAGAAGAGGAATATCAACTTAGATTAACCCAAGACCAACTTCGCCTTCTAATAAAATATATTTTTCCTTTGTCTTTGCATGAAGCTCCTTGGCATTTGAGAAATGGACGGTGAGTCTGTTGAAAGTCAACTTCTTTGAATGGAAGATTACGCCAAATTTCACAAATAAACTCCTCTTGAGCTGTCAAATTGAGAAAACAATCATTTTTACATGAAAACGACGCCAAACTTAGATTTAGAAACTCGGCTTGAAGCTGAGTTGGACCTTCGGATGCATGAGAATGACTAGTCAATCTATGAACAAAACAAATAGTCAACTGAAACTTAGCAATATGCAAAAAATAGCCCTTGCTTGCATGTATTTTATCCTATTTTGGTCTGCCTGTTCATGTCTATTTTCTACGGACTTCTATTTTTGTATTATCTTGTCTATACTTAGTCTTGGGATTGTTTTGTTTTAACTTCCCGCAGATTATCTATTTTCTGTCCCTTTTGCACAATTCTTTCGAATATTCTGCTATCATCTGTTTTACTTAATTCTTTCCTTTAGATTTTATGCTATATCCTTTCATTTCCTTCGGCTTTTTTGGTCTTACTCGGGTCTTGGATTTTCTGCAAACTTTATGTTTATCCCCTTAGCCTTTATTATTTCCCTCGGACTTTTCTGTTTGCAATTTTTTCGAAGCTTTGGATTTCCTTCGGACATCTCTCTTTGAACTCATTTCCTGCCCTTTGTCTATTCTTTTTGCATGGTCAATTTTGCTTTTCCCTTGGTCTATCCTTTTGCTTGGATTTTGACTTTTCAAAACCTCTGGATTTCCTTTGGACTTATTGCTTTCAACTTCCCGCGGACAAAAAGTTCGCGAGAATTGTCTAAGGTCTATCCTTTGGATTATTTACTTCGGGTTTTTTGTCATCTCCCATTCTTTTGGATTTTTGTCTTCCCCTTGGCATTCTTTTCTGTGGACTTTATTCTTCTCTATTTTTTGCGGACTTTTTTCTTTTGAATTTTCCCGAAGGGTACCTACCCTTCGAGATCTTTGTCTTGGTCCTTTCTGAAGGGCATTGCCCTTCGGCTCTCCTGAATGTCCCTTCGAATGGTCCTTTGAGCTTTTCGGAGTTTAGCAATGTTTCGGACTTTCTGTAATGGTCTTTTCCCGAAGGGCAGGTGCCCTTCGGGCTTTTTGTAAAGCCCTTAAAATCTTGAGATGAACCTTCCTGAAGGGCAGGTGCCCTTCAGGTTTTTTGCAAACGTCCCTTCCGATCCTGAAATGAGCCTTTCGCCCTTCAGGTTTTTTGCAAACGTCCCTTCTGATCTTGAAATGAGCCTTCCCGAAGGGTACCTACCCTTAGGGTTTTTTGTCAACGACCCTTCCGAAGGGCAATTGCCTTTTGGATTTTTTGATTTGTCCTTTTCTGCCTTTTGGATTTTATGGAAGTGTCATTCGAATATTTTGACTTGTCTTTTGAACTTTTCCGAAGGAATTCCTTCGGACAAATTGTCCAAAGGAATTCCTTCGGGCTTTTTGTCCGAGTCTATTTGCTTGTTCCTCAATGTCTGCAACTTCGGATTCTTCACTAGCACCTACTTCGGATTCTTCATGGCTTGTTACTTATAAAAAGATATAAGTCATTCACCCTGAGAAATCCAAAATGCATTGTTTAGAGTAATTCGGATTTGTGAAACCTTTTTACTTCTACTGATAAAACTTTCATAAGCAAAGCACTTTCCAAAACCCGATTTGCACTGTTTAGAGTAATTTGGGCTTTCCAACCCAGATTACTTCTGCTGAGGGGTTTCAACTGCTGACTACTCATAAAGTGAAATAAGTTGTGCCTCTTGTAAAACCCGAAGTCTTGCTTGAATGTTCACCCTCTCACACTTGGGCAAAATTTTGGTATGTAGGCCAAAAAATGGCCAACAATAACATGCTATAGTGTTGGATGCTTGATTTTTACCATGCACAATATTTTCATTTGTCAATGAATATTTGTTTACCTCTCATGTATGATCTATATGAAATAGCTTCTACAAATTTGTGCCCTTTACTGTTTTTTTTGCTGCAATCAAAACAGTGCTCACCTTTCCTCTATTTTCTATAGGTTAAGTTGTGTAGGTTGAGCCCGTTGTTGGGGGATGATGGCTATGCATCATTGTAATGTGTTGAGAATGATTGTTGTGCTCCATTTGGCCCTCAAGATGGAAATAATTGTTGTGATCCTCGAATGTCTCAGTATTAGATTCTGTTGTGGCAACGTTTTTTGCTTCCACTGCCCAAGGTTCAATGATAGCAGTTAGCACCAGTAATCTCTCAAGGTTTATAAAGATGGACCGCATGTTGAATGGTGTCATTCAACCACCTATGAATAGATCCAACAAGTTATCCTTGGAGATATCTTTCACCCGTAAGCCTAACTTCTGAAATTTCACACATAATTTGCAACTGATCCTGTCTAATGCAACTTAGCTAATTGGATGAAAAATGTTGCATTGTGATTGACCTCAAAATGAGCTACCAACACACCAGCAGAGTTACCCCATAATACAATTGGACCCTTGTGCTTCATCCACTTGTACCACACATACTGTTCATTTTCAATGGACATTGATAGAACATTCACAAATAGAAAACTATATATTATTTTATTCATTCAAAAAAGGCTACATATTGTAAATGCTTTGTCATTATTATTGTCTCTTTCTCAAGCTTAAATAAGCTTTCCTCATGTATGAGATCCATCTACCCTATCAGCGCAACTAACCATTTAACCACCCAACTGACCCAAATAACCTATTTACTAACTTATTAAAACATTAATTACTACCATTAACTTTCTAATTCTAAATGAAGTGTCACATAAATGAGATGCATGGCCCATATAAAACATTGTTTTATTTAATTAAACTATAGAACTAACTAAGCTTTTGGATTAAACAATCCAACAAAACCCCCCTTGATCCAAAAGGGGTGATGAAGATGATCCCGAACAATATGATTCTAAATCTATCCATCAAAACCTGCCGCAACCTGCCAACTGGCCACCTCTACCTCTGGGAATTATCAACTTATTTGATCATTTGTACCTCTACTCTTTATGCCCTGTGCCTATCGACACTGCTTGGCACGAAGACGATGAATGTGCCTCATTCATCATCCCTCTGATCATCTGTATCTATACTGCAATATTAGCATCATCATTAGAATGCCCAACCACATTGTTCTTTCTTGATGATAATTTCGTATGGTTAAAATGACATCAAACTCCTGTCATCTATCCAAAACTGCCACTACAGCAAAATCATATTTCAAAGCTAGTAGCGAACTCAAGATGGGTGGTTCTTCTAGCTCTGTTAGCCTGGTTGATCTTGATGGACCTGTAGACCACAAGATGCAACATATTTGTCTCCGACGGTAGCGGCAGACGGAAAGTACAGTGTTACATTCCTGATTTTCAAATAGGTACTGCCCATTTTCAAGTTTAACATAAGATTAGGGTGTCAAGTATTATAATTATTGCACCTTTGATACATAAAGTCACCTTATTTCTTTGCTTTGCAATACTTTTTTCTAAAATACCTTTACCAAAAACTAACCCTTCCAATGGACAAAAATGTGCAAAAATCTTTAAAACTAGTGGTTACACCCCTATATTCATGTAAGACATCAACTGGCTCAAAACCTAAAAAACATAAGCAAAATACACTAAAAATTGTTGGATTTTTAAAATTTAGTTTTGCACTTGATGAGAATGGATCTCTTGACCTCCGACATACTTAAATGCTTAGAAATCACCTTTTGACCAACTCCTCTAGGCAACCATTTGACAAATAAGGTCTAAAACTTGCATAAATTTTTATATTAACATGCTCGTTGATGGAAATTTGCACTACATGCAAAACAAAGAAGGGCAGATTCAAACTTGAGACCACTACAATTTTAAACTCTTTACAAAGCTATCTCTCCAACTCCCCTATATAATCCTTTGCAGTATTTATCCAGACCATTTTACATATGTTGCATTTTACATAAACCAATACAAAAAAATAAAATAATTTAACTTTTTTTTACCCACGAGTTTATGTTACACCCAACCCTTAGATAAATAAATAACTTGTTAAAACAACTTTTAGGCAGAACTAAAAAATGGATATTTTTAATGTTAGGACCCACGCTTTCCACCATCCATTTTTTTTTATACAGAAAAAATTACGCACTTACCATTTCAGCATATGCTTTTCTAGCAAATCACTCACATCATGCTTTCTTATTCTCACAAAAACATCAAATATAAAACTGATCACATGTATATCATGTCCGTACTAATTTATACCTCACACCTTTGCTATATGGTTCTATCTTTTTTTTTTTTTTTTTTGCTGTAATGTATGTCGTCTTCAAATCTGTACACTTGTACGACAGCAATTTCAAACGACTAATTTTCTTTTGTGTTATTTTATATGGCATCCGTACAAATAAATTCTCTTCCCAAAAAAATTCCAAAATCTCAGATGGCATCCATACAAGTCATTTATTTATTCTCAAGTTTTCTTCTTCTTCGTGCCTTAACAAAACAACACCACAAAAATAATTCAAAATATTCCCAAACATAAAATACCTCTTACAAAAGAGCAAATTTCAGAAATATTTTTCATATTCTTCCAATCAGCCGCCTTCCATTTCACAGGCCTGGCTTCTTGAAAGCTGTGATACCACTCATAGAACATTCACAAATAGAAAACTATATATTATTTTATTTATTCAAAAAAAGAGAACATATTTTGAATGCTTGGTCATTATTCTTGTATCTCTCTCAAGCTTAAATAAGCTGTCCTCATGTATGGGACCCAACTACCCTACGGGCTTTGCTAGCCATTTGACCACCCAACTCACCCAAATAATTTATTAATCCTACTAAAACATTAACTACCACCATTAACTTTCTGAATGTAAAGGAGGTGTCTCATAAATGAGATGTAGCAGAATATAGTAGATCCAACAGCATACAGGACAGATTTGCACAAGATAAACAACAAAACATAGCAGTAATGGTAGAGAAAATCTCAAATAGTTGTAAATAAATGAAGTGCACAGATTGAAGATTTTAAAGTTTTAAATATATATACACAAATGACAGATGATGAAGTACAAAATCAACGCAGATCCACTCCAACAGGGCTACCTTCCAAAAGCACTAAACTGAGAACAAAATGCACAACTTGATGCTGATCAACTGAATACCTAGCTCCCATAAATAACATTAGGTTGGGGTGACCTAGAAATTTAAAAATTAGAAACTATTATATGACTTAGTCAATGGTTACTTGTGCCACAGGTTGGCTGCCCCACAACCTGAGAAGCCATACTGACACGTGGAAAGTTAATGGCAAAATATATGTGGATTTTTAGGGAGTCCAAATTGGCCTTGCATCGGAAGAAGTTTATTTTAATGTCCCATATTGAAAGTTGTTGGCTCATATTGTGTGCAGATGCATCTATACAAGATTTTGGCTGTGGCGTAGATGGAAGTACCCCAGGATGTGAGCATAGTACTTTCCTTTTCGGATTAGCTTTTACCAAGTATTTTGTCCAAGTGTCATGCGTTTTGGGAACCCCATCCATGAAGGAAGTCCCATTTGTTTGGACTGATAAGCATCAGAAAGGTTTGGCAAAATTGAAAGTGAGGCTGATTAGTGCATCAATCTTGTTGCACCCATCCCATAACAAGGAGTTCCATGTGCACGTTTACTCTGATTGTTCTTTTGGGTGCACATTGGCCCATGATGTCAATCATGGGTTAGATGCCTTATTTGTTTCAAATGTCGGCCCTTGTCCAAGCCTGAAGTTCTAATGTGAAGTACTTGGTATGGTTTAATAAGTTCAGAAGTACTGAGGGAAAGCAGATGGCTCCTATTGTTGTATGATTTCACTTTTAAGATTGTGGTATCACCAAGCAAAAGGCATGTGATTACATACTTGCTGTTAAGGATTTGGTCTAGAGAGCTACTTGGAGTTGATGATGACCTACTTGACCCAATCGTTTCAAATTGCAATGATGCCTTCTTGGTATGAGGCTATGAGCACATAGGGAACTTCCTTTGGACGACTAGTTTCCCAAATGATATGCAACCGATGAAGAAGAGAAAGATAATGACTCAGATTAAAAAGTTATAGTTGACTGAGCTGTACAAGATGGGATGGAATCAAATTCATAGGAGATGCATGATGTGGCAAGAGATCAACAACATATTACAAGCCCATGAGGATCCACATTAAAGTAGATATCTTATGGTATAGGTAGCTGAAGTCATGATTTCAATATAGATAGAAAGAAAGAAAGAAAGAAAGAAAGAAAGAAAGAAAATATGTTAATGTCCACGAGTAACCAAAATAGGTCAATGGGACTCGAGAGTAAAAACAGATGCAATAGAAAAGTATTAGGGTAAGGACTCGAGGATCAAAACTAACTAAAAGTCGAGAAATAAAGCAATGAAAATGAACAAGAGGGAGTAAACCTAAAGTGGCAAAACCCCAAACCATATGATCAAGTACAAGTACAAAACAACCATATGAGGGGAGGACCCCACAATGAAGTACAAGGCATGTGAGTCGGACCGATACAAAATCTCAAAACATGTCATATATCTCTAACAAGGCTTGTGTAATGTCCCCGTTTTCAAAATAAAGGAAACAGGTTGAAGACCTTTAGCCTGATTTACCCCATAGGCTAAGGGATGGTAATTGAGGAAATTTATTTTAATAATTAATTAGAGTTGCCCGAATAGTGATTTTAATCATTTGTTATCTTAAGGCGATTTTAATTGATTATTAGAATTATGGAACTATCATGATTAATTATTTAAATTACCCGAAAAATGGTTTTTTATCACTCTAAAAATTAAGGTAATATAGGTAAAAAGTTGGAAAGTATTTTCAATTAATTGCTCAAAAAGTGATTTTTATCACTCTTGCAAATAGAGCAATTTAATTAATTAATTATTAGATTATTTGCCTCAAAAGTAATTTTAATTACTGTTATTTATTAAGACATTAATTTAATAATTAGAGAATGAATTGCGACTTTGTCGGTCTTTGGGTTGCTCCAAATGGAACGCCACCCTTTGGGTGGGATCCAAAAGTGGAAAAGAGGAATTAAAGGTCGGCAACGATTTTTAATTCATGCATGGGACTCCCTCACATGGTTCACCCCATTTTGAAGGGTATTTATTGCAAGCAAGGGATCCAATTTTGATATGCTATGTTTTGAATATTGAATCTATGTCAAGCTTGGCCAAAGCATTTTGAGGACAAAAGCCTTCAAAGTGTGAATAAGGTGCGAGGATGAAAACCTTCATATCTTCTATGTGAGTGGCTCTATATCAAGGGCTGCAAAATTGTGCTTCAATTGAGATTTTCAGATTATGGATGCTAGGCGACTTGTTTCTAAGGGTTGCTTGATGTGTTTGGAGGTCATCATTTGGGTGGCGAATTACATGGAGGTTTGAAGACCCCTCTTGGAGGGCTGCTCTACAAGGAAACCCTCTCCTAGGGTTTGGATATAAATTCTGATTTATTGTTGATTTATTTCAAGTTGGGCAATTGGGTTTGGAAAGATTGTAAGGCCTTTTTGAGTGGCCAAAGTATGCCTTAATTTGAGAATAATAATTCTGAAATTATTATTATATTTTTCCAATGTTTATCACATTGATTTGAGGTCATTTTGACGCCAATTTTGGTACATGAAATTATGAACTTTGTGCGTATTTCCATATTTTCATCTAGGGCATTGACTACATACTTTTAGGGTTTGGACTCGGTTTCGGGTGACTTCCACCTAACATGAAATTCTGATTTGTATTTTATTTGAAAGCTCATACTTTTAGCTTCGATTTGAGCTATTATTCAGTTGGAGATCTTCTGTTTTGAGGGAGATGTTATAGCTTGGAATTGCACCCTTGTGAGAGAGTTCTTCAGGCTCCCTCACTTCTAGTTACAAGTATGGGGACAACTTCAAGATGTGGGTATCCTATGGTGAGGTTGAACCTCTAGGCTTTTTTATGAGGCTAGTTCCTCAGGTGCTTCACTTCAACTCTTGATCTCACACTAAAATCTACTGTCTGCTAAGGAAAAAGGGGTAGGAGGATGACTGAAAAAGAAATCTAAGCTAAGGGAGGTGATGCACCAAAAGAAGTGATTCACTTGGTCTGGGAAAAGAGACAACTACTGATGAATCCAAACAAGACACATGCTATTCTGGTTCTATCTCAAGGCCATAGGCATGGAGCTTTTGCATGGAGGTTGGAGAGAAGCCTTACACTCTGAAGGATAACAAAATAGGTCTAAGGGAGACACTATGAACTAGTAACACTTCAAAGGAGCTCGACACCCAGACACTTCACGCAATCCTGCACAAAATCGAGAAGACTAAAAGCAAGGTGCTGGAAGAAATTGTAGGTGATGAATAACAATCATACATTCTGCAAAATAAAACCAAATGTGCACACTTGTTTTAACCAAAAATAGAAAAGTCTTCCTTGTATTGCTTCAAAAGAGTCTTTTACAAAGCGATTTCTGCAAACTGATTCTATCGCCAACCGAGGGATCATTTACTTGGCTCCAAGGCCTCTATTTATATAGAAAAGGGGGAAGAGAGAAGGGGAAAAAAAAAGAAGTCACCGATGGCGGGAACTCTCACGTTGTACTTCCTTGTTGCCCCTTAATGCACCGTTTAGGATCACTAGACAATACTCTCGAGCCCCTCTCGTTTTTAAGTTTTTCTTTGGCGCGTCTGAAAAGTCATGCTGTAAGCAGCTGGAATGTCTCTTCTTGGCACGACGAATTTAAGCGTCGAACAACGATTGTAGGCAGTGAACCATGGCGGATGAGAGCCTTCATAACTACCAGCTACCGGCTGCTCGGACTCTCCTGTGTTTATTGATCATCCTTGTGCTACTTGTCCTTTATTGATTGACCCTTTCTGCTCCAGTTACGCCACATGGCAGCCTTCCATTTGTTTCATCATGATTCTCGTGTTGTTGGACCCAGCTTAAGTTGAGCACTTGGAGAATCCCGATTTACTCTATGCAGAGTAATTTGGGTTCTTTGGCCTCTCCAACTTCGGACTTTCTCAGATCCTTCACTTATAAAGCCTTTTAAGTAGAGTACTTGGAGAAACTTGATTTACTCTATGCAGAGTAATTCGGGTTCTTTAAGCCTACTTACTTCAGGCTTGTCCATCTTGAAGTCTTCTCACTTTGCAGTTTTTCAAGCCTAAGACTTCGGGCTTTTCAAACCCAATAAATTCCAACGGCTAGTCGCTTATCTTGATTTTGACGCCCATTGGACCGTCATTTCCTTTGGACACTTGGTCTCGGGCTTCCTTCTCGGCTTATTTCTTTCAGGGAAATCCCCTGAAGGAATTTCTTCGGACAATTTGTCCGAAGGAATTCCTTCTGACTTTTTGTCCGCATTTGTCTTTGGAAACTACCCTTCGGGCTTTTCACAATGGACTTTCCCAAAGGGTAAGAGACCCTTCGAGTTTTCTGTGTGTCCTTTCGAACTTCCGCGAATGATCCTCCCAAAGGGAAAGATACCCTTCGGGAATTTTGAAATGGTCCTTCTGAAGGGTAACATACCCTTCGAAAAAATTGCAACTGTCCACTTGGAGAAGAAAAAGCCCTACGAAAAAGTTGAAGTGTACCTTCGGGCTCTTGAAAGACTCTTCGAAAAAATTGAAGAGGACCTTTTGCCCTAAAAAGGCCCTTCGGCATTTTGAAAATGACTTGTCCCTTGAAGAACCCGAGAAGCACTATTTTTTAAGACCAAATTGGGTTTGTCAAGCCCTTTTACTTATTTCAGGTTTCTGACTGCTCACAACTTATGAAGTAATCTAGTAGTATTCCTTGGAGAACCCGAAATACACTGCTCATGAGTAATTCGGGTTTGTAAACCCGAATTACTTTTACTTATAAAACATTTAGAAGTGAAGCACTGCTGGAAACTTGATTTGCACTGTGCCCTCAGAATTTCACAATTGTCACTGCTGGAAAACCCGAAGTCCTTCCAAAGACTTGCTATTTCCTTGTCTGAAAGCTCCCTTTTTCATACTTAGGCAAATTTTGATATGTGGGCCAAAAATGGCCAACAGGGTTATTGAATTTCTTCATATTCAGCAAATTATGGAAAAATCAATTTATTTTGAATTCTGAATTTCATTTCTTTTACGAAATTTGATTGGAGAATTATTTGCAAAAATTTGAAAGTGGTTTCATGCATTTTGGTTGGATCAAAGTCATTCTATGGTAAAAACCCTAGCTGCTAGGGTTAGGGCAGCAAACTAAATTTGGCATTCATTTTTAGAATTATGGCACTGATTTTCAGATTACTTCTTGGGCTGAATATTGTGCATTTTTAAATTGTTAGGATTTGTTGAAAACCCTTGTTTTGGTCATTTGTCTCAATTTGGGGACATTACAGTGGTATCAGAGCCAACTTCTTGGCCAACTGTGGGATTTGAATTCTACATAATATTAGGTTTCTTCCAAAAGAAGATTACAAAGATCCTATTCAAAATGTGGGGATGAAAATGAGGACAAGGGAAGAAGCTTTGGAGAATGTGTTACAACCTATGTAGGATTTTTCAAGAGAACTAAGGGCATTAAGGCCCAACGATTTGGTTAAGTCTATGGGGTTAAGCCCTAGACCCCAAGAGTCTCTCATAGGAGGAGAGAAGATTGAGTTACAGGGAAATAGGGAGCTTCAAAGATCTGAATTTGTAGGGCGACCAAAAAATAACATACAACTTCACAAAGGGCAGCGTAATAGGAGGAAGAACGAGTTTCAAAAATCAAAATTGTTGAAGCAACCAAATAAGGGAGTCCAGCTATACAATGTGCAGCCATGGGATCCATTTCCTAAAGCTCAAAAAAAAGAAAATTTGGGGCAACCAAGTAGCAAAATTTGTGAGTTTCATAATACATAGATTTTGGAGCAGCAAGACGAAGTGTTTGAGCTAAGGGCTGTCAATGATTGAATTTTTTAAGCCACAAGAACAAAAAATTCAAGGGTAGCCTAGTGAAGGTTTCCAACAAGCTTTTGAGCAACCAATGGGGTTGCAAAGGGTAGACACTAAGGTGGGAGTAACAGAAAAATCAGAACTTTCCAAGGTGAAACAAGAAGTTCAACAACTATATGAGCCATCAAAATAACAAGAGAAACATGAAGAAATCAATGAGCATGAACTAAAGGAATTGCAAGGTAAAAATCTTTTATTGGTAGAAGACGTCTATTTATCTTCTAATAATTGTATGCATGACACTGAAGTCACAAAAGATGAAAACAAGGAGCTTGAGCCAAAAAAGGATGAAATTGAAACAAAAAGGGCATCACTTGTTATATACAAAGTGTTCAAGCTTGAAGAACTTACACCAACCTTCAAATATCCATTGACTAATTTTCAGAACAACCCGACAAAGAATCATGTGATCAAAGAAAATATTGGAAATCTTGAGGATATAAGGGTTCGAGGTATCTCCACAAACCCCACTTCATCAAGGGAGAACAAGTTTTTCATCACTCCAAGGTATGGGAAGGTTGGTAACACTTAAGATTTGTTGCTTCATGCTATGCCATTTCAGTTCTGTTGTCCTCATAGGAAGCATGCAAGAAAAGGTGATAAAATGAAGGTTATGGTTTGCAATATGAGGCATGATGACTCCTTGATTCAAGTTCACAATTATTGGCACCAAGAAGTATGGGATCCTGGTAATTTTTTGAGTTTTACAAAGGTTATCAATTTTGATTTTAAATTTTTTATACTTGATTGCATGGGAATAAAGAAAGAATCAGAATTGTTTAGGGTATGGTGGAATATAGGCATGCACAAGTTGACATTGGAAGGTTGGCATATAAAAAGAAGCTTCTTATTTGAAAACCGTGGTATTCACAAGGTTGGGGGTGTGGAAGACATCTCAACCCATGTGTATTCAACAAAGAAAAATGAGCTTTATGATGGTAGCTAAAGGTATGCAAACAGTTCAGATTTATGGCTTCCACTCATGTCATCACTGTATTTTTGTTATCTTGGACAACATGCACATGTTTTGGTGATTGGAAATAACTATCCTTTAGTCAAGTTCCAAGGTATGCTAGATGGGACTGCAACATTCTCCTTCCACATTGGGTTTGGTTCAGGTGATAAGCGTCCTCATGAAAGAAGAAATGTGAGTTATAGGGATGAAGATGTGTTGGCAAAGAGAGACAAGCATGCTAATCACAAGCTAAGGTATGGAGGTCTTTGTTTTTATCACTAAATTATGGTCATTATGGGCAACATGCCAAGATGGGTGTCGGAGGCCTTAATTTCAAAATGGTTTATAATTTCTTCATCCTATCCATCCAAAGAAAATTCATAAGGGATCATACATGGAGTGTAGTGAATTCTAACAATTTTGTGAAGGGCCAATACACTCAATTCATGAGTCACTCATTGGAGCCAAATTGTAAGCTTGCTGCCATGCAAGTAGTTACAGTCATTAAAATGAGAAATTTTCAGTTTGAAGCTACTTTTAAGGGATTTTCAATCACATAGTGTGAAGAGAAGTTCAATGTGAATGTATTGCTTCAAAAGACCTTTAATATTGCAAGTAGGAAGGCTGCTGCCATCATCATTTTTGGCAGCCCAACAACTTGTATGCAGTCCTACAAGTAGATTCAGTCATACATTGGGACAATCTTTCAATTGTTGATGTTGTTGGAGCATTTTTAGCCACTGTATGGTTGGTTCCAACCACCACTATCATAATTTTGCATGAGATGATGCATTGCTACAGCTATAATATGATGATACTCTCTATTTCACATGTTGCAATGCTAGTGTTTTCTTTGGACAACTGTAATTTGGGAAGTTTGATGATGTTTCCTTGGTTTAAAATGTTGCTTGAAGAATCCATTGGTGGGGAACACTAAAAACAAGTGTTGAAAGTGTCCTACCATCAAAATGTAGAGGTAAAACAGTAGGGACAATAATAAATTTGGGTTTTAGTATTGTTGTCATCTCAATTTCCAGCCACCTCATAACTTTATTTGCTCTCAGACAAGTGGGCTTACATGTACTTTCAATCATGGAAAATAATACTTTTTGTTTGGGGTTGCTAACATGGTATTTTCAGTTTTTGCATAGTGGTTTTCATTTGCCAACTTGTTGAATGTTACAAGGAGATGCTGGATTGGTACCTGTTAGTGCCCAAACTTGCACATAACAATTAGTGCCCTTTTTTGAAATATTAGTGCATGAATATCTAACGGTTGCCTCCTATTTTCAAGTGTTCACATGAGCTAAAAATTCAGTTTTTGCCTTGTGAAAACCCTGTAGAATCCTGGTTCTAGCTAATTCTAAAAGTTTACATGTTTTAATAAGATTGCAGGGTCTGTGATGAAAATCAAGCTTTGAAGTATGATGTTTTCCATATTCGAAAAGGCTTTGAAGTGGTAGAATTCTTAAGGCTGATTGCAAGTTTATAATATTTCAAATTGCAATTGGGGTGAAAAGGTTTGTGGGAATATATGGCGGAAAAACAAGTTGCAAAAGTGCAAATTCGTTTTTTCATAAAGTTCGACTTTTTGGAAATTCTTAAGTTCGAAAAATTCTTAAGTTCGAAATTTCTTCATCGGACATTTTGGTCGGACTTTGTGGTCGGACATTTTGTTCGGAATCTTTGATTGGACATTTTGTTCCGAGTTTCCCTTACTTCAAAGGAGTTGGTTGTCGAACTTTTTGTTCTGGCTTTTTGTGTCGGATTTTTTGTTCGAAACTTGTGTCGAATTTTTTATTCGGACACTTTGTGCTCAGAGCTTTCGATTCAAGCCAATGTTCGCCACCCACCAGTCAACATGCAGTCAAAAGAGAGATGGTCCAAAAGGGAAGCAAAAAAAGTTTCAAGGGAAATTAGAGGTCGACGTGGAAAATAAACGAGGCCACGAAAATATTCAGGAGGCCACGTCAGTATTTCTGGTCATTCCAAAATGTATGACTTGTCTAAGTGGAAGTTAAATTTTTTCAAAACACGAGTTTTTAAATAGAAGAGAGCCATGCTATTAATATAAAATCCACGTGGAGGGTCAAACGACGAAGCCAAGCTTTTAAAGGGTAAAATAATGCACTTATGCAGTATAAAGTTTGGCGGCAACCTTAAAAGGGTCAAAGGCAAAATAGAAAATGAGAAGGCATGGGAAATTTTGGCATTGACCACAAAAAGACAAAAAAGTAAAACAAAGCTAAGTCTTACATTTCTAATACTTTGCTTGTTTCAAATACCTCCATGGATGAGAAATGTTGCGGGGTTGTGAGGCCAATGTGGGCCATTCCAAGCATATTTTCCAAATGGCCATGGATCTTGCTTTGCTTCTATCTCAGTTAGAGTATTCCAATGCAATCATCACAAGGCAATGGGCTTTCTTTGGCATGCATAAGAGGAAAGGCAGCTGTCCAGAAGTTTCAAGTTTTGCAAATGACTAACGGGAGAGCATGGCCAAGCAGTTACACATGAAGGCAAGGAGTTTGTTTTGCTTCCAAGGGAATATTCTCCCTCAAGCCCAAGTGTAGCGCATTTCTAGCCAAGAAGATAAAGGGTTTGCTTGAAATATTTATCATTGCAAGGATACACAATCACCAAAATGATTTTCTTTTAAGGCATGAGCTTCCAGGTGTGATCAAGAGCATCTTTCAGCTAAAGCATATTCTCGGAATATTTAGGGTGAAAGAGTTGTATAAAAAGAGGATTTGTCCTCTTTTCAAAGTTTGTTCTTTCTAGGTCATAGGCTCTTTCAAATTTCGGGATCCTTGATGTGTGTGTCTTGTCTCTCTTGCTAAGGTGGTTGCAACTGTACAACCATTAGCAAGCTCTGAGAGCATTGTATGTCTCCCCTGTTCAAGAGCAAACTCACCATACTTTTCCCCATGATAGCATTCTGAAACACTAATGTATGTGAGATTTATTTTCAAGATAATGGAAAATAGCTGTGATTTCTATTGTATTTTGTCAATGAAATGCAACAGTACATTTTACATGCTTTGCTGATTGGGTATTTAGTTTTGTGCTTATCAATGGCAGTTGTTTAGGGCATAGATCTAAGTTGTAAATTCTTTTCTGCAATTTGATTTGGAAATGTGTTGTTGATAACCTCTTAAGGGCACCCTGGGTTTATGGATTTGACAAGATAAAGTGTTTGAATCTCTAATTGCAATGTATGCTTTAGGGTTTCAAGAATCATTTGAATATTTGCATTGTATTGGCACCAATGGATGCAACTCATTCTTGATAGTTTCCATAGCTTGTATTTCAGTGATTTTCATCTTTACAAATGAATGATGTCGTACCTGTTGAAGGAGATCCTGCTGTTTGAAAAACGACACCACCACACCACTCTTTTATAACTACTTAACTCGTCCTACCTTGCAAATAATATGCCTTGTTGCATATTTTAAGTGGTATTTGCCTGCAGATGCATCAATATTACATATCTAAAATGTATCTGTGTTTTGTGCTTTAAAGCTTAGCATTGCAGTGTTTCATTTGGCCCTCTAGTGTTGAGAATTTATTTAGAAATGAAGGTTGCAAGCATATCCCTATCTGCCTTCATTAGCTTGTGTTTGCCCTAGTGCATTTGTTCATTCCGTGTGACAACCCTTCTCGGGTGGAGTGTGCAAACTTGGTTATGCCTTTGTCAGATTTGTGTTCTTGTGTACCAATAATCCCCATGGAGATTGAATTGCAGTATCCCTCCATGTGAGAAAGCTACCGCTTAGGTCATTTCACCTTGGTTCAGGCAGACCCAGAAGTAGTAGGGAAGTAACCATACCCTTTGTCGGTGCTTTCCAGTCATTGTCTGCGTTCAGTTCATCTTGATGCTAAACCCTTCCTCGACTATAACGACATATTTGTAGGTTTTTCATCTTTGTTTGCCATTTTCTCAAAGTGTGTAACGCTGAGTGCAAGAGGTATACAACTGGGAACCAACACTTCGTTGGCGCTGTTGCCAGGGATAATCTTTGTCACCCGTGTTGTTGGGGACCTCTTGCAGAGCGCTGTATAATTTCAGGTTTTAAAATTCTCTGCCTATCTTTGTACTAATTTGCTATCCTGGCTGTCAACTACGAAACACTCCATTGGGGACATTGTCGGGGACTTGAAAGATTTGGTAAATTGACATATGCTGAGTTCTTGCAAAGGGACTGTTTATTTGTTCATGTTTTAAGGTGTTTTCTCCCTTTGAACACGAATCTGAAATTTTCAGTATCTTTGCTTTCATATCTCATCACTAACTTCAACAACATATAGTTTTAGTATGTATCATTGTGAGTTTGTTAACAGTTATATTCTAGAAGTTTGCTTCTAGTGGCGACTCCAACATATCATCTGGTTTCAAGAAAGATCAGTGCCCATTTTTAATATCTTCATTTCAGTTTTGAGTGTTTTTTGCTTGCAAAGCTGGAAGGACTGAGATCATCCTTCAAAGGTGACCCATCGAAGCAACTTGTCACCCGTAAGTGTTTATCAAAGGAGACAAGTTTGGAGGCCAATTGAATTACAAAGTTCTGCAACAAAGGAGTGTTTGGACTGTCAAGATTTTGGTACACCTGAACTCTCATTTATTGAGCTTCCTTTAATTGAAGATTATCATAGTTCACCTGATCATTCAAAGCCTTATAGTCCAATTTTTTACCCAACATCTTCTCAACCACCTGAATCTCCTAGAATTGATCCACCAAGTCCAACTCACTCACCCCCTCACAACCATTTGCCATTTGATCTTGAATCCACCATTGAACCAATCACGAGGCATAGAGATCAAGATGAGAATGAGCGTTCTGCATTGAGGCTTCCCAATTTAGACCAATTAATTTTGATGAAATGGAAGGTTATCTCAATGAGGTTCCGAATGAAGTATGGAATCGCCTTCTTAAGTTTCAAGGGAATAATGCAGTGACTGGTGACCAGCATTTGAGGGCTTTCCACATTATCATTGAAGATTATGAGGTTGAGCATGAGGATGTTTGCATTAAGTAGTTTGTGCACATGCTGGAAGAAGATGCTCGTGAGTGGTTCAATTGCCTTCCTCGTGGATGCATTGATTCATGGGAAGAAATGAAAAATGTTTTTAAAATTCAGTATGGTGATATGATTGATTCTAGGTTTCTCTTGGCAGAATTTGAAAACATAAAAAAGAACCCTAATGAGTGTGTGCAAGATTTTAATACAAGGTTCAATAAGACCATGATGAGGCTGCCTGAAAACATCAAGCCTAGTGATTCAGCCTGCCTAATTAAATATTGTGATGCCTTTGACAAGAAAGCTGCGTATTACTTGAGGGACAAGGCTCCTACAAACTTGAGATTGGCATTTAACATGGCCATCTAAATTGAAAACAACATAAAGGTTGCGGGTAAATCTTTGAACAAGCAAGCTGATGTGAAATTGGTTAATCTTGAAAAAATTCAGTCCACTAAGAATGCCAACCTTGAGGAAACCATGAAAACTTTGGCCTCCGCTATCAAGGAGATGTCCTACAAGCTGGCTAGAGTTGAAAAGGGGCTGCCTCATGGGTCTACAAGTAAGGAGAGAACTCATAATCATAATCAAGCACAAAGGAGACCCCCTTTCCACATTAGAGATAATGATCGAGGGAAAAACCCTGCACGTGATGAAAGAAATGATAGAAATCAGAATAGAGGGGTTGGAAAGGAAGTCCCTGATCCATTGAATGCCAAAGTCGGTGCTATAAATTGTGATATTGACATTGATTGGTGTGATAAATGTTTCCTTCCCCATCCTCCATGTGATATTGGTGAATGAATTGATGAAGATGCAGAGGAATCTGAGTCTGCATCTGATGATGATGAGATTTTGATGATTGATTGTCAAGTCTCCCGAAGTAAATTGTCTGCTTCCACATAATTGTTGATTGCTACCACTGTGGATCAGTTTTGGAGTGCAGAACAAAAGGTATGTGTCCCAACTTATGAAGTTTGTGATGTTAACATCACACAAGCATATGAGTTACCCAATCATAATTTTGAATTCTTATGATTAATGATGATTAAGAAATATGATGGGAGAATTCCTTCAGTTGAGGACATAAACCTGTGTAATGTTCCCTTCTAGCTAGACATTGTACTTTCGACATGATTAGCCTATCAGTGGCCCTCGTAGGCTAATACGACATGGTTAGAGGGTCTTCTCCGTAGTCACCCAAATGGCAGTTGGTTTCTTTGGGGAAGTTTCAACATATTCTGGAGGGTTTCCAATGATTTATTAGAATGTTTTGATTTTTAGAAACGTCATGTTACAAAATGATGTTATATTTGTACTTTATGTTATAATTCATTATTTTATATTAAAGTGCAAATATAATATATTAAAAGAGAAAAATAATAATAAAATATTATGATGTTTCTAGAAGCTTCCCAAATGAAGGAAAGGAAAAAAAAAGTATATAGGGAGGTGTGGGCTGCCATTATGAATCATCCAGATTTGATGTTTTTGTTGTAGTATGCTTTTGGAGCCTAGAGTTTTCTGCAGTGAATCAATTTGTCTTTGGGAATGATAACTCCCATTGATAGCATCACTGAGAGAGTGAAATATCTCTTGAAGGGTTGCATTTTGGAGGTGATATTTCAGTCATCTCAAGTGGAGCAAAATTTGTGGCCATTGGCCAATTTTGGAGAAATCGATTTGGTGAATTTGTGGAGGTTGCATAGCTATCTTTTGGTGTTAGTTTCTATATAGCTTGGCATCGATTTTCCTTGGTTAAGAGAGCAGATTGCATTGTAGAGAAATCTGATATAAAAATCAGATATTTACAGTCAATGAAGGACGCCATTAGGAGGGATGTTTTGCTTGTGGGGGTTCCAATTTGCATCAATTCTTTGCTTGGCTTGTTGCGCCCACTTCCTTGGAGCATGGAGATGATATTAGATGCTTGAGACAACAAATATTCATTGCATATTATTTTAAATTTGAGATCAAACCAGAACAGGGACGGTTGGCTTGGAAAATTTGATTTGGCTTGGGAGATCATCCTTTCACTTGGAAATTGCTTGCTCCTTCGTCTATTCTCAAGGGCGCCTCAATCCAACCAGGGTTCATTGCATACAATTCATCCTTTAGTATAGTTTATATTTGCTGCTGTAGGTGTGCATCTTTCATACCAACATACCATATAATTTTAATTCTTGTTTATGCCAAGAGTCTTGGCTAGTCTAGTGGAGCATTGTATCAAATCATCAATACAAATAAGAATCACAAGTTGCTGGTGAGTTATAGTTATCTTTTGAGCATTTAAATTGAGATAGTAGGTTGCATGCCAACTGTTCGACTAAATGTCCATTCGCTGTAGGTGATTAGTTTGCTTTGTGAATTCATGTAATTGCATAGAAAAAAACAAAAAAGAAGTCATTCTTGCATGTAGAACTTAGCATTGTCATTCTTGCATTGTTCTATAAACACTTGAAGCTTTAATCTATCGTCATTCAAAACAAATAATCAAACTGTGACAAAAACCAACAAGAAGCACTTTGCATACAAAGTGTTTGAAAAAATTACAAGGCAGCAAATTGAGATGATTAAGGGCAGATTGGGCAAGGATTGTTACAAACTGCTAATTAATTCAACAATTGCCCAAGAGAGAATATAGCCTGAGAAGCAGACAACAAGGTGTTGCTCCTCAAGAGATTACCCTTGCAAATCCAAAGGCAGGGGATCGAAGTAAGGAAGTTAAGAAAACTACAACAGTCTCTATTCTTTCTAAGCTAGCACCTGTTTCCCAAATTGTCAAACAAAGAGGTACTCCAACCAAGAATAGAGTACCTTTGTTGTCTAGTATTCCTAAGGGTGTGAATGATGTTAGAACAAATCTGCCCTTGAAGACTAATGTTAAAAGTGCCAATCCATCCCATCCAGTTTCATCTATGACTTTAAATGGTTGTATTCCAATTCAAGGTGTTGTCACCCTTCATCCAAATACTCCCCTTAGTATAGTGTGTGTGATATGGCTTAAGTGTTGAGACAACTGAAGATCACCGTGCCATTTGTTGAGTTATTTCGAACCCCTGAACATATGAAGAGGGCATTTGAATATTTGGAATTTGGTAAGAGTATAGCTGCAAATGAGATGATTTCACTCCAAACACTCCCAGATGATGATGAAGAATCATATGAGGTTGTTGAACTAGCCCCAGAGGTTTATTTGGGACTGCATTGGTAGAAAGTTAGCCGAATGTGGATTCGCTTTACACTACCTTGATTTTTAATGGTCTAATTGTTCACAACTGAATGTTTGATTCTAGAGCTTCTTGCAATGTGATGCCCCTGGATGTCCTTAATGAGCTTGGAGTGAAGATCACATCTACCTTTGGCAAGTGCTATTCAATGGATTCACGAGAGGTGCTAGTTGTTGGACAGGTTAAAGTGTTGGTAGTTCATCCAGGTAAATATTTGAATATGGATGTGGTGGTTGTGGATTGCCCGCCTAAGTGGGGGATGCTGCTGTCACAGAAATGGGCTGCCAACATGGGTGGAAGTGTGCAGATGGATTTGTCTTATGCCACCATTCTTTTGGAGAGTAAGATGGTCAAACTTCATAGAGAGCCTAAAATGTTGCATGTACTTGAAGATCCAAAAAGAGCTCTAAATGAAGTGTTGTACACGGATGTGGAGTTGGGTAACTTCGTTGGGAATGTGGACATTGTTGACCAACCTGTTGTTCTTGATGCTGGGTTTGACAAGGAAAACAATGAAGTTTGGAAAATGTCTTTTGACGAGACTTGCTCCAATCTTAAAAATGGAGTTGGGGTTGTCTTCTATGCCCCCAATGGGAAATCTTTTTAGTTTTCTTTCAAGCTGTCCTTTGAGTGCACGAATAATACTATTGAGTATGAGGCACTCTTGCTTGGTTTAAGAATTGCCCATGAACATGGAATCACAAGCTTGAATGTAAAGGGTGATTGGAAGTTAGTCGTTAAGTAGGTCCAAAATGTTTATGCCACCAAAAATAAAAAGTTGAAACAATATAGAAATGTTGTATGGGATTTGCTAGAATTCTTTGATGCTTTCAATATTTGTTATCATGATGAAAGTTTCAATGAAGAAGCTAACAGACTTGCAGAGTTAGGTGCTAAGTTTGATATTGCAAATATGAACCCTCACTATCAGTATCAAATGGAGGTGCTTGTTAGGCCTTCAATCCCAGACAATACTCATTATTGACAAGTTTTTAATGATGATGAATAGATTATAAGGTTTCTAAATTGTGAAGCTGAGTTTCAAGATCAGTTCATAGACTTGGAATCCATGGTTTAGATATGTGATGGGAAATAAACCTTGTTTGAGAATGATATAATTCAGCTGAAGACAAACACTCTCCCTAGAGGATTGGTAAGTTTAGAAGTATCTTTTGATGGAGCAAATTGAATCAAAAAGAGACTCATTTATCTCAAAAGATGCCACTGAGTGTAATTTGGGTTCTCATGAGAATCCTAGGAAAGTCTGGCTGGGTACTCACCTAAGTGTAGAAGAAAAACAAACTTATATGCAGCTGCTAAAAAAGTACCAGGATAGCTTGGCTTGGTCGAATTCGAAAGCATTAAGGGAGGATTTGTTTCAACATGTCATCCCATTGCAGCCTAATAGTAAGCCTTTCAGGCAGAAGCAAAGACCTATCAACCCCATCTTGGCCTCCAAGATGCGGGAGAAGTTGAAGATGCTGAGGGATGGTGGAATTATTTAGCTCATTAGATATTCATGATGGGTGGCAAACTTAGTCCCTAATGAAAGAAAAATGACGACATCCGCTTGTGTGTGGATTTTTGAAATTTGAAGAAAGCTTCTTTGAAGGATAATTAGCCCTGCCTAATATGGATAACCTGCTGCAAAGTGTCACAGAATCAGAAATGTTGTCCTTTTTAGATGGTTTATCAGGGTATAACCAGGTTGTGGTGAAGGAATCCGAGAAACCCAAGATTGCATTCACAACGCCTTGGGGCATGCATGTTTATATGAGGATGCCTTTTGGTTTAATGAATGTTGGTGCAACGGTTCAGCGAGCTATGAATGTTGCATTTGCAGGGGTAATTAACAAGTTTATAGCTGTGTATCAGGATGACATTACTATGTACTCCAAGAATAGAAAGGAACATTTGGAGCATCTAGAGAAAGTGTTCATGAGATACAGAGAGTTTGGCATTTCACTTAATTCTAAGAAGTGTCACTTTGGAGTACAAAAGGCTAAGTTGCTAGGACATATAGTGTCTAAGGATGGTGTCATGATTGATCTCGAGAGAGTGGAAGCCATTGACAAAGTGCCTATTCCGCAGTCCAAGAAAGGAATTTAGTCCTTTGGACAAATAAAATTTGTAAGGAGGTTTGTCTCTAACTTTGCAAAGATCACTCTACCTATCATGTCCATGTTGAAAAAAGACCAAACCATCAAGTGGGAGGAGAACGCTGTGCAAGCATTCAATGACATCAAGGGAGCCTTGAAATCTGTCCCTGTCTTGGCCAGTCCTGACTACACTAAGGAATTTCAAATATTCTCTTTTGCATCACATAATACCGTAGCTGCTGTCTTGTTGCAAAAGAATGATGACGGTCATGAGCAGCCCATAGCTTTCTTTAGCAAAGCTATGCAAAGTTCTGAATTGAATTACACCATCATGGAAAAACAAGCTTTCGTCCTCTTGAAGGTTGTTAAAATGTTCAGACCTATATTCTGAGTTCGAGGATTGTTTATATGTCTCGCATACAATGGTGAAGAACATCTTGACTCAGATTGAAACATCTATCAAGAGATGTAGGTGGGTTAACAAGTTGCAAGAGTATGACATGAATATTCAGACCACCAAGTTAGTGAGAGGGATGGGTCTAGCCAAGCTCATGGCTGAGACAAATTTGCAAGCTGTTGAGGTAAACACTGCTGTTTTTAATGTTGATGATTCTTTGAATAGAATTAACATATCTTCGTGGTATAAAGGCGTTTATTACTTGCAAAATTTGAATTGTCCCCTTGACTTGGATAAGAACCAAAGAAGAACTCTTAAGTTCGTATCATAGAAATATCTCTTGACTGAAAGTGGATTGGCATGGAAGAATCCGGATGGGGTTCTCCTAAAATGCCTAGTAGAAGAAGAAATTGCCGATTTGATTGAAGACTTCCATAGTGGAGTATGTGGTGGCCACTTTGTACCTAAAGTCACAGCTCATAAAATTCTAAAAGCTGGTTATTGGTGGACATGATTATTCAAGGACGTTGCTCACAAAGTTAGAAAGTGTGAGAAATGTCAATGCTTTGATGGAAGGTTGAAAACTTTTGGTTCTCTTCCCTTGTAGCCTGTGACGATTGAAGGCCCATTTAAACAATGGGGAATGGATTTTTTCAAGGAAACCATTGATTTGTCAAGTGCTGGACATAAATGGATATTGGTTGCAACTGATTACTTCACGAAATGGGTTGAGATGGTCCCTACAAAGAAGGCTACACACCAGGTGATTATGAACTTTCTATTAAATCAAATTATTTGTAGATTTGGTGTGCTTGTTAAGGTAATTGCTGATAATGCCATGAGTTTCAAAGCTAAACTATTGGTGGCATCGTGCAAAGAGTATGGGATCGAATTAGCTTATGCTTCCAATTACAACCCTCAAGGGAATGGGCAAGCAGAATCCACTAACAAGAACTTGGTCAAAATCATTAGACGAACTTTCGAAGCAAACAAGAAGTGGGGTGAACTAAAGTTTGCCTTGTGGGTTTCTAGGATTATGCTCAAGAGAGATACAGGGAAAAGGCCTTTTAAGCTTGTTTATGGAGCTCAAGCTATTTTGCCTATGAATTTGCAGTTGCCAAATTATTAGTTTGTTGAACAACTAGTGGAAGATCAACAAATCAACTACTATGAAAGCATAATGAATCAGATTGTTGAGCTTGATGAAATTAGAAAACAAGCAC
Organism: Torreya grandis; assembly: GCA_037957365.1. Taxonomy (NCBI): domain Eukaryota; kingdom Viridiplantae; phylum Streptophyta; class Pinopsida; order Cupressales; family Taxaceae; genus Torreya; species Torreya grandis. Next base: position 8,371,960 of record JARHVA010000030.1, read on the forward strand.
ATGAAAGGCACTTCAAGTTCAAGGAAAGACTCGAGAATATTCGATAGAAAGGTTGCTCCGAGAACTTTTCAAGTAGGTGATCTGGTTTTACTTTGGGACAGGGGGCATGAAGAGAAAGGCAAGCATGACAAATTTGACGCCTTGTGGATGGGCCCTTATTCCATTGATTGCAGAATTGGAGAACACGCTTTCTTTTTGAGAGACCTAGATGGCGAGATACTGGAGCTGCCAGTTAATGGCAGACATTTGAAACACTTCCTTGACTGAGTTCGCGATCGTGTAAAGTATTGTACAGTGTATAATTTCGTTGTTTTGTTGCCCCTTTGTGTTGGGCCATTGTTTGTACAGTTCCTTTTGATGTTTTTGTGTTGTGTTTTCATTCGCAGATCCTCCTGATCTATTTTTGTTGGTCTGTCTTTGTCCAATTCAATTTTTGTGAGTGTTTGCTGATAAATTGTCAAGTTTTGACTTCGTGGCCAAATAGATTGGCACTTGGTTTTGTTTTCTGGGGTTCTTTGCACACCCGCAAGGGGTGTACATCCCTGAGCGAGAGCCACTGTTAGTGCCCAAACTTGCACTTAACAATTTGTGCCCTTTTTCAAAATATTAGTGCATGAATATCTAATTGTTGTCTCTTATTTGCAAGTGTTCACCTAAGTTAAAAATCCAATTTTTGCCTTGTGAAAACCCAATATAATTCTGGTTCCAACTAATGCTTAATGTTTTCATGTTTTAATAAGATTGTAGGGTTTGTGATGAAAATCAAGCTTTGAAGTATGATGTTTTCCATCTTCAAAAAGGCTTTGAAGTGGCATAATTATCAACGTTGATTGCAAATTGCAGCTGGGGTGAAGAGGTCTGCGGGAATATATGGCGAAAAAATAAGTTACAAAAATGCAAGTTCGATTTTTTCGAAAAGTTTGACTTTCCAAAAATTCATCGAACTTTTTGGTCGGACATTTTGATCGAACTTTGTGGTTGGACTTTGTGGTCTAACTTTTGGGACGGACTTTGTGGTTGCACATTTTGTTCCGAGTTTCCCTTGCTTCAAAGGAGTTGGTCGTTGGACTTTTTGTTTTGGCTTTTTGTGTCGGATTTTTTGTTCGAAACTTTTGTGTTTGATTTTTTGTTTGTACACTTTGTGCTCAAAGGCTTCGATTCAAGTCAATGTCCGCCACCTGCCAGTCAACATGCAGTCAAAAGAGAGATGGTCCAAAAGGGAAGCAACAAAGTTTCAAGGGAAATCAGAGGTCGATGTGGAAAACAAGCAAGGCCACAAAAATATCCAAGAGGCCACGTCAGAATTTCTGTTCATTCCAAAATGTATGACTTGTCTAAGTGGAAGTAGATTTTTTTCAAAGCACGATCTTTTAAATAGAAGAGAGCCACGCTATTAATATAATCCACGTGGAGGGTCAAACGGCGGAACCAAGCTTTTAAAGGGTAAAATAATGCACTTAGGCATTATAAAGTTTGGTGACAACCTTAAATGGGTCAAAGGCAAAATAGAAAATGAGAAGGCACGGGAAATTTTGGCATTGATCACAAAAAGGCAAAAAAGTAAAACAAAGCTAAGTCTTACATTTCTAATATTTTGCTTGTTTCAAATACCTCCATGGAAGAGAAATGCTGTGGGGTTGTGAGGCCAAGGTGGGCCATTCCAAGCATATTTTTCAAATGGCCATGGATCCTTCTTTGCTTCTATCTAAACTGGAGTATTCCAATGCAATCATCACAAGGCAATGGGCCTTCTTTAGCGTGCACAAGAGGAAAGACAACTGTCCAGAAGTTTCTAGTTTTGCAAATGATTAACAGGAGAGCATGGCCAAGCAGCTACACATGAAGACAAGGAGTTTGTTTTGCTCCCAAGGGAATATTCTCCCTCAAGCCCAAGTGTAGCGTATTTCTAGCCAAGAAGATAAAGGGTTTGCTGGAAATCTTTATCATTGCAAGGATAGGCAATCACCAAAATGATTTTCTTGCAAGGCATGAGCTTCCAGGCATGATCAAGGGCATCTTCTAGATGAAGCATATTCCCATAATATTTTGGGTGAAAGAGTTGTATAAAAAGAGGGCTTGTCCTCTTTTCAAAGGTTGTTGTTGGTTGTTGTTCTTTCTAGGTCTTAGGCTCTTTCCAATTTCAGGATACTTGTGTGTGTGCCTTGTCTCTCTTGCTAAGGTGGTTGTAGTTGTACAGCTATTAGCAAGCTCTGAGAGCATTGTATGTCTCCCTTGTTAAAAGAGCAAAGTGACTATGCTTTTCCCTTTGATCACATTTTGAGCAATGATGTATGTAAGATTTGTTTTCAAGATGATGGAAAATAGCTGTGGTTTCTACTGTATTTTGTCAATGAATTCAACAGTATATTTTACATGCTTTGTTGATTGGGTATTTAGTTTTGTGCTTATCAATGTCAGTTGTTTTGGGTATAAATCTAAGTTGTAAATTCCTTTCTACAGTTTGATTTTTAAATGTGTTGATGATAACCTCTTAAGGTTACCCTGGGTTTATGAATTTGACAAGATAAAGTGTTTGAATCTCTAATTGTAGTGTATGCTTTAGGGTTTCAAGAATCATTTGAATATTTGCATTGTATTGGCACCAATGGATGCAACTCATTCCTAATAGTTTCCATAGCTTGTATTTCAGTCTTTCTCATCTTTGCAAATGAATGATGCCATGCCTATTGAAGGAGATTTTGTTGTTTGAAAAACCACACCACCACACCACTCTTTTATAACTACTCAACGCGTCCTACCCTGCAAATAATACACCTTGTTGCATATTTTAAGTGTTATTTGTTTCCAGATGCATCAATATTTCATATATAAAATGTATTTGTGCTTTGCGCTTTAAACCCTAGCATTGCAGTCTTCCATTTAGCCTTTATGTTGTCAAAATTTTATTTAGAAATGAAGGTTGCAATCATATTTACATCTGTCTTTAGTGGCTTGTGTCTAACTTAGAGCATTTATGCATTCCGTGTGACAACCCTTCCCGGGTGGAGTGTGCAAACTTGGTTATGCCCTGGTCAGATTTGTGTTCTTGTTTGCCAATAATCCCAATGGAGATTGAATTGCAGTATCCCTCCATGTGAGCAAGCTACCCCTTAGGTCCTTTCACCTTGGTCCAGGCAAAAGCCGGAAGTAGGGAGCTAACCATACCCTCTGTCGGTGCTTTTCAGTTATTGTTTGCATTCAGTCCACCCTGATGCTAAATCCTTCCCCGGCTACAATGACATAATGTCGGGTTTTTCATCTTTGTTTGCCAATTTTTTTAAGTGTGCAAGGTTGAGTGTAAGAGGTGTACAACTGGGAAGCAATAGTACCGATTGTATCATTTTCATGTTGTTGGCCATGAAAATGATAGGCATAAGGCTGCTGTTATCAGATGTGAACAGCAAGTTTGCACAAAATAAGAGGAAAACATTAATGGAAATGGGTGGAGGAAGGGTTCAGCTGAAAGGTATCTTCAGGGCAACCACCAAGGCACCTAGGTGGATGAATTTCCGAATGTTGTATGGCTGTTGTGAATTTTTCAGCCCACCCACAATCTTATTCACATCATATATTGAGTGGGACACCTTGCCAAGTCATGAGAGGATATATGAGAACTCAAGGGTTTGGTGTTCCAAAACCTTCATTGCATGAGAAAAGCCCAATGAGACTGCTACAACACAATGATTGGGTATTCCATCATTTGAATGGAATTCATGAGATGATTGCAAGCAATGGAAGAAGGCTAGTTGTCATGTCTATGAAGCGTGATGAAGGTGTGATCACAAAAGTGTTGTTAAGCATTACTTTTTCTCTAACTTGTTTGTGCCATGTGTAGGTGTGAGAGGTGAGACTTTTGATTTCAATTGGGATTCATTCCCAATCCACATATAACCTCCTTCATACCCGATTTTTGAAGGCACAACCCTTCTTTCTACTGAGGAGATCAACTTACCTGGGTTTTGGATTGAAGACAAGGGTGCCACTTTGGTAAGGGTTGATTGGATTTGTTGCATGCCAAAGATAGATCAGAATTCAAGCATACAAAAGTTGGCTAAGTGAGAAGATACAGGGCAGCTGAGTTTGTGATTGCTTGAGGACCAACAATTTTGGGGAGGGAGGACTGTAATGTCCCCTTTTTCAAAATAAAAGAAAACAGGGTGGAGACCTTTAGCCTAATTTACCTTGTAGGCTAAGGGATGGTAATTGGGAAAATTTATTTTAATAATTAATTAGAGTTGCTCGATTAGTGATTTTAATCATTTGTTATCTTAAGACAATTTTAATTGATTATTGGAATAATGGAACTATCATGATTAATTATTTAAATTACCTGAAAAGTGGTTTTTTACCACTCTAAAAATTAAGGTAATTTAGGTAAAAAATTGGAAAGTATTTTCAATTAATTAATTGCTCAAAAAATGATTTTTATCACTCTTGCAAATAGAAAAATTTAATTAACTATTAGATTATTTGCCCCAAAAGTAATTTTAATTACTATTATTTATTAATACAAATTAATTTAATAATTGGAGAATGAATTGCGACTTTGTCGGCCTTTGAGTTGTTCCAAATTGGAACGCCACCCTTTGGGTGGGATCCAAAAGTGAAAAAGAGGAATTAAAGGTCGGCAATGGTTTTTAATTCATGCATTGGACTCCCTCACATGGTCCGCCCCATTTGGGAGGGTGTTTATTGAAAGCAAGGGATCCAATTTTAATATGCTATGTTTTGAATATTGAATCTATGTCAAGTATGTCAAGCTTGGCCAAAGCATTTTGAGGACAAAAACCCTCAAAGTGTGAATAAGGTGTGACGACGAAAACCTTCATATCTTCTATGTGAGTGGCTCTACATCAAGGGCTGAAAAATTGTGCTTCAACCGAGAATTTCAGATTGTGGATGCTAGGCGACTTGTTTCTAAGAGTTGTTTGATGTGTTTGGAGGTCATCATTTGGGTGGCGAATTACATGGAGGTTTGAAGACCCCTTTTGGAGGGCTGCTCTACAAGGAAACTCTCTCCTAGGGTTTGGATATAAATCCTGATTTATTGTTGATTTATTCCAAGTTGGGTGATTGTGTTTGGAAGGATTGTAAGGCCTTTTTTAGTGGCCAAAGTATGCCCTAATTTGATAATAATAATTCTGAAATTATTATTATATTTTTTTAATGTTTATCACATTGATTTGAGGTCATTTTGATGCCAATTTTGGTACACTAAATTTTGAACTTTGTGAGCATTTCCATATTTTCATCTAGGGCATTGATTACATACTTTTAGCGTTTGGACTCGGTTTCAGGTGACTTCCACCCAACAGAAAATTCTGATTTGTATTTCATTTGAAAGCTCATATTTTTAGCTTTGATTTGAGCTATTATTTAGTTGGAGATCTTCTGTTTTGAGGGAGATATTGAATTTCTTCATATTCAGCAAATTCTGGAAAAACCAATTTATTTTGAATGTTGAATTTCATTTCTTTTATGAAATCTGATTGGGATAATTATTTGCAAAAAATTGAAACTGGTTTCATGCATTTTGGTTGGATCAAAGTCATTCTATGATAAAAACCCTAGGCGCCACGGTTAGGACAGCAAACAGATTTTTTGTCCTTCATTTCCAGAATTATGGCATTAATTTTCAGATTACTTCTTGGGCTGAATATTGTGCATTTTCAGAATTGTTAGGATTTGTGGAAGACCCTTGTTTTGGTCATTTTTCCCAATTTGGGGACATTACAGCTTGGGCCAGAAGAATCTTCAATGCCAACATCGACCAAATCCGTAACAAGGCTCAAACTGGAAGAGCACTTGGCACCATCCTCTATCACTATGAAAGGGCCAATGTAGGTTCTAATAATGCTCATCGGGGACTGCCCATGGTTGAGGGGGATAGTCTGTGTAATCCAGGAGTAAGCAGGATACCCCCTTAGAACCTCTCTTAGCATCCAAGGCCGAGAAAGCTCTGGTGGTAGAGAAGCAATTGGTAATGTCAGTTTGTCCTTGTGGTCCAAGAAGCGGGACTAAGGGGCTTCAATGTCGAGGAGGAGTTGATCCATGGTGTCAAGGGAGTGTGTTGGGGCACCCAAGCAAAAATAGTGTGCAAAGATGAGCGTCGTCTCACAGAACTATCCCAGTTTGCGTGAAGCGAAAATATCCAAAGGGTGCTTGACACTTCGCAATGGGCCAAAATAAAAAAGTGATCAATGTGGTAACTCCAGGTGTCCCCTACAAGGACGTGTCGAATGGTGACAACTTTGCAAAGAAAAAGGGCACTGTTGGTCTGGGTACTGAAATAAAGTGGAAATAGTGCCATCCAAGTCTTTATATAGATAGTGAAATCTACCTTAGATCGTATAATAAATAGGGCATTTGACAATGAAATGATCGTTGATTTCCACTTCTTAAAGGAAGCAATGGCAACAGATGTGGTCCCCACATGGAATATGATGATCAATCTCCACCCCTAGATGGTGGGTGCACAACCTCAATTGGTTGAGGGGAAACCTCAAGCCACGAGACAAATGGTGTTAGAGATATTCAAGTTGACAAATGACACCATCCATCATTTGTAAGAAATGCTCAATGTAAGAAGCAAGCTGGCGGTTGAGTGGCTAAGGAGGAGAGGACCAAGTGACCTTAATGTATCTCTTGTAAATATCCTCTGTGACAATGCTATTTATGACTTACTTCAAGGGAAGAAGTCATGGAAGGGTATCCAAAGAGTACTTGAAAGGAGGTATATTATCAATAGAGATGTTGATAGATTGAAGGAGCAAACTAGTCTTAGATTACCAAAAATGCCGACATCCAATGGGGCCCCCGTTGATGCAATCCATTCTAAAAATGGGGCCGAGAATGAGTACCTCTCACAGCCTGAAGCCGAATCCCACATGTTTCTAATTTTGAATCTAGAAAGTAATTTTGAACATATGCTCAAGGTGAAGATGTTGGAAAACAAACTCATCTTGGGTGATGCATTGAGGGACTGTTTGTTTGCAATGGACCATATGATGCAGCATGAGAATCTGGACCCTCTCAATACAAGCCCAATCAGTGGTACTGTTGTCAATCTGGAGTTGCACCCTAATCGAAGACATGCTGAAATGGCTAATCCTCGCTCCAGTTGAAACAATGGGATCTTCTCACGAGAGCGGGTGCCTCAATGATGAGAAGAACCTCCAGAGAACGCTGGTTCCTGTAAGATGTATCTATGAGGATCTTAATTTCTACGTTACAAACTGCCTAGGAAAAAGGGGAGAAAGAACTTGAAAGAAAATCCTAGCTAAAATGGTGATACACCTAATTTGCTTGATCCACTCAAATCGAGCTTTTGAGAACACTGATTCAGACAAGGAAGAGGTAGAACTTCAACTCCAATTGATCAATACACAAGTATTTTATGAAAAGATTTAATCTAATGATCTAAGCTTGAGGGAAATGAAAAAATAAACTATAAACAGCCACTAAACAACCACTAATATCTACTATAAACTCAACAAAAGACATTCAAACACAGAACGTCTTTCATCACTAGGAATGAATCCAGATTTGACAAGGAAGAAATAAAATCTATCACTTAGCAAATCAATAACAAAAGTACACTATACCAGCTGCTGAAAATTGAAAAAACACAGTCCTCTTATTGATTCTGAAAAAGGTTACAGCACAATCTTTGGCAGAAGTTTTCTTGTCAAAAGAGGAATGATTTTTACAAGGTTGAAAAGCCATTAACATAGAAAAATTACAATAGCCAAGAGATGGAATTGAAAAATAGAAGATATAACTCTTTCATTAGCCCAAGTCCAATTTGTGTTGCATGAGCCTACCAAATTTGTCTTTTCCATGCCTTTTGTCTTGCATGAAGACTCCTTGGCATTGAAAAATGGACGGTGGCTAAGCTTAGGCTATTCTTTATTTAGGCATCATGCATGGAACGTTATGGACGGTAGGCTAATTTTGACAAGTCAAACTCTTATCATGCAAAAATGCTACGCCCACCTCCAAATATGGACTTCCTCTTGAGCTGTTTGATCGTTTGAAAGCATGCGATAAACAAGAGCATGCATGAAATCCACGCCATGCTAAAATTAGAATTCCGATTGAAACGTTGGAAGCTGAGTTGGAACGTTTGAAAGCACGAGTTGATTCGGAGATGAGCTTGACTTCAACAACCAGTCAATTGAAGCTTTGACCAGTTAACCGAAAATAACCTTTACTTGCATGTATTTTCTCTTATTTTGGTCTGCCTGTTCGTGGCTTGTCTACTTTTGGCGGACTTCTATGTTTTGGATTTCTTGTTTTCCCAACTTTTGGATTTCCTGCAGACTTTTTTCTTGTCTCACCCTTCGGCTTTTATTCTTGGTCCATTTCCTTATTTTCAATTCCTTCGGAATTCTCTGTTGACCCTTAGTTTGACTTTGGATTTATTATTTCCTTCAGAATTCTTGTTGACCCTTCCAAAGCCTCAGACTTCCTTTGGATTTTTTCCAGCGCCTTCTTTGGATTTCCTTCAGCGATCTTTTCCGAAGGAATCCTTCGGACAAAAGGTCCGAAGGAATTCCTTTGGACTTTTTGTTCGAAGGATACCTTCCTTTGGATTTTCTGTCCTTGTTCATTATATTCCTTCAGGGTTTTCACTTTCGATTTCACGCGGACAAAAAGTCCGCGAGATTTGTCGCTTTGTTTTCCAAAGACAGCCCTTCGGGCTTTTTGTCATGATCATTTCCCGAAGGGCAGGTGCCCTTTGGGCTTTTTGTAAAGCCCCTTAAAATCGCCAGATGGATGTTCCCGAAGAGCTGTTGCCCCTTCGGGTTTTTTGTCAACGACCCTTCCGAAGGGTACCTTGCCCTTCGAGTTTTCAAACAGCGCCTCGGACTTTTTTGAAGGGTACCCGGGCTTTTTGTAAGGGACACCCAGGCTTTTTGGAGGGCACCCGGGCTTTTTGTAATGGACCTTTTCTTTGCCAAAGAACTGCCCCTTTGTAAATTTTCTAGACTTTTTGTAAGGCACCCAGGGTTTTTGGAGGGCACTAAGGGTTTTTGTAATGGACCTTTTTTGAAAGAAAGTGACCCCTTGCTTATGTCTGAAAGATATCTTTCTTGTATTCCCATGGATAAAAACCCTGTGGAATCTTTGTCTTTGTCTTTCCTTTGATAGACTTATTACTTTAAACTTGCCGAAGCTATGAACCATTCCTTCTTTGATGACCATTCCTTTGGACAAAAGTTCGAAGGAATTCTTGTGTGTAGCAAAGGCCTTCACAAAAAACCAATGTATTCTTTCCCAATGTATTCTTGGATGGAGATGTGAATTTTTCGAATGGCAAGAGACAATCTGTCCTGTGGAAGAATTGTCAACAGGTACCAAGACTAGGTCCCTAAACCTCAAATTCATACATAACTGTAGGTTTCATGATATATTGAAGAGGCGCATCTTCGAAGGGATATCCTGGAAATGGATCTGAAAACATTGCTGCTTCAAGAAAGAAGTGGTGGCATATCCCTTACAAAGACACAAATGGGAGGCAAGTTTCATACTAAAAGATGGACTAGAAAACTGGACCCCAAGTAAGTGTAGGCTGTTGTGATCTCTAAAGGTTCTCCTTTTTAGAGGGATTGAAATTGGGAAAGGGAAGCTTTGGAGGTGTTGAATATCACAATCTTAGTTTTCTCAAGTTTGTTTGCCAATTGATGAAGCTTACATAAACTAGCAAGGGTGTCAAGTTCTCTCTGTAAACCCTTGATAGATGTGAAAGGACAACATCATCAGCAAAAAGAAGTATAATTGTTACCACATCATGTAAAAGGCAACCATCGTGAGCATGGGTTTGTTGTTGAAGAAAATCCTCTAAATCATTAATATATGCCGAAAAGGGCTGGCGAGAGCAGGCACCCATGCTTGACCCCGATAGTACTCTTCACAAAGATTGAATGACCATGAGAAGTACGAAACTGACAAACAGTTGTTTCATAGAGCCTCATGGCAGCAGTAATGAGAGAATCTAATGTGGACATCATGCATCTTCTGTCAAAGTAGATATCTTAGAACTGAGTCAAAGGCCTTACTGAAATCTACAAAGCAACAAAACACCTTGGAGGACTGATGACAAGCCTCCTCTATAATAGCCCAAAGCGTAAAAATGTGTAGTTTGGTGCTTAGTAGTTGGAATTGAAAACCTATAAAATCACTTGTGAAAATGAACTCTAATGAGGGCTATTTGTGCATATTTTATGTGTTTTTTTAAAGCCCTTCAGTCTAGCCTACCTTTTGCCAATTATGGTGTCCACATCCTATTCACCATTATTTGATATTCATCTTATGGTACAGGTAGCTGAAGTCATGATTCAAATTTAGAACATGACAAGAGTCCAAGTCCCATGAGACATTAGGCATCCCTCCCATATCTGTAGTTTAATGCCCAATAATTTGGAATTGAAAACTTATTAAATCATTTGCAAAAATGGGCTCTAATGAGGGCTATTTATGTGTATTTTATGTGGTTTTTTGAAGCCCTCCATTCTGGCCTAACTTTTGATGAGTAGGGTGTCCACATCCTATTCACCATCATTTGACATTTATACCCCTCTGGATTTTTTTCTGGTTTTCTCACTGGTTATCATGGGGATGCAGTGTTTAAGGTGGTTTTCTTTTATCTGTTTTCATTTCCTCCTTTTTCCTTTGCAATATACAATATTATTATATAGTAAAGATTGCAATCATCTTTCAGTGAATTGGGTGACTTACTAGAGAACCCCCTGCAGTAGATGCTGATTCAAATTCCCATCAAAACATAGCAGCCTCTTAAACTAGTGAAGCATAAGACATCACAAACAAAAACTGCCCCTGGGACAACCGTGGGAGCACGAGGATCATTATCATGATTTAATTCATGGTCTACTCCCTGATTGGAGAAAGTTGATGAACATCAGGGTTTCTGAACTTCATTCCTGTGTTTGTCTTCTTTTTCTGTATGGGGAATGCACGATAGTAGAAGCATTTTATGAATTTTCAAATTAATAATCAAGAAGCTGGATTGCTCAAAACTCCAGATCTTTGTTTACCACAGCGTTTTGGTTAGCCTTTTATTACATGACAAAATGTTTTTTTAAATAAGTATAATATATCAGTATCACCAAGTAACCAAAATGTGGTCAATGGAATTGATATAAGAAAAGTACAAGGAGCTGCTGACATAGGCACTCCCAAGCTAAAATTAAGGTGAAATACATGCAGTTTTCACAGAGGAAGAATACAATATTTTGGAAATTTGTTCTTCAGAGCGTATGTCTTTTGTAATAAATTATAGTTGGAAGAACTAATGATCTTACAGAAACATTATGGGTTGATCTTGATCATCATTTTATCTGTCACTTTTATCAATCAGTGTGTTGATGATCAAGCCAAACAATCCATCTGTTGCTCTGCACATATTGTTTCCTATCCTTAACATTTTTTTGTCTGAGTTTTAGAAGACGAAAAATTTCAAAAATCTGTAGTTTTTAATTTTATTTATTAGTAATATTAATATCTTCAAATGTATTCATACTAATGAGTATAGGAAACCTTGCATGTTTTCTTCTAGAGTTGCTTTGATCTTTTGGCTTCTTGTGTTTACTGTAAGAGTATAACAAGAAATTTCTGCTGTGTAATTTTAACTGATAATCAGTTAGCATGTTGCACCATGATCTGTATGAAGTTTTTGTACTTACACTAGACATGTCGTACACTTTTGATTCATTATGCATTTTAGTTCCACTTATTTCGACTGCATTTAATGAGTTATTCAAATAAAATG